>OX422207.1:691841038-692456584 GCA_949130495.1 Sambucus nigra
ACCCTTGTTCCTGGCACACGAGTAAAAAAAGTATCAATTGAACGATCACGTATTCGGCGCAAAAGTGTACGAGAAAAGTACAAATGTACAGAACTCGGGCATTTCATACAAGTCTCTTACTTTCTTTCGAGCGAGCGCAAAAGATAACAACCTCGTTGAAGCTGAAATGACTTACTATGGTGTAGTTCGAAATATATTTGAATTGGATTATATAAGCTTCAAAGAGGTTGTATTTTACTATGACTGGTTAAGAATTGAGGATAACAATGCTTGTAAAGTTGATCCTGTCACCAATTTGATCATGGTTGACTTGTCCAAGTTGAAGAGCAACGACCACGTGAGCGATGAGCCATTTGTTTGTGCATTTAAAAATGTCAACCGAGTGTTTTACTCAGAGTATATTAACAACGAGATGTGGTCAACTGTTCTACATGCACCAAAGCGTCTAAATAGTAGTGTGGATGACTTGGATGCTCCTACCAAATATCAATCCATTTTTTATGATAACCCGAATTTGAAACAAATTTTCAGTTTGTAATAAATATTCCGATTTGTACTTTGTCAATCCATTTTTAATGCTTTTAATTGATTTCAAGTTTATCATTTTCATCCTTATGTAGTGTGCCTCTGTGTGGCAAGTAGGGGTGGGGGTGGGGATGTTTCGGAATTTTAGTAATTGTACATATTATGAGTTGGATGCTGTTGTTTTGGAATTCAGAATTAAGGTGTTAAACAGTAATAATTCATTTGGATTGGTATTAATTGTACATATTTTCATGTCTCCTTCTAATTCATTTTGATTTGTAATAATAACAACATTTTTTTACAGAAAATGTCTCCTTCAGGTATTAAGGCAAGGATGATGATGCTGATTATGATGATGTCATATGGTCTCGGTTGTAGGGGAGGCGATAAGGGATCCTCGGCGCCTAGGCTTCCCAAATATGGAAAATTGGGGACGGACATAGAGAAAAATACGGGGCTATTAACGAGATCCTTCGAGTTGGTAAAGACGATCATTGGCCCTAGGTACACTAGTTGGAGGGAGGTGCCAAATGAGCTCAACTTAGCTATTTGGGTGGCACTACAGGTAATGTATTTCTACTTATATTTATATGAATATTTCAATTTCCATTTTGATTTCAATTTCAATTTCATTTAATATTTATATTTATATTTATTCGTAACTAACATTGTATTTGTTGGACATGAACAATTCAACCTGGATCTAAAATTACGCGATTTCGTCTTGGAGTAGTTAAGGGAGAAAGACAAGACGTGAAAGAAAAATATGTGGACCTGGTACTTTGGTAAGACCCGAGAGTCCGTTATCCGAATGTGTGACTCCTTCCCGTCGAAGTAGCTGATCTCATTGGCATAATGGGAAAATTTCATTGACAATGAGATTGGGGAGCGACAATTGGCATCTCACCAATCCGGGAGGGAAAATCGAGCGAAAAAGACGGACGTGCACTAATCCGATCGGACGTCTTACGCCGAGGTGGAGCATAGGATGATGGTAAGATGTAGTTTTTCTATAATTACAGAAATATATTATTCTGCATTATTTTACTTTACGGGGCCGATACTAATTTGGCGTTATATTATTTTAGGGGACGAGGAGTGGCCCTGGGGGTAGATACATAGGCTCGACACTTATGTGGCTATTTGGACGAAGAATGGGAATGATAAGGAGGTGTCTCCGAGCGTCGCGGCCTCGATTGTAAGTAATCCGACAATTTACTTTTTGTTAATTACGTTATAATTTGTTTATTTACTTATTTTACTAATCATGTGATTTTTGTCGTTTCAAGCAAAGCTTAAGGAAGTGCATGAGTCACAGTATGATGCCGACAAGCCATCTTTGTCCACTGATGTACTCAACCAAGTGTTTGGCTCTGATCACAAGGGGGAGGACAAGGGGGGAGTATTTTCTAGGATCATCGGATTGGAGACGAGTCACATCAGGTTGGCTCGAACGGTGGACTCGCATGACGCGAAGCTGTCCCATTTGGAGGCGACGGTCCAAGATATATTCTCATTCATGAAGCATTCATTGGGAATAACCATAAGGGGAAAGGTAAGGAGAAGGTGGTGTTGGAGGAGGATGTGCAGGAGGACGAGGATGTGGACATCGCTACTTCATCGCCAACACGTGCGAACTCTGATGATCGAATACCCTATTTGGCTCCCTTCGACCGACACTTGGTTGACCGAGCATGTTTATACAGGACATATTTGATGGCCAACGGATAGGGCGGGGGTTGAGGGACCCGAATACCATTCAGGGACTGCCAGTTCTTGGGCGTTTGCTTCAAGACATCGAGCCCAAGGTGCTCATCACACATGTGATACCCGAGAAGGAGAACTCCCCATTGTGGTTGCGCGAATAATGCTACACGATGCACATTGCTGGGTGTATTAATTCGTATATCGTGTGGCCTATTCACCTCCTCAGACCTACCCTAGACATGTAGTGACATTATTTGAATTAAATTATTTTAAGTTGTTACATTTGAATTATATTTGGATTATATCGTGATGCATATTGTTTTGAATGTATATTTGAATTATCTCTATTTTATTTGGATATATGATGTTTGAACAAGTACAATGTTTCTATAACATGTACAAATATACTGCTAGGCGGTGGCAGTGGCCATACTGCCCATCAGATTTATTCAATTATGCCCAGAATTGTCACGCTCATTGACCGTGACAATTTTGTATTAAATTTCACGGGTTTGTCACGATTATTAACCGTGACTAATATTGTCATGATCAATGACTGTGACACGACCATGAAAAGTCCATGATAACAAAAGTTGTCACCCCCATAATTGTCACGGTCACTGACCTTGACAAGTCCAACTTGTCAAGGTCAATGACCGTGATAATCTGATTGATTTGGTGTGGTGATTGTTATCTAAAATCGGTATGTTGTATGATAATATTGGAATTATTTGCCTTATTGTTTACATTGGTATCAATTCTTCATTATTACGATTATTTGTGCTTGTGTTTTCGTGTTTGGTTAATCGTTGGGTTTCACATCACTTTATTGTATGATATTGCTTGTTTTCCATATTTTTACATATGTTACATTTAGGGGGAGAAGTTCTATATATTGTACTTTTTCCTTTTGGGATTGGGATTGAGTCTTAGGAGAGCTTGACGACCCATAGGTTTTTAGTTTTAAGTTTTTTTCGGGAATAGACAGAAGGGGAGATTTACAAGGATGAATTTTCAGTCGAGTAAATTTTTATGTATTTTGGATTTATTCCATTTGTGTCATTAGTTAGTATGTGAATTTGTTTATCCTTTAAGCCTATCGTGTGTGATCGAAGACGGAATCGACGAAGTAAAGTGACATCATCATCGTGTCATATTTTCATGCCAAGTTTCATCTTCAATGTCGATAATATCGCAAGAGGTATGGATGCATGTTTAGTTTAATCCATGGATACTTTTAGGTGTTGTTTTAAAAATATTTTTGAGGCCATTTTTCATAAAGGAAATTTCAAACAAAAAATGATTTTTGTTAAAGTCGTTTGAATGAGTTTTTGTTTGGTTCAGACGAGATATATGTTTTAGTTCAAATGAGGTTCAAACAAGATTATTATATTTTACAAAACCTATTCATTCAAATCTCATTTAATCTCTGTTTGAATGAGTTTAGTAGCTTCATTCGAAGAAGAATTTTTTGGTACAAACGAGAATCTTGACTTTGTTTGAATGATCTCGTGTATTTCCTTCGAACGAGCTTCTTCAAATTTTGTGCCACCTTATTTTTTGTGTTTACTCTGAATAGGAGGGATGGCATTAGTTTTTATCAATAGGTTTTGCAAAAACTAATTTTCCAACATATTTCCAAGAGATTCCGAACACTAGTTTATCCCAACATTTGATTACTCTACATTTTGGTGAGTATGATTTGACGTTGTGGATTCTGTGTTATGGTGATGGTTTTCTAGCCAAGATTGGCATGTGTTATGTTAGTTTATGGGTAAATTCATATGTGTCACTATGAAGAAGGTTCAAGGATCGAATATAGCATCAAGGCTTGACGGATTGAAGTTAGTTATGTAAGCCATTTGTCATCCTTAAATAATTCCTAGATCATAGTGAATTTTCATGGATAAGCCATCTCAGGTTTTCCCATTGTGGGTTTTCCTTGTACATCAACATGTTGTCCAATTGCATTATTTTTATGCATCCATACTCAACTAGATTCATGCTTAGGGAAAGATAATTTTTTTGTAAATTGTTTATAAAAAATTTGGCTTAATTGGTGCATGATTAATTAGGTTAATCGTTTAATTAAAATTGCTAAATTAAAATTTGTGTTTGTTTGGCATCTCATATAAACCCTTAGTGTTGTAGCACTTTCACAGCATTAGTCATCACCAACACATAACCCTAAACTCAAATGAACCATATCTAATATGAAATGAAGTATTTTTCAGGTCCACCTACCATACCCTTAATTAGTGAAAACTCGAATGAAATTGGATATTTGAGAAGAAAGAAGCACCCTGTAATCGATAAAAAAAGTCATCACTCTTGGAGGAAAGGGCATCTGTCATTACCATCACCTTATTCAAGTCATGATAGTCAATGAAAAAATGTAAATGACCATAACTTTTGTTCATAAAGAGAATAGAAGATCCACATGACGAAGTTCTATACTGAATAAAACCTTAATCCAACAATTATTTCATTTGATCCTGTAATTATCTCATCTCCAAAAGCACCATCCGATATGGTTCCTTAACAATAAAATTAATGCTGAAATCCAAGTCAATCACAAAGTTAATCTCTTAAGATGGAACTAACCCTTGAACCTCCTCAAACACATTCAAAAAATCACAAACTATATGTGTTGAATCTAGTGGTAGGACATCCTTCTCCCTTTACTACTTTTCAATGAACTATAAATAATTCGTGGTAGCCTCTCTCGTGTAAGAATGAACACTATATACAACCCTTACCCCAGTATCGTGAATAAAATCACTCAACCCCTATAATCTATGTGTGCCTCATAAGTGACTAAACATTCCATACACAAATACACATCATAAGTAGGTATCCCAAAACAACAAGTGAACCACAAAATGTACTCTACCAATATTTATCTCAATATGAACACACATCTCCAAAATAAGAGTAAAAGAACCAAAAGGTGTATCATTCGATAAGGTTTTATTATAAGTTCTTGGCGGCATACTCATTACCTTAACAAATTTATGTGATAAGGAGTGTGTGGCACCGATCTCTAATAAAACTCTAGTTAACTTGCCATAAACATAAACTATATTATCCACTACTTTGACCAATCCATGCCTATCCTACTACAGTTGTGCTATCTGGTAAAGTTGATCATCCTAGAGCTGATGCTAAAGTGGCATGGATAGAGGCATTGGAAGCACTGCTAGTTCTTAAAGCCTCGGAGATTGAAGATGTTGGGAGCGATACTGATATTATTGTGGTTGTTGGGGCCGAACACCCTATTATCCATGTCTTTTTTGCTTGCCTTGTTGTCTTGTCCCTACCGGACCAACAGTTATTGCCCTTGGGCAACATAACTTTGGCAAATCGGGGATCTATATCCCATATTTCCATATTTAAAGCATATACCCGTGAAAAGGGTTGAAGGAATCCCCACTATCTCAATTTTTTCTACCCCTATTCTATTTGGCGGTGTCCTTACAGATGTTCTTGGGGTCTTTGTTGTCCAAGACTGAACCTCCTCTACTGATCCAAAATGGCCTTGAAAACCGTTTTGGTCTCCACCAAACCTACCTTGGAACCACTCGTCCAGGCTATCTTCTCCAATTTTCTCTTATTGTCCATTATATCCTGAAAATGAATTAACACCACATCCACCATCTGGTCATAAGTAGTGTACACCACGAAGCATTCCATCTTATTGGTCTTCAATCAAACCTACTTTGGTGTAATAAATGACACGATCATGAACTCAATCTCATACTCATCCACTGTGCAAGCACTTGGCTATAAGAGAAGAAAATCCATCTTCTTCTACACCCTCAATGAATAAGGGGATATGTCTCATTTAACCTTTCTATAAACAAGGCATATTCAAATGCTCTCTTGTTCTACTACTGAAGTCATGCTCTCCCACCACTAGATGGCATCACCTGTGAGGGGAAAATTTGCCAACACCTACTTCAAAGTGACGCTCTAGGTCTAGGACCACTAATGTTGCATAGAAGGGTCTAAAGATTCAACAATTACAAGTGAACTTTTCTTCATAAATGATTCGTAAACCTTTTCCCGGTTCAATGGTTGTACTATCGGTTGATCTACCTCTTTGGTCCTATCCTTTTAGCCTATTGCGATCCCCACCACCACCAACTATCATATGAGATTTCCAAGCTCTTGAGGGTCAAAGTGGTGCTAAACTTGAACGTACATCAAAGAACCCTACACATAAGTATAGAAGAACCTATAACCCTCGAGAGGTAAGCCATCATCTAGTACCTACTGTAACAAATCGTTTATTTTAATAGTATGGTTTATAAAGTCCTACTACTAAATTATATAACTTGTCAAAACACTTTAACTATCATTCTCAACACATAAAAAATAAATATAAACAACATTACACGATATAGATACGATACGATAAACCTCAAATGTTAGAATCCTCACCATGAACGTAAACAAGAATAAAATTTCTCATCATACAAAGTATTACAATACAACCATAAACCTCTAACATAAAGTCTAAACCTCAACAAACAACATAAAATTGAAATAAAAATACATGCAAGATGTCTGTTTTTAATACACCCTAACATAAAGTAAAAATGCCTAACTCAACACACACCAACCAATAATAAAACACGGACGACTCTTAGAGGAAGCTACATCCAAACTCTTGAGGGGTGAATCTGATGAATCGTTGCAAGATGGGAGGGAGGCTAATCACGTTGTCTAGCCCTAGCACTTGAAATGTTTCAATGATAATAAATGGGTCTGATCCCAACTATTAACAAAATCTATGAAACCTAAAAGTAGTTATACACACACACACACACATAATGTGAGAATTCATGTGCTCAAAATCGAGATGGATAAAAGATACCCAGTTAAAATATCTTGTCACGATATGATTTTTTTTTCTTTCCTAGTTAAAATTAGGGCAATAAATACAAGGGCTAAGGTCTATGTGACAAATTTCTTACCAAGTATATGACACCAAATTTTATCTTCAATATTTAGGTGACTTAATATATGTGCAGATAGATAAACAATATAGAAAAATAGCAAGGCGTATGAGGAAAACCCATAAATGGGAAAAATCTCGGGCCAATTGAACAAAAAATGTACTATGGTAGAGTTTTACAACTATAAGATAAAGAATTACACCCATTCAATGCTATGACTGACTAGACACTCTTTCCCATTATATAATCCATAGAGAGCACCAACAGATGCAGTACGCTACACAACCGCGATCGATTTTGGTCCGCAACTAATGTCATCAATTCCTTTACCACATATTCTTCATTTAGTGTTTGAACCAAAATTTTGTATTCTAAGTCTTGGAACATGTATGAGAAGCCTTCAACGAGTGTGGTACAACCTTATAGGTATGTGATGAGCATAAAATGATAGTGTATTTAAAAATAATGTCTTGACTCAAAAAATATATATTTTAGGTAAATGAAATCCAAACACAACACAAGAACAAATTATAAAGAGATTTGTTCAAGGTGTAAAAAGATTTTAAAGCAAAAGAAGTTTAGCTTAAAATATTTTGAGATTTCACAAGTATTTAAACTTAAAATATCTCAAGAATACGTTGAAGAGAAAAACAAGATTTAAAACATGTAAGAATAAAATATTCAACAATTTTTTTTTTATCTTTACTAGATTTTTCTCTCCTCAAATGACTCTTGTGGCAAGAAATATTTAGAAAAAATATTTTTCCACAAAGAAATCAAAAAATTATATTTCACATACACTTTTAAAACGAATTCCAATTTACATACTTACGCACACAGGCTTGCAAGAGAAGTTTTGATGGATAAATAGATAAGGTACAGACTTACATGAAGTGACATAGTGTAAAAGTAGAAAATATATTGTCAGATCTTTAGTTTGCAAGAGTCTCAAGTAAAATGTAGACAATCTGGAGCGAAAAGTAGATTTTTACGCTAGACTAATACATTTCCCTAAAGAAAAACTATAGCGAGGACCTTTTTTACCATCACGAACCTACAACTAAAATACTAGGAAAAATTGAAGATAAATCTCTAGGCCCCCCCAGTGAGATACTGTCGCTACAACGGGGAAATTTTCACCACGGGGAAGGTCCTATGAAGGACCTATAACAACCTTTATAGAATGAAAAAAAATAAGCCCTTTTGAAATTAGTTTTATTTTTATTTTATTAAAAAGTCGAAAGATCCATACCAACACATAAACACTCACCAAAAGTATTTTCTATAAAAAAAATAACTAGTGTAAAAAAAATGTGTATAAGTTTAAGTGTCTGTTTATCCTTCCTATTAGTAGTATACAAGGATATACATGGCGGTGAGGATGTACGTTGAATGATTTTCATTAAGCTTTGATAGAGGGACCTCAAGGACGAGACTCAAAGTATATTTTAGTCAACGAAAAAAAATTGTACTATTGGGGACCATGAGTGTAACGCATACTCTTAACACACACACACACACACACACACACACACACATATATATATATATATATATATATATAAGTTAAGGATTAGTAATCATTTTTAAAAATTGAATGAATTCGGTCTTATACATACGCGGGGAAGGTAATAAAAAAATTAAGAAGTACTCTTCTTTCTTTTATCATTTATGGGCCGTGTGAGATGAAATTTTCATGCACGGTTTTGAATGAGAAAAAGAACAGAGGAATCCTCTTTTCGAGTCTGACTCTCCCACTCCAGTCATTGCTTTTCTTTCGGTTACTTTGAAAGTTGTTACTTGTGATAAGTCCACAGATTGTGTAACCTATTTTAATAACCACATGTATAAAGGGTGCCTCATAATCCATTTTAATTAAAAAAATAATTTCAATAATTAATTAATCAAACCATAATTCTCATGTGCCTTTTCTCTCTGGACATACCTACAATATGAGGTCCTCACAAAAAATCCCAGCACATCTTCCAAAAACCACCATTCGCTAGATTAGGCCCAGAAAATAGGAGTGATGCACAAATGAAACCACCTTTTAATCCTAACCTACCAATCCCTAACATGGGCCCACTGCTCACTCAAGGCACTACAAAAAACTTCTCTTCGTCCTATCAAATCTCAATACACTCACGAGAACGCAACGATTAAAATTTTCTCCCCAGGCATACACAAAGAAACCATTGTAATTCATTAATTTTAATAAATCATTACCATAATTACGAAAATGCTGGCACAAAATCCCTATTTAACTTATTACTCAATTTATAATGTTATCACATTCAATTTACCCCACCCATCATATCATATCACAACAACTTCCATTTATCACTAATTGATCATGTGTAATCCGAACGTTACGAAAAGATGTTGTCATGTAGTTGGTTTAATGCATGAATAAAAAAACTACAACTTATTACTCTGTACGAATATAGTGGTAAGTAGGGTATCGAGTCCATCGGCATTAATATAACAACAAAGACTTTTAAAACTACTTTGATTTTCTGTTAAAATATTGAAATAGAATTGAATCAAAGATGATTGATTTGTGTGGTTTTAGTGACTTAAACTATTTTAGTGAGTTTTACTTGTAAATTATATGCGAGGGTGGTGATGGATGACTTTTTTAACCTTTAAAAAATGTTAATCCCAGATAAAAAAAATTAAGTTAAGTTATTTCAATCATTATAGACTCATTTAGGACAATATTCAAACACTAAGGGTAAAAACCATATATGAAACATGAAAACTTTAATATTGAGAATGTAACTTCTAACATTCATTGCATCTCATACTAAGAGTTTGAAAACATAAAATGCTTGATATTACAGGTGAGGCCTCCACTATATTTAATTCAACATATGTTAAGCTATGAACATACTTATATATTTTTCATATCTCAAAGGAAATCACATTTTTTAAATAGGTGGGATGATGATCCTCAACCTATTGAACTGGCGATCATACTCGATTCCACACTTGGTATTTAAAAGGCACCCAAACTCCTCAGCACCATCAGGCAAGAACAGAGGTCCCAAGGCTAGCCTCAAATACCAACCAGTCCAATTTTTGGTCCCCAATACCTCCACTACTCTCAAGAAAAGCTCATAGCATTGTACTAGACCTCATCAATTACTTTCATCCAAGAATGACCAATCATTCTAACATCCCTCTCCAACCAAAATCAGGGTCCACAATACAAGAGTTTCAGTGAGTCTTATGTCCATAACATAGAACAATTTATAGAAAAATTACCTCCCAAGAATTTTAAGCATTCACAAGTGTTATCTCTTATTCTTCACTCTCTCAACCCATTATTGAGAGCATAGATTTGTAACTTAGATCATTTCTTGTTATCTCAAGTTTTGTACATCCTTCATCATCATCATCATCATCATCATCATCATCATCATCATCATCATCATCATCATCATCATCATCATCATCATCATCATCCTTACCTTAATCCCATCATATGGCATCGGCCAAATGGATTCTCCTTTTCTATTTTAATCTATTATATGCAATATTATGATTCAAGTTTAATTCCTTAATATCTCTCCTAATAATTTCCGCCCACGATAACTTAGGGAGGCCTGTTTATCTTTTACCTTATATTTTCAATAATCTTCCTCTTGTTATAGGGGGCATCTACTGATCTATGTAACACATGTCCATACCACCTAAGTCTACTTTCAATTAATTTATCGCTAATGGGAGCTACTCCTAACTTTTCTCTCACATACTGATTTTTAATTTTGTCATTTTTAGTAATTCTTATAATCCATCGGAGTATCCTCATCTCACTAACATGGAGACTATGTTCATGTTTTTTCTCAAACGCCCAATCCCCCCAATTCATACAGGGTCACTGGCCTAACAAATGTTCTATAAAATTTTCCCTTTAATTTATTCGTTATCCTTTTATCACATAACACCCCACTCGCTTGTCTCCATTTCATCCAACCAGTTGATATTCTACTCGCAACGTCCTCATCAATATCCATTTTATATTGTATCACTGAACCTAAATAACAAAATTTATTATTTATGTTTATTAATTTTTCTTCAATCTTTAACATTATGTTATCCGATGCCTCATTATTAAATTTACATTCCATAAATTCATTTTATTTCTACTGATTTTTAGTCCCTTAGACTTTAAGGCTTCTCTCAAAATATTTGTTCTCCTCGCTAAGACCTTCTTTGAAGTGTCTACTAAAAATATATCATCCACAAATAAGATACACCATGGGATGCCTTCTTGTATGTCTTTAGTAATCTCATCCAATACTATGATAAATAATTAAGGACTTAAGGCCGATCATTGATGTAGACCCACTTTAATCGTAAAATCATTGGTTTATCCACAAATAGTTCTTACTCCAGTTTTTGTGTTATGATACACATCTTCAATAACTTTAATGTAACTCATAGGGATTTTTTTCCTCGAAGCCCACCAAATTTTATCCCTAGGTACTTTATCAGAAGCCTTTTCTAAGTCTATAAAGACCATATATAATTTTTTATTCTTACTTATACATTTCTCCATTTACTGTTTCAATAAGTAAATATCTTCTCTGGTGTATCGTCCCGACATAAATCCAAATTGATTGTTCGAAATAGTTGGATCATTTCTTAATCTTTCTTTTATAACCTTTTTCGTAATTTCATAGTGTGATTCATCAGTTTGATTCCTTTATAATTACCGCAGTTTTGTATGTCCCCTTTATTTTTATACAAAAGTATTATGGTGATTTTCCTCCACTCATCTGGCATGTTTCATTCTCTTAAAATTTTATTAAAGAAGCCTTCTAGCCATTCTACCCCTATACTTACAAGGGTTCTCCACACCTCTATGGGTATATTATCCAATCCAACCGCTTTATCCTTTCCCATTTTTCTTATTAATATATCTACGTCTTTTTTAATAATTGGACATACCGTTCTTATATTCGATTCGATGTTCTTAACATCTGTTTTGGGATATTATTCATTCAATAATCCCTGAAAATACTCTTCCTGTCTATGTATAATCTCTATATCATTAATTAATATATTTTTATTTATGTCTTTGAATACTTAAGTGGACCCATATCCTTTGTCAATCTATCTCTGTTCTTTTCCAATTTATATATTCCCTTTTCACCTTCCTTGGCACCTAATTTATTATAAATATTATCTAGTCAGTTTTATTATGCATTTATAATAATATTTTTTACTTCACTTTTGAACTTCTTATTCTTTTCTAACTCTTCTTGATTTTTACTCTTTAGCACTCTTTCAAACTTACTCGTTTCTTTTATATTATCTTTTGCACTTTTTCATTCCACCACCAATTCTCTTTTTTAATGAATCTTTTTCCTTTGGTCTCATCTAAAACTTTCTTACCTATTTTCTCTATATCATTATTTTTTCTTGACCAAATGTTGTTAATATTGTCGTCCTAATTCTAATTCATGTTTAACAGGAACTTATGTCTAAATTCTATCTCTTTGCATTATTTTAAATCCTTCCATTTTATATTTTGATAACCTATTTTCTCTTTTTGGTACTCAAATCCTTTCATTGCTAAATCTATTACTAATAGGCGATGTTGATTTGTAAAGCTTTTACTTGGTATGACTTTACAGTCTTTGCATGTGTACAAGTCTCTTCTTCTAAGTAAACAATAGTCTATTTGAGTTTTATTCTCTCCGTTTTTAAATGTTATTAAATGTTCTTCCATTTATAAAAAAATATGTGTTTGTTAATGCTAGATCATATTTCTTAGAAAATTCTAAGATAGTCTCCCCTCCTTCATTTCTCTTACCAAAATCACAACCTCCGTATATCCTTGGATAGCCATCCCGTTCGTTTCCTACATGTCAATTCAAGTCACCTCCTGAAAATATGTTTTCATGCGTAGGAATTTGTTGTAATACTTTATCCAATAATTCCCAAAATGATTTCTTTACATTTTCATCTAAAGCTCCTTAGGGCGCATAAGCACTTATAACATTCAATATTATTTTATCGAAGACGATCATAATACTCATTAATCTATCTTACCATCTTTGAACATCCACGATTTTATCTTTCATACAGAGATCAACAACAATACCCACCACCATTTATACAATTATCTATCCTTCCTGGGTAAAATAATTAATAGCCTTCTCTTATCTCTCTAGATTTTTCACCCTTCTATTTAGAGAAGTCCGTTAGTTACTTCCTAAGATCCTTTGGATTGTTGGCAATGGACACAAAACCTCAAACTCTCTTGACCAAATCTCAAGAGGTCTCTCAAATTGTATTAACTCATTTTTTAATTTAATAAATAATATAACTCCATTGACATTGGACATAGGATCTTCAGCTGAGGTCCGAACCACTTTAAACCATTGTATCACATGTTGATACTCCTATTCTCATACCTGTATAAGGTCTAGAGGGGAGAACTTGTGGGTTTGAGGTCATATACGATTTCAATAACCATTAGTTTTGCCCCATATATGGGAACAACAAGTTATATTTCCTTCAAACATACATCTTACTCTTTTTGATATGTCAACCAATTCCATTTTGGCTCACTCTTTCAGAGAGACAGGAGCACATAAAAAAGATACCCCCCTATAAATCTTAGGTATGGTGTTATTAAAAATGGACACCTTACATCTACGTGAGAATTATAGATAACAAATAGGTGACCCTATTGAGGCACTGATCACCATATGCATTGATGCAGAAGATCCGACCAAAGAAATTCAAACTGGGGTTGTCCCCAACCCCTCCCTCTGATAAGAGCTCATCCATCTTCTAATGGGGAACAAATATTTATTCTCTTAGAGACACTCAAATATGATTGGGGTTGACCCTGAAGTCATGGCCGATCACCTCAGTGTGGACCTAAACCATAAAACTATTAGACAAAAGAAGATTTTATTTAGCCAAAAGAGGAGAAATGTAGTAGCAGAGGAGGTCTACCAACTCTTTTCGTCCAACTCTAGTAGAGAAGTTAAGTATACAAAATGGATTTCTAATCTAGTACTTGTACCCAAAGCCAATAAAAAATGAAGGATGTGCATTGATTTCATTGACCTCAACAAGGTGTTCCCTATGGAATGCTATTATCTACCTCCGATTGAAACCCATATGTACTCTATAACTTGTCATGAGAGCCTCTCATTAATTGATTCCTATTTTTTAGTACAACCAGATCAAAATGGCCACTTCTGATAAAGAAAATACCTTATTTATTGTAGACAATATTACTTATTGTTTCAAAGTTATGTTTTTCGGGATAAAGAATGTAGGAGCTAACTATTAAATGGTGATGAACTCCATTTTCAAAGATCTTAATGGCAAATCCATAGAGGTCTACATTGATGATATGATGGTCTAAAGCTTGGAGACTCAGAATCATGTGCAGAACCTCACGGAGAACGTTTACCTTCTTAGAAGGAACCAAATGAGACTCAACCCAAAGAAATGTGCTTCTGGTGTTGTTGGAGGAAAGTTCCTTGGGTTTATGGTCACCAGGAGAGGCATAAAGGACAATACGGAGAAGATTCAGGCTCTGCTGGATATAAAGTCTCAAAAAACAATTAAGGAGGTCCAAAGCTTAGCTATAAAAGTTATTTCCCTCAATCAATTTATCTCGAAGGCCATAAAAAATTTCTTACCCTGCTATAAAATACTAAAAAAAGGCCTATGACTGGACTCGTGAAACTGAAGAGGCTTTCTACAACCTCAAGAAGTACATTGTGTCCCCACCTTTACTATCCCGAACCATCATTGGGGAATATTTCTCGCTAACTAATATTATCTCAGTTTTAATCATGGAAAAGTTTGGGATTTAATATCCTGATTACTATATCAACCTAACCCTTTAGGGATTAAAAAATATTGAAGAATGGAGAAACTAGCTTTGTACCTCATAATCTCATAAAGGAACCTCAGTCCCTACTTCGAGTCACATAGCATCGTGGTAATGATCGATTAACCCCTTTGATAGATGCTTCAGAAACCTAAAACCTAAGGAAGGCTTGTCAAGTGGTCCATCTAATTGGGTGAATTTGACATCAAGCATTAACCGCAGAGTGATTTAAGGTCAAGCTTCAATCGACTTCATTACAGAGTTCAAAAACTTGGAGGAGGTGGAAGAAGCGACCAAAAGATTTAGGTAAGAGGTGACAACAGATCCTAGAGATCCCAAACAACACTGATTCTAGGAGATGGACCTTAGCTTTCCTACGTGGCATTAGCAACATCATTTGTAGATTTGTCCTTCCTAAAGCAACCATATAAGATTATGATAAATAATTTGTGGACCCAGAATCAAGACAGTTCTGCTTAGACTGTGGAATTAGCAACCACTACTATTTTCTAGGCCATCCTCAGGCCAATGACCAAGTCGAGGTAACCAATATAACAATCTTCCACATCTTGAAGAAGAGGTTAAAAAGTCCAAGGGGCTATGAGTTGAAGAGTTATCGATAATTTTATTAACCTAGAGGACCACAATTAGAGGTCCAATAAGGGAAATCCATTCTCCTTGACCTTTAGAACCAAGATGGTGACCCCAATAGAAATGAGAACACCCATGAAAATGGTATCTAAATTTGAGCCAAAGGCCGATGATGAAGGCCCCAAGAGGTCTCTATATGAGTTAGAAGAAAAAAGAGAAGTTGTGCTGATCCTAATGATCGCATACAAATAGAGGATAAACTCATACTACAATAAAAAGGTCAGTTACCAAGAATTCACAATGGGGGACTTGGTTTTAAAAGAAGTTAACATTATAACCAGAAATCCAAATGAAGGGAAGCTAGGTCCTAAATGGAAATGCCCATACGCGGTGACCAAAATTACAAGACCTAGGTGCTATTACCTCAAAGATATAGAGGGACATAAACTGCCTCACCCATAGAATGTGGAACACCTAAAAAAGTATTTCCAATGATGTACTTAATGCTCAAATGATATGAAAAGAATGTTTTCATTACCCACAATGTTTTCAGTATAAGTATTCTATAAAGAGTTGAAAGGAGTTCAACCTTAGATATAAAATCTAAGTTTTATGGACCCAAGAACTGAGTTGCAATGATTTCAGCCTTGGCTCAAAACTTAAATCGAGGTCCGATAAAGACATAGAATAACTCAAGAATGGTGTCAAAATGGCGATTGAAGCTTCGAAAATAACCAATGTGCCCATATCTTGAAAGAACTCGCTACCACTACCTTTTCGATAACAAAGCCCTCGTCGAAATGAGTAATTCATGCCGCTGGCTGCCCACCTCTTTCGAGCCCAAGTATAACAAAGCGCCCCCTATCCTTTACTCATCTCAGATGGACATGAAATGAAATTTCTCGATCCGTAAGAAAATATTCGTTTAAGAGAAAATCAGGGTATTTTATATCCATTTTTAATTCCGTACCTTACTCCGCCTCTCTTTTATTTGTCTTTGCACTCACTCCCTTCCCTTTAGACGTCTATCTAGCCATTATCTTAGTCGGCAGCGCTCGAGAAGGCATATCCACAGGAAGGAAGCAGGTCCTATTAAAGAAAAAAGAGATCCAAGGGAATACCCACACCAAGGTGAATATCCAATTAGATGCTTATTTTGAGTCTAAGTCCATTCAAAAGGATTTTTCCCAGAATTTGAACTCTTAGTTTGAAGCTTTCAAGGCTAAGGTTCAAAAACTCTTTCCTGGTGTGGACGTGTCTGACTTGTTTGTTGAAGAGAGATCATATAATGAAAGTAATTGTGGTATGATGCCGATGAAACCTCTTCCCCCCGGGTCTAAGAAAAATAATCTCTAAAGAAATCCTCTGGCCCTTAGCCCCAAGAATGTGAAGCCTTTAGAACTTAGCCCAAATGAGGAGGATATTTTAAGGTTCTAAGGTGGGTCCGAAGACCTCTAAACCTTGGGCCTTGCACCTTTGCTTTAAAAAAATGAATTTTTGAGCACAATGTTCTGCATTTGAAAGCTTAAACCCCACTAAAATTCAAAAATGAAAGTTTTCTAAGTAACAAACCTATAAGTGTGGTCATGAAGAGGACTTTTAGTTTTAATGTGGCTAGAAAAAAGTTTCTACAGTCTTTTGAATTTTTAAGTAATATTCCTCTTTTTTTAAAGAAATTTTTGAGTGTGCGAAAGGCCTCTCAGTTGACTGTTCGTGGGTCTTTGGACCTTAGTACGTTTATGGAAGAATTATGGATGAAAATATTAGTAATTCCTCCTATTTTATTGGGTCTTTAGACTTTTGATTGTGATTTTTGGATTGTTTCGACCCGTGGACTGGAATTTTTGAATGGTCATGAGACCTTTAATTATTAGACTTAAGCCAAACCTGGAGTCCTTGCAACTTGTATTTTAGGTCATGAGACCTTAGCTGAAACCTAGAGTTAAGGCTGGAATCCTTGTAACTCTTTATTTGGGGTCTTTAATAACATGCCATACACCACATCATGAAAGAGTATCTGAACATCAACCTTGCTATCTTCAAACCTAGAGCTAAAATTATGGAAAAGAAACTTCTTAAAGGATAAAACTGAAGATATGTGTCTAATTGTCTCTTCAAAGTGGTGTGGATATTCCTTTGGAGTTATTTACGATTTACCAGGACCTCAGCACAGTCCTCCTACATCACTTAGCCCTTGGAGGTCAATAGGTCCTTCATGGGATTAAGGTCAAACACTTATTTCTTTGAAAGGTCCATATCCCCTTTGACTAAAGAATCTTCTCATAGAGAGTTTAAAGCTTGAGGATCTGATCTCTGAGATCCTTCATTGTCATTTTATGCTCAGTCAAAGCCAAAGCGTGGTTTTCTTAACATTAACCATGGAATCTCGGAAAGCTTCCAAGAGGGAATAATTGTCCTAAAGTGTTTTTTCATTTATAATCTTATCCTGCTCTAACTCAATAATTTTTTACCCCATACCGACCCTTATATAGGGAAGGCACCTATCACCTCCATTAATTATTTAGTTTATAGTTCCAACTGAACAAGGTCCCACTTGTAAGATGACTCTGCAACCTTACTCCACCCTTAGTAATATTAATGGCATCCTCCAAAATAGCATTCACTAAGTGTTAAGCCTAAAGAATAAGAAAAATGTGATAGTTAGGTACAAATAGAAAAATATGATAAAGGAAAGATAGAAGGAAACGACGAGTTTAACTTGCTCGGGAAGTGGATCAGTCCTTAGGTATTAGTATAGGTTCCTCTAGCCCTAAGTGTAGCCTCAATATATGAGAAGTTTGTTTTTCCATTGCATGGAGTGCATCCAAGGCCAGAGAAAGGAATACATCTCCTCAGTAGTCCGAGGACTGGAGTACCTCTATACTTGAGGAAATAACAAATCCTCCTCATAGTAGTAGTGGGACCTTTGAGTTGGCTAGATACCTCAGCTATCCCCTTCAGAACCCTCACTTTCTAGGGGGTACCAACATAACCTCCCTTATCTCAAAGAGATCACGTAGATCTTCATTAGCTTTTAATATCAAGGGCTGGAAGTCCTTTAAATTATAAGTATCAATCTAGATTGTCGCAGAGGTCCCACTTACCCATGAGCATAATTTTAGCAAGGGTAGGGTCTTTATATGTTCAAAAAATGAGACTTCACCTCGATCAGTCCTCTAGTTTGCCTACCTCACCAACTTTCCACCGAGGTGTTGAACATCAGATGTTTGGTGGTCTTGGACCTCTTTTCTTGTTGACCACGACCTTAACAGGAGTCTCTTTGGCATGTTGCCTAGCCATCCTCCTCTCCTTCCATTCATCTACTGGATCATCAATAAATTAAAGTTAGATACCATATGTCTGAGGATGAGGGCAATAGCATGAAAGAGAAAAAATAAGATACTTATAGGGTAACATTCGTACTCAATAAAAATACGCTCATTATCCAGAGGGAGAACCTCTTCAAACCTTATAAAGAGCTCAACCTTACCCTTGGTCCGATTGTCCTCGCCCTATGAGGCTTGATGGACTTCAATAGAGGATTTAATAGATACCTTTCTATTTTAGACAACATGGCAAAGGGTTTAGACCCCAACATGACTCAATCTCTCCTCAAGATTTTAAAATCTTGGGCTCGGATCCCATGCCACAATTAAAGGGATTCTTGGTAGTGACAAGGATCTCGAAGGAAGTGGAGGCCATCCTTTAGGCCTCGTAAGTTCTGTCTAAATACTCCTTAAAGGGATCAAAAACAACTATAAAAGAAAAGAGATAATGTTATTTCTCAGGGCAAAAGTCAACTCAAGTACATAAGTAAAGGTAAAGCTTAACTTACCCATAATTGGAGGAGTACACCAGACAGTTGGATAACCAATATGCTTAGGAGGGTCTGGAATGACCTAAGATCCACCAACATAGAAGAAATTCTTCATCCAGTTCTTGGGAGTGTTATGTCCAGTCGTAACAAAAACCACCTTGGCCGCCGGAGTCAAGAACTTCAGACCTTTTCCATTCGTATTCTTATGTTCCTAGACCTTTCACTACTTAAAGAACCGGTAATGTGAAACATCATGCTTTTCTCCACTGGACTCCATGAAAGCCAAGACATTGTCCATCAGATCTCTCCATGAGTTCACCAGCAATTGAGAAGAGGCTATCCCGATGGCATTCAAAATTCTCACAATTGCTAAGGGAAGTGGGAATCTAGCCCCATATTGGAGGAAGAATTCTTTGAAGAACACGAGTTGGGAGATCATTGAACATGACCTTTCATCAAGGCATGTGTTGATCAAAGTGATAATCTTTGTAATTTGGTAGTTCTTTCGAATGTCCACCAGGCCCATCTTCATAATCTGAGAGATGGAGTGATCCCCACAAGAAAAATCAGGGTTGTGAATTCCCTGAGAGCTAATTACCTTGGTGTGAGAGGTAACATATCCGGTAGGGAGATGATTAGAGGTATCAACCTTTGGATCCATAGTTGGAGGCAAGGAAACATTAGTACCAACAATAGACAATGGCTTTAGGTCCAAGACCTCCGAGGGATATGTTAGATAAACATTATTAAAAGGGAAAGGGGGATTTCTTACTCATGGGAATTTAATGATAGAATGGATATCTCAAATAAACAGTGAAAGATTCAACCTAATGTGAGGGGGTATTTTAAATCCCTAAGTCCTATAGTTATAGTTCTTTAAGCTTCCAAGATCAGATGGCTTAATAACAGCCGTGCTCTCATTCCTTAACACTTGTCTATTGCCATATGCAAGCGCCTTACCAATACAATCTAATTATTATGAGAATCTTGGTGGTTTATTACAACATTACCCCTAACTTGTGTAAACATATAAGTGTTACCCTTTGCAAAATTTGCTGAAAGAAACAAGGGTCTACTAATGATACCTTATTTTACACTTGGTAATTAAAAGTCTCCCAAACTCCTTAGTTACCCTCATAAAAGTATAGAGGTCCAACGGCTAGCCTCATACCTAAAAAAAAACACCGTTTGATCCCCCAGACACCCGTTGATCTTAAGAAAATTCAATATCATTATAGCAGACCTCAGTTATCTCCCTTCCATCCTATAATGACCACTCATTCCAACATACCTCTCTAATAAAACTAAGAGGACACAAAAAGTCTAACACTTAGAACAAACCGCAGTTTGATGAGAAATGATCTCCTTTGGTCGTTTAATCCTCGACCCTGAGGTATATTATTTTGTAACACCTCAAGGTCAACCTATGGAAATCCTATAGAAATTTTAGAGCTCACAGGCCTTCGACAGTGATTTTGTAACCTATTTGGCAGTTAGGTGGAAAGAAGAACATTATTCCTCTTCCTTCACTACTCAGCTCTAGTTGCATTGATTTCTCCTATCCGCATTTGATACACTTAACAACTACCTTAACCACCTACAAATCCTTTGGTCATCATTTCACCACCTTTCTGAAACCATCAAACCTCTCGAGAACCAAAACCATGTTGTGAAAATCTACTATTTACCTCTCCAAGAGTTCGCATATAAAATAAAATATGGTGAATGGTTCAAGGTCAACTAATCTCGAGCAATCAGAAAGGTTAATATGTTCAAGGAATCATACTCCCTAAGAACTATGATTTTTAAGCATTCAAAAGTGTTATCTCTTATTCGTCACTCTCTCAACCCATTGTTAGGAGCATAAATTTGTAACTTGGATCATGGAAAATTATCTTATATTTTGTACATCTTCTTAAGCTTGAAATCAATACCCAAGAACTCTTAGAGAACACTTCTTAAGGTTCTTTGGATTGTTGATAAAGGACACAAGACCTCGGACTCTCTTGACCAATGCTCAAGAGGTCTCTAAGATTGTAATAACTCATTTTTATGATTTAATCAACGGTATAACACCTATGACAGTGGGCGTAAGATCCTCAGTTGATATTTGAACCACTTTAAACCTTTATATCACGCTTTGGCACTTCTCTCCTCTTACCCATCTGAGGTCCAGAGGGGAGCACTTATGGATCTGAGGTCAGATACAATTTCAACACCCATCAACTATGAAACGTAATTATAGACACAATAATTAACTCCCCAAATATTAACATGAATTAATTAATAAAGTAACAAAACTAATTATTAAAGTAGTAACCTAATTAATAAAGCAAACAAAGCAATTATACTAAATAAAATAATTAACAAAGCATGTAAACAAATTAATACAATCAATTATATAAAAAACTAAAGCTTTATTAAAAATGAGAATATGATTAATTTTTAGAGTGAGGGAGAGAGAGAGTTGGTGAATTCGTGAGAAACGAGGATGGGAGATCTTGCTATTTATAGGGAATGTGATGAAGCCGACAGGTCCGGATCGATCTGAATTAGGGTCGGGTCAATTTGGTCAACATTTGACTTTAGTTTTGCCCCGAAAATTGACTTTTGACTTCTTTGACTATTTTGACTCTTGACTTTGATTCTTCATATATTCTTCATTTTATGTCGGATTGATGCTCTGTTTGAACCATGACATTCCTCTCTTTGATACCAAAATTCTTTATGAAGAGTACGAGCTTGGCACTGACATTATGAAATCCCTGATTTTTTATTTGAAGCGCGTTTATGGATGATTCTTTCTTAAAATGCTTCCAAACTTCACATTTAGGATCACACAACTTTTTTTCACATAAAATACCATATGAAAGCAATTAATAATGAAAGTATTATTATATAGTAAAAGAGAGTAAATACGGGATTCTATGGCTTTGTACATGGTAAAATGTGGAGAAAATGGAGACATATATACATTTTATATGACTAATCACTAACATTTGCTAATTATCTCATAGGGGATCTATATCAACTACACATATAACTATAATTACTATGTCGATTAACATCTATGACTTTCACTAAAGGAGAAAAGTCATTAATGAGGGTGAGTGTGCTCAAAATTGAGATGGACGAAAGGTACCTAATTAAAATCTCTTATCAAGACATGATTATGTTTTCTTTTCTAGTATAAGTAAGGGTAGCAAATAAAGGCCTTAAAGTATATGTGACAAATCATTTACCAAATATACTACACCAAATTTTATCTTCAATATTTAGGTGAGTTAATCTAAATATATGAAGCTAAAAAATATCGAACAATACCAAGGCATATGGGGAAAAACTAACAATGGGAAAAAAATCTTGGGCCGACAGAATGAAAAATGTACAATGGTAGAGTTTTAAAACTAGAAGAAATAGACTTACAATGCCCATGATGCTATAACTGACTAGACACACTTCCCCACCAAATCCTCCATAGAAAGTTCCAACAACAGGAGAATGCTACACAACCGCTATCAGTTTGGTCCACAATCAATGTCGTAAATTTCACGTGCCAAACAAAGTCTTTGTGTAAATTTTGAAGCAATCATTATTCTTTTAGAGTTTGAAGAAAAACTATGTGTTCCAAAATCGAACAATGATGAGAAGCATCTAATAAGTGTAGTACCACATTCTAAGTCTGTGATGACCTAATGTGAAAGTGTATTTACAAATAATGGTTTAACTCACAAAATATATTTTTGGGATATATGAAATCTAAAAACAACATATGAAAAAATTAAAAAGATAATTGTTTAAGATTTTAAGGCAGAGAAGTTCACTTATAAATATTATATTTAACAATTTTAAATGTAAATTATCTCATGAAAATATTGAAGAGAAAACTAATATTTTAAAACTTTGAAGGATACGACATTCGGTACAAAAGAAGTTTTTATCTCCTTAAAACGATTCTTTTGGCAAGAAAGAATTTAGTAAAAAATATTTTCTCCATAAATAAATCACAAAATCACGCTGACGCACTCTCAGAAAATGAAGCCGAAATTGCATACTTGTACACACAAGCTTATAAGAGATGCTTGAGGGGACAAATATGTAAGAGGTAGGTTTACATGAAGTGACATTATAATAACTAGAAAGTGTATGGTTAGATCTTGAGTTTGCACTAGTACCAAGAAAGATATCCATAATCTAGTTTAAAAATAACATTTGAACCAGACTGACACTTGTTGCTAGACCTTCGTTGTAATGAGTTTTTCTATTGTTATGGAGAAACTAGATTTACATGAAGTGATAGTACAAGGAATGAAAAAGAGAAAAAAATATGGATGAAGGAGAAAAAAATGAGACACTGTCGCTGCAGCGAGAAAAAGTCTTATTATGGTGAAAATTCAACGACTGAACTCAGCAACCTTTAGAAACTGCTGATTTCCAGATTTCAAAAGTAGATTTATTTTCATTTTATAAACAATTCCAATGATCCATATCAACACATAGACACACACACAAAGTATTTTTTATAAAGAGAACAACTGTGAGTAAAATATGCATGAGTCTTTGGGTTCGTTTACCTTCCTAATCGTGACATAAAAGGATACACATGGAGATGAGGATGTCTGATTGAAAGATTTTGTATGAAGCTTTCCTAAAACAACCTCAAGGACAAGACTCTAAGTATATGTTGTCAGCAAAATAAAAAAAATCTCATCATATTGGGCCACATGAGTAAAATGCATACTCTTACAATTGCCCCCTGTGTCTGTTCCATGAAATACCATATCTCAATGAATTGACGTAATTTTTCTACCACGTGTACATTCCCATAATGATGGTGTTTTTCCAAAATCAAACTTTGTTGTTGAACTAGCCATTTCCTAGAAGGTATTGTTAAAAGTTCATCAATTCCTAATGAAATGGATGTAGCAGTAGCTTATTGGAAACCCAAAGTTTTATATGTAAAAATGAAGATTACAAGGATTATTAGAAAGTCTAGCAAAATATGAACTATAGACACAAGCCCAAAAAAAGGCATAAGACAAACCTGTATTATAAATATTCAAGGACAAGAGTTCCGAAGGTATACTGCACATGCTAAGTTGTCATAAATTATAAAGAAAATATATACAACACCATTATAATGAATAGTTTAATAAAAAAATGCTATTAATAAGATATGGAACTGATTCATCATTTTAAAGTGTGTATGCAAATTATCGGATTAACAATATTTCGGTGCTATAATCCATATTGAAATATGTACTCTATTTCTTGGACACATACTCCATGTTGATTTACTTTATCATGAAAAATATAAAGATATATTCGTTATTAAAACTCCTTTTAATATAATCTTTCTCCCCTTTTATCACAGAACAGCAAAAGATAAAGAAACTTCAAATTAAACAAGTGTGCTAAGAATAATCATATAATGAGTTATTTCAATTAATGTGAAATAAAGATAAAATATGAAATTCATGGAATCTAGTCCAAACTCTAATAAAGAGATAACAAAATAGCATAGCCAATCTAGATAATGTGAACAACAATACGAGCCAAAGTGCAACATAAAATAGATGTAATGAGGCATGTGTGCAAGTCAACATGTATATAGCTCGAGTTAGTATTAAATAAAGAAAGTGAGTGAGTAACAATTCTACATAATCCATGGTGTGCTAAATAAAATTACATAATACAATGAACCAAATAATCAAACAAAATAGATAAGCATGATAAAGATGCGATAAACCATATTTCAGATATATAAGATGATGTATAAATGTCATGAGATCTCCGAAGAAGCTAAAAAATATCTTCACCAAAATTGTACTTTCGTCTACTGAGTACACAAATATAGAAAAATTACCAAAGAAAATCATCCAGACATGCTACAAACCAACAATGTTTTACAGAAGCATCACCACAATAGATGTCTAAAGATAAATAAAAAAATAAGGCAGCAAAGGAAAAATAATCACCATTTACCAAAAATAAGCTACCACATGTAAGGACAAACCATCGCCCATTCTTCATCCCCATTATGTTAATCTTCATCTGTGTCTTGATGATACCGATGTAGAACATGAACTTCATACTAAAGATCAATAATGTTACATCACATGCAATCTATTCGATTGAGGGTTGAGATTTGGAAAATAATTCGACCTTCCTGAAACAATGACAATTGAGGGGAAAGCATATGACACAATAAATCATTAATGGCAATAGAAATAGATGAGATCTGGTCATCAAGAACGTGAGTGTTAAGGGACCATCAGGATGGTGTGGTCCCATTTCGTGGTTGAGAAGTTCCAACACTAAGCACTTGGGTAAGAACCACTCCCACTTCTTCTATAGGAGTATGTGGAGGTGTCTTATATTATTTCTTCATCCCATGAAGAATTATATCAAACATAATCATCTTTTAAGATTTTTATATTGTCTCGGCCAAGAAAATATGGACATTTCTTGCAAGTATAAAACGCTGAATAATAGGTCCACAATAAATAGTGGGACAATTAGCTTTACTAGTGCTTTTAACACCCTTAATCATCAAATCAAACAGCAATCGCCCCAAATCTACAATGACACCAATTCCCACGATATGAAAGAATTGATAGGTACAGGGATAGGTGGTATGATGATGTGAGTTTTAGGTAATGTTTGTAGAAAAAAGGGTGAAGAGAATATTATAGATATTGGTGCAACTACCTTGGGCTATAACACATAGGGGATCCTTGGTGATTTCTCCTCCATTGATCATTCTGACCACTCCGTCCATATTGGGAGCAATACCAAGAGCATATGGGTAGGTAGGGTTGAGAACAATTAGTAAACCATAAATTTTCCTAAGAAAAGTAGGAGTGATGGTGGGGGAAATACCATAGACAACTAATGTAAAGCTGGACTCAGAAATTAAAGAAGTGGTGTAAAATTCTTGAATGAGATCAGGATATAAATTCTCTTTATCAATACCTTGGCTCCATAATCAACCAATGTCTCTGCTAAAACACACTTAGCCTGGCATCATGATTATTTCAAATAAAATTGTAGCCAAAGGTACGCTCATAGTGAACATCGTGCAGTTGCAAATTGTCAAACTGAGGCAAAATTTATGGGTTAGAAAATCTAGGAGTAGAAGGTTACATAAAATCAAAAGAGGTTTCCCTAGATTTTCATCTCTTAGAAATCCTGTGCATGGTTTGACAAAAAATCCCAAACCCAAAATCAACAAGAAATGCTCAAAAACATCAAAGATATGACTCAAATTCGTGAATCTAACTCATATTAACATGATATAGTATACAATAATCCTCAATAGAGTCAAAGGATAACTTTAAAAAGAAACAAATAAATAAAGCATCCTTAAACTTATAAAGTAATGTCAAAATAAATTTCAGATCTAGAAGATAAATAATACATGAATCTTACCAAATGATTTCTAGAAGAGGAGAAAATGGAGGAAGTGTCCAAAAATCTTAAAGGGAATCCGAAAATGGGGTAGGGTCGGTCAGTTTTTGAAGTAGAGAGAGAAAGTAATATTTACAAAACTACAAAAAAGAGTAACTAATGCACTTTAAAATGAACTGTCAATGCAATGATCCTTTTCACTGTTCGCGACCTTCGCTAGAATGATGACGATTGTCGCCGTGATAAGAGACCTTCGCTGGACGCACGATCAGCCAGAGAATTCTTGGTTCTCTCAAATGACATTTTAACTCAAGGAATAAGTCCCAAATGATATAACCTACTTAGCCTCACGTGATCCCTTTCCACAAATGATTTAGACAAATAAAATTAAATTTATTTGCATTTATGAATTGTCATAGTTAAGGTTTACATGGTTATTCCAAGTAATATTTATCGATAATAAACAAACTTTGTGAAAGATTCATTGCATATCTCAAAATTCATATAGAAGATAACTCCTGTGAGGGGAAAAGGTGAACAAATATGAGCATTTGTCTGATGAAATCCAAACAAATATCAAAAGAAAATTTTTACTTGGGAATTTCAAACCTGAAGTGATTTTTATTGAAAAAATTTCATTTTTCTCAAATAATTAAAATCCTAAACTAACACTTGTTTTTTCCTCATTAATCGATTATTTGGCTAAAATCTTTGTTTCTCATCCTTGATATTTCTCAATTTTTTTATGGATTTAAATATTTAAAGCATCGTTTTCAAATAAATTTTACATGTGGTTGCTTTGACGCATTGACTACTATGATTGAATACTATTTCCAATTTCTAAAGGTAGTATTATCCAATCAAAGTTGTATTCGTAACCTCGTTCTCTCTCATGATTTTGACATGTATAATTTTCAACTCCAACCATGAAGATATAAATCTCAGAAATGCAAAGGCTAAAATAACACACTTTTTTAATTCGCATACATTTTGAAAATTTAATAAAGCATTTCTCAAAAGTGTTTTGTACTTTAGTTCATAATATAATGCTCAAAAGGTAGTGAGGTGTAAGTGATACGAGTTATGGAATTTACTCAAGATGAATTAAGATCGAAAAACTATAGACTTTTAAAGATTTTCAATTTTAAATGTAGAGTTCATATTAATAAACACAACCAAGATACAAACCTTATGAGCAAACAAGTCAAATAGGTTGGTCTTAAAATTTTAGTAAGGTGATCTATAATGACACTATCACACAAAGTGTTTATAAAAAAAATTATGCAAATAAAGCATGAAAAAGAATAATGAGCTAAGGAACAAGATAAGCATTCTGAGAAGTCCAAAGCTCATAGTGAAACATTCTAACAAGTAGAAGTTGAAGGGTTCAATAAGTGATCCAGTATAGTTTCCAAATATATAAAATGTAAATGATCTTTCCTAATCTATATTTGTCTAGCATGTGGAGATTGGGAGTAAGTTGAACCTTGGGTGTATTAGTAATTTTTTTTCCCTTTTGCTATGAACATACCTTTATAGTTCATGTTTCTTTACCAAGATATTATTCCTACAAAAGCAATAATGTTTCCTATAATTATGAAAGTGCGAGGTTGATTTTAGGAAATAAAAAAATTCTATCAAGTGTCATTTCCTATTACAATAATCACATTTATAAGCATGAGGTTGTGATATATGAGAAGTCTCGGGAACAAACTTATTAACATGTCGAACCTTTTTCAACTTAAAGCAAAAATCGTTATGATGACCCTTTTATGATAATTAGAGCAAACACAATCTTTAGTGGGTCCTTTATCATCATGCTTATGATTTTGCAGATGGGAGGATACATAATGTGCTTCTCTTTTAAATTTTTCACCCTAACATGTTTCCATTGTTTATGAAAGTTGTGGAAATCATGATAAAAAATAGAAGAATAATTTAATATAGAAGGCTTTTAATTCAAAGACTTTTCGTGGCCATCCCGAAGGGTCGTCTCTCCAGGGGGTCTAGGAGGAAAATGTTTCTCCCAATGTGGATCCATCCTTCATTCCACTTTTTCGACGTGCGCGTAGGATTGTGCCCATTATCGGGGCGCTCGATCGTCATTGATGTGGGGTGATATGTAGAGATAGAGAAACTAACCTAATTTGCACAAAATGGGCAAGAGAAAGATATGTGCCTATTGGTCTTTAATAATAATAATCAATCAAATCAAAGAGTCCATCCTCAACGTAAATGATGAATTCAACTTGTGCTTTAGATTCAAGAATTCCACTACCAATCACTTATCTCATTAAGGAGTGAATTTTAGAGAATTTCAAACATTTAATTCGGTCTTAGATTTGCCTAGGTATGGTAGAGGTTGATATAAAATGGACCTTTTAGGTTTCCATTTCATTAGATGTTACAATTAATAAATGTTTAGATTCATTTTTATCAAGATGTCAATTTATAAAGATATCCTTCATCTCTGTCCAAGCCATCTAGGTAGGGATCTTCTACCTATTATTGAATAAATTCCTTTATTTATAAAAGAACGTTGCCGCCTCGAGAGAACGGCGTCAAGGATAATGATGATTCTTGTGAAACCAAGTAGTTCAAGGGTCTGTGGACTAAGTTACGAAATAAGAAGGTGTTAAGCACACATCTCGCCATGTCGGTCTCTCATGGGCATATGTTAATCTTATTCTATAGAACTCCATGATGTGTGTTCTTATGTAGATAATATGAATGGAGGATGTAATCACTAAAACCGCGTCATGTATAACGATGGAGAGAGGTCATCCTTTGAAGTGTTCCCCAAAATAGCAATAAAAAAATATAATATAAGTGTTTGTCGATTTAATATCGAACAAGACACAAGCAAGAAAGCATATAAAATATATATATGATGAATATATGACAAGAACGAAATAACAAATGTATGTGGGAGGAATCAAGTCTAGGGATTCACCTAAGACGCCAACGTAACATGTGGGGGCATCAAAGTCCACGTAGTTCGATTACAATACAAGGTGGGGTTTAACCCATAAATTAAACTGGGGACTTTCTTTATATGTGTGTGTGTGTAGAAAAAGGTGTTTAATGTGAGATAATGTGATAAGAAATCCCATTTTGGAATTTATGAGTAAACCCTCTTTTTCTTCTTTTTTGATTATTATTATGAAAATAAAGTCTATGTGAATACTAATAATAAAAGGTTTTAAGTTAAGATATGTGATGTAATAAAGTAAAATACTAAAGAGAAAATGAAATAACTAATGCTAAAATAAAATACTAATTAGACCTCCTTGTGATGACTTGAAGTGGATCTTGATTGTATATGCGCTGATCTCAAGATGAGATGATGGTGGTTTGAGGAGGTGGGTGCCAATTTGATCAAAAGGGCATGAAAAGGATGGAAGGAATGTGGGAAATGGGATTTTAAGGAAAGGACAACTCTGAATTTGAGGGAATTCTCTCTGAATTATTGAGAGGAATGTTCAGGGGTTTCCTTTCAAAGTGAGGTTATGGCCTCTATTTAAAGGGCCAAGGGGGTACCGATCGGTGTGGTCCTAGAACTTCCTATCGGCATAGAGGTCTAGGCACACTATAGATAGGCAGGTACCTCGGGTTGCCAATTGGCCACGTGAGGCAGATTTTTTGGAAATATCATCATAAAATGGGAGCCGTAAGTCAGAATCCTGCACGGGGTGGATCATTGGAAAACATATTTAGAGACCTTTAAGAATCCATTGAGGCACACTTCTATTTCTAGAGTTGAATAAAGTGAAATGATGCTAAAAAAATTCACATTTCTTACTAGACAATAAATTCTCGGAGGAAAACGGATCGTTCGCCCGAATTGTGAGGCCAATCTACGCACAGGATAGACCTTTGAAAAGGGTATTCAGTGTATTTCATAACTTAATTAATTTATGTTTGGTTCGGAGAGTTAACATAGGCTAAACGAGACATGAATGCACCTTCCCGGAGACCCTTTAGAGTAAAATGGGTCATGCGTCCGTACCGTAAGGCTGATTCATGCACGAGGTGGACCGAATTCACAGCCTTCGAAAGATTCATTCAACTTTTCTCTAGATAAAGAGTTGATATGAGTCAAATTGATCCCAGGAGTGCTCGGTGGACTTCGAATCAATTTTTGAAGTAAAACAGTCGGTTCGTCCGAATCGTAAGGACAGTTCGTGCATGAGGTAAACCATTGGAAAAGGGATTCATATCCCTTCAAAGATTCATTGAGCTTTCACTCAGGCAATAAAGTTGACTCAAGTCAAATGAGGCCTGGGAGCACTCGGTAGCATCAAGATCAGTTTTCAATAGTAAAATTAATCATTAATTCAAATCGTAAGCTCGATTCACGCATAGGGCAAACAGTTAGAATGAGGATTCAAATGCCTTCGAAGATTCATTGAGCTTTCACTCAGGAGAGAAAATTAATAGGAGCTAAATAGGCTTGAGAGTGCCCGATGGCCTCCTATAGTGAATGAGTGACTGTTAGGGACCTATGGAGATGCTTAGGCGGGTCCTAGGATGGGTTGCCTATAGAGAGATCCTTAATAAGCAATATTAGGATAAGGGAATGCCGTCAAATGATAGACACCACATAGACACTAGGGAAGATAAATTATAGGTCGATTGTAAGGACCTAAAGGATGAGGTTAACCAATTCAGCGAGTCGAGATCAGTTCTGAGGATCTAGGGAGTCTAGGATGGCTAATTTAGTGAGTCGAGGTTCATTATAAGGACCTAAGGAGATGAGGATAATCGATTCAGCGAGTCAATATCTATTTTGAGGACCTAAAGAGATAAGGGTGACCGAATCAGCGGGTCAAGGTCAGTTCTAAGGGCCTAAGATGAGAAAGGTGACCGATTCAGAGGGTCAGAGGTCGATTATGGGGACCTACGGAGAGAAGGATGACCGATTTAGCGAGTTAAAGATGCACTAAAATGGTTGTATGGGATTTGGTGGCTAATTCGATGGGTCGAGGTAGATTCCGAGGACTTAACGAGATGAGAGTGATCAATTCAGTGGGTGAAGCTTAACTTTCGAGTTATGCTGGGGATGACCAATTCAGCAAGTTAAGTATGATCATGAGGACCTTACGTTGTGATGACCAATTCTGAGGGTCGAGGTTATTTTTTGAGGGCCTTAATTTATGACGACCAATTCTAAGGGACGAGGTCAATCTTATTTCTCTTTACTCCAGGGAGTGTTTTACAGGAATAATAGTACATGCCCTTTGCCCCGAGCAGAGGGTTTGTTATATACATATGAATTTGCGGGGAGTGTAGGTGTTGGACTCCCCCACATTAGTCGATGATCCCTAAGATATCTCCTTATGAGATTTTAGGAATTGACTGGGTCATAACTGAACTATTTGAGGCGTGAGGCCTCTAGACTTTGGGTTGTGCTTTACTGGGCTACTCGTCTGGGCCCAAGTGACAAATCAAGGTACCCATAGTCCTAATGAGCAATTAGGTTATCTTTCTATATTTTATGAGTCCTTTGGCATCTTCACTCATTGAGTAGATACTGATTCTATGTTTAGGGATTGCAGGTGACCTTCTACCCATGGGGGTGACTCCGTGGGATATGGGGGTGATGGACCTACATGCTCAGATGTGAAGGTTGATCATTCATGAGTGTGGGTACGTCTGGTACCTAGGTGAGTGGGTATTGAGATAGATTTTAGACGTGTAGGTGTCGATCCCACCGTCAAGACCTCTATGTACTTGAGGCAGGTGAGAGAGATATTATATGATGCCCAGGCGACGACAATGATATGGGATCCCTATACGTACTATAAGGATACAATGGTGAGGTACGATTATCTATATTTTATGACCATCTAGTTGATTCCCTCCACCGCCCATGACTTTGAGGAGGGGGACTAGTGCACCGGTGGGATCGGCCCACAGTGCAGGTTGTTGCATGTCAGCGACTATAGTAGAGGAGGCTTTGATTATTCAGGTTACTCCCCATTCCTAAACCTTTCAAGTCGCTGAGTGTGTCGCATCGCCCTAATGCATCAGTGTCTTGATTTATGGGGCTTACGAATGATTCCCTCCACCCTGAGGTATATTATTTTTCTTTCTTATTATTCTATTGAATTTACTTTTCATCTTAACTGATTTTCCTTTTTCCTGTTGCTTTTTTGCTTGTAGTATATTCGGGTGCCGACCACTTGGTTGAGGGATATCAAGGATTAGTTGTCCTCTAATTCAGAGTTATTAATAATTCATATTCTTGAAGTTTTGTATCATCTACCACTTTTGATGAGGTATTAGGTTCTTGGCGTGGAGGATCCACCAGTCGTTGTAGGGGAAAGTTTGTCCGTCGTGGGGGATGAGAGCTAGAGAGAGAGAGTTTGTGGGTTCAGGCAAAGTCCTATTTGTTTTTCTATTTTTTTTGTCTGTAAGATGTAACTCAATGAAGCAAAATATATGAAGAAATATGCATTTTCTTGATTTAGTGACTTATCCTATATGCACTTTTTATTTTCTAGTGATATTGTTTAGATTATGCAAAGATAGAGATAGGTATGGAATTAATAATGAAAGGCTTAAGGATTTGGTAAAAGGAGTAAAAGTAATTAACTTGGAGAAAATGATTTTTTAGTACGAATTTTGTTTAAGAGAAAACAATTTTCTTGAGAGAAAATATGAGTAAATAACCCGGGGTAATTTTTCTAAATGTGGATTTTCCTGAAATTGATTTTCATAAAAAAGGAAAGATGGAATTTTCCAAAATAGGGGGTTACTAAGTGACATACCCCTTGACTAGCCTATTGGCATGGGGGTCAAGTCAAATCATCCATAGGCCTTGATTGCACTTTCTATCACATCAGAGTACTCTTATGGGGTTGAATTTTACTCGGGTTTCCAAGGTGGTTGTCTTTTCCCAAAGATTTTCAGTATAAAAGGAGATGTGTGGAATGGATTTTCTCCACTAATACCCTTATTTCTCTTATTTCTTCATATTCCTCATTCTCAAATGTCTCTTCCATTGTTTAAAGGATTCACTTTTTACCTTGATGGTCTAGAGACCATGTGCTTTTACAATGTGGACTATGACACTTTTAACCTGTAGGGTTTCTATGTGGTATAACCGAGCTATAGATTGGAACCTATTAGCGGAAGCAGCATAGTTATAGTATCCTAAAGACCATGTCTTTCATTTCGGCCTAGACGATGTATATCCTTACAATGAGGAGTTCTCGACCATGTTGAGGGACATCTCTAGTGTGGCAGCGACTATGCCCGATTTCTTCCATTCTCCTCAGGTTTTCTCATCGTAGTTGCTTCATATTTCTCCATTGGTGGCTATACTATTGATTAAAAGAGGGGATGTTTCTCTTCACATAATTATGTATTCAGCGTGCCTGAGGGGTTTTTAGGATATTAGATTTTTTACGGTTGTCAACTTAAGCCTTACTGTGAGGCTATTGTTGGTAATAGAGGGCGTGAACATGGATCCCCATATTATTGCGATAACATCCTGGATGTTTTACAACCATAATCTTATGGGTGTGGTGCTGGCTGAGACCCTGAACGGTCTGGATGCTTGAAAGGTGGGTCATTCTGAATTTTCGAGGGGGATTCAAGTAATGCTATTAATGCGACTTGCAATATTTCATGTAACCGCGTTGAGGATACCCATCATGTTTGAGGAGGTACCACATGTCATAGTACCATAACCCGAACATATCAGACTCTTCCTCGGGAACAAGTTCAATGCGATAGAAGTGGGTAGGCTTAGCTTATTTTCGAACTAGGAAAGGGGCCATTGTTATCCCCTCAGGCATGTTGACCATGGAGGCCAGAGTAGTAAGGGTGTTAGGCAGGTTGCTCTTTGCATGGGGAAAGTAGTGGAAGGTGACATCATTAAACTGGGAGGCCAATTCATCTAGGTGGGCATGGAAGGGTAGGAACTTTTCATCTTTGACTTTCCATTTTTTGAGGATTTGGCTGACGATAATGGTTGAGTCTTTGTAGGCATCTAGGTGCTGGATTCCTTTCTGAAGGGCGATCCCAAGTACTATAATGCATCCCACATACTCGTTCATGTTGTTGGTGCAGAGGAAGTCTATTTTTATGGAAATTGGGGTGTCATAGTCATCAGGGGAGATTAAAGGTATTCCAATGTCATATCCTTTCTTGTTGGTAGCTTCGTCAAAGAACATTTTCCAGTTGAGATCCTTTTGAGAGGTGTAGAGAATATCTTCATCCAGGAATTTAGAGACCTAAATATTGGCTTCTTCTATGGGGTAATCAGTAAGGTAGTCAAAGATGGATCTCCCTTTCATAGCATTCTGCATGACGTTAATAATTTTGAACTCGACTAGCAACATCAACCAACGGGGCATTTGACTGGACATAGTAGGATTTTATAGCAAGTACTTGATGGGATTTATACATAATACTAGTCTGATGGGAAAGGCGCACACATAGTGCAGCAATTTCTGCCTAGCCTAGACCAGAATGACACATGTTTTCTCTATATTAGTGTAGTTGACTTTGTACCCAGCTAATTTCTTGATGGCATAATAAATGTCTCTTTCTTTATAGGATTCTTTAATGTATTGGGATAAAAAAATCTCCTTCTATAGTGTCTGTTACAATTAAGTACATGAGTAGGGGGAGACCTAGCTGTGTGGCATAAGTACTCGAGGTCGGGTAAGGTATCGCTTGATTCGATCAAAGGCTTATTGGTAGGCTCCATTATAGAATTTAGTCAAATCCTTTCGGAGAATCTTAAAAATGGGTTCGCAGATAGAAATTAGTTGGCTGATGAACTGATTATTCTACTACAGATTACCCACGAATCCTCATACTTCCTTCTTCATCTGTGGTGGTGGCATCTCAAGTATGGCCTTTAGCTTGGAAGGGTTTTCTTTAATTTTCTTCTCACTGTCCATAAATCCAAAGACTTTTTCTTATGTGATGCTACAAATGTATTTTTACGGGCTTAACCGCATCTAGTATTGCTATAGTCGCTCAAAAACCTTTCGGAGGGCGGGAATATGACCTTCTTGAGTCTTGGACTTGATGATCATATCGTCCACATGGACTTCAACATATTTATGAATAAGGTCATGTAGGATGGTTATGGCAGCCCTTTGGTAGGTAGTCCTGGCATTCTTGAGTTCGAATGGCATAACAGTGTAGTTGAGTGTTCCTCATGGGGTGATGCAAGTGATTTTCTCCTGATGAATAGTGTGCATCTTGACATGGTTGTATCCAACAAATCTATCGACAAATAACTTAAGGGAGTGGCTATACATGTTGTCCATTATCTATTCGATGTTGGGTATCAATTAATCATCCTCCTGGGATGCTTTATTCAAATCTCGATAATTGACACACCTACGAACTTTTTTTCCTGACTTCGATATAGGGACGATATTGGCAAATTATGTAGGATATTCGACTAAGTAAATGAAACCGACTTCTGATTGTTTAACCACTTCCTCCTTAATTTTGAGCAACCATTCGGAGCGGGGCATCCTTAACTTCTGTTTGACCGTCTTGCATTCTGGGAATGGTGTGATATTGTGCTGAGTTAGTTCTGAGTCAGTTTTAGGAATGTCATCATAGGACCATGAAAAAATGTCTACAAATTCCATCAATAGCCAATTTAATTGTGCACGGTCATACTTGTTAAGGGTGGACCCTATTGATATGCCCAAGTGTTACCTCGTCTATCCTTGAGTCTCAAGCCGACACTTTAGAACATATTTATTACAAGGGATCCAAGGTCAGTGACCTTATCCTAGTCTCGTTCGTGGGGCGAGACCTTCCTATGATCCTGGTAATTTGTGATTGATCTCGTCTCATACACTTACAAGTCGAGACTTATTAATGACACAGGTAAACATCAGACTCATGTCAGCCCGATATCATCATCAGTCGAGACCACTATTCCATTTTTACTCATATAACTACATCATTGGAGGTGTCATAGTCATCCATGGAGACACCCCCACAACATGATACATTTGACACCTAACAGAGTGCGTGGAATGGAGCATGCATGGGAGAGTGCACTTGGGTTACGAGCCTCATATGGACAACCAATAACATCTCCCTCATGTGTGAAAATATCTCACAATCACTATTTTCATGCATTGGTGATAGGTGGATATAATACATTGGCTACTCCACATTATACATTCCCATTACATGCCTGGGGTGCACACTGCACTACCCCAACAATATAAATACCTACCTTTTTCTACCTTGAGAAGGGGCTGAATTTGAAACCCTAACCAAACTTTGATAAAATTACAGTGTAGAGAGAGAAAGATGAGTGACTTGTATCATGGGTCCATTAGAGCCATTTCACAGTGAAATTCGCTCACATACACATAGTGGAGTAGGACTAAATAGACTATACCACTTAGATTGATGTCTTTCTTCTCTTTTCTTATGTGTGGTTCACCTTTCCCCCAAAAAACTCTATTGAAAATTCCAATCAGTTGTCAAAGAGGTTCATATACAATTTTTTCTTCGGAGTGAAGCCCAGGAAGAAGACGAGGCACCTGATGTATGTTAAGCAGGGAAAGAATGAGACCTTAAAGGATTACATATCCCACTTCAATAAGGAGAAATTATAGGTTAAAGTCTATGAAGAGAGTACTATTATGATCACCCTGATAGGCGGATTGCAAAAAAGGAAGCTCCTCTAGAAGATAGTCAAGGATCCTCTAAAAACCATGGCTGAAAACCTAACTACGATTGAGACGGTCATAAATGCGGAGGAGGCAATGGTTTCCAAGGGAGAGGATGAGAAGAGAGTAAACAGTGGAAGTAAGTTTTAGAAGTCAAAAGGAAAAGACGGCAAGAAGAGGTCGACAACACCAAGTTGGGTGACTATACCCCTTTGACTGCCACACCAGAAATGATTATGAATGAGATCAAGAATAATAGGTCCTTGAGATGGTCAAAGAATCTCAAAAACCCTCCTCACAAGAGGGATAAGGGTAAATTGTGTGAATTCCACCAAGACCATGGTCGTATAACTGAGAAATGCTTTGTATGGAAAGATGAGATAGAAAAGATGATGAAGAAATGGAAACTGAGGAAGTAGGTGGATAAGAGGGTTGTCTGAGATGACATTCGGAAGAGAAGAGACTATGAATGTAAACCTGATGATCAAGTTAATAAGGATGATGATGCATCAGATGATGAGGAGGAGGCCAACCCCTCCCCCCCCCCTCCCCCCGGGAGAAAATTGATCCCAAGGGTCAGTTACATTGTATTTTCCAAGATGTGAAAATGATATGTGGCGATTTGGCCGGTCGTGATAAAGAGATAGCCGATTGTAAAGCTCATGTAGAAAAAGCCAAGGCTCTTCCCGAGCTAGAGGTAGTCAACTCGGTTGCCGTTGATTTAAAACTGAGTAAGCAAAAGAAAGTAAATATGAATATGTTGATAATTGGATTTTCGAGAATGGACTTTAAGGGTATCTTAGCTCCCACCCTCTGGTGATCACGACTATAGTAAACGGGTATGATGTCCCTAGGATACTGGTCGACGACGGCAGTTCTATCGTTGTAATGTTCTAGGATTATTTCATTGGGTTGGGACAAAGCAAGAAGAGGCTTGTCCCATGTCATCAACCATTAAGTAGCTTTAGTGGAGAGAAAGTACATCCTTTGGTGATTTATGAGAAGGAGGTCAACATGGGGGAAACTTGGCTGAGATGTCTCACAAAGACGATCAATTTCTTCGTGATGGACAAGAACGTCTATTCATCCTAGAACATAATTATGATAATTTAATGTCGCCCCCTCAACAGTTCACCAAATGATAAAATTATCGACTCCCTGTGGAGTAGGGGAACTTCAAGATGATCAAGTTGAGGCATGCAAATTCTACTTGAATTCGTCCTAGGAGAGAGAGTCGTATAAGAGTTCCACCACCACTTACAAATAGACACTCTCAACCCTAGATATGAGACAAAGCTCAAAAAGGGAGAGGCCGCCAAAGAGGTAGAATCCATCGTCCTCAACAAGGACGAGCCAAAAAAAAATTCCATGTCAGTAAGGCCCTAAAGAAAGAGGTTAAATAAGACTTGATCAAACTCCTAAGGGAGATAGAGAGCATTTTTGCTTTGAGTCCCAAAGATATGCCTCTAATTAATTCGGAGGTCCTCTTCCACAAATTGAATGCATACGTGGGAGCTAAACCAGTTAGACGATAACATAGGATATACTCTAGGGAGAAATACAAAGTTATAAGAGATGAGGTGAAGAAGTTAGAGAAGGATGATGTTATCAGAAAGGTTATTTACTGAGAGTGGTTAGCCAATGCCATCATTATTCCAAATTCCAATAGCAAGTGGAGAATGCGTGTTAACTTCACATATCTGAATAAGACATGCCCAAAAGACAACTTCCCTCTGCCGAGAATAGATTAAATGGTCGATGCCACGACTGGGCATGAACTGATGAGTTTTATGAACGCTTATTCAGGTTATAATCAGATATTCAATGACCCGACCAATGCCGAAAAGACCTCGTTATCATGGGAAAAGGTACATATTGTTACAAGGTAATTCCTTTCGACCTCAAGAATGTATGGGCTATATACGAGAGTGTGGTAAATAAAATGTTTGAGGACCAAATAGGTGATACCATGGTGGTGTACATTCATAGCATTCTTACCAAGATCCTCAAGGGTGAGACGCATGTGGACTACTTGGAGCGCACTTTTAACACGATGGATAAATATCTCAAAATGTGTCTTCAGAGTCGGAGCAGGAAAGTTTTTGGGTTCTATTGTTAATAAATGGGGGATAAAGGCTAACCTAGAAAAAATCAAATACTTCGTGGAGATGAAGACTCCTAAGACTATAAAAGATGTCTAGAGGTTGAATGGACGATTTGAATCAGTGAGTGAATTCATATCAACGGCAACATACAAGTGTCTTCCCTTCTTCAAGGTGCCAAGAAATGCTTTAGAATTGAGCAAGGAGTGTAATAAGGCCTTTCAGGAGTTAAAGGTCTACCTTGGCTCACCACTCTTGGTGTCAAGGCCTGTTCTGGGAGAAAATTTGTATTTATACCTGGCCGTGTCTAAGTCCGCCATCAGTGCAAAAATTGTGAGAAATGATGAGGGTGTTCAGAAGCCAGTTTATTTTAGCAATAAGGCTCTTCGAGGGGACTAAAAGAGATATCCAAAAATGGAGATATTTTCTTATTCTCTCATTCATGCATTAAGAAATATGAAACCATATGTACAGGCCCATACAATGGTTGTCTTGACAGACTCTGCTCTTAGGCAGGTCATCTATCAACCCGAGAAATCAGTTAGGTTAATGGACTGGTCTATAGAGTTGGGGGAATTTGACATCATCTATCAGCCAAGAATGTCCATCAATGGGCCGCTTCGAGCTAATTTTATAGCCGAGTTCACATGGGATGAGGCCGATACATAGGAGATTATGAATCCAGCAAATGAGACAGAAAGAGAAAGTCCTAACCCGGCTGAAGCTGAGATGAGTAAGTCCATGACAGCGGTGGCTGAGAATGAAAAATAATTTTTTTTTATTGAAGAATGAAGCCTTAGAAGATGCATATTCCCCGTGATAAGTCCAACATGTGTAGCTATCTAAAAAATGATTTAACAATATATGTTCTACAACATCATCTTTCTTTAAATATACCATATTACAGCATTTCTTATATGGAAACAATATTCTTTCAGTATTCGATCTATTATCAGAGGCAAACTTAACGAATTCTTCTGCTCCTTTCTCATACAAAGGATGACCTCTATGTGTTATATTAATCCAACTCTTATCCATCAGTATGAATCGATTAACCTAAGGAAATGAATAAGTAAATATAAAAAAAAATCAATTGGTAAGTTCAACACAAATGTAATAAAAAAGTAACATGCAACATGACTTTTATTTCTTAACAAACATCATGATCTAAGATTGTCAAATATAAAAAATAGAGAGTAAAAAAAATATGTCAACTTAAATTTTTTTTATTTTTTTTTAAAACAACATATTAGGATGCAAAAAGAAAAGATTACACAACTTGTCAAATGCAACATAAATATATAAATTAAGCTATTGAGATGAAAATTGAAAAATTGGACACAATTTACGACAATAAGGTTCTCTACCGAAACATCACTTCGTCCCCAACACAACATAATCCTACATTTGAAATTAATTCAACCCCTCCATTCAAACACACCCTAATGTCCTAAAAACCTTATTTTCCATTACAAATAAGAAATCTTACACATTTTCTAGCTTCTGAGTGATTTTGATGTCATTTATTTTCCTTACAACTTTTAATAATGTATTATTAGTCAATGCACATTTTAAAGATGCTTTTGACATTATGTATTCATATCCCTTTCATTAATTACAATAGTATAAGTGAAAATGATACCTGAACGAGAGAGGGTCTCTGAAGGCCAATATTAGAAAGAGGTCGAGATAATCGATTTGATACGCCTATTGATGTTCAGGTCACATATACTCCAGCAAAGAATACGACAATATAAGAAACATAATTTTATTTTATCAAATTCAAAATACCATACCCATCTCTTTGATTGTTGAAAGGTAATTTTATTATCAATTGACTCAAAATTAATTTATTTTCTTGAATAAATATTTTTTACATTCTTGAATCATAACAGTTTAACAAACTAACCTTTTTTTTAATGATAGCATAAAAGTTTTTTTTAATTAAAATGAAAATATAATTGTTTTCAGACCTTTTATTTTCCGTTTTGATTTAAATTAATATTAAAAAAATTGAATGGGAATAATTTTATAATGGTTAATTACACTTGGGTCCTTTAACTTTACCCTCCTTATTACTTCACCACCCGAACTTTCTGTTTTTGTACCTAACCCTTTGAACTTCCAACACGACTTCAAGTAACCTCGTACCGTTAATTTTTGGACTGAAAAAAGGTTCATGTGTCGGTCACGTGTCACTTTAGAAGCGTATTTTGATATTTAACCTCATTTATATGTTTAAAAAGTAAAAAATAATATTGTCTCTACCCACATTCTCTTTTAAACTCTCTCTTTTACGACCATAGCTCGCTGGCTCCCCTCCACCCCCTGCCATGGCTGCTGCCCCTTCCTACTCCCTTGGTTTCGTCTCAATATTTATCACTGACTTCTCATACACGAACACACACACAAACACACGCACACACATACACATGAAATTCACGTCTTTATCTTTATCACTCACGTCTCTACCATGGAAATTTGATTAAAATTAAACAAGGGCGATTTCTTAGAATTGATACCATCATAATTTTTTTTAATTAAAATTAAAAAAGCATGTTAGGATACCATGTAAATCACAAATTGATACCATCAGAGCTTTTTTAATTAAAACAGGGGCGATTAGAAAAATTTCATTATGAATGAAATTAAAACTTCATTAAGAGATTTCATCAGAGCTTTATCGCCAATGTCTTGATTTCGATTTTAGGTTGATGAAGAAGTTTCAGATTAAGAAGATTCAAGATTAAATCGCTAATGAGAGATTAAATGATGTATGTCTCGATTTGGAGATTCCAAAAATTCAAGATTTACCTTCAGTCCTAGAAGGAGAAGCAGTAGCCGTATGTCTCAATTTGGCTTAGGGAGACTTTAATAAACAATTGAGAGCCATATACGAATACATGTTTTGTGAATGAGGTAAAGTTGTGGTTTGTTTGAGGGAAACAAAAAATTAGAGGGAGAAGCGTTGGAACGCGCGGTCAAAAAAATTAAGTACCATATGTTTTTATCTCAAAAGGGTGGGAAATAGCCCATGTTTTTACCTAAAACGTCGTTCTTTTCCGACGTTTTTAATAAAACGCCACTAATATTTCGACACTTTTATAAAACGTCCATAAATAGCCCACGTTGTTAAATAAACTTCGGCATATACAATATATCCCAAATTTTTTATAAGCGTTGCAAAAAAAAACATCGTCATATCCACTTTCTTTTGTAGTGTTTTGTTTTTCAAAACTGATACACCTATACCTTAAATAACTTGTTCATACAATCTTTTACACACATCTCGTGTTACCCGTTTGTTTTGATTAAAAAGTTCCTTCAAAAAACTATTCGGATCCATTTAAACTGTTTAATCTTGAATTAAACAACTTAAGTGGTACTTTTTCACATATTGTACATGCTTACATGCCCGGGGTGCACACTGCACCACCCCAACAATGTAAGTACTTGCATTCTTCTACCTTGAGAAGGGAATGAATTCGAATCCCTTACCATACTCTTCTAAAATTATAATGTAGAGAGATAAAGTTGAGTGACTTTTATCACAAGGCCATTAGATCCATTTCATAGTGAAATTCGCTCACATACACACAGTTGAGTAGGCCTAAATAGGCTTAACCACTTATATTGTTGTCTTTCTTCTCTTCGCCTTATCTCCTTCTGCATTAATATACTTTTTCATACTCCTTTGCGATACAGGATTGAGCTCACATAATTACATTGACTTGGTGGTACCATATTTGGCACCATCACCTATCATAATCTCGCGCTGATGGATACTAGAATTGAGATTAATAATAACAGTCTCATCATCATTAATTTGAATGCGGTTATGTTATTTGTTATTCTCCTTATTAAAATAAGTTAATGATTGTTCATTTGCTAAATCATCATCATCAAGATTTTGATTAGAATCAAGACAATCAATGTAAGGCACAATAAGATACTCAAAATCTTTACTTATTTTATTTTCAGGAAAAATAGCATTGAGAACCTTGTCAAAGGAGGTCTCAGTTATATTGATATCAGAAAAAGGAACAACAACATCAGATGAAGATATTGGATAGGGTAGACAGTAGGGTCAGGTTAAATTTTAACAAGTGGGATAGGCATGACATTCCATATGAGGATGGGGATGTTAGCAACTTTGATTTGAGTAAACGGGTCTGACGGAACAAAATCTGAGTGGATCATGCAGAGAGTCATCCCGAGTGTCTACAGGTTGTTATGAGTCCTTAAAATCACTATCCTCGAAATCCTCAGTAACTGTCATGAATTTCTTAATGATAGGCTAAACTTCAAGCAGCGATTTCATCTTCTTGAAAGATTTCTAGAGAGGATGGGGATGTTAGCAATCTTTTGCCTAAGGGTTATTATCTTGAAAGAAGATTTCTAGCAGCGATTTCATCTTCTTGTCAACATGGTCATACCATGGTTCTGGAAAGACTCAGAAAGGGAAGTCTTCACCTTCCTTGATAAACCTTCCATTCAAATAGTCTCTTAAAATAGTCATTTCTTATCTAAGCTTTTTTTCGAATGTGGTCTATGGGTGCTTTGAATTCTTCTGATGAGGATTGGTGACCAGGGATACATGGGGAAAGGCCTCCTTCTAGATGATGGGGTTAAGGATACCTTGTTGGCATCGTCCTAAACCAATTTTGGGTATGAAGAGCATGTTCTTAAACATCTTAATCACGTTGACCTTGCCATACCAGTTGTGCCCCAGATAGACTCGGTCTTTAAAATTATCTCCTGCAATAAGGGGAAGTAGATCAAATCTAAAGCTAGAGAGGAGCATGTCATTCATACCATGCTGGTCTTCCAATACTAGGTGGCTAGTACTCGCGGTATCTAAACCGTCTTCATCCCCCAAAGATGGTGATAACCTAGCTATTAACAAAGAATTTTAGTTTCTGATGAAGAGAAGAATATGCCCTTAAGATATTGTGGATCTATGGACGACCAAGGATAAGGTTAAAATATGCACGTATGTCAATGACTTTGAACTCGGTGATCGAATTGATAGGGCCAAACCTTATTTTGAGTTTTATGGACCCTATTACCTCTCGGTGGGTATTGTCGTAAGCACATACGATGGCGAAAGTAGTAGAGAGATCATTGACTTTCAAGACCAAGAAATTGAAGGTTCTGAGGGAGTAAACATTAAGGCCAAATATCTTATCAACAAGTAAGAGCGGTATTATCTTTTCCATTACTTCAACGGAGATATTGAGGGCATAATTATGGTTAGGTACAATCTATGGTATCTCTACTTCGGAAAAGGAGAAGAGTCTGGAAGAGGTTAAGGACGCAATAATGTTTACGGATTCTTCGATAGTGGTGCAAGGAGAGACTGTAGGCCCGATGAGGATTTTTATCAAATAATTATGATGTATCTGGGAGGACATGAAAAGACCCATAAGGTGATGTTATCTTGGGATTTATTGAGCTGGTTGATGAGTTTACTTTCTTCGATGGTCATGTCTGGCATGACAAGTTCTTCGATAAATCCCTTTCCCTTATTTTTCTCATTCACATGAGGACTCGAATCATTATAGTGTCTCCCTGGCCTGTTTATATGATTTACCAAGGAAAGGAAGAATAGGAACCCCGTGTCTTCATCTACCTCTGGATGAATGGACTTTTTATTGATTTCCCTCAATAAACCTTCGAAGGATATCATTTCGTATAGGTTGGCTACTAGACTGGTTTATTCTAGATTGGTTTCTTCATCTGAACTGTCAAAGTCACCCCCCCCCCATCCGATGGAGACTACATTTTATTACAAAGAGAAATCAATACATTCAACAACCTCGATGGCTTCATCGTACAAATCTTCCCACTTAGTAAGGAAGTATAGGAGTAAAGGGACCAACCGGCCCTAAATCTTCAAAGCAGTGAGTCGGTTATCAACGCTGCAAATTTCACTTGTATGTCAAAATTAATTAACAATTATCTGTACAACAACGTCGAGACAATCTTGTTCAATAGGTACCACCCATTCATCTGATTCCTGAGCCCATTTTTGAGCTTCCGTGAACAAGCCCCTGAATTTGTGACAATCAACACTCATCTCTATGGGCAATTTCAGCCCAAACTCCAAGAGTTGGTTCAACACAACTAGTAACTCGATATCCTTCCCTTTAGACCGGGTACGAATAATAATATAAGCCCTTTTAAGGAGTGATAAATCTTGGTCGGTGAACTAGGTAGGGTATAGGAGAAAATACGGGTAAACTAGAGATCTTTCTCCTCAAGGTGGACAGACCAGTGCAGAAGCAACTCCAATGGCAAGTATGAATTTTATGAACATGTTTTTTGAGTTTCTAAAATAGAACAACGTGGATTTGGAAAACTTACCTCAAGTTGAGTAACATCAGCAGTAACCCCTCTGGAGGGGTAGCCGCTATAGAAACAACAATAATAGAAGTGGATCCACCACAAAAGGTGGTTCCGGAGAAAGTTATGACACCATTGAGTTCATCATCTGTAAAAAGAGTGGGTTTAGAGGAATCTCCCTCCAAGGTTGTTACTATGGAGGAAGTGAAGAAGCTACTCTCCTCCTCTCTGAGTGAAGCTTCTCATCTATACGAGGAGCTATAAGGTTCCTACCCACAAGGTTTGAATGAAAAGCCATACTCATAGGGGTATATTCCACCAAAATTTATCAAGTTCAATGGAAAAGGAGAAAAATCTAAGATAACACATGAAGATATTTGTTGATTACCTAGGGTGCATGGGAATGACAAAAATCTGAGGTTGAGGGAGTTATCCAAGACCCTCGCATGGAAGGCCTACACGTGGTATTCCCACTTGGCACCCAACAGTATCCCCACATGGGAGGAAATGAACATGTAGTTTCTTCAAAAGTTTTTTGTAACAGAGGATGAATTCACGTTGGATACCTGGCATAGGAGGAGCAAAAACCTGGTGAAGAGTTGATGCAATATATCAAGAATTTTTTGGAGATGGAACTAGATGTCAATGAGGATGTAGTAGAGGCAAGGATAATATAAATATGTGTTAAGTGGATATTGGAAGAATATATGATCCACTTGGTCAATGAGACTAGACATGGAACTTTTAGCGAGTTTACTAGGGCTGCCGATAATATAACCATGATAATCAAGCCTAGGTCCTTAAGTTGGAGGACGCAAGTGTCACTAACTTTTGCAAGATTTCAAGTCTCGAGGAAGTACGTAGTTAATTACGTAGATGGAGGTTCAAGGTGTAAGAAGGGGGGCTCCGAATCAAGAATCAATAGACAAGCTAGTAAAAGGAAGTTTGGAAAGGATGCCTCACCACCGCTGCTTTATAGCGTAGCGGAAGCAGTGGATAATTATCGTACATTGGTACAAGAGGGGGAATCAGTTCTCCCTCATTTAAATGGGGAAACTCCAACAGTAGCTGACAAAGCTAACACCGAGTATTTTGAGTTACATCAGAAGGTGCAACATTCCACCAAATACTGTTACTACCTAAGGAGGATCATTGGCGAGCATATGGCTAGTGGTAGTTTGCAAATACCTCTTATGGATGTCAACGAGAACCCACTCCTAACGCATCATTATGGCACTGCCAATATGGTAGTAGCATATGATGAAGAGGCAACTCGAGACCAGATGGAATGGGACGGTATCAAGAAAATATGTGAGGAGCTAAAAGGGTTATCTTGAACAGTGAACAGAGAATTGAGAAGGAGAGGAGGTGCGAGGAGTGGTTTTTCAATCCTGACCAAGAAGAATATGGATATGAGGAGGTTCATCAAGTGAACCCCATAAAAGGAAAAATAGATATCGTTCTTGCTCTGGATGAAGGAGGTACATCAGAGGCAGAGTATATCAGTAATGCCCAAATATATGAAGTGGACTTAGACTCCGAGTATAAATCCATATCAAAGAGTCCTAAGTTCAAGTGGTTCTTTTACCATACAGGACTAAAGTATGCCACCAGGGTAGTCATCATAAGGAAGGTTTTGGAAGTGGTGCAGCAGCGTGGGGATCCCTCACTAAATTGGAAGGGACCAATTGGGAGGTTGCTCAAAAGATACACTTCTTAAGTGGTCTTCTCTGAGGAAGATAGGGAGGTGCCATATTTTCACAACCGCCCGCTATATGTGAAAGCTATCATTAACAAAATCTCTTTCCCTACATAATTAATGGATATAGGAGCATCCATTAACATCATGCAAATTAGTACGTTATATGAGATGGGGATTCATCAAGAGAAGATAGGGCTTGTACCGTTGATGATTTCAGGATATGATAGTGCAGGCATGAAGTCCCTAGGGTATCTGAATGTGGGTACTAAGTTGGGGAATTATAACTCCCATACTAAATTCCATATCATCAGTGTCAATACTAGTTACCAGCTTCTCATGGAAGAGTGTGGATGCATACGCATGGAATAGTGCCCTCCACGTACCACTAATGTTCAAAAGGCAACCTTCTATGAATGGAGATCATAATCAAAGCAACATAAAAGATATTTTCTATTGAGGAGTCCCACCTGGTGTATGTAGAATTTTACATAGAGTTAGATGAAGAAAGGAAGAGTTCTGTAGGAAAATTAGAGGAGAGCCAAGTGGTTGGAGGAGGTGACCAGCCAAAGATGTCTCCCATGATCATTAGGGGGAGATGGTGGTCCCCCACATAGAAAAAGGAAAGAGGAAGGTAGAAGAGGTAGCTAAACCACCTCAAAAATGCAAGAAGGTGGTCCTACTCAATAGAAAAGTTATATGTCATTTATAACGATTTACACGGGAAGCATTCTGGGATTAGAGTGCCAACCCAACACCAGAGTGTTTTTTGGTTGATGAGTCCCACGTCATTGAACATATTGAGGAACCATAAGAGGCTTCGGAGTGGATGCAAGATGGACCTAGGGATCAACTATAGGAACTAGAGGAAATCAACTTAGGAGTAGAAGGGGGTGAAAGTAGACCCATTTTAATTTTCAAAAGTTCGAATCCAAAGCAGAAGGGAGAGCTCATCGACCTGCTCAAGGAGTTCACTGATGTATTTACCTGGAAATACATAAGGATGCCACGGATAGACCTAGAAGTGAGCTCCCACAAATTGAATGTTCTTCCTAATGATCTCCCTATTAGACAAGCAACCCATACATGTAAAGTTGATCTATACCTAAAAATAAAATCAAAGGTAGAGAAACTATTAGTACCAGGGTTCATTAAACCCATCTAGCACCATGTGTGGATATATAGTATTATGCCAGTGGCTAAGAAGGAAAAGAGTCAAATCTAAATTTGTGTCGATTTTTTGTGACTTAAATCGAGCATGTCCCAAGGTTTAATTTCCCCTCCCCAGTGTAGACAGCTTAGTAAATTCTATCGAAGGTCATGATATGTATAGTTTAATGGATGGGTATATTGTCTATCATCAGATTAAGATGGACCCGACGAATGCGGAGAATAGTACCTTTTTTCACGTCATTGGGAAATTTCACTATACAGTCATGCCATTTGAATTGAAGAATGTCTGGCCACTTACCAGCAGACCATGACGGCCATCTTCCATGATTTGTTTCATGATATAATGGAATTCTATGTGAATGACCTAGTGGTGAAGTCCAAGAGAGAAATCAAGCATATCGAGGATCTTCGATGGGTGTTTGAAAGATGTTGTAGGTATAAGATGCGGATGAACCCCTCGAAGTGCGCATTCGGGGTCATCGCATGAAATTTTTTGGGGTTTGTAGTAAATAGGCAGGGGGATGCAGGTTGAGGCAGAAAAGAAGAAGGCCATTATATTAATTCCACCTCTGAAAAGTCAGCGGAAACTCAAAAGCTTCTTAGGGTAGGTGCCTACCTAAGAAGGTTCATACATGCATTGACAGGGGTGACCAACCCATTTGCACACCTACTGAAGGAAAAAACTAAGTGGATGTGAGGGGAGGAACATAAGAAAGCCTTTGAGAAGTTAAAAAAAATTAGCCTCTACATCCATGATGATCCCACCGAAGTCTGAGGCATCGCTGTTGCTCTACCTCACTTCAGTATAAAAGTATATAGGAGAATTGTTGAATCAAGAGAAAGGGGGTAGAAAATATAGTGTATTACTTTTCAAGGGTGCTCTCAGGTACAAAATCAAGATATACCAATGTTTAGAGACACTGCCTCGCGCTACTCTTTGTGTCTCAAAAGTTGAGACACTAGTTATTGTCCTTTACACTGCATATAGTCACTAAGTTTGACCCTATCAAGTACCTCGTGAAATGGACAATCCTGATAGGGAGAGAAAGGAGGTGGATCCTAATTTTATCAGAATATGATTTAAAGTGCATAGCCCCAAAGCCATAAAAAGTCAAGCAATAGAAGATCTATTGGCCCACTTCCCAAGTGGAAATTTTGAGCCCTCCAGTGAAGAGATACCTGGGGAAAATTTTCAACCATGCTTGGCAGAAGAAATGGAAAAGTGGGAAAAGGAGTTTCATGGCTCTAGTGCACAGGGAACAGGAGGTACGGGCATTATCTTTCCAAATGGTAAGGAGAAGATCACTCTCTCCTTAAAGCTAGGCTTCAAATGCTCGGATAATGAGGTTGAGTACAAGGCCCACATTTTAGAGTTATTGGAGGCTCTTCAAAGAGACATCCGGGTATTATGCATAAGAGGGGACTCTAACCTAGTGTTGAAATAGGTTAATGGTGAGTTATCAATCAAACATGGCAACTTATCACCATACAGATCCGTCATACAAAAGTTGTTGGGACAGTTCCTGAAAGTTACCATTGAGAGGAATGCATGAATAATGAGCATGCATCTTGACGACTATCACATTACGATAGAGAACATTGCCTACCACAGTGAAGTCCTTATTCCCAAGTGATGTGCCGAAAGATTAGAGGTTCCTGATTATGAATTATCTAAAGACAAGGGAAGAAAGAGTAAAGATATTAGAGTTAGACAACTATCACCTGCTGCTGGGAACACTTTACTATAAGATCCTCGAGGGGTTCTTATCAAGGTGTATAGGATAAGAGAAATCTACATAAAGGTTTACAACCATGCATGAAAAGAAATGCAGGGATACTGATATCCCTCTTTATCGTTGGTTGTAACAGGCGAGCTATTACTGGACCACCATGAGCATAGAGTTTGCTCATTTATAGCACATCTATTTAAAGTGTCAAACCCAATTCGACCCGCCAGGAAATGTTATTTTCATAGAAACCCTTGAATATTGGATGCAACCTTACATAGCTTATTAAAAAGATGGTGAACTGCCTACAAAAAGAGTAGATGATAGTTATCTATAAAAGAGGGTTACTCGCTTCTACCTAGTAGAAAGGGAGATCTACAGGAAGGGATACAATGAGAAAACACTGAATTTGTAGCCAAAGAGTGTGTGGGAAGAGTGTTTAAGGAAGCCCATTAGTCCTCCCACATGGGAGGTGCCAAACTCTATGACCAACTGATGACGTTGGGGTATTACTAGACAATTATAGAGCTTGATTCCATCTATTATGTGAAAAGATGCAGAGCTTGTCAAGTGTATGGAAACATGGTGCATTCACCTTTCATAACTCTGTAAAGCCTAGCAAAATCCCTACCCCTTCCACACATGGGCATTCGATCTAGTGGAAAAAATCATCCCAACCACTCATTGCAAAGGTTTCATTATTATCGCCACATAATTGTATACCAAATGGGAAGAAGCCATCCCCCTCAGGAGAGTGACTCCCCAAATGGTAACCCAGATTATTAAGGAGTATATCATATGTAGGTTTGGTATACACAAGGTGATTCTAACAAACAATTGGAAATAATTCAAATGCAAGGAGATGGCACTTATCACAGATAAGTATAAGATTGTGCACAACAGCTCAACTATCTCCTACCCTAAGGGGAATGGCCAAGCGGAGGCCATAAATAAGACCTTGATCAATATCCTAAAAAAAATGCTGGAAGACATGCCAGAGGAATGGGATAAGAATCTACCCATGGTACTATGGGCTTATCGCACTTCAAAAAGAAAGCTGACCGATTTTACCCCATTCTCACTCGTGTATGGGACTAAAGTTATCGTAGCGATAGAACTAGTGGTACCCTCAGTTAGAGTCGCTCTAAGAAATGAGTTCATCCTTGACCCACGACATGTGTTGTTGGAAGCACTCAAAAAATGCAAAGATAAGGAAAAATAAAACTTTAAATTCTACACTCAACAACTGCCCAGAGCTTATGACAACCTTGTCAAGCCCAAAGAGTTTCAAGTGGGAGACTTGGTCCTTCGTGCATCCACTCATCACCTCGCTAGCATGTCGGCGTCAAAGTTCAAACCCAATTGGGAAGGTCCCTTTGTGGTAAGATAGGTAGGCAAGTTAGGGTACTTCCAGATCTAGGAGCCGAAGAGTGACTATCTCTAATCCATCAATTGCAAGTAGCACAAAAGCTGTTATGCATAATTTTGTTAAAATTAATTTCCTTTTAAAGAATTTGAGCAGTTTGAGTTAGCACTATAGAAGTATTTTTGTAAAGATGATAGAGCGACATAAACTTGGAAACACTGCACAATATGAAAAGAAATGAATAACAACTCTTTTGATCATTTCATGGTGATTGTTGTCTTATTTACTTACCTATTATATGAGGTAGATGCACCAGAATATTTTTTTAAATGCTCTCTACTAGGCTAGAAGATGGTTCATGATAAAAAGAACTTTTGTCATTAAACTTGGGAGGGGGGGGGGGGGGGGGGTACATCCATCCTAGGAGAAACGTATATTGAGCAAAGTCCTTCCTGATATAACAGACAAGTTATTTTATCCTTGTCACAAGACCAGTAGGAGGACATCCTCCAAGATATAATAAAAAATGTTTTTTATTATTTTCTTACAAAAATATTAATAGCCAAGAGAACAAGTTCAAACATCTATTCTCAAAGAAAAGCTTTACTTTTCCAGTTATGAGAAATAGTGGAGAAACGGGGTCTACACCCCCCCTCTAATTTTTTTTTAAGAAAAAAATTTCCTAACAAACTGTTTGAAATAAAGACCCTGCAGAGAAGGGGTAATGTTTCTTAAAAAATAGTCATTTTTTTATTTCTGAATTATATTGAAAGTTTGTGGAAGGAGAAAGGTGATTATACGCAAATATTGCGTATTTCATCCCTCGAACCTATGCATTTTACCCCCCTCGGATATCTTATTCCCTATATTTATGCTCGTTAACCCGAAAACCTCAGATTTTTATGTTAACATGCTTTGCAGAGGTTAATTGAGATTTTATAGGTATTTGGATGCTTAGTGTGAAGTTTGGACGCATTTCGTCAAATTTCCGGACGCAATCACACGTTCAACGGAAATTCGGTCAATTCACAACTTTGGCACCTGGCCCATCATCTTCACGGAACTTCTATCCCTCCTCACAAGCATCGCGTGGCCATGAACGGTGCGTGATTTCGATCCCTAACGGAGAAGTTACGGTGATTTTAGCAGAAGAGAAATCAAAGTTAACCAAAACGGGAGGAAGATTGATGAAGACCTGCTTGATCGATCAATCGATCAAAGGGATCGATCGATCGATCCCCTCAACTTTCATCCATCAAGCTTTACAGTGGGCTCATATCTGAGTGATCGATTGATCGATCCCCTATTTTCTGCAGATATTTTCCCTTTTTTTTCTTTTTCCTTTTCTTTTCTAATTTTATTTCAACATACTATATATAGGTTTTTTGTTGTAAAAATCAGATATCTTATAATATAATTCATTTTAGGTTAGTTTAGCTTAGGGTTTGAGGGTGTTGAGAGCTCTTTCTTCATTTCCTCTTGGTTTGACACCCATTTGGATTTTTGTAAGTTTTACTTTCACCTCCCCTCTCCATTGATTTAACTTGTATTTACTTATTTTCTTGCTTTGTAGTTAATTTACATGCTTTCATAATTAGGTTTACTTGCCTTCTTTCCGTGCATTGTAGTGTAGTTTTATTGTGTTTGTTTATCGCTTTCAGTTATCGTGTTTTTATCATGATTTCTAGCTAAGATAGTCTAGGTTGTGTCGGATTGTACTCACTTCGGGTTGACATATTGCTTTGCTTTGGTGATGGAGTTTATGGGTTTATTTCGGGTGCGTTGTCCTAGTCACTCCGCCTAGGAGATTTGATGGGGCATATCATGTATGCTCCATGCTTATGAGATTACGTGTGTAATTTCTAGGGTATTTGTTGATGCCAAGATCTTATTAGACTTTTATGCAAATTTGGGGGTGTGACCACTCTTGATTTAATTAACTGGCAAAATGAGACGCAATCTTAATAACTCGTCGATCCATGTAACCATTTTATACTAATTAACTCAGGTGAGGGATATATGACGCAAGCTATAGTTTTTACTCGCTTTGTTAACATAGTTTAAATACACTCGCCTAGTTTAATCATTTCTCTTTGCTATCTTTTCCTTTTTGTTAAAATTATCTTTTACACTTTTATTTTAGAAGTATTAAACCAATTAAATTCAAGCAACTCGTCTTTGTGGATTCGATATCTGAACTTGGCCGCTATACTCACCCGTTGAGCGTAGTCATAAGTTTTGGTTTTGGTATAGTTCAGGTGAGCCAAATTCAAAATGACCAGTGCGTAGGTGACGCTCGCGCCATGCTAAAAACCCCATCTATCAAATGTCGTCGTTGCCAGGGATGAGTTTATTTCAGAATTTATTTTATTTAGTATTTCGTAGTATTTTATTTATATTTGTATTATCTAGCTAACCTTTTTGCAGGTCTTCTACATTTGAGCGCCAAGAAAATCTTGAATTTTTCCCGCGCGCATCTACTTTGTGGAATTAGCCACTTCGAGCCATCTTTGGGGTAAGCATGTCTTATTCCAATTCTTTCGGTAATCATTATTATAATTCTCAAAATGCCCATAATCCTATGACTTTCGGTTAATACTTAGAGTCCCAAAAAATTACAAATTCAAAAATGACTTGGGGCGAGTATAACGAAAGTCAAAACTTGGGTTATTTGAATCTTAAGGATGATGATAACGATTTTAAGGATGATGATAATGATTTTGGGCGAGGGCTTGCATATGCTTGAAAATGAGAAAATTAAAAATCATTATCGGGAAGAAAGTCATTGTTGTGAGCATGAGTTGAATTTATTATTTGAATCCGACGACGACTTTTCTTCCGAGACTTTTGCAGTCGAGGAATGTTTTGAGCCAAATGAGGACTTTGTGACTACTTTGGAACAAATCATTATCAACTTTTCCCATTGCGTAATAGATATTGAAAGTGGGGATGGAAATGACGTAATATTTATTTTCAATGAAATGATTTCTTCTTTGACCCCCAATGAAGAACATTTCATTGAAAATGACATTATTTCTTTCGAAACTCAATCTTCAAGAGATGACGATGCATCTCTTGAGTTTCAATTTTTCCTCCCCATTTTCATTTTCTGTTATATCACCGTCATAAGTACCCGATGATTCGGTTTCAAACTGTAATGTGTTAAACCTTTTTGCTAATTTGGAGTACTTGCTCGGGTCGCCTTCCATGATCGCATAGCTTCCTTCGTGTGCACCACCTCCCATTCGAATTTCAAAATCCTTGGGAGGATATTCTGCTTTTCTCGGTCCCCACATGTTTTTGTCACCCGTTCAATCCAAATCCCCCATCGTCCATCCAAAATTTTTAATTGACGATGGTTCCGGCCTTACACATGCCTTCCGTTGTTCAAACGGAATTCATATTTTTCGGAAGGCATGCTTGAGAGTGAGGGTACATCGATCACCCTCCAAAGTCAAATTGTTTTCACGGTGGACCCTTAATTATTTAGACTTCTAGTGTATAGTTAGTGTGAAGCCTAAATAGTAGGTTGCATATAGTTAGCTTTTTATTACTTATTTCTTTTTATCTTTTCCTCCCTTTTTAATTTAGTTTAATGTAATTAGTTAACTTTTTCTTATGCTCGGTTCTAACTTGTTTTGTAGATTCATTGAACTTGTTCTTATGGGGATCGCTCCAATTTCGGGTAATATCGCTCTTTTCCTCTCTTTAACTTGGTTATTAATTCACATTGAGGACAATGTCAAGTTTTAAGTTAGAGGTGTGAAATATTCTATCCATTTCTTTATTTTAGTCCATGTTTTTGCTCACATGTTAGTTACTTAGTATGCTTTTCTTTTTTTTTTCTTTTTTTGGGCTTTTTGCCCTTGTTTCTGATGATAAATTTCAATAATTTCCCAAGCCAAGAGACAAACTAATGATGCATGTTCTCGATTTGAGAAGTTATTTGACTTTAGTCCTCACGTATTGATATTATGAATTACGTCATGAATTAAACTTTAATCCCATAAGCACATGCACTTTCATTGCTTTATTGATTTGGTTTAAATTTTTTATAACTCGGTAATCTTTTGTTGCATTGTATATACTTACACCGAGAAATCTTTGTACCTTTCGCCATTTGTGAGTGTATACACTATTCTTTCCTCTTTGAAAACGTTGATTTAATCGTTAGTCTCTCTTTTCTTTCATTTGATCGTTCATTAATTGAGTTCCTATTTGAAATGCATTACTTGAGCATGAATTTCAAAGTTTGTTTTGACTCGAGAATTGCGTAAACTTTTTTGAAATGATAATAGGACTTCTTTGTTATATCACCTATATTAGCCTTGACCTCACCTTATATATTTTCCCTCGTTAACCCCTTTGAGCCTAAATATAGCCTTTCAATTCATAAACCAAATCCCATAACCAACTCTGAATTGGAGTTATACACCATATATATTACCTTATATACCTTTGTTTGGAATGTTACCTAGGATTGAATGTTTTTGTTGTGTTGCGGTGGCAATTTAGGCATATGAGAGTGTGAAAAGTAAGAAAAAGAAAGAAGTGAAAAATAGAAGAAAAGAGAAGTGAAAAACAAATGAAAATAAACGAAAACATGAGAAAAGAAGAAAAGAAAATAAAGAGAAAGTTGTAAATGTTGTTTATATAGTTCAATAAGCTTTGATTACTCTCCCCATTGTTATATTCAATGCTTGCTTGAAAGTTATTTTCCAATTTTTGTTATTGCCCGCATTTTCCCATTATCACATAGTTTTCATTTTGAACACTTTGAACCCATACATACATATCCTTCATTTAGTAACCTTGCCAAACCCACATTACAACCCTACTAAAGTCCTATGTGATCTTAAGTAGATGTAATTCAAAGGTTTAAATAGTTTTTATAATCTGTGAAAATACATTTCACCTCTTTTAATGATCGGTTTCTTTCATTGAGATTACAATTTTTCATTTTATATATAGAGTTCTTTATTTGTGACATGTGTGCGGCCTAGTTTCCATTTTCATTTACTCTTTATGCCCGTATATCCCGTGTGTTACCTCCCTATTTCGAGTGAATTCACTTGATGAGTGTAATGCCCATGAGGATTGAATTTGTGCTTGCTTTTTTTAGTATTCGTTTTATATAAGTTTTTGCCAAATCACGCTTTGTATGTGCTCACTTCCCTCCCACATTTTAAGGTTTCAATTCTATGAGGTGCATTCTATAATATTAATGATTCGAACTTTTGTTTGAACTCGTTCAATGTGCTAATAATGTGTATGAAATCTTATTCCCTATTGTTGGGATTGTCTCATGTTGGTTTGGGCATATTTTGAGGAAACCATATGATTTTTGTGGGTATCCTCCCTGAAAACCCACACAAGACAAAACTTGTCCACTAGCGTAACCTAGGAGTTTAGTGGCTTATTGGATATGCTAAATACAATCGAATCGCCCGCGAAAGTGTCCTTATGCTTTTATACCATATTTTTGTACTTGTTTCCTACTTTTGGTTTGATTGTAGTTCTTCTTGCATTCTATTTCATTGCTAGGGACTAGCAATGTGTAAGTTAGGGGGTGTGATTCTACGCAAATATTGCATATTTCATCCCTCGAACCTAAACATTTTTGCCCCCTCGGGTATCATATTCCCTATATTTATGCTCGTTAACCAGACAACCTCGTATTTTATGTTAACATGCTTTGCAGGGGTTAATTGAGCTTTTATAGGTATTTGGATGCTAAGTGTGAAGTTCAGATGTATTCCAGATAATTTTTATACGCAATCGCACGTTCAAGGGCATTTTAGTCAATTCAAAATTTGGGCACCTGGCCCAACATCTTCACAGAAGTTGTATCCCTATCCACAAGCGTCGCGTGACCATGAATGGTTCGCGATTCCGAGTCAGTATGAAGAAGTTACGATGATTTTAGCAGAAGAGATTTCCAATTAAGCCAAAACAGGAGGAAGATTGATGCAGACCTTCTTGATCGATCGATTGATCACGAGGATCGATCTATTGATCTCTCCAATTATCATTCATCTTGGGAAGTAGTGGGCTCATATCTGATCGATCGACCGATCGATCGATCCCCTATTTTCTGCAGATATTTTCCCCTTTTCTTTTCTTTTCCCTTTTCTTTTCTAATTTTATTCCACTTACTATATAAACCAATTTTGTTGTAAATACTTGGATATATTAGATTTTAGGTTAGAATATCTTAGTATTTAGGGGGTTTTGAGTGTTCTTCTTGGTTTGACACCTAATTAGGTTTTTAAGTTGACTATTCATCTTCCCTCTCCATTAATATAGTGTGTATTTCCTCTATTCTTGATTTGTAGTTAATTTATATGCTTTAATAATTAGGTTTACTTGATTTGTAGTGTAGTTTTATTGTGTTTATTTATGCGTCTAATTATCGCATTTTATCATGCTTTTTAGCTAAGTTAGTCTAGGTTGTGTCGGATTGAACTCATTTCGGGTTGACATGTTGCTTTTACTTTGGTGTTGGAGTTTACGGGTCTATTTCGGGTGCATTTTCCTAGTCATTGCGCCTAGTATATTTGACGGGGCATGTTAAAATGAGACGCATTCGTAATAACTCGTTGACCCATGTAACCATTTTATACTAATTAACTCGGGTGAGGGATATTCGACGCAACCTATAGTTTTTACTCGCTTTCTTAATCTAGTTTAAATACACTTGCCTTGATTAATCTTTTCCCTTTCTGCGTGCTTTCCTTTTCTGTGTATAATAATCTTTTTCACTTTTATATAGGAATATTAAATCCTATAAATTCTAGTAACTCGTGTCTGTGGATTTTCGATACCCGACTTACCACTACACTTATATCGCAAGTTCAGTCATAATTTAGGTTTTCGTATTGAGTCGGTGAACAGAAAACAATGATCGGCGCTTGACGCGCGCCACTATACTCCCTTAAAACTGTGTAGTCATAGTTTAGGTTTTTGTATAGAGTTGGTGAGCCAAATATAAAAAACAATCGGCGTGCAGGTGACGCTCGCGTCGCGGCGAAACCTTGTCTATCAAATTGCATCGTTGTTGGGGATGAGTTTGTTTTAGAATTTATTTGATTTAGTATTTCTTATTATTTTCTTTCTATTTTTATTATTTGGCTAACCTTTTTGTAGGACTTCTACATTTGAGCACCAAGAAACGCTTGAATTTTTCTCGTGCACATCTACTTTGTGGAATTCACCACTTCGAGCCATCATTGGGGTAAGCATGTCTTATTCCAATTCTTTCAGTAATCTTTATTATAATTATCAAAATGTCCGTAATCCTATGACTTTCACTCAATACTTAGAATCCCAAAAAATTACAAATTCAAATATGACTTTGGGTGAGTATAACGAAAGTCAAAACTTGGGTTATTGGAGTTCTGATGATGATGATAATGATTTTGGGCCTTTAATTCCTTCTAATAGGAATTTTGAAATGAATTGCAATAGTTTTCAAAATTCTTATAATAATGAGTTTAAGTTTAAGTCCGATGATAATTTTCAAAGTTCCCATTTTCTAGAATCCGTGCCTCGGCCTATGACTTTTGGCAAGGGCTTGCGTATGCTTGAAAATGTGAAACTTTAAAATTTTTATCTGGAAGAAAATTATTTGTGGGAACATGAATTGGATTTATTATTTGAATCCGACAATGATTTTTCTTTCGAGACTTTTGAAGTCGAGGAATGTTGTGAACCAAATGAGTACTTTGTGCCTACTTTGGAACAAACCATTGTTGACTTGTCCCATTGCGTAATAGATATTGAAAGTAAAGATTAAAATGATGTAATATCTCTTTGCAATGAAATGATTTCTTCTTTGGCCTCCAAAGAAGAACATTTCATTGAAACTGATCTTATTTCTTTCGAAACTCAATCTTTAAGAGATGATGACGCATCTCTTGAGTTCGAATTTCTTTACTCCCCATTTTCATCTCTATTATCTCACCGTCACAAGTACCCGATGATTCATTTTCAAACTTTAATGCTTTAAACCTTTTCGCCGATGAGGACTACTTGCTCGAGTCACCTTTCATGAACGCATATTTGCCTTCATATGCGCTACCTCCCATTCCAATTTCAAAATCCTTGGGAGAATTTTCAGCTTTTCTCGATCCCCACATGTTTTAGTCACCCATAAAATCCAAATCCCCCATCGTCCCTCCAAAACTTTTAATCGACAATGGTTCCTTTTTTCACCTTACACATGCCTTCCGTTGTTCAAACGGAATTCATATTTTTCCGAAGGCATGCTTGAGAGTAAGGGTGCACCAATCACCCTCCAAGTTCAAATCGTTTTCACGGTGGACCCTCAGCTATTTAGACTTTTAGTGTATAGTTAGTGTGAAGCCTAAATAGTAGGTTGTATATAGTTAGCCTTTTATTCTTTCTTTCTTTTTATCTTTTCTTCCCTTTTTTAATTTAGTCTAGTGTAATTAGTTAACTTTTTGTTATTTGTTTTTTCTATACTCTATACTAACTTGTTTTGTAGATTCTTTGAACTTGTTCTTATAGGGATCGCTCCTATTTTGGGTAATATAGCTCTTTTCCTCTCTTTAACTTGGTTCTTAATTCACATTTAGGAAAATGTCAAGTTTTAAGTTAGGGGTGTGGGATATTCTATCCATTTCTTTATTTTAGTCCATGTTTTTTCTCACATGTTACTTACGTAGTATGCTTTCCTTTTTTCTCTTCTTTTGGGCCTTTTACCCTTGTTTCCGATGATAAATTTCAATAATTGCCCGAGCCAAGAGACAACCCAATGATGCATGTTCTCGATTTTAGAAGTTATTAGACTTTAGTACCCACTTATTGATATTATGAATTACGTCATAAGTTAAACTTTAACCCCATAAGCACATGCACTTTAATTACTTTATTGATTTGGTTTAAGATTTTTATAACTCGATAATCTTTTGTTGCATTGTATATACTTACACCGAATAAGCTTTCTACCTTTCGTCGTTTGTGATTGTATAGACTATTATTTCCTCTTTGAAAATGTTGAATTCGTCGTTAATCTCTCTATTATTTCATTTGATCGTTCATTAATTGAGTTCATATATGAAATGCATTACTTGAGAATGATTTTTAAAGTTTGTTTTGACTCAATAATTGTGTAAACTTTTTTAAAATGGTCATAGGCCTTCTTTTTTATATCACCCATATTAGCCTTGACCTCACCTTATATGTTTTTCCTCGTTAACCCCTTAATATCGCGTTTCGTTTCATAACCCAAATCCCATACCAACTCCGAATTGGAGTTATACACCATAAATATTACCTTCCATACCTTTGTTTGAAATGTTACTTGGGATTAAATGTTGTTGTTATGTTGCGGTTGCAATTTAGGCATATGAGAGTGTGAAAAGTAAGAAAAAGAAAGAAGTGAAAAAGAGAAGAAAAGAGAAGTGAAAAACAAACGAAAATAAAAGAAGAAAAGAAAAGAAAGAGAAAGTTGTAAATGTTGTGTATATAGTTCAATAAGCTTTGATTACTCTCCCCATTGTTATATTCGATTCTTGCTTGGAAGTTATTTTCCAATTTTTGATATTGCCCGCATTCTTTCCATTATTCCAAGTTTTCATTCCGAACACTTTGAATCCGTACATACATTCCTTTCATTTCGTACCCTTGCATAGCCTACATTACAACCCTATTCAAGCCATATGTGATCTTAGGGTGCATTTAATTTAAAAGTCATAATAGTTTTGATAATCTGTGAAAATGCATTTCGCCTCCTTTAGTGAGCGGTATCTTTCATTGAGATTACAAATTTTAATTTCCTATATAGCGTTCTTTATTTGTGACATGTGTGCGGCCTAGTTTCCATTTGCATTTACTCTTTATGCCCGCATGTTCCGTGTGTTACCTCCCCATTTCGAGTGAATTCACTTGATGAGTGTAATGCCAGTGAGGATTGAATTTATGCTTTCTTTATTTAGTATCTGGTTTATATAAGGTTTTTCCAAATCACACTTTGTATGGGCTCTCTCCCCTCCCATATTTTAAGGTTTTAATTCTATGAGGTGCATTCTATAATGTTAATGATTCAGACTTTTGTTTGAAATCGTTCAATGTGCTAATAACGTGTATCAAATCTTATTCGCTATTGTTGGGCTTGTCGCATGTTGGTTTGGGCATATTTTGAGGAAACCATATGATATTTGTGGGTATCATCCCTGAAAACCCTCACGAGATGACACTCGTCCACTAGGGTAACCTAGGGGTTTAATGGCTTACTGCATACGCTAAATGCAATCAAATTGCCCGCGAAAGTGGCCTTATGCTTTTATACCATATTTTTGTACTTGAATCCTGCTTTTGGTTTGATTGTCGTTCTTGTTGTATCCTATTTCATTGTTAGGGACTAGCAATGTCTAAGTTAGGGGGGTGTCATTACACGCAAATATTGCGTATTTCATCCCTCGAACCTATACGTTTTATCCCCCTCGAGTATCTTACTCCCTATATTTATGCTCGTTAACCAAACAACCTCGAATTTCTATGTTAACATGCTTTGGAGGGGTTAATTGAGCTTTTATAGGTATTTTGATGCTGATTGTGAAGTTTGGACGCATTCCGGCTAATTTTCGTATGCAATCGCACGTTCAAGGGAAATTCGATCAATTCACAGCTTGGGAACCTGGCCTAACATCTTCACAGAAGTTATAGCTCTCCTCGCAAGATTCACGTGTTCATGAATGGTGCGCGATTTCGATCCTTAATGAAGACATTATGGTGATTTTAGCAAAGGAGAAATCTAAGTGAACATAAACAGGAGGAAGATTGATGCAGACTTGCTTGATCGATTGATCGATCCCCTCAATTTTCATCCATCGAGCTTTATAGTGGGCTCATATCTGAGCAATCGATCAATCGATCAAAGGGATCGATCAGTCAATCCCCTGTTTTCTGCAGATATTTTCCCTTTTCTTTTCTTTTTACTTTTCTTTTCTAATTTTATTCTAACTTACTATATATAGGTTTTTTGTTGTAATAATTAGATATCTTGTAATATAATTCGTTTTAGGTTAGTTTATCTTAGGGTTTGAGGGTTTTGATTGCTCTTTCTTCATTTCCTCTTGGTTTGACACCCATTTGGGTTTGTAAGTTGTACTTTCCTCTTCCCTCTCCATTAATTTAACTTGTATTTCCTTATTTTCTTGATTTGTAGTTAATTTACATGCTTTCATAATTTAGTTTACTTGCTTTCTTTCTGTGCTTTTTAGTGTAGTTTTATTACGTTTATTTACCGCTTTCATTTATTGCGTTTTTATCATGCTTTCTAGCTAAGTTAGTCTAGGTTGTTTCGGATTGCACTCACTTTGGGTTGACATGTTGCTTTGCTTTGGTGATGGAGTTTATGGGTTTATTTCGGGAGTGTTGTCCTAGTCATTACGCCTAGTAGATTTGACAGGGCATATAATGTATGCTCCATGCTTACGACCTTGCGTGCATAATTTTTAGGGTATTTGTTGACGCCAAATTCTTATTAGACTTTTATGCGAATTTAGGGGTGTGACAACTCTTGATTTAATTAACTGCCGAAATGAGACGCAATCTTAATAACTTGTCGACCCATGTAACAATTGTATACTAATTAACTCAGGTGATTGATATCCGACGTAACCTATAGTTTTTACTCGCGTTGTTAACATAGTTGAAATACACTCGCCTAGTTTAATCTTTTCTCTTTATTATCTTTTCTTTTTTGTTCAAATTATCTTTTACACTTTTATTTTAGATGTATTAAACCAATTAAATTCTAGCAACTCGTCTTTGTGGATTCGATACCCGGACTGCCCGTTATACTCCCTAAAAGAGTGTAGTCATAGTCTAGGTTTTTGTATAGAGTTGGTGAGCCGAATATAACAAACGATCGGCGCGTAGGTGACGCTCGCGCCACGGCGAAATCCTTTCTATCAAAATGATAACCCTTTTCTCCCAGTTATTCCCTAAGAAATGAATGTGCATAGCAAAGTACCCTAGAGTTAGAAGTAGAAGCTTTTAAATATTAACTTGCTTAGATAATATGAAAGTACCCCAGATTTAGAAGGAGCATCTATAAAATATTGACTTAGTCAGATAATATACATGCACACCACAATTAGAAGGGGCAGCTCTAAAATATTAACTTTCTTAGATAATATGCAAGTACTCTATAGTAAGAAGGACCAACTCTACAATATTAACTTGCTCAGATAATATGGAAGTACCCCACAGTTAGAGGGGGAAACTCTAAAATGCCAACACACTCATATAATATGAAAGTACCCTATGATACATGGGGCAGTTCAAACAGACTAAATACTTACTTATGCACACGAGGTTGTAAGAGAATATTCAGGGGATAAATTGGTAAGAGGTTGGCTTTTACAAAGTGACATAGTGTAAAAAGTAGAAAAAAAATGGCTATATATTTAGTTTTCATGAGTACCAAGAAAGATGTCTATAATCTAGTTCAAAAAATGGCTTTTTCACTAGACTGACACTTTTGTTGAACCTTCATTGTGGAAAAATTTTCTCTCACTGTGGAAAACCTTCAACGATTGTACAACGCAATCCAAAGAAGAAATAATCTGGACAAAGGTGAGGCTAACAAGACACTATGATTGCAGCAAGAGAAAAGTCTCATTGTGGAGAACGTTCAACGTTGGACCTCAGCAACCTTTATAAAATATCGATTTCTAGGTTTTAAAAAATATTTTTATTTTCATTTCATAAACAAGTTCAACGATCCATATCAATACATAAAGATGCAAAAAGTATTTTCTATAAAGATAACAAGTGTGAGTAAAATGTGCATCAGTTTACGTGTCCGTTTATCTGCCTAATAATGGTATAGAAGGATATTCATGAAAGGAAGAATGTTTGTTTGAATGATTTTTCATGAATCTTTCTCGGAATGAACTCAAGGATAAGATACAAAGGATTTTGGATCAATCAGAAAAGACAAACTAGTCTAATTGTAGCACATGAGTAAAAATCTATACTCTCACAAATTAATTAGTTCCTAAGGTCCCAACCCCATGCGAGGGACATCTCATAAATGAAATCAAAATAAGGAAATCACTCCCCTGATACAGTTCAATCTGGACCAGGTATTATCAAGAAACTAAAATTAGTTATAAGAAACTAAGATCATTTATTAAAGTTTAACAAATTACATTTTGTTTTCCAAGCCAACAACAACAATAAACTCACCATGTAAACCAATCCTGTATTACAATTCACCTTTTAAGCAAACTATTTACTACTAGAAATCCACACAATTATATCAGTTCAATGCTCTGAACCCAAATTCTAACTAAATAATCACGTAATGAATTCTAAATTGAATAACAATCTACAATCATATGGGGTAATTGTTAATTACATATCTTCTTAGGAAATTAAAAGGAAATTACTAAGTATTATGAATTAAACTACCATATTTTGGTGTTTCGACATGAAAGTATAAGTTACGATGTTAGGGGGACAATACTGCCTAGCATAAAAAACAATTCTCAATAATAACCTAATTTTAATCATGGATTAGTTATCAACTATCAAATCTAATTTTTCGTAATGTCACTAAATATTATCCAAATCCCTAATATGCAAGTCTAATGTCAGTTAGTCCAATTTAATCAATTATCATAACAATTAAACCCTAGTCATATCTTAAATCATATGAGGAACATTACAATTTCATCATAAAAAGCGAAATTACATGAAGGGATAAAAACCATATTGGTTTGTATTCAATTTACACGTAATAATTTAATTTAGTTAAAATTAACATTCTTGTATATAAAAGGAGGAAAGATGATTAGTAACCTGCCTTAAATTGCCTGAACATTTAATTAAATCGTTGAATTGTATAAGTCATGAAAAATAACTTTGGGATTATTTAAAATACTCTTGAATTTTTTTGAGTAATGTTTCTCCTCTTCTGAAATATTGGATTGAATCCTTGTATGTTAATCTAGGGTTTTGATCATGTAATTTGGTTATAATTAAGTCAGGGATTGTACATACAATGGGTTATTGTAGTGAAAAGCGAAGAGTTAAGGGAGATTTTGTATAAAGAAATATGTATCATTCATAAGGGGAATATAAGAGAAATTATTTGATAAAAACAACACCTATCCATTATTGCGATGGATAGAACCGCTATAAAGGTTACTTGCCCACTATAGTGTATCCGTAGTCCAACTATAGCGATGGCTAATGAATTCTAAAAGGCACCATTTCATTTGTTTTGTTTTTTCGTTTTACCCACATTTTCTTCCCACTAAACCTAAAATGTCTTTCTCAAGAAATGTTCAAAAGACCAAATATTCCTTGGAATTTTACCAAAATCTCTCACATACCCATTCTAGAGTTTTTTTTTTATTTCAAAACATATAGGATTTGTTGGTTCAGAAATATACCCAAAGGGGTGGGGGTGAATTGGGTATATGGATTTTAATAGAAATTATAAATCTCAACTTGGTTTATATATTAATTGTAATATGATAAATTAAATCAAGAGTGAAAAATTAATCAATAATAAGCATAAGTAGTTAAGAAAGAAATTTTAAGAAAACATTGCAAACTGAGGTTTTAACATGGTTCAGACACTGTTTACATCGACACTTGAGATGGTACTCAAGAAACTTCATTATCTCTAGTTCACTTAAGGTGTAACTAAAATCCTTACAAGGAACAACACCTTGCAAATCGAAACCAACAAGATGCTAAACTCTTCCTTGCCCAAGCGGTATCCACACAAGAGCCCAATGTCTTTAAACGCCTTGACTCCCCCACAGTAACGATACTACGAGCTAAAAATATACAATGAGGTTTATCGTAAGTCACAATAATAAGATTAGCAAAGAAGATTTAATAAAATAGTGGTTACATTTATCGTTTGTCTCCATAATAGTAAGCAAATAAGCAATCACAAGTATAATGCTCAAATGGGTTTGGTTTTAAATCTTTAGCGCAAGTGGGTATTGGGTGTCTAACTTTGCTAAAGATGGATTGAGGGTGGAAATTTAATCTCAAAGGAGTTTTGGGAAAATCTTGGCTTAAATTGAGTTTTGGGTTTGAGGTTCTTTCTTAAAATTGGTTTGGGACTTAGTTTCTCTCTTTAGAAAACTTAAAGGTATTGGCACAAAGTTGGAAATGAAACTTTACTCGATAAGATTTTTGGTATAAGCTTGTTTGTTTGATGAAGGAATCCATTGTATCCATTTATAAACTCAATTTGAGAAACTAGTTATTGGAAGGTAGTGGGGTAAATTCTAGGTCACTTATAATTCAAATTTTAAAACTATTGGTTATTCGATTTTGGGTTTTCGAACACTTACACTAGATTGTACATAATGTATAACAGACTAACTCTTCTTTGGATGAAAGTTAGATCTACTTGGCCTCATTTTATTAGCCATATCTCAATGAATAGTCAATTATACGTTGAATTACAGTCAACTATACATAGTCTGTAGTCAACTAACTCCTTCTAGTTTCAAGCACTAAGATGTTGGGGTCTAGTTCCATATTTTGGGTAGGTGCAGGTAAGTCTAGGATGGTTGGTTTTGAGCATATACAAGATAAAACAACTTTACTTACATTTGTACAATAGTTGTTAAATATCATAAGATACTGAAAATTTCTTCCGGTCTTCAATATTTCTTCTAGATTGCATAGGACATGTGATGTTGCTTTAGATGATCATGGGCATGATTCTTTGAACTTGAACTTATATTTTATGCTTCTATTTGATCTCTGTGGATTGAACTTCCGGTCTAGTGAGATGCCTGTGAGTTGAACTTTTTAAGGTTGGTTGAGTTCTTTGAATCATCATTGTAATGCTTGGGCAATGGTTGCATGTCTGGATGTATATTATGTTCCTTGTAACATATCACACCATCAATTGTTTTCATTTCAAGTACATTATAAAATAATATAGTGAAGTGTGATCATATATCAATTGAGTTGTTATCATACAAAATCCTTTTTACTTGAAATATATCATGTTTCATAATCCCTCTATTTTTTATGATGATAATACAATTGATATGATTTGAGAGAATGTTTAAATTTAATTCCTTTTCTTTGAGACTAGGTTGTTGTAAACTATTTTCTCTAACTTTGTTATAGAATTTATTTCTTCCATATCTCATAAATTCTTCCCCCTGTCCTTATCGAAAATGGTGGGGATTTTAAGAGGAAATGTGCGATGGAATCCTACACGTCTTGGATAATATTGAGAATTTTAAAGAGGATGGGATTAGAAAGCATAAATATATAGGGACATAGGAAGGAAAAAAACCTCACAAGAAGTGTTCCATAATGAAAATTTAGCCTATATGTTGTCGACTTGTTATTCCAAGTTTGTGATGTACAATGAAAATTTATCTTCAAAAAGAGGTTTGTGTAGATATTAGCAAGTTGTTTTTTTGGTGGAAATAAACTAAAGTTACACATCCCCTTTTCAAACGTGATATCATAAAAGGTGATGTTTTAAAACATTATGTTTGGTTCTTCAATGTTGACCGGGGTTTTTGGTGATAGAAATTGCACTTCTGTTATCACAAAGGACTAGAATTTTTGAAAAAAATAATTTGATAGTCAATCAATTGCTATTTAATATAGAAAGTTTGAGCAAAACAATATTTGGCGACAATGTATTCGTCTTTTACCATAGATAATAATACTTATTGTTGTTTATCACTTGCCCAAGACTTAAAGAAATGCCCGAGGAAGTTTCACAACCCACTTGTATATTTTCAACTTACTTTTCTAGAAAGTCAACATCTGCGTAGATTATTGCATCAAAACATGTATATTTACGATACCAAAGTCCTAAATTTTTGGTTCCGAGGAGGTAACGAAATATTTTGTTACTAGTAATGAGATGAGATTCTTTTGGTTGGGAATGAAATCTAGCACATTGGTAAAAACTAAACATGATATGAGGATGACTTGAAATTAAATAAAATAAACTTCTAATCATCCCATAAAATAGTTTCTTATCAATATCCTTTCCAGATTCATCGCAATCAATTTTAGTGGAAGTACTCATTGGTGTGTTAAGAGGTTTTTCAAGACTAAGGCCAAATTTATTGGTTAGGTCTTTGATGTATTTTGATTGATTTATGAAAATTCCCATGTTGGCTTATTTGACTCGGAGGCCTAAGAAAATGTTTAGTTCACCCATTAGACTCATTACAAATTCTTTGTGCATACATGAGGCAGAGTCTTCACACATTTGATTGTTTGTGGATCCTAATATAAAATCATCTACATAAACTCGAATAAGGAGAATGTCGTGATTTTGAGTTTTAATAAACAATACAATATAAACTAATCATCTCATGAATTTGTGTTAGGTGAGGAAATCGCTCAATATTTCATACCATTCTCACGAGAATTATTTTAATAAGTAGAGTGCTTTTCTATGTTTGAATATATTGTTAGGGAACCTATGACTTTCAAAAATGGGAGGTTGTTACACATAAAATTCTTCATCATTAAAACTGTTTGTAAATGATCTTTTTACATCCATTTTAAATAGTTTGATATATTTAAATCTTACAAAGGCAAGTTACATATGTATGGCTTCAAGTCTGGATATGGGGGAAAATGTTTCTTCATATTCAATGCCTTCTTCTTGTTTGAAACCTTGGGCACTAGAAGTAATTTTTTTACGAATGATAGAACTTGATTCATCCATTTCATTTTTGAAAATCCATTTTATGCCTATGATGGTATGATTTTTATGCGGGGACACAAGTGTCCAAACTTGGTTTCGTTCAAATTGGAATAATTATTCTTGCATAGCTAGAATCCATGATTCATATTTTTCTACTCCTTTAATTGTTTAAGGTTCTATTTTTTATACGAACGCAAAGTTATTGTACGAATTTTTTTAATTTGGAACGTGTATCAATACTATGGGAGGGTTCTCCAATGGTTTGGTCTTTAAGGTGATTGGTGACGAATTTTCATGTTTTTAGTTGGGTTGACGAGTTTCATTATTTTTATTGGAAGAGTCCTTTATAGGACCTTTAGGGATTCTAATGGAGAGTGTTTTCATTTTTTTTAGAATATTGTAATTGTCTTCATCATCATCTATTTGTTGATAAAGAAAGGGATTGATTTCGTTGAATGTGACATGGGTAGATTCTTAAACAACTAAAGTTCATTTCTTGAAAATTTAGTGGGCCTTGATATTAATGATGTATCCCATAAAGATTCATTCGTTAGATTTTCAATCAAATTTGCTTAAGATTTCTCGATCAGTAAGAATAAAATATTTGCACCCAAGTACTTCAAAATACCCGATGTTACGTTTATTACCTTTCCATATTTCATATGGGGTTTTGTTGATAGTTTTTTTAGAATACATACTCTGTTGAGTACATACTAAGCGATGTTAATGGCTTCTAACAAAAAATATTCAATTTGCTTGTGTTTGGTAAGCATACTGTGAAACATTTCTTTTAGGGCTCGAGTATTTCTTCAGACAACACCATTGTGTTGAGGGGCCCTAAGGGATGAGAAATTATGGTTATATCCTTGATTGTCTCAATATTCTTTAATATTTTGGTTGCATAATTCTCTGCCTCGTTCATTTCGAATATGTTTAAGGGTGACACCTTTTTCATTTTGGACTCTTTTACAAAATATTACAAAAATTCCAAAGGTTTCAACTTTGTTTATTAAAAAGAATTCCCAATAGAATCTGAAAAAGTCATCAACAGAAAAAAATGGGTATACTTTCTTATTTAAATTGGAAACAAGATTTGGACCAAATAAATCCAGATGGATAAGGTCTAGAGGTCTAGTGGAGGTAATATCCTTTTTCGTTTTAAAAGACGTTTTGTGTTGTTTGCCACACTGACATGCATAACAAATTCTATCTTTTGTGTATTTGGATTTTGGGACATCTCTTACAAGATATTTGCTACATTATTTATAAATGTGATCCCTATTATCATGACTGAGTCTTATGTGCCATAACCATGAGCAGTCATCTATAGCCGTGAGGCATTTTAGTTTTTGATTACTTAGGTCATTTATATGTAATGTGTAAGCTTTTGGACATTTTAGAAACAACACAACATATGTCGTTATCAAAGGTTTGTTTAGCTGGTTAGTGTTTTTATTCAAATCTAACTTTGTATCCTTTATCACATAGATAACTAATGCTAATTAAATTATGTTTAAGACCATCAACAAGTCATTGAAGTTGATGTACTAATTTTTCCTTCATCGATGAACCTTCCTTTTGAGTTATATATGAAAGTGACTTTTCCTCCTTTTCCAGGAACTAAGTTTGTAAACTTTGATTTGTCAATGGTCATGTGACGCGAGCATCCGCTGTCAAGATACCACTTTACTTCTTTCTTAGATTCCTTAATGCATACCTACATTAATAAAAAGAAAGGTTTTATCTTTGTTACCCGTGAAATATTGGGTGCATAGAGGTTAGTATGTGGTGATAAACCACCAGGATACCAAGAGGGTATTTTATAAAAAAAAAAGCTTGAGTATTTCAAGGAATGGGATGATATATTATGATAAGAATAGTTTGTTTTTCATCTTATCAGTTTATAATATACATATTTAAGACTATGGGTACCCTTTCGTCGACTAGGCCCATAGGAGTAGTCGGCCAACCCCAAATGAGAATAAAAGGTGCCCGACCCAAATTATGAGTTCTAGATAACAGTTAGAATAGAAAGATATGTCCATATCCATCCCTAAAGTCTCAGATGATATATTTAGGGGATATGGGGCTAACTTGTTGGTTAACAACACTCTCTTTCTTTCAGCTGAATATATATTGTACCCCTGGTCCAGGGTAAAGGGCATGTGAAAAAACTATCTCGAATGTTATTTAATAATAAGAGTAGACCTCTCCGTGGACACAGGAAATTTACCGAACCATGTATATTCTTGTGTCGTGTAATTGTGATTGTAATTGATGCTATTTCTTTCATATCGATGATTGTTTTTCTTCATAAATTATTTGTGTTGAGATTTTTGTCACCACAATTGGCACCGTCAGTGGGAAACGATTGTTTTTCCTGTGAAAACATTCACTAACAAGAACCAGCAATGTCCTATCACAGCAGTAACATTCCTCAAGAAGGGCATATTCAGCAGCGGCCTAATGCTCCAAGGGTAATTTCTTAAATGTGCCATTCAAACCCAAGACTTCACCAGGAGAGGTAAGTCTCTAAAGAAAGTAAAGAGACACCCAGGTCCACATGGATGTCTAGGTTAATTGATGCCTATGAGTCCAGACTCTAAGATAAGGAGGAGGCCACTCGCCAATAAGAAAACGAGAATGCTCACCTTAAAAGGAGATTGGAAAGGCTGGAGAGAGAAATCCATCGAAATACAAGGCGACTCCATAACAAGAATCCTAGCCATCAGGCGAGAAAATCTCGCAACTCAGGAAGTATCCCAAGATGTGGCTAAAAAAAATAGAGAGACACAGTTAAGGTGATAACCATTCTGAATAATTGCAACCAGCTCACCGATTCAGGAGTACTGATCGGCAGAATGATGATATACGAAGCCTAGTCCGGAGGGAGATAGACTAGTACCCAACTCACCATAGTGCCAGATCAACAAGGGAGCTAGCAAGATGACCTCTTAAAACTCAGATGAAGTCCCCTTTTTCAAGGGGGATAGAAGAAGAAGAATCCCCAAAGAATTTCACGATTTCTCGATTCTATATTTATGATGGGAAGACTGACCCCATCGACTATGTTAGGAAATACAGGAAACCATGACTTTGTGGAGCCATAACGATGCACTCATGTGCTAAATATTTCCCTTGAGCTTGAACGATGTGGACCAGAAGTAGTTCAAGAAGCTACCTCATCGATCTATCTAAACTTTTAAGTTTCAGGCCGAGATATTTATAGATCGCTTCATTACGAGCAATTCCCATTCAAAAAGGATGGATTATTTGCTTACTATGAAGGAACTTCCACAAGAGAACCTCAAAGAGAATGCAAAGAGGTGTTGGTAAATATTCAACGATGTTTGCTCGGAGTAGGTCACCTTAACATCCTTCAAAATAGGCTTTCCTAGATCCTGCCTCCTACACCAGTCCTTAACTAAGAAGAAGGCCACAACCATCAACAAAATGATGCCCCGTATTGAGAAATATACTAAAGTTGAGGATGTGACTCATCAGGGGAAAATGGTCGTGCGAAGGCTAGCAATGGGGTCGAGAAGACTGAACCGCCAAAGAAAGGGAATAAGAATGGGGATAATAATGGCTCCAAGAATGAAAATAAGAATGATGCCTCGAAGGCATTCTAGGTTGTAAACACAATCTTTAAGGAGTTAGTCTACAAGATTCTTGCAAAGATTAGGGATGAGCCATTTATCAAATGGACGAAGAAGATGGGAGAAGATCCTTCAAAGAGAAATTATGCACTAAGGTGATCATTACACAAGGAGGGTGGACATAAAACTGAGCACTATAAATCCCTAAAGTCTCACCTAAAGGAGTTTGTCGAAGTCGGGCATCTTAATGAGTTTATAGAGAAGAAGATAGTTTAATCAGCAATAAATGGTGAGCAGAGGCTCGATAATGTCCTCGAGGAGGATATTGGCCACGAGTTTGCAGTAATACATAGGGCATCCGACCTCAAACAAATTCAAGGAAATTCATCTCAAATAAAAGTTAAGAAGCTTACCGCAGTCATGCAGGCATTCCAGATTGACCCAACCAAGTCTCGGGTAGGGAAGAATAGATGGACAAAAGACATCGATTATATTAAGCATATTATTTTCACGGATGAAGATTTAGTGGTAGTAAGAACCCCTCATCATGAGGCACTGGTCATTACACTCAGGATAACCAATTGGGACGTCAACAGGTTGCTCATCTACCAAGGAAGCTCGTCGGAAGTAATATACCTAGAGTTGTTTAGGAACTTCAAACTTAGCATAGGCCAACCTTAAAGGAAGAAACTATTCCGTTGGTCATCTTCGCTAGAAAGATTACATTTCCTGATGGGAAGATCATCCTGTCAGTCAGGGCATGAAACATCTCAAAACTGATTAACTTTATTCTTGTTGATATTAAATCTCCATACCAAGCCATCCGTGGTCGGGGATGGATCCATGCAATGAAGGTTGTCCCATCTCTTATTACCAGAAATTGAAGTGTGTAACTGATCGAGGAGTAGTTGATATCCATGGAGACTAGGCTACGATAAGGAAGTGTTTCATCACGGCCCCCTAAATAGGAGAAAAAGATGGAAGAATCAAAAGGCATGAAAGTAGCCCAGGAGGGGTTAATGCCCTCCAAATAGAAGCTAATGTATGGTCGACCAACAATGGAGGAGACCAGGATCCTCCTCTCTGAGAGGGTCTTTAAAGACTTGAAATAATTCGCAGCTGGGAGTAGCTCGACTGAGAAGAGGTTTCTGATTAGGACCTCTCTGACCGATCGTGAGAAGATAGAACTAATCACCCTCCTTCGGTTTAATGTGGGTGTTTTTGCATTGGAGCCCTATGAGCTACCTAGAATTGATCCCAACATCGCTTGTCATCGAGTAGATGTATACCCAGCCTTCAGGATAGTTACACAAAAGGCTCGCTGATCATCCCTAGAGAAGGCTAAGGTAGTAGAGAAGGAGATTGAGAGATACTGGATGCAGGGTCCATACGAAAAGTTCAGTTCCCTAAATGGTTATCCAACCTAGTAGTAGTTCCTAAAATCAATGGAAAGTGGAGAGTTTGTATCGACTTCACCAACCTCAATAGAGCCTGTCCCAAAGATAGTTTTCCCCTTCCAAATATTGATCAACTAGTCGATGATAAAGCAGCACATGAGAGGATGAGCTTCTTAGATGCATATTCTGGATACCACCAAATCCCCCTTCATGTGCTAGATCAAGATAATACCTCCTTGATAACCACTGTTGGTTTATATTGCTATAATGTTATGCCTTTTGGCCTTAAGAGTGCAGGAGCGATTTATCAGCAGCTTGTCACAAAGATGTTCAAAGATCAGATGGGGGATACCTTGGAAGTTTACATCGATGACATTCTCGTTAAGTGAAAGCTCAAGGATGACCACCTCTCTGACCTGGAAAGGACCTTTGCTATCCTCAAGAAGTACCGAATGAAACTTAATGTGAGAAAGTGTTCTTTCAGCATCCAGTTAAGAAAATTCCTTGGATACTTGGTCAGTGAGTGAGGAATCTAAGCAAACCCTGACCGGATTGATGTTATCAATAAAGTTCAGCCCCCTCAAATAGTAAGAGATGTATAGAAGCTCACAGGAATGCTCGCCGCTCTTAACCGATTCCTTTCTAAGTCTTAAGAATGGTGTGAACCGTTCTCTCAATTATTATAGAGAAAAATAGAAGTAAAATGGGACGAAGACTGCTTGAGAGGTTTAGAAGAACTTAAGGTCTACCTTAGTAGGCCCCATTTTCTCGTGATCCCTAAGGTTAATGATCCGTTGTACCTCTACCTAGCAGTGTCAGAACGTGATGTAAGCTCTGCCTTGGTATGTGATAGAGAGGGAAGTCAACATTCAGTCTACTATGCAAGTAAAACTCTTTTGGAAGACGAGCAGCGGTACCTGCCATTGGAGAAGCACGCCTACGTATTGGTGATAGCCTCAAGGAAACTGAAGCATTATTTTAAGGCTCACTCCATTGTCTTAGTTACTTCACACCCTCTCAAGGTTGTGATGACGAAAGAAGATCTCTCTGATCGATTATCAAAGTGGTCATTAGAGCTTGGAAGGTTTTACATTCACTTTTGACCAAGAAAAACCGTCAAGGGGAAAGTCTTGGCCTTTTTCATTATTGAGTTCACAGGGGAACAACCTTGCGATCACCATGAGACCACTTGTTCAATTTAAGGCTCAAGTGTTTGGATATTATACGTTGATGGAGCCTCCAACTCAAGTGGGCAGGAGTAGGTATTGTGTTAGTGACTCCTAAGAATACAATGCTCGAGCAGGGAATCAGGATTGGATTTTAATCCTTTAATAATGAGCCAAAATACGAGGCGCTTATCATCAAACTACATAAAAAAACATTTGCTAGGGGAGAGGCACCTTCAGATCTTTGGCGATTCACATCTAGTTTCCAACCAAATAACCAGTGACTTCAATGCAAAGGATGCAAGAATGACAGCTTATCTCACCATTATGAATGGATTAATGGCCAACTTCGATCAAGTAGATGTTCAGCAGTTCCCTAGGGGAAAAAACAACCATGAAGATGCCCTAACAACTCTAAGCTCAATAATAGACTCCAACATGAGAAGGATAATCCAAATTTATTTCCTCATTCAACCCAACATTCACCAGGCTACTGACTTACAGAACCCCGAGAGAATTATCCATATTGAAAAAGCTTAGAGTTGGATGGATCCCATTATAGATTACTTGAGAAATGATAAATTGTCAAGTGATAATAAGACAGCTCATCAGATTAGAGTCAAGGCCGCTCACTTTCACTTATGGGCCTCCTATGCACTCCTGAGGCACTCCTTGACCTCAACATTCCTCCTCGCCAGCCCATCTCGACTGCGGCAGAGGATGATGTAGTCAGGCAGAAACTACAAGAAGAAATAGGTGTGAGATAAATAATATGGGGAAATAAAAGAAAAACATAAAAGAAAGGAAATGGCCTTAGAAAAGCAAGCCCCTGATCTTCCTTTAAGGCTAACTGGTCTGGACCCATCTTCGAATATCGTTCACGTTCCGCTGTCACTATTTCTCTCTCGAGCATCATCGGAACAAGCTGAGGGGCTAGAGCCACAGAATCCCCCTCAGCTGGGACAGCCACAGACACAAGGGAAGCATGTGCCTTCTTTGTTTTTTCTTCTCCTCACCTTTTCTCCTCGTTCTTCATCTTTTTATTCTCATTCTCTCTTATTACCTTCTCTCTCTCTCTCTCTCTCTCTCTCTCTCTCTCTTTTATCTTATTCTTTCTTCTTCCTCTCCGGATCCTTCTTATGAGCTATGGTTTGATAACCATTAGCAGTGTCCCTAGACCTTGTCTTCTACCACTTCAACCTATTGGACAACAGGTTATCATCATCATCTTCATCTCGGATCAGGTTTTTTATTCTAGGCGGAGCCATGTCCTCCTCGTTAGAGCTCTTAGACCTTGAACCTCCTGAGCTAGAACCCTCCTCGCTAGACCTCTCTCCACCAGACTCTTCCTCGCTGGATCACTCCTCATTGGATCCTACGTCAGCACTACCACCTTTGCCCCTACAGCAACACCAGACTCTGAGTTGATCTCCTCTTAGTCATCTAGCTTGATGAGTGGGAGAGAATCTTCCTCCTCCTCTTTTTCTTCTAGCATGTCAAGATGAGGGATGGAATCTACTAGATGAGTGATGAAGCTGGAGGTAGTATTCTTGTACTCTAACAAAATGGTAGCTGACCTAAGGTGTTCACCCTCTACAATTGAGTCCCTTATCAGTCGGTCTTTGATTAACTCAGCAGCGCGAATCTCATGGAGAGAGGGCTCTTGATTATTGGACTTCACTGAAAAAAAATTATTAGAGGAAGAACACATTAGATAAACAATCAATATGAAGTAAGATTGAACAACAACCTATATATTCCTCCTCATAAGTAGGTATTCGAGGTTCCCTGTACCTTTCACCCCTTACTTGGGGAGGGAATTGCCAGTTCCTAAAAATTAATCCCTCAGACCAGTAGTCTTTATGGGAATCAGGTAGATTCACTACCAATAACCTATCCTAACTCCTCGATTTTAAGTAAAGAAGACTAGAGCTGGTACAAGAAAAGGTATAACAAAAGTAGATTTCAACTAAACCTAAATTAGTGCCACATAGTTGGTTTATTTTATGGATGCCATTTACAATATTCCAAACATTTGGAGAACACTGGGCTAGGACTATATGGAAATACTAGAAGAAGTGTAAGAAAAGGAGATTTTGGGGAAAAGTTAAACCTCCTTGAGACAACAAAAGAACGTTAATCCAGTGGCCATCCTTAATGTCGCGAACATTACGAGGAACAGGGGCACAGTGAATATCCATCTAATTAGGAATATTATAACATTTCCTAAATTCTACTAGAGGTTTGTTGTCTATCCTAGACATGAGAAAACCCTAGCTATAGTAGAAAGAAAAATGACGAAAGGAAATACAAAAAAAAAAGACTGAGAACTTACGAAGTAGGTATAAAGCCAGGAATAATGAGAGACCACAAGTAAATAAAGATGAAAAGTAGGAAATAGCTTTCAAATTATGAAAAATGACCTTGAAGGAAAAAATAAGCTTGAGAAAGAAAGACAATTTGGAAGCAAGAGGAAACACAAAGTAGAAGTGGCGAAGTGGATCGTCTGAATGCCTCGGTTTAAACCCCTCAATGATAGCGAATGACAATCAAAGAAGATTTTTCGCTCAAAACTATAGCAGAATGGCAATTCACTCCCCTCTCAATCTTAAAAATTACAGCAGTACGATCAGAAGAAGTAGGCTAGGAGATCCATTTAAAAAAATTTAGCCCAATTGAGGACCTAAAATTTTAGGGGAAATTATGGGTACCCTTTCGTCGACTAGGCCCGTAAGAGTAGCCGGCCAACCCCAAATGAGAATATAATGTTACCGACTCAAATTATGAGTTCTAGAAGATGGTTAGAATAAAAACATATGGCCAAGTCCATCACTAAAATCTTGGATGAGATATTCAAGGGATACTTGGCTAACATGCTGGTTACCAACACTCTCTTTCTTTCAATTGAATATATATTGTACCCCTGGTACAGGGAAAAGGGCCTGTGAAAAAACTATCTCGAGATTTACTTAATAATAATAGTAGACCTCTCCGTGGACATAGGTAATTTGTCGAACCACGTGTATTCTTGTGTCGTGTAATTGGGATTGGGATTGTGGCTATTTCTTTCATATCGATGATTGTTTTCCTTCACAAATTGTTTGTGTTGAGATTTTTGTCACCACAAAGACATGTTCCATTTTTTTCTAAAAGTACATCTTTGTTTTTCAAAAAGTAGATTCAACTTTGAATTATTTTTTGAAGATCCTATTTTAATTTCCTTAGTTCCTTTTGAAGAAGAAGTGACTTATGTTCCTTTATATTTTCAATGTGTGTGAGTTTTCTTTCAATAAGTTCATTTTCCCTTTTGATTCTTTCTAGATCTTTTTAAGCCATCTTATATTTTTGAAAAGATTTGTGATATCTTTTTCAGATTGTTTATAGTTTCATTCAAAAGTTTTGTAATATTCATGAAAGGGTTTTCAAATAGTTTTGAGATTTCAAACAAGATTTTTTCTAATCACAAGAATGTACATCATCATTTAATCCCACAAGGCTTAGGTTTGGTTCATTGGAACTGCTAGATTCATTACTAGAGTGAGAATATTCTGAATCACTCCATGATTCTTTCATAGCTTTCTTCGATGTGTATCACGACGCTCCATTATTTCTTTTCTTCTTTCCATTCTTCTTTTTGGTAAATTTGTACAAAGTGGTCTTATTATTCTCATCCAAAACATTTGGGCTTTTCTTTGGATTGATGAACATCACAGGGTTGTCTTTTATAGCTTGGTTTTTGGTAACCATCCTTTCATTGATATTTTAGAAAGATCTGAAAGTTTTTTGAAAATAAAGCCATCATTTTGTTTATGGACCAGTCTCCTTTTTCTTGATTTCCAAGGAAGTCCCAACTTTTTTTTAATTATTTTTATCCCTTTCTTCTCTTTCTTTGATACCCAATGCACGGGTAATAATAGATACAGTGAGTTCTTTTAATCACATGTCTCCCATTTGAATTTGAGATTGGAGAACTATATTATTAGAATCCTAGTTCTTTTAGATTGACCTGGGGAGTTTTCTAGATTTTTCGTTGTTAGAAAATTTTCTACCAGGATTATGAAGCTTATTTATAATTGTATGGAATATGTCATGCATTTCATTGACTAATTCTTCCTCTTTCATTTGAAACATGTCATAACTATGTATGAGTATGCTAATTTTATCTTCTCCAAATATTTATGTGCCTTCGTATGTGATTTTGAGAGTGTCCCACATTGTTTTAATATATGTGCAACAAGAGACTCTATTATATTTAGTCATTGATAGTGAACCCAGAAGAATATTTATTGCTTTAAAATTGACTTGAACTTTTCTGACACCATCTCTAGTGTATTTAGTGCCTTCCTCAGGGATGAGATCATTATCTATAATACTAGTTGTAATCCCGCGCGTTGCATGAGCGATGCGTAATGTACGGAACGTAGGAAAAAAATTCTCTCAAATTTTTCAACAAAACTATCATTAAGAACTCATTTGAATATGATGTGGTAAGAATTTAAGAAGAAAACATAACAAATTAACTATCATTAAGAACTCATTTGAATAACTAAAAATTATGGGCATAACATGTTGATCATTCTCTATGTGTAAACTCAACAATATGGTTTCGTAAAGCGGCATCAATAAAATTAACAAAATCCACAACTGATTTGCATGTTTAAATATTTATATAAAAATGAAATATTCTTTTGTACATTTCATCACATGCGTAATGTCCACCTGCAAAATAAAAGGAAATGAAAAAACATACATAATATTAGTTCATATATGTTGTAGAATCTCATGAAAATGATAAACATGAAACATCTTAAATCTCATAAAGGCAAGCTACTATAATGTTCAAAATTAAGGGCCCGTTTGGTTCTCTATTCAGAAACTCGATTTAAACATTGTTTTTAAGTACAATTTTAAAATTCATATTTTTGTGTTTATAATTATTGGTGTGCATTTGGTAACGTGTTTTTAAATACAATTTTTTTGAAAATTTGACAAAATTGGCAAACATGTATATTTATATCATACATATGTGTGTCTGCGTGTGTGTGTGTGTGTGTGTGTATAAACAGACATAAAACTTTCATACATACATGTTGGATGAATGTATACATACATACATACATACATACATACATAAACTATATACATGTACATTTAATATATATATAATGATATTGCATGTATAATTCACTATAAAATTATATGCATACATAAATTGATAATATTTTTTAATACATATGTACTATATGTATATTTTATATTATTCCATACATTAATAATACATGTATAAAAGTATACATAAGTATCATGTATCTATTGATAATATTATTTAACTTTATATTATTCCATACATAATTTTGTGTAGATGTACATATATATTTTTTCTTCATAAGAATTACACACATATTAATGTATTATGTATATATATTATATATTAAGGTATAACTGCTTTAAAATATTAAGAATAATTAATTATGAGTAGAAAAATAAAAAACTAAAGTTATAAAACACCCTAAACCTATTTTCTGAAAAACTTGATTGTAACACAGAAATGTTATAATTACGTGTTTAAAAACAGGTTGTCAAACGAAGATTTTTATCATAATTGTATTGAAACACGGAAAATAGAATTATAGTTGCAAATCAAACAGGCCCTAAAGTATGAGATTTGGGAAAGAAAAGTACATACGAAGAATAAGTAGATGAGAAGAAATCCAATATGTTTCCCTCTACCATCTTTGTTTCCCACTATGAGAAAACATATAATATACTAATTATAAATATATAACTGAAAAAAATGTGTGGGATCTCGAAATGATTGCTCTACTATTCCTTTGGACCGGCTGCAACATTTAAGTTATATTGTCGATAGTAAAGCCACAACACCAATTTCTCCTTTTAACATAAAAGTTAACCCATATCCATCTAAAACTGAAATTTTGATGAAGAAAAGGTTAGAAATTAAAATTTTGAAATTATTCGCGATTATAGCAAATATTGGCATTTCCTCTTGATTGGAATGTAAAAATCAAATAAACACTTTTTACAATGTTTCACCACACAATTAGATTCATTTTATTTTATTTATTTACTTTTTTTTTGGGGTGGGGAGGTACTATTCATTTTTTTTTTATCGTCATGCCTCCCAAGATGCATGGTATGACAGTATTGTTGATTATATCCCGCAAATTCAATTTTGCATCTAAATCAAAATCGAATAAAAAAATAATATTTAAAAGCTTAGCCTCAAACCTTACATTAAATCCCTTGTAACTGCTCCCCTGTGATGAGTTGTATAATATAGGTAATCCAAAGAACACGTATGCTAATATTGATATAGTTTTCCACTCCCATGATAACTAATCCAAGATTAATGTATTTTTATGCCGAAAACTTGGCACAATATATATGCACCCCAGACAGGGCATATAGCCAAACACCATAACACCAACATAAAGAGAGGCAACATACCCCGTTTCTTATTCCCCATCTATACACTCAACAGCTATATATATGTATATATATATGATCCAATCTCTCTCCATCAGTATTATAAAATATTAATTCCATGAGGTAGGTATGACAATAAAAGGTGTTAATGGATTAAGGGCACTTGGGCTTGCCCTTGGAATTCTTTTTGTCCCTGTAGTAAGGGCACTCATGTTTATTTCCGTAAGTCCCAGAAGGCACACACTTTCAGTCTTCACATTAAATCCAATAGTATTTCAAGCACCTGTCTTTTACTCCTGGTTTGGAGAACCTATTTGCACACTTGGACTCGTAGAAACCTAACCCCAAACTAAACCTTGTGTGGACGTCCTTGTAATAATCTTCCTAGGCAGCAATTCCTCTATTCGATCTATTTGCAGCACTATAACCCACATAACCAACCTACTTTATAGGCATAGTATTGGAAGTCGCATTTCCAAGCCTGTAACCAAAAGGGCCAGAGAATGGAGAGTTGTACGGAGGGAGAGGGAAACCAACCTATGGATATTCATGAGGGGGGAGATAATATATGAGATGGGTTTTTATTAAAGAAATTGAAAGGTATAGGGCAGAGGAATATGAAAGTTTGTTTGATGATGCCCTGTCTGATCATTTCACCTCATTAGTCTTTTTTATTGTGGTTATTAATAATAGCAATGTTATTGAAAGAGTGAGAGTTCAATGAAAAGACTATTCGAAGATGTAACGGTGGATAGAATATTAAGAGGTGTTTACGTGGAGATAAATGGAAAAGATGCTATGATAAAAGATAAGTGTCCACGTGGACAACTTAACTGTTAAGAAAAATTCAAAGTTATGTTCCCCATTTTATATTAGTTATATAGATTCATAGGGATGTATGGACTATTAACTATAGATCTCCATGTTTCATATTTATGATCTTGAATAAAGCATTGCATTTTATTTTTCCAAAAACTAGAGTTAGTTCCATCAAAAAAATGGGGGTCAATTTTTTTATTTTCCTTCGACAGTGGAGACATTCGGTAAAAATGACATTATGATTTTATACTAAAAAATATAATTTTTTAAAAATAAGTATCCATGAACTAGGTTTTGATAATATTTGTTGGGCCAATTTTTTTTTAGATTTGTTTAAAGAATAATTGCAATATGATAAATGAAAGCAAGAGTGAACAATTAATTAGCAATAAGCATAAGTAGTCAAGAGAGATAGTTTAGATAAACTTTGTAAATCGAGGTTTTAACGTGGTTCGGCCACTACCTACGTCCACGTTCGACATGGTACCCGAGAAATTATTATAAGGAATAACACCTTGAAAATCGCACACAACAAGATAATAATCTCATCCTTACCCAAGAGGTACCCATGCAACATCCCAAGGTATTTAAACACCATGACTCCCAGCAAAAATGTCACTACCATTTGAGAAGATATAATTAAGTTTATCGTATGTCACAATAATAAGATTCGCGATCAAAATGTAAACCAAAGTAGCTTTACTAAAAAATGGTGATTTGGGTTTAATTTATTTCTTTAGAAAAGTAAGCAAACAAGTAATTACAAGTATAATTATCAAATGGGTCTTAGGTTAAAGTTTTAGAACAAGTGGTTATTGGGTTTATAACTTTGCTAAAGAGGGATTTAGGGTGGAGATTGAAGCCCAAAGGTGTTTTAGAAAAAAAATTATTTCAATGGGGTTTTTTATTTAAAAATCTTGCTTGACATGTCTTTGTGACTTGGTATCTCTCTCTAGAAAACTTGAGGATTTTGACACAAATTTTAAAATGAAACTTTACTCAATGGGATTGTTGTTGTAAGCTTGTGTGTTTGATGAAAGAACCTGATTTTCCTTTTGTAGGATCATTGTAAGAAATTATTTGTTGGAGGGTAGTTTGGAAAATTTAGGGTTCCTCGAAATTCAAATTTGAAAACTAGACATTATGGGATTTTGGGTTTTTAAACACTTATAGTTTACTATATGTTTTGTAGAGTTGAATAAATCCTCGTTGGTTGAAAGGCGGATCCATTTGGCCTAAGTTCGTTTGCATATCTCCATGTATAGTGAACTAACTCCTTTTAGTTTGGGGCACTATGATGTTGGGGTTGGTTCTATTTTTTCAACAGGTGTCAGTAAGTCTAGGATGGTGGATTTTGAGCTTATACAAGATCAAACAAATTTACTTACATTTTTACAACAGTTCCTATAGACCATCAAGATACTGAAACGGTCTTATGGTCTTTGATCTTATGTGACACCCAGTGTCTGCCCCTGGGACATGGGTACGTTAGTAGTAGAACCGAAGGAAAATGAAAAAGGTAAGACCAATGCTATCACTGGGGTACCAATGTGATCATCATCATAAGCGCCCCATAAGAATACCTCCTAATATTCCCCCCATGAGCACTCACACATGGTGTGCTTACATATAAAGTCAAATCAAATAAATCCAATACACACAAGGATCTACTGAGAATATTACACGTATCCAAATTAATTAATTCACTTTGATTAAGGAATTAGATTTTAAATTGTTCCAAACTTGTTCTGACAAAATCATGTCTATCATTTAAATGACATTCTCAATTCGTTCTAACGGAAAATGTACAGTGGTTCTAACAACTTCCCTAGTCATTCTAAGAAGATCCAACGTCTCGTTCGAATGATATCTGAATCTCGTTCTAACGATATTAATGCAATTCATCTTCTCCAATACATCAAGATTGTCCTTTAACACGATAAATCCTAATTCTGAAGCCTCTAATTGAACATATTCCCTTCCTCCTTCATATATAAGGTGTATAATAATAATACTAACCTAGTTCAATAATTTATTAGGTGTTTACACTATAATTTAAGGATGAATTTCAGAATATAGTATAAGAATCCTGAGTTCATGTTTCTACTCCATTCAATTCAGATGTACATCCAATTCTCAAATTAACTAAGGGATTTTAAGTGAGTCATTAACATGATTCATAATATAATAATTTAATTCAGTGATGAACGTTAACTCATAGGATTTAGCATTAATTTACACTAATATATTAACATGAGTTTAATGTTTAATTTAATAATCAAACAAATTTAGATTATTAAAATCAGATTACATATTTTCTAATTCAGATTCCAATAGATTATTATTACAATAACACAAAACCAAATTAAATTCCTACTCTAAGTAAACTTGACTTAGCCAAAATGGGTGAATTCCAAGCTTCGAAATTCTTGTGTGACATTTGTATCCAAATACTTAATGTTTCTCCAATTGTCTAAAGATTTGTTTTTGGTTATCTAAATAACCTAATAAACTATCTTCACACGAAATTAGGCTTAGGTCCAACGTAAGCCCCAACCCAATGAGCCCAAACCCAAAACTCTATACAAGTCATGTACTAACCCAATGGACATAAATCCTACCATATTATGTCAAAAATAGGCATTCTAAATGTCCCAAAAGATCAACAAAAAATGGGAAAAATTCTAATTTAATTAATGTTTACATTAAATTATTAAAAGTTACTACGATCCAAATAAAACCAAATTTAATTATTTATTAATTACGCATGACTCGAAATTATAAGAAACTACTTTATGATTGTTGGAACCCGATATCAAGGGGATAATCCAAACAAGGAGACACTAGAAAACCAATCACTTACCATTTCATAATTGCTCATAATACTATGTCGCTTCATATATTTAATTAGTATTTTATTATGTATTAAGTCCAATTTTCAAAACATGTTAATTAACGTAACACATTATCTAAATTATATAACAAAACATAAATGAACATAATAAGTGACATCACATGCCATGCAAGCAAAAATAATTAATTGCTTAAATTAAACAATGCACATAAAATTTGGTTTATTACATTCCTCCCCCTTACACAATGAATTTTATCCTCGAAATTCAAATTTATATATCTGACTCGAAGATATTAGGATATTTTGCACGCATGCCCTCCTCTCTTTCCCATCTAGACTCTACATCGCTATAGAGTACCCACCTGACTCTAACAAATGGAATGACCTTTGATCATAAAGTCTGCACTTTCTAGTCAACGATGAGCTGTTTTATCTCCTCATACCTCATGCCATGATACAACTCTACCTAATATGTTCAATGTTCTCATAGGATAATTCATCCCTCTAGAACTTCCTTAACATGTACACATGGAAGACATCATTTACCCGCTAAAGATGGTAGGGTAAGTATAAACGAAACGCATTAGGTCAACCCTATATAGAATTATAAAGGGGATGAAGTATCGAGGCGCTGACCTTACTTTAGTTTCAAATCTTGCCATTCCCTTCATCAGGGAGACATTTAATAGCACCTTCTCCCCTACCTGAAACACTAGATTATGTTTCCTCTTATCTTTGTAACTCTTCTATCAGCATTGGGCTGTCATTATACATTCCTTTATGAACTCCACCTTATTTGCATTTTCCTGAATCTGAACCAAGTAACTTACACTCCCTCATCTCCAACCAACAATTCAGTGAACTAAATGTGTATTCATACAATGCCTCATAAGGTATCATCCCAATAGTCTACTGGGGACTATTATTATAAATAAACTCCACACATGGAAAATGTTGATACCGTAGTCCCTTTAGATCCAAAACATAAGCTTATAGCATGTCTTCCAAAATTTGGTTCACCCACTCAGTCTGACCATTTTTCTGAGGGTGAAATACGGTACTCATATTCAAATATATCCCCATTGCCTACTGAAATATCTTCTAGAATTAGGAAATGAAATTTTTTTTCCTTATTGGAAATAATGTCAAGAGTTAAATATGAAGATTTAATATCTCCAAAACAAAATCCTAGCATACTACTATGTAGTGTGGTCCATCTGTACTGGAAGAAAATGAGCCACCTTCATTAATCTATAAAGGATGACCAAAACTGAATCATGTCCTCCCTGTAACCTCTAAAACCCCACGATGAAATCCATGAAGATCCTCTCTCACTTCCACAGGGGAATATCCAATGGCTTTAATTCCCTGGTAGGTTTGTCGTTGTCACAACCCATGATTTTTGAGACTGAGAAATTAAATTTTTGGGAAAATAAAATTTAATTAATTGGAGAATTCTAAAATTGGGAATTGAAGTCCAAAAATAGAGGACGTTTTAAGGTATTCCGAATGATGATTTTGAGGGTACCATCGATCCCGGAAGGGTCGATATAGTCAAAATGACTGGCATTGGGTTTTAATTCGGCTCTGAAATATTTTAAGTTAGTTTGACTCGAATTGGAGTAAACGAGTCATTTAAAGTGTGTATTAACAATTAAAATTTGGGACTTATGTTTTAAGGCTTAATAGGCTTACGGATGAAGCCTTCTCATTTGAGAAAAGGAGAGAAAGAGACAAGAAAAAAGAAAGAAGAAGAAAGCAAGAGAGAGAGGAAGAAAAGCTTGGAGATTCCGACCCAAACACGACATCGAGGATGATCCAACATCTACAAAATCAAGGCAAGTGTTTTAATCTTGCTAAATAGGTCATTTGTGTATTTGATTTCATAATTTGTGGGTTAAAGAAATGGTTTTTTGGGTATTAATATCAAAACCTAGATTTTTGGTTTAAATCTTGAAATCAATGTTTAAATATGGGTTTAAAGGTGTAGAAATGGTTGGGATCAACTTTGGGTTGATTTAATGGCTTAGAATCATGTTGTGATAAAGATTTGGGGGTTAGACTAGAAATTTTAGGGTTTAAAATTCGTGGGTTCATTGAAGAAGAAGAACCTTTCAAAATCTGCAGGCCCGAATCGATTCGCCCCCTTAGTGAATCGATTCGGTTTAGGGAAATTGGCAGGTCTGCATTGACCGAATAAATTTGGACCCAAGCCGAATCGATTCGGCCTGTGGCAGAAGCCCAGGTCTTTGGACCCGAATCAATTCGCCTTGGAGGCCGAATCGATTCAGAATAGGGCCGAATCGATTCGGGAACAGGGCATTTTGAGGTATTTTCTCCATAGGGATTTCAAACCCTTTTTTGGTTGGGTTTATTTATTTAGGGCTTTCTCTTATGAAGTAATAGATTTATTTTGGAGACTTATAGGGGGTCTCTCGCTTAGTATGATAGTGGGGACTTCTTGGAATTATTGGAGAAGAATATATCCATGTATGTATTTGGAGTTGTGTATAGAGATTTTGGGGAAACCTTATTGGTATTGATGATCTTAATTATAGATTAAAAGTAAAAATAGATGTGATGTGAGGCTAAGAACTCTTAGAGAGAGTTGCGAGGGTATGTTGTGAAATTTCTAGGCCAACATTTATGTCGAATCCTTATAAAGATAGGATTTTATTAAGATACAATTTGGGGCCTAGTGAAAGAGAGTGGCCGCATACCCTTAGTAATAATAAACTTTAAGAAATAAATCCGATAGGTCTTCGACTAGGGGATTCACAAAAGTGATTGAACCATAGTCGAAATCGAGAGCAATGGGATCATATTACCAACTAGAGTAGAGTGTGTAAATCGAGTCGGGGTAGATGTTGTTTATCGGTGTGTGATTTACAACGGGTATTTTCCCTAATAAACGGGATTATTTGATGAAGGTAAGATTGAGCTTGAGGGTTATAGACTATTAGTTATGTGTATACCAATAGTCAAAATAATTACTAGATTCTTTAATGTCCTCTCGAATATAGATGTTATGTGTAGTGATGGTTTCCTACACTAAACTTTGGGTGATAATCCTAATGTTGGATATATATATATATATATATATATATATATATATATATATATATATATATATATATATATATATATATAATAAGGTATAAAACTTATGTATGTCACAAGTTTAACTCATGATGTCATCTATATAAGCTTTTCATGAACTACCTCTTTTGCCCTCCAAATATTTGAATTCCCCTCTTTTTTTCACACTCAAAAATTAAAAAACAAGGCTATTTTGTCCTCATTTTATACTCTAATTATAATTACAATTTTATCCTACTGAAATTTATTTGTCCCCTCATTTTTACTCTTAAAAATTTACTTTAATTATAATACGAATTTGAAATGTAGATTTTCTACTTTAATGAATAATAATATATTGTTGTGTAGTTTTTATATTCATTACCTTATAAATGGTTATTCATGCACAGATGTGTTGGTTTTCCCTTAATATAACACTAAGTTGTTTAGAATAATATGCGTATTGGTATTATTGTCATGAATTGGTTGAATCGATGATGCTTATAAGAGGTCCACCACAAACTATCAATATTGTTGCTGTTAGAGTATTTTTGATGTGTTAAACAGGATGTGTAGTCATATAAACAAAGGAAATGTTTTCCAAAATTTCTAAATTGCTTACACTTATTTGTGATGCAAAAAATTAACATAAATTATACACGATTCAATATTTTGAAAAAAAAAATTCCATGCCTTAAATGACTTTTAATGTATGTCTTCTTTTTTTAGAACAAATATTCTGAACATCGCTTTTCAATGATTATTTTTCTAATACTCAACCTTTTGTAGACATTGTACTCCCAGCATAATAATGATATCCACCATCATATTCAGTTATGTTACATCATGATGTATAATTTTTTTCGCAATGCTATTTGCTCTATACAAGACTAGAAATCTATTTGTTACATAAGATTACACACGTGTTGTAAAAAAAACTTTATGACTTAAATTTATATGATTTAATACTTTGAAAATTTACGCTTATAATATACAAAAAAATTATTATTTACACTTAGTTGTGTTGTAATTTTTTCACTTAAATTATGATGTTTGCACATGGTCCAAGATGGACTATTATTATTGTTGCGAACTAAATACAACGTATGGTCCAAACAACGACGTATACTTTTTAAAATTGAATACTCAACCTTTTGTAGACATTGTACTCCCAGCATAATAATGATATCCACCATCATATTCAGTTATGTTACATCATGATGTATAATTTTTTTCGCAATGCTATTTGCTCTATACAAGACTAGAAATCTATTTGTTACATAAGATTACACACGTGTTGTAAAAAAAACTTTATGACTTAAATTTATATGATTTAATACTTTGAAAATTTACGCTTATAATATACAAAAAAATTATTATTTACACTTAGTTGTGTTGTAATTTTTTCACTTAAATTATGATGTTTGCACATGGTCCAAGATGGACTATTATTATTGTTGCGAACTAAATACAACGTATGGTCCAAACAACGACGTATACTTTTTAAAATTGAATAATTGGGACAAATCGTATTTTTTGGCGAGGGCACTAACCATCACACAAAGGCACGACTTTATGCTTTTCAAAATTATCAGCGTGCCTTCAGGCACGGGCATACCCTAGTATATATATATATATATATATATATATATATATAAATCAGTATGTTGTTTGGGAGATTATTCGTCATAGGAAAATGGATGCATATGTTACAAGTGAGGGATTGTATTCACATATCGAGGTAAATTAAATGAGATTGGGGTGACGGCTTGTATAGTGAGGATTAGGTATACTTATAGCCGAGTGTATATATATATCTTAGACATACGAACGAGATATATATATATATATATATATATATATATATATATATATATATATATATATATATATATATATATATATATATATATATATATGGGTAGGCGGATGTATATATATATCTATATAGATATGACTCTATGGATATATTTATGTTGTGGATACCCATATATGGTGTATATGACTTTTGAAAATGTGAAAATGAATACTTTCAAAATGGAAAGATAAATAATTTTCATAAATAATCATCTATGGATACACACCTCTCTAAATCTCTATCATAAGGGAAGTTGTGTGCGTATGGTGAAGCCCCCTGACTAATGAATGCATGGTGGATATAGTCCTATAGTCCATATGAGAGATTATTTGTTTTCTGCGCTGGTTAGGAGATTTCGGTGTGGTCTTGACTATCCCGCAGGCATATGGCCACTTCCCGACGTCTTGCGTTGTAGGATCCCAGGTTGTCTTGATGATAGGCCCTGGAAGATGATAGCCAATTAGGGGCACGCACAGTGGGGAAACCCGGATGGGCGGTCTTAGAATACGTTATGTTAAAGAAATTCATGATAATGGATTGTCTTGAATTACATTTCTTGGATATAGGAATGGAAATGGGTTACTGGAATTGGCTTCGAAAACACGACCCGGATGGAAGAAGGGAAGTGGAAGCATATGATATCGTAAAAGCATTTTTATGATAATAAAAATGGCTTTTAATTACATTTCCTGGATATGAGAAGGGAAATGGGATGATTTTATAAGAAAAGCATTTTTTATGATAATAAAATTTGGCTTTTAAAAAGTTATATGGTATATTAAAGCAATTCATGCTAATGAGTTGGCTTTTCAATACATTTCCTGGATATGAGAAGGGAAATGGAATGTTTTTGGAAAATGAAAATGATAAATACTTGTATATGAATCCTCAGTCCGGGAGATAGATCCGGATGTGTATAATAATGATGAAATTGAGTTGGTAAAACCTCACTCCGGGAGGTATTATCCGGAGGTATATATATATATATATATATATATATATATATATATATATATATATATATATATATGTATATATATATATGTATATATATATATGTATTTATACTCTTAGTTTAGTACTTCGGGCATAATAGATCTCCACCACTAACCCTGCCAAGTAGTAGTGTATCGGGGGGTTCCTTGTTTGGATTTCTCTTTGCGAGACACCCCACGCATGAACTTAGTGCAGTATTTAGTGTGGAGAGAAGTTTCGTCCTTATAATGTTTCAAACTAATAAAGTTTGAAATCTAGCCTAGTGCGGGAGATAGGTGTAAAAATAATTAAATATGATTATAGGGGAGGATTCTTGGGCTAGTATAGGAAGACAAGTCTTCTGGGTATAGGCTATGCCTATGTTTAGTTAGGTTGTCCTTATAGGTGGGGTACTTAACTAAAATTTCAGGACGCGATTAGGGGCGCGCCGTTAGAGGAGAGGTGAGTTGGGGTTTCACGAGAGTGCGATTCCACTTTAATTATGAAATAAGTGCACCGATATTTATTATGGACGGTTAACACACTTGCTAAATATTTTTCACACTCGGGCTCTGACCCATTTACTTTTCTCTCCTGCCTGTATACATATATACTATTACAGGTGTCCTACTGCATGGATGCTGGATGACCTCCTATCCAGAGTCTTAGGAGCCGTGACATGCGCGAACTGTTGCGGGACGTATCTTGTAGTCACTTCCTATTTCTTTAAAATCTAGTTAGGATTCATGTTGTGTATCGGGTTTATACCCAAGGGATATTTATAGATGTGTACATTTATTTCATTTCAGTCATTGTATTGGTTGTGACCCGACAGCTTATTCGGGTTTACTTCTTTGTAGTATATTCAGTTGTAGTTATTTATTTCATTTTATTCTAGCATTTCATTTATCATAGTTCTTTTATGCATCTTTCTTTCTTTACTAGTAGTCTTATAGTGTTGGTTTGTTGTCTGTTGCATATTTTATTAAATTTTAACATCTCGCCTATATGATATCGGGTAGTTAGTACTATATTATATAGTACTGACAGTTGATGTTGAGACTGGACCATCTGAAACTCTTGATTTAATGTAGTATAGGGCTAGCCACCCGTTATTATTTAAAGCGGGGTGTTACAGATGGTATCAGAGCATCAGGTTCTAGAGTCTTCAGGATCTGTTCGAGTTTTCTGTGTTCTTCCGTTAACGTTCTTGATATAAAGCCCTACTATTAGGATTGTTGTGTTCACTGTGTCTATTTTCTTCTCTGAAGTGTATTCACTTGATCGACGTTCTGATAACAGTTGCTCTCGTTTCGGACATCACCTTGATTTTGTCGTCTAGGACAGGACCAGATTAGAGAATTCTAGCAGTGGTTCAAGGTGATTTATCGGTGGTTGAGTAAGAAAATTTTTTTTATTCAAATGGCGAATCTTGGTCTTAGTAAGGAAAGTATGAGGAGCGATTAGTGTTGTCCTTGGGAGGTTTAGGTTGAGAAACTCGTCTATCCTTGTGAGGAAACTTGGTGTTGGTGACTTTTACCGATGCGAAGTGGGTGGAGTTGTCCCAATATCAGGAGTATTTCCTTCTGGGAAGATGGAGTAAGAAATTTGGTGACTCAGTTTCGTTGTGTAGGACTAAGGGAGTTTTTCGTAGTCGCAATCGCATTTTGTCCTTCAAAATGGTTAGGAATGATTTTGAGGAAGATGTTTCTCTTGTGGAGAAATAGGCTTAGGATTAATTATTATCCTGGAAGAAGTAGAGAATCTTGAATTGAGATCCTTGGACGGGGTGTATGGAATTTTCCTAGAGGAAGAAGTGAATAAGTATTGCATCTTTCGAGATGATAGATCGTCTCGTGAGGAGATAGTAGAGAGTTATAATATTGAATTCCGGAGGTGCGGAATGTCGAGGTTTGTTGAGTTGTGGTTATGAGATTAATTGTCTTATGGATAGGGTAGGGCATGTAATGGTTGTGCTCTGTTGAGGGAAGAACTTAGTTTATGGACAGGTGTTGATGTAATGCATAGAAATTTTTATATTTTAGAGGTTCAAGATGGTATATTTATGTTGAGCGGATAATTTAGCTCATAGTTGTGCTAGTTTGAGAACTAGGTATTGGATAGAATATTGTATTTGTTGAGGCCTTGTGTCTTAAACATAAGGTATTTGTTTGGCACGTCGAAAGACATGGATTTGTTTTATATTATATTATTACATAGGCCTTCGGGCATATCTAAAATGAAAATCTTTTATAAAACCTTAACCCTGGTTCAACAAATCTCAATCCCCGACCTAGCCACACAGTAGTGTATTGGGAGGGTTCCTTATTTGGATTTCTCTTGCGAGACCTCCCCCGCATGAAGGTGGCTAGCGTCAGGAATTGAGGAGAGTTCAACCATTGGGAATTTTCAAACTTTTATATAATTAATATGTTATTATAGATTATATTGGTGATAGTTATGTTACGATTTGAGGCTAATGGAGCCTAATTATAATTTTGCGAGTGGAAGCTCGAGTACGGGGTGTATGGGCTCCCTGGGTAGTAGTTTACTTTAAAATTTATTTGGTTCGATGTGAGAACTAGAAAGGATCGATATAGTGATCCTGAGGATTGATGTAAGGACTAGATGAGATTGAGGTCCTAGGCATGTCTTAAATTTCGCGGGCGAAATTTTTGTAAGGGGTGGAGATTGTAACACCCCATGATTTTTTAGACCGAGAAATTAAATTTTTGGGAAAATAAAATTTAATTAAATTGGAGAATTGTAAAATTGAGAATTGAAGTCCAAAAATAGAGGGCATTTTAAAGTATTTCGGATGATGATTTTGAGGGTACCATCGATCCCGGAAGGGTCGAGATAGTCAAAATAACTGTCATTGGGTTTTAATTCGGCTCTGGAATATTTTAAGTTAGTTTGACTCGAATTGGAGTAAACGAGTCATTTAAAGTGTGTATTAACAATTAAAATTTGGGACTTATGTTTTCAGGCTTAAGAGGCTTACGGATGAAGCCTTCTCATTTGAGAAAAGGAGAGAAAGAGACAAGAAAAGAGAAAGAAGAAGAAAGCAAGAGAGAGAGGAAGAAAAGCTTGGAGATTCCGACCCAAACACGACATCGAGGATGATCCAACATCTACAAAATCGAGGCAAGTGTTTAATCTTGCTAAATAGGTCATTTGTGTATTTGATTTCATAATTTTTGAGTTAAAGAAATGGTTTTTGGGTATTAATATCAAAACCTAGATTTTTGGGTTAAATCTTGAAATCAATGTTTAAATATGGGTTTAAAGGTGTAGAAATGGTTGGGATCAACTTTGGGTTGATTTAATGGCTTAGAATCATGTTGTGATAAATATTTGGGGGTTATAATAGAAATTTTAGGGTTTAAAATTCGTGGGTTCATTGAAGAAGAAGAACCCTTCAAAATCTGCAGGCCCGAATCGATTCGCCCCCTTAGCGAATCGATTCGATTTAGGAAAATTAGCATGTCTGCATTGACCGAATCAATTCAGACCCAAACCGAATCGATTCGGCCTATGGCAGAAGCCCAGGTCTTTGGACCCGAATCGATTCGCCTTGGAGGCCGAATCGATTCGGAATAGGGCCGAATCGATTCGGGATTAGGGCATTTTGAGGTATTTTCTCCATAGGGATTTCAAACCCTTTTTTGGTTTGGTTTATTGATTTGGGGCTTTCTCTTATGAAGTAATAGATATATTTTGGAGACTTATAGGGGGTCTCTCGCTTAGTATGATAGTGGGGACTTCTTGGAATTATTGGAGAAGAATATATCCATGTATGTATTTGGAGCTGTGTATAGAGATTTTGGGAAAACCTTATTGGGATTGAGGATCTTAATTGTAGATAAAAAGTAAGTATAGATGTGATTTGAGGCTAAGAACTCTTAGAGAGAGTTGCGAGGGTATGTTGTGAAATTTCTAGGCCAACATTTATGTTGAATCCTTATAAAGATAGGATTTTATTATGATACAATTTGGGGCCCAATGAAAGAGAGTGGTCGCATACCCTTAGTAATAATAAACTTTGAGAAATAAATCCGATAGGTCTTAGAATAGGGGATTCACAAAAGTGATTGAACCATAGTCGAAATCGAGAGCAATGGGATCATATTACCAACTAGAGTAGAGTGTGTAAATACAGTCTGGGTAGATGTTGTTTATCGGTGTGTGATTTACAACGGGTATTTTCCCTAATAAATGGGATTAATTGATGAAGGTAAGATTGAGCTTGGGGCTTATAGACTATTAGTTATGTGTATACCGATAGTCAAAATGATTACTAGATTCTTTAATGTGTTCTCGGATATAGATGGTATGTGTAGTGATGGTTTCCTACACTAAACTTTGGGTGATAATCCAAATATTGGATATATATATATATATATATATATATATATATATATATATATATATATATATATATCCGTATGTTGTTTGGGAGACTATTCGTCATAGGAAAATGGATGCATAGGTTACAAGTGAGGGATTATATTCACATATCGAGGTAAATTAAATGAGATTGTGGTGACGGCTTTTATAGCGACGATTAGGTATAGTTATAGCCGAGTGTATATATATATATCTTATACATACGAACGAGATATTACTATATATATATATATATATATATATATATATATATATATATATATATATATATATATATATATATATATATATATATATATATATATGTGGATACGCGGATGTATATATATATATCTATATAGATATGACTCAATGGATATATTTATGTTGTGGATACCCATATATGGTGTATATTTCTTTTGAAAATGTGAAAATGAGTGTTTTCAAAATGGAAAGATAAATAATTTTCATAAATAATAATTTATGGATACACACCTCTCTAAATCGCTATCATAAGGGAAGTTGTGTGCGTATGGTGAAGCCCCCTGACTAATGAATTCAGGGTGGATATAGTCCTATAGACCATATGAGCGATTATTTGTTTTCTGCGCTGGTTAGGAGATTTCGGGTGTGGCCTTGACTATCCCACAGGTATATGGCCGCTTCCCGATGTCTTGTGTTGTAGGATCCCAGGTTGTCTTGATGATAGACCCTGGAAAATGATAGCCATTTAGGGGCACGCACAGTGGGAAACCCGGACGGGCGGTCTTAGAACGCGTTATGTTAAAGCAATTCATGATAATGGATTGTCTTTAATTACATTTCCTGGATATAGGAAGGGAAATGGGTTATTGTAATTGGCTTCGGAAACACGACCCGGATGGAAGAAGGGAAGTGGAAGTATATGATATGGTAAAAGCATTTTTATGATAATAAAAATGGCTTTTAATTACATTTCCTGGATATGAGAAGGGAAATGGGATGATTTTATAAGAAAAGCATTTTTTATGATAATAAAATTTGGCTTTTAAAAAGTTATATGGTATATTAAAGCAATTCATGCTAATGAATTGGCTTTTCAATACATTTCCTGGATATGACAAGGGAACTGAAAAGTTTTTGGAAAATGAAAATGATAAATACTTATATATGAATCCGCAATCCGGTAGATAGATCCGGATGTGTATAATAATGATGAAATTAAGTTGGTAAAACCTCACTCCGGGAGGAATTATCCGGAGGTATATAGTAAGATGTATATATATATATGTATTTATACTCTTAGTTTAGTACTTTGGGCATAATGGATCGCCACCACTAACCCTACCAAGTAGTAGTGTATCGGGGGGGTTCCTTGTTTGGATTTCGCTTTGCGAGACACCCCACGCACGAACTTAGTGCAGTATTTAGTGTGGAGAGAAGTTTCGTCCTTATAATGTTGCAAACTAATAAAGTTTGAAATCTAGCCTAGTGTGGGAGATAGGTGTAAAAATAATTAAATATGATTATAGGGGAGGATTCTTGGGCTAGGATAGGAAGACAGGTCTTCTGGGTATAGGTTATGACTATGTTTAGTTGTGTTGTCCTTATAGGTGGGGTACTTAACTAAAATTTCAGGACGCTATTAGGGGCGCGCCGTTAGAGGAGAGGTGAGTTGGGGTTTCACGAGAGTGCAATTCCACTTTAATTATGAAATAAGTGCACCGATATTTATTATGCACGGTTAACACACTTGCTAAATATTTTTTACACTCGGGCTCTGACCCGTTTACTTTTCTCTCAGGCCTGTATATATATATATATATATATATATATATATATATATATATATATATACAATTATAGGTGTCCTACCACAGGGATGCTGGATGACCTCCTATCCAGAGTCTTGGGAGCCGTGATATGTTCGGACTGTTGTGGGACGTATCTTGTCATCGCTTCCTACTTCTTTAAAAATCTAGGTAGGATTCATGTTGTGCATCGGGTTTATACCCAAGGGATATTTATAGATGTGTACATTTATTTCATTTCAGTCATTGTATTGGCTGTGACCCGACAACTTATTCGGGTTTACTTCTTTGTAGTATATTCAGTTGTAGTTATTTATTTCATTTTATTCTAGAATTTCATTTATCATAGTTCTTTTATGCATCTTTCTTTCTTTACTAGTAGTGTTATAGTGTTGGTTTGTTGTCTGTTGCGTATTTTATTAAATTTTAGCATCTCGCCTATATGATATCGGGTAGTTAGTCCTATATTATATAGTACCGACAGTTGATGTTGAGACTGGACCATCTAAAACTCCTGATTTAATGTAGTATAGGGCTGGCCACCCGTTATTATTTAAAGGGGGTGTTACAGATGGTATCAGAGCATCAGGTTCTAGAGTCTTCAGGATTTGTGCGAGTTTTCTGCGTTCTTCCGTTAACGTTCTTGATATAAAGCCCTACTATTAGGATTGTTGTGTTCACTGCGTCTATTTTCTTCTCTGAAGTGTATTCACTTGATCGACATTCTGATAACAGTTGCTCTCGTTTCAGACATCACCTTGATTTTGTCGTCTAGGACAGGACCAGATTAGAGAATTCTAGCAGTGGTTCAAGGTGATTTATTCGAATGGCGAATCTTGGGCTTAGTAAGTAAAGTCTGAGGAGATATTAGTGTCGTACTCTATCTTAACTAGATGACATGTGTCACACCTAGACACAAACTCAACAACGTATATTTTCATCCTGATCGACCAATAATATCTTCTCAAGTCATGATAAATATTGTCACCCTTATGTGCAGAATGAAATGCAGACCATGTGCCTCTACCAAAGCTTCCCTCCACAACTCAATACCCTTCGAGACAACCAAACACCCTCGAAATATCAGTACTCCATCTGAGATGATCGAGTAAACGAAAACCCATTCTAGAAGTTTTCTCACCTTGTCTTGACAAAAGGAGTCCAAAGTTTGGTCCTAGATAACCCAGAGCATAATAGTATATGAAACGACCACCTTTTCCTAAAAAGCCTCTAATAAATTCATTGAATGCAAAGTATCCCATTTACCTTCCCATAAACCGGGTAACTTATCCCCGTACTCTACCCAAAAAGCTTTCACATTAATGATCGTTCTATAGCTCAAAGAGTCAGATCCCTCATTGTCCTTGCTCGAATGATACTGAAGCGATAAGTGGCAATCCTTAATAAGCTCTAACCATCTTCTTTGTCTCATGTTCAAATCCTTCTCAGTGAACAAATGATAAAGACTCTTATGATCATAAATCAATGTAACCTATCACCCAACAAATAATGTCTCTATATAATAAAAGTAAAGACCACATTTGGAAAATCCAAATTATGGGTGATTTAATTACCTTTGTGAGGCTTAAGATTATGAGAGGCATAAGATATGGGTCTCTCCTCTTGAATGAGAACTCCCCCAAGCCCCATGTAGTGATGCATCGGTGTAAACCAAGTACTCTACCTCACCCCATGGTAAATCAAGTATGGGGGGGCTATGAGTCTCTGCTTGAGATTCTTGAATTCTCTCTGACTAACTGAGCTCCTAATAAATGGTTCCCCCTTTTGGGTAAGGTGAGTTAGTTGACCGATAATCTTCGAGAACCCCTAAATAAACTTCATGTAGTACCCATCCAAACCCATTTGTAGAGGGGTAACCGAGTAACCCCTTAGCTACTTGGGGAACATTTTAGTAATACCAAATAAGTGGGAAGGTTGCAAGAGAAACCCCCAAATCCACAAATCCCCAAAAGAGAGCGTGTACATCTCCTCAAAGAAGAGAACACATGAACAAAATACTAATTCTAAATAAATTAATGAATATGCCAATAGTTACTCAAACACAAAAGAAAATATGCGAGCACTCTCTTGGAGTGTGAGAGCACTTCCTTCATTAAAAATTATTACTGTTGTCTTAGACGGGTTCACTTAGCAAGAGTTCTTAACTAAGTAACCAGCAGTGAAGAAAATGATCATTTGCAACCTTTCAAGAGTCTTGATTTGGTGGTTGAGAGTTAAGTCTTTTTTAGACAGGTAAGGCTTAACCACTTCAATATATTGAAAAAGATAGCATGTTAGTGCGAGGGACTTAAGAGTTCACTCCCACTCCTTTTTACATACAAACTACGAGAAACCACTTGGGGTGCTCGCATACCATTTTTTATGTCACAAATGGCGAGTGACCCTCAAGGTCACTCACAAGTTTTCATACATTTTCAATAAGAAATTTTGCTAAGATAAAATAACACTTTTTGGCATCATGGACCATAATATAACCTCTTTCTCCACTATTATACTAGGTGTCACTTCAATAAATGACATATCATGGGTAGACAATGACAAACAAAGATAAGGACAAAAGGTTTTGAGATATTTATCACAAAGGGATATTCCTTTAGCATGAATATGCCACATTAACCCTAAATGTTTACTATAAATATAGCACAAGGTACACAATTATTGATAATGACATAACATGGACTGTTATGTTGCACTAACTCTCACACAAGAATATTCTCTCCTTGTTTTCTCTCAGATATTGAAGTGATTACTTCTCCTCTCTCTAAGAATCACTGCTCTTAAGAGTGTTCATTTCATTATTTATTATTCAAACATTGCATTGAATCATTATCTACTCATTCTTGTAATCAAAACATGATTATTATATTAGAAAACTTTGTTTTGTCTTTGTTCCTACTGTTGACATATTTTAATCTTATAGAAATTTGTCTATTGGAGTGGGTCACGCCTCACCCATTTACATATATTTATAGATCTCAGTGCCACTACACTCCTATATTTAATGACTACGCTAGGGAGGTATCCTCACTACTATAGATAAAGAAGGTCATGTTTCTAAGCATCTTGTCTTTCTAAGCATTCCAACAACCAATGGAGGTTAAAGTGACTAAACACATAATGAAGATGTCATAGTTATCGAAGCACGAGGTCCCGGTGCTTTCATGAGCCGGATATGTAACCCAGCAACTCCACAGCTGACGGTGATGAACATTATCAGTTTGTTCTTTGATTTTATGAAAAAATTATATATATATATATATATATATATATATATATATATATATATATATATATTTATATATATATATAAATATATATAATAAAGTAGAAAACTTATGTATGTCATAAGCTTAGTTGATGATGTCCTCTATTAGAGTTTTTGTTGCACTACCCTTTTCGCCCTTGAAATTTTTGGCTTCCCCCTTCTTTTAACACACTTTAATTTTTCCCCTTCTCATCAAAATTCAAAAACAAGGTTACAATAGTATTTTACCATTTTGAAGATTTGGACACATTGTGGTTCACTTTAATTCAAACTCTTTCTATATATTTCTCTCTCCACGGACTCTCTTTTGATCTCTGCCATCTGACAACCCATAAGATTTAGTTTTTTTCGTTGGTCTCCTTAGTCTCTCCCTCTCCGTAATCAGCCTCCCCTCCTCCATTTCTCGTCATCCCCTCCTCCATTTCACACCGTCCGCCTCTTCCCCCTCTTCCATTTGACAAAATATGTAAGGAGGTTTGTTTCCTTCTCAAAATCTCTCACACATGAAGGTTCCCATTCTCTCTCACCATTGTTTTCTTCATCATCACTTTTTTTCTCCTTTTTGTTTTTATTTGTATTTTCAGGACAGCAATTGAGCCGCATGAAATGGACCGAAATAGGTCTGGTCTCTCTCCCTCTCTCATTTTAATATTGGTTTCACATTTTTATGGGATTTACTATTTACTTAGCATCTTATGCCCCAACAAATTTCACATTTGATGTGGGTTTTTCTTTTGGTTATGGATATGGGGTTTTTTTCTTGGTTCAGTTCTGATCTCATTTTTCTGTTTTGGGTTTTTCTCATTTTTCTTTCGGTTCAGTCCTGATCTCCGGTGATGAGGTGGAGAAGGCGGTTATGTGGTTATGGATATGGGGGGTTTTCTCATTTTTAGTTATTTTATTATTGTTCATGCCTTAAGTGGATTTCAGCTTTGGTTATTGTTGTTTAAATTTTCTGGATTTCAGCTTTAGTTATTTGATTCTAGCAGTCGACGGTGACTATGGTCACTGTCATCTTTCTTATGACTGTTATGGTCACTATCAAGCAAGGATCCGAAGTTATAATACAAGGTAGCAAATAAGTTATGCTCGTTGTCCATTGTGTGTTCCTTATCAAGCCGGTTTAAATTGTATTAGTAATATACAATTTTCCCCATATTGGTGTTGCATTGGGTTTGTTCTGATCTTTTTTTAAGACTGACAATATTGTGTTTGTTCAGATATCTTTTCCATAGCATATCATTATTTATTATTGATATAAGGTCAAGAGACAGCAAACATGGGGGGAGGGGGAGGTAGTTCTCATTCACAAACAACCTCCATTACTAAGTTGCTCTGTTTGTGGGTCTTCAATTTTTAGGGTTTATTGTGGAGATTGTTAATGTAGGAGTTGTGTTGTGGGTGGAGACTGTTAATGTCGGTATTGTGTTGTGTGTTGTGTGTTGTGAGGTCCATGAAGTGGGTTGTGCCCTGTATCACAAACTTAGGTACTAAAATCACGAACAAACCTTGTTTCACGAAGTGGGTTGCTAGTTCTTGAGGTTGGTGTTTTTTTTCTCTCTCAGTCTGTTTATGTTGTTCCATAGCTACCGTATGTTTCTATTGTTCAGGTATAGGGTGGAGGAAATCAAGTACAACATGGGGGATCAGTCTAATATTTATGTTAATCAGGTACATGACATGGAATGGATTAGGCCAAATAATAAACGACGGAGCTTATGTTGGACAAAAATCCTAGGCTAAATCTTGCCTCCTTCATGACCACGTCATGGACTTCATTAAACAACGGAGATTTTTTTTCTCCATTAAAATTTGAGATTCCCCTACACTTTCATCTATCTTGATGTAGTTATTTACACCTTTTGATTTTAATTTTGCTTATATATTTGATGTTTAGGTGTTGAAAATTAGAGAATTTTTATTTGGCAAATTGAAGACACTAATGTGTTGAAAGTGTGAATATTTGTATATGCATGCCAAATGTTTGAAAAATATCCACATTGTGTGATCGATTTGGTGTCTTATTTTCTTAGAATTTATTGTGAAAATTTGTACGTTTCTTTGGTTAAAATGGAATGCAGGATCCATATTCTGCAACTGACAGTTTCTTAGGGTATGTGTGCTTTCTTAGGTGTTGTGATTTCTTTACAGTGGTCTTACGCATTGGATTCCACTAATTTATACAATTAAGTCACTCAGATCGCAATCCATATGTTGGTGGAAAACGTTTTGATTTTACTGATGATGGCTGGTGGAATTTTTTTTTGGTTTTAAAAGGTTTTGAAATTTGTGGGCCTTTTTAGGTCTCTTAGTTTTTTTTGTTCTTTGTGTTTATTTATTTTATATCATTTTTAACTTTAACTACAATTATATTATATTTTTTATTTTTTTATATCATTTGAACATTTTGTGCTAATGTTATTATTTATTTTTTTGCAGCTACATGGTATTGAAAATTTCTTTGCGGGGGGGGGGTGTGAATATGTTTTGTAGCTACTGCAATTATATTACGTTTTAAACTTTTTTCATTCATTTTATCTAACTGAATATTTTTTTTAATTGTTCTCGATCAAGATAATGAATGATGTTTGTGAAATTACTTTTCTCCCATTTTTCTCAATATTTTCCCTTGCTACAATAGTACTATAGATTTTACAAGATGTCCTATTAGACACATTCATGTTAGACTTATCAATGTAAAAGACATTATCTTTACTGATGCATCCGTTGTGAAGTAACCCATATAATAGGCCATACCTTTTCTTTATATAGCATTAAGTATCATTGTTGGTTGAACAGGTCTAAGTCGCCTATCACTACTGTTGATTTTCACTACATCGCTGGCAAATCCAAATCCACTTTGATGCACAAGTCTTACTTTCGGCTAATGTCGGCATGGACCCTCAGTGCAACATGTGCATGACAGTGCAGTTGTAGTCTCACATCACATGGGATTTCATTAATTTTATGAGGAATGAATTTTTTTTATATGTCGTGGAACATTTTCCCTGGTGCCCAACATTGATATATTCGTAGTCAAACTGATTCTATATATAATTTTGTGATGCACAATAGTTTTCATGATATAAAAATGGGGCAGTTTGAATTTAAGGCTTGATCAATTTGTGGCAGACATGTTTATCTGAGATATTATTTTTTTGTCTCCAGTGTTTTTTCGGGATTTTTATATATTCACATGTGTTATAGAGAAATTTGATATTGGTTAATTCGGCTTGCACAATGCTTCAATAGTGGTTAGTTGTTTATGGTTCTGAATTATTATAAATTATAAAATTGAATGTATTAATGTGAAAAACACATTGAAATTGTATCTAAGACTTACAATAACTACCATAGATGAGTAAAATTATTTTGTATTTTGTTACATTTTTTATTTAACAGGGAGTACCTTTAGGCACGAGTATATTTAGGTTTGCGTAAAGCTAAAGACACAGATTTGTTAGTATTATTAATAATAAAATTTAAGACAATTTAATTAAAAAAATACCAGTTTAAATTAAAAAATATCACTATTTTAATTATAATACTATTAAAATATATTATTATATCCATGTTCGCGCATGGGCTCGAGTTAATAAAATATTTGCAAATTAAATTTATATTATTATATCCCACTTCGTGCATGGGTTTGATTTATGAAATTATTTGCAAACAAAATGTGTTACTGTGCTAACACATTTACTATGCTCATATCATGTTATCACGTGTCATATTTTGCCTATCTTATAACTATTACTAAACGTGCCTTTCATAAAATCGATAAGAGGGTAAATTGAGTTTGAACAGAGCTTTTGGAAATGATGAATTACAGATTACGAAAACTAATTTATCACGGGAATAAATTTATTTTCTTGCCATCGGCACGGGGGACAAAATGTCACGGGAACAAATTTGAACACCCTTAATATTTAGGACGTTGTGATCCTTTTGTAGAATCAAAGACGAAGGCACAGGGTTAGGCGAACACCCGTAAGGAGAGTTTGACTATATTGACTAAATTGTTCACACGTTCAATACTTTGTTGGAGAGTGAATTTTTTACGCTTCTCAATTTTATACTTTGAAAATATTTGCCATTTTATGATTACGTATTTTTGAAACTTTTCGTCGTGCCTTCAGGCATGGGCATACCCTAATGTGTGTGTATATATATATATATGTGTGTGTGTGTGTGTGTGTGTGTGTGTGTGTGTGTGTGTGTGTGTTTGTGCGCGCGCGTGTGTGTGTGTGTGTGGAGAGATTAGTCCAATTTTATGCTATTTCGGTGGTCGATCCTATGGGAGGAGGAGTCATAACAAACGTGGCGCCGACAAAGAAAGTGGTGGCGGAGAAAATCCCTACACTTGTTGCTTCTCCTGCAACAAAGAAAGTTAAGGTGGATGAGTCCTTCAATGGCGGTTAACCTTGAGGAGGTTAATAATCCTCTCTCACTCAAACAAAAGTCTCATCTCTTGTACAAGGATTGAAGAGCCCTTATCTAGATTGATCAATGAAATACCATACCAAAAGGGGTATATTCCACCCAACTTGATAAATTTTAATGGAAAAGGAGAGAATCCTAAAAAGCATGTTAAGAGTTCATGGGGTACCTCGGTGTTCATTTCAATGATAATAACCTGAGGCTGAGAGAGTTATTGAGGACTCTCATTAGGGGAGGCCTAGTCGTGGTACTCCCATTTGGCTTTAAATACCATTCCCACTTGGGAAGATATGCACAAACATTTCTTCTATAAATTCTTTATGGATGAAAATGAGTTTACTCTAAGGCACTTGGCTCAGGAATTACAGAAATCCAATGAGGAACTGATGCAGTATATCAAATATTTTAAAAAGATATCCGTAGATGTCCACAAAGAAGCCACAGAGGCAAGACTCTTGCAGATTTGTATGGAAGGTTTGCTTGAGGAGTAAAAAATTCACATAATCAATGTAACATGAGATGGAACATTTATGGAGTTTACTCGAGAAGCAAGGAACATTGACATGATCATCAAGCCAAAATCCCAGAGCTAGAGGACCTAGGAGTGTCCCCATCTAGGAATCTTCTGGGTCATTCGATGACAAGATATTAACTATGTGGATCTTAGTCCTAAAAGAAAGAAAAATGGTCATAGATCATGAAATAATGATGCACTTGGAAGATAAACTTTGAAACACTCCACCATTTTCTTATAGTTTGGAGGAATCCTTGGATTATTATCGAACTTAAGTGAAAGAAAGAATAGAGGGGCAACCTGATCCCCTAATTCCTCAATTAAAATAACAAACAAAGCGAGTGAAAAATAATGTGAGGAGTAAGAGTCCACCCACATAATTTTTCACAATGCCCGAGTCTACGCACGCCTCGGTATCCACCGATGAGCCTTAGAACCTGTCTATGGATTGGAACACAAAATTCACCGCTTCTTCATTACAACACCACAAACACAGAGTCAACAACATATAAACATAAGTACGAAGTCCACCTGACCAAACACACTCTCTTCAGATGTAGAGAAACAGATCTCGGTGCCAAAACTAAAGATTTCAAAACATATGAATTTGAATAACTTGGGTCTTTAAACTAAAATGGTAAACCTAGGGTTTTAGAACTTTGGAAAAATAGGTAAGGCGTTAATTTACTCCAGAAGTTCGCTCAAAATCTGAGTCCAACAAACATTTAAATTTTGAGGTAACCAACTCGTTCGAAAAAAAATGCATAGTTCATTAGAGCGAGAATGCATTTCGTTCTAATGAGAACAAGGTTCGTTTGAACGAGAACCCTTTTTCGTTCGAACAGACATCCAACAACCTTCTAACGAGATTTGCACTGTTAAACTGAGATGCCTCATTTGATGTTCTTTAGATACACGTTCCAATGAGATTCCAAACTCATTCTAACGAGATCAAAAATCATCCTAATGAAAATGTCATTTCATTCAATGATATTCAAATCTCGTTCTAACGAGATCAAAATAAAAAAATATTTTTCTTTAAAAAACATTTTAAAAAAGTTCCAAACAACTCTGTTAAAAAATAAAACACCCTTAAAAAATATCCAAGGACCATATTCAACATGCATCCATACTCGCGAGATCCTTAGTACACATAAAGACAAACTTAACATGATAAATATGGTAAGATGTATCCAACTTTGAAGCTTGGATAATACGTCTTCATCAACCATGTCATCGGCTTACGAGATCAACAACACAATTCCTAACCTATTACTTAGATGTTTTGTCCAGAATTACGCTAATTACAAACAAATTGACTCGATTGGGAATTTTTCTTTGCAAATCTCCTCCTTTAGTTATTCGGGGACAAAACCAAAATAAAAATCTTATGGGTTGTCAAGCTTTTCTAAAAAGACTCAATTCCTAACCCCAAAAGGAAAAAGAGTACATACATTTGACAGACACATAAACTTGATTAGCTTTGCATGCTGCATAACTTTGTCGCAAGTTGTAAACCTATAAACGTGCACACTTAAACACGCCTTCAAATGCAAAGAGAATATAACAAGAATAAATTCGTATAAGAATAAATTTCTAACAATGTCTAAAATAATTTAAATGTAGGAAAGACGTCTCCTCTAAGATAAAGAATCATAATCATGAAAGGAAAGATACCATTTATATCCTATTTTGTTCAGGAATAGAGAAAGAAAGAAAGCATTAAACAATTACTCCCCCCAAAATTATCTCCCCCTAAATATGTGAACACGAGATACCAATTTTAAATTAGGGAGGAAGGAATAAAATCATGCAATTGTGTAAGATATAGAGAACACAAAACATGGCAATTGAAGAACAAATAATATAAACTATGATAGCAAATAAGTAATGAAGTATGATATGATTTTTAAATTATCAATTTTGAGAAAAGGAATTTCAATGCACATTGCGAGAGATACTAAAATGATCATATAGCTGTGACACCCCGACTAATTAAATTTCCGGGTAGCTACTCCTTTATTAAATTAATAAAAAATGCCAAGTTGATTCAGTTAATAGCATCACTATCGAAAACATTTTAATGATTACTAACCACCTAGTATTTAAAAAGTAAGTTGTCAAATTTTAAATTAAATCAGATTAACATACAATAATAAATATAAAGGTTGACATAACCAATCACAGTAAAGTCACAATAGAATAACCAACCAATATAATAATGAGTCTGGAGGAAATACTCCTCACAACAATCCCAATAATGAAATGAATAAACAAGTCTGAATAAGTGAACTATAAAAATGTCTCTAAATAGAAATGGGTGACATGCCCTACAAATGATGAAACTGAATATGGAGTCAAGACTAGAAAAGGAGGCGTCTACTATCAAGGCCCTATAACTTTCACAACAGCTACAACTCATCACCTGAATGGAAATCCTATGCATGGTGTCCTTGTGGCTGGGAACCTAAAAGGTTTTTACAAAAATAGATTTGAAAGCAAACGGGTCAGAGCCCGAAAGTGGAGAGTATTTTAAAAACAGCAAGTTCTTTAATAACATTAAAATACTGAATGCAAAATACATGTTAGGACGTGCTCTCACATGAAATACTCACCTCTCGACTAATTGTGCACTCCTAACGTACCGTACCCATTCAAGTGATTCTCATATCTAACTAAACCGACATAAGTTCTAACCTTCCTACTCAATTCACAATATGAATTCCCAATGTTATCACTTAAATAGATAGCTTTACTTAAACTCGGATTCTCAATTATCAGCATTTCCATTTCACAGCAGGTTATCCTTTTTTATCTTTATCAAGACGTTATTACAATCATACTCTCAATTAAACATAACAATTCCTTTTCATTTAACCGTATATTATTCACATCATTAATATACAATATAAGCACCCCGAGGCTAAGCTGTGGTGCACACATACTCTGCTATCCATCCCGGTACATCACGTACATAAGGATTTCAAATTCCGAATCTCTCAGGAATTTTTAGAATAAGCACGACACACAAAAATGGAGGCGAACATAATTCAACATATCCATGGGTCACATACATACCTACGCTCCATAGTCAGCTGACTTATTAACTCACCAATAAGTCATTCTAGCATTATGTTCTTAAGGTACCAATCTAAATCCGGGCACACAAAGATTAGATGGCCCTAAGCGAACGTAAACCTCCCGTGATAGCAAGTATGGTAGGTATGTCATACACATAAAATCATATACTTATACTAAGCATGCACACATATTAGTAATTACCATAATTTATTAGTGGTATACTTCTCATTCTTATACCAATACACGTGTCCCCGGTTTATATATACACATCATCCATTATCCTCACGTCGTAATTAGTTATTCGCGTCCTAACCCACAATTACCATTTGGTTCAAATAATTCTTCCATATCTTACTCCCCAATATATCCCGAATATCCCAACTATATCAATTATTCATCAAGGTAATGTTATCTCTACAATTAAACAAGGTTACGGGACACTAGAAATCAAACCAGGCCAAAAAGATCAATTTGTCAACTCGTTAGAAGTCTCGTTCGAACGAGAGTTCGTTCGAACGAAATGGCCATCTAACGAGATCTCGTTCGAACGAAAGGCATCGAATGAACATCCCACTCGTTAGAAGTAAAACTATCAACTCGTTAGAAGCTCGTTCGAACGAGCTTGTTCGAACGACCTGGGCAGGCCTTCTAACGAGGTGACAGTTTCGAGCCCAGAATTCTCCTATCTCGTTTTTCCCAATTTTCTTCACCTCTAATCCCATATAAAAATTGTCCCAACAGTGTTTTAAGGTTTATAATCCACACTAAACATTCGTAGGTCATAACTTAACATTTATATAGGTCCAAATCTTCTTAAACATCATCTAATTATCATAACTCCCCAATTTTTCCCAAACCTTATGAACATGAACCCTAGAAATTAAAGTCTTCAATTTCCATAAATAAATCCATTTTTGTAACATAAAAAGTAGTAATTCTTTTAGTCCAATCACCCCATAACAAATCTACATGCAAACCTATATCAAATCTGAATTTATAACTCCAATTTCATGGGTTTTTACAAGTCTCCCAATACAATGCAATTTTATCAATTTATAAGCATGGAAGAAGCATTCACTTGAAATTAACGTAATTAAACCACTTGCCTTAGATAGTTCTCTGAATTTGGTGTCGATGAATGGGTTGATTCTCTCCTTTCTCTATGGATTTCCTCCCAAGGTTGAAGATGGTGGTTTTCTCTTTGGGAACCTCTTCTAACTTCTCTCCCACTTCTTCCTATAACTCCCATAGCCCTTTAGTTGGTTAAGTTCTGGTAATGACTTAGTGGGTTACAAAATAACCTAATATTAAGTCCCAAAATTCGTTGGTTATTATTCCCAAAATTTCAAAATTACCAAAATACCCTTTTAAGTTGCCGGTATGGCCCGAAAATGCCCCGTAACCCAAACTAAACTCCCGGCTAGTGTTTTTTGACTATTTCGACCCTTCCGGACACGTTGGCGCACTCAAAATGACCATATGATTGATAGAAATAAGATTCTCTTTTTAATTTAAACAATTACATTCCTGACGCGACGTTCACACGCGTCCTAATAAAATTTCCAAATTGTTGTATTTCAATCTCGCGACAATTTCAATATATTCAATATTCATTATAATCAAATAATACCTATTATAATCAAATACCAACTCACATCTCATTAGTAGTTTATCCGGATTAATTCTCGATTAATACCCATTTAATTCAATTAATCCCATAAATAAATATCACAAAAATACGGGGTATTACATACTTCCCCCCTAATAACAGAATTTCGTCCCGAAATTCGAAACTAGAAAGTAACTGATAAAAATAACTCTGGATAACGTTCGCGCATCTCATCCTCGTGCTCCCATGTGGACTCCTCGACATTATGATGTCGCCACTGAACACGCACTAACGGAACTATCTTTGACCGCAGTTTCCTCTCACTTCGGTCCAAAATAGCAATCGGTCCCTCCTCGTAGGAGCTATTGGGCTGGAGATCGATGTCCTCTAAAGCAATGTGAGAATGAACCAAATCGTCTCTAAGATATTTCCTTAGCGAGGAAATATTAAAGACATCATGAACCCTATGCAAATGCTCCGGTAACCCAAGTCTATACGCAACAGACCCAATCCGCTCGATGATAGGAAATGGTCCCACGTATCTCGGTGCCAACTTCCCCTTCTTCCCAAATCGCATAATCCCCTTCATAGGAGATACTCTGAGTAAAACCTGGTCCCCCACTTGGAACTCCCTGAAGAACCTCTTCGCATCAGCGTAGCTCTTCTGCCGATCCTGAGCTACCCGAATGCGACTCCGTATCAATTCTATCCTCGCCGAAGTATCCTGAATCACTTCCGGCCCAAATAGTTTGTTGTCCCCCACTTCCAACCAACATGCTGGGAAACGACAAGGTCTACCGTACAACGCCTCAAATGGAGCCATGCCAATGGTGAACTGGTAGGAGTTGTTGTAAGCAAACTCTACCAGTGGAAGATACTGCTCCCATCCACCCCCAAAATCAATGATGCACAAATGCAACATGTCCTCCAACATCTGGTTTATACGCTCGATTTTCCCATCGGTCTGCGGGTGATAAGACGTACTCAACCGTAATTCCGTTCCCGTGGCCTCCTGAAAACTCTCCCAAAATCGTGAAACAAATATCTTGTCTCGGTCAGACACGATATTTAGGGGCACACCGTGAAGTCTCACTATTTCTGCAATAAAAAACTGGGCATACTGTCCCGTAGTGTAGTCTGTCCTTACGGGTAGAAAATGAGGCGACTTTGGTCAACCTGTCCACAATCACCCAAATGGAGTCGTGACCTCTCTGTGACGTAGGCAACCCCGTGATAAAGTCCATGGATATGCTCTCCCACATCCACATCGGGACCTCTAATGGCTATAGAAGTCCTGTCGGTCTCTGATGATCCATTTTTACCAGCTGATAAGTGGTGCATTTAGAAACAAACACGGCAATATCTCTCTTCATCCCGCTCCACCAATACTTACGTCTCATATCTTGGTACATTTTGTCCCCACCGGGATGTACCGCGAACCGTGAGCCGTGCGACTCTGCCATCACCTCGTGTTGCAATTCCTCCCCTTCCGGAACTACCAGTCTCCCGTTGAAGTGTAATCCCCCGTCTGAGCTAACGGTATAGGACTAGGCTCCCTCTGCTAATAATCGAACTATCTGCTCCTGACAGAACGAGTCATCTGTTTGTGCCTTTACCACTCTCGTGACAATCTGCGGTGTAACAGTCATCACCGACATGAATGATCGGGCCACGGCATCCTGGTGTCCCAACTCCTTCCACTTTGCCTTCCACGCCCCTTCCACTTCATCTACTGGCCTACGACTCAAGGCGTCTGCTACCACGTTAGCCTTCCCGGGTGATATTGGATATCAAATTGATAGTCTTTCACAAACTCAAGCCACCTTCGTTGCCGCATAATCAACTCCTTCTGCGTGAATAGGTACTGTAGGGACTTGTGGTCCGTGAACAATCGAAACTTCTCCCCCAAGAGATAATGTCTCCAAATCCGAAGGGCAAATACCACTGCCGCCAACTCCGAGTCATGGGTGGGGTAATTCTTCTCGTGAGGCTTAATCTTACGGGAAGCATAAGCTATGGCCTGACTCTCCTGCTCCAATACACCTCCAAGTCCTTGTAAGGATGCATCGGTGTAAACTAGATACTCAACTCCCGGTCTCGGCAATGCTAACACAGGTGCTGAGGTCAACTTGTCCTTCAACTCATCAAATGCCAAATGACAGGCATCACTCCAAATGAATGGCACACCTTTACGAGTCAGAGGTGTCAAAGGACCCTCTATCTTGGAGAAACTCTGAATAAACCTCCTGTAGTATCCTGCTAGGCCCAAGAAACTACGGATCTCAGTTGGTGTCGTGGGATGTCCCCACTCCCTCACCCCGGATACCTTCCCCAGATCAACATATATCCCCCGGTCGGAAATGATATGCCCCAAAAATTGAACCTCCTTCAGCCAAAACCCCCACTTCTCATACTTTGCATACAGATCGTTCTGACGTAGCGTCTGCAAAACTTGACTCAAATACTCGGCGTGCTCCTCCTCTAACTGGGAGTAAACTAGAATGTCATCAATGAAGACAATGACGAACTAATCTAGGAACTCTCTGAACACCCTATTCATCAAGTCCATAAACACGGTTGGAGCATTGGTCAAACCAAAAGGCATAACCCGAAATTCGTAGGAACCATATCTCATTAAGAAAGCAGTCTTTGAGACGTCCTCTTCCCTGATACGCAACTGATGGTATTCTTATCGCAAATCAATCTTTGAGAAGAAATAAGCTCCTCTCAACTGGTCGAATAAGTCATCGATTCGGGGAAACGGATACTTATTTCGTATCGTGACCTTATTCAATTCCCGATAATCCACACACAACCTCAACGATCCATCCCCCTTCTTAACAAACAACACAGGGGCACCCCACGACGAAGTACTCCTCTGTAGAAACCCCTGAACCAATAACTGCTCAATCTGATCCCGTAACTCTCTCATCTCAGCTGGAGCCATACGGTAAGGTGCGCGGGAAATAGGCCGAGTGCCCGACGTCAAATCGATCACAAAATCTATCTCCCTACTCGGAGGTAGTCCAGGTATATCCTGAAATACATCGGCGAACTCACTAACAACGGGTATCGAATCAAGTGGTATCACCACTTCCTTAGAGGTCTCCTCCTCTATGTAGTACAAATGAGTGGATGATCCTCCCTCAGGGCGAGGCATCGCCACTAAAAACATCTCCTGCCTGTGAATGGCAAAGATAATAATCCTACTAAAACAGTCAATCATGGCTCGGTACGCAACTAGCCAATCCATACCAATTATGGCATCATACTCGTTCATCTCTAACACTAACATGTCAGCGGGTAAAGTAAACCTCCCGATCTCTATACCCACACCTCTACAAATAAGGGAGATCACAGAACCCCTACTCAATGGTGAATCTACACAAGTAACAGTACTCTCGGCGGTGTCTAACAACCTAATGGTGCGTGCAAATCTCATAGCAATAAAATAGTGTGTAGCCCCCGTGTCAAATAAAATACGCCCCATAGTTCCCTGAATAGAGAACATACCCTCAATGGACGGTGGATCCTATGGGGCTGCGGCCTGCTGGAGCTGATATACTCTCCCATACTAAAGCTTCCCCTGTTGAACTGGGACCGCTGGAATGGGTGGTAATGCTGCCATCTGTGGTGGTGCCGGGAGGGGGGCGGGAAACATAGGCCTCTGCGGGGCCCTGCCCCTATCAGGACAATCCTGGCGTTTATGGACAGTCTTACCATAAATGAAACACTTCCCCTGGAAGTTTCCCCCTCACTGCCCCTGCTGACCACGACCCTGGTGACCGTTACCATTTATGCCTTGGCGTTGCTGGCCCTGCTGAAACTGATGTTGACCATTCTGCCCCTAATGGCCCTGATGGCCGTTCGGACCCTGATGGCCCTGCCTAAAACCTCCCTGTTCGTGTCTGAAATTCCCCGATCTGAACCTCTTATGATCCCCCTGCTGGGAGCCCTGGTCACCTTGCCTCTACCCCTGAGTAGATTATGCCCCACTGGCACCATTTCCCCCTGTCCTGCCCTGATGGCTGGACTCTCCTGATCGCTTCCCCTTTGTCAAGTGAAAGCAGTGGTCCTGTCAATGGAGCAGTGCAGTGTTAACCACATCAGAGTAAGTGGCCAACTATAGATTCCCCAACAAGTGGTGACGGATCCTCCAAGTCAATCCATCTGTAAACTTCTGAATCTTTTTCTCTTCTGTCGGTATCTCATCCGAGAAAATATTCAGTAAATTAGTGAATTCGGCCACATACTCGGCCACAGTCCTTCCCTCCTGTCTAAGGTTCATCAACTTCCTCCTCATTTCCGTGTGAATAGCTGACGGAAAATATTTACGGTCGAACCGTACCCAAAACTCCTGTATAGTGAGAGTATCTCTCTCCTCCACGGTGGTAATAGACTCCCACCACTGCAATGCAGATCCCACTAGCTTGAAAGTAGCTAGTATCTTCCTCTGAACATCGGTGAACTCATACATCCTCAAGTGACTCTGAATATCTTTCTTACACTGACTTGAAACCACAACATCGGAGCTACCTGCGAACTCCGGAGGGTGCGCTTTCTGAAAAGCATCACGTACACGTTCCCAAGCAGATGCGAATGCATGTACCTGAACTGGCGCGGCTACTGGAGGCTAAGGTGGTTCCTGCTGTACAACGGCTAGAGCGGCATTTACCGCTTGGGATACAATGGCTGCAACCTCGACGACATTCATGGTGCCCTGTACTGGTGCTGGCTGTGGCTCTGGCTGTGCATCCCTAGGAACCCGTGGTGCACGTCGTGGAGGCATCTGAAATAAGAGTAAGGTCTATAAGTTCGCAGTTATAAACTTAAAATAGCTGAAGAGCGAAGCATACATAAAGGAATACAACAGTCCTAAAATATAGGGCTCTACATCAAGAAAGCTCAGCGGAAACATAAATTAGCCATACATATCCTAAAGGACACTAGAACCTGATGCTCTGATACCACCTGGGACACCCCGACTAATTAAATACCGGGTAGCTACTCCTTTATTAAATTAATACAAAATGCCAAGTTGATTCAGTTAATAGCATCACTGTCGAAAATATTTTAATGATTACTAACCACCTAGTATTTAAAAAGTAATTTGTCAAATTTTAAATTAAATCAGATTAACATGCAATAATAAATATAAAGGTTGACATAACCAATCACAGTAAAGTCACAATAGAATAACCAACCAATATAATAATGAGTCTGGAGGAAATACTCCTCACAATAATCCCAATAATGAAATGAATAAACAAGTCTGCATCCTGAATTAATTACAAACTAAAGTCTGAATAAGTGAACTTTAAAAATGTCTCTAAATAGAAATGTCCGACATGCCCTACAAATGATGAAACTGAATATGGAGTCAAGACTAGAAAAGGAGGCGTCTACAATCAAGGCCCTGTAACTTCCACAACATCTACAACTCGTCACCTGAATGGAAATCCTATGCATGGTGTCCTTGTGGCTGGGAACCTAAAAGGTTTTTACAAAAATAGATTTGAAAACAAACGAGTCAGAGCCCGAAAGTGGAGAGTATTTTAAAAACAGCAAGTTCTTTAATAACATTAAAACAATGAATGCAAAATACATGTTAGGACGTGCTCTCACATGAAATACTCACCTCTCGACTAATTGTGCACTCCTAACGTACCGTACCCATTCAAGTGATTCTCATATCTAACTAAACCGACATAAGTTCTAACCTTCCTACTCAATTCACAATATGAATTCCCAATGTTATCAGTTAAATAGATAGCTTTACTTAAACTCGGATTCTCAATTATCAGCATTTCCATTTCACAGCAGGTTATCCCTTTTTATCTTTATCAAGACGTTATTACAATCATACTCGCAATTAAACATAACAATTCCTTTTCATTTAACCGTATATTATTCACATCATAAATATACAATATAAGCACCCTGAGGCTAAGCTGTGGTGCACACATACTCTTCTATCCATCCCGGTACATCACGTACATAAGGATTTCAAATTCCGAATCTCTCAGGAATTTTTAGAATAAGCACGACACACAAAAATGGAGGCGAACATAATTCAACATATCCATGGGTCACGTACATACCTACGCTCCATAGTCAGCTGACTTATTAACTCACCAATAAGTCATTCTAGCATTATTTTCTTAAGGTACCAATATAAATTCGGGCACACAAAGATTAGATGGCCCTAAGCGAACGTAAACCTCCCGTGATAGCAAGTATGGTAGGTATGTCATACACATAAAATCATATACTTATACTAAGCATGCACACATCTTAGTAATTACCATAATTTATTAGTGGTATACTTATCATTCTTATACCAATACACGTGTCCCCGGTTTATATATACACATCATCCATTATCCTCACGTCGTAATTAGTTATTCGCGTCCTAACCCACAATTACCATTTGGTTCAAATAATTCTTCCATATTTTACTCCCCAATATATCCCGAATATCCCAACTATATCAATTATTCATCAAGGTAATGTTATCTCTACAATTAAACAAGGTTACGGGACACTAGAAATCAAACCAGGCCAAAAAGATCAATTTGTCAACTCGTTAGAAGTCTCGTTCGAACGAGAGTTCGTTCGAACGAAATGGCCATCTAACGAGATCTCGTTCGAACGAAAGGCATCGAATGAACATCCCACTCGTTAGAAGTAAAACTATCAACTCGTTAGAAGCTCGTTCGAACGAGCTTGTTCGAACGACCTGGGCAGGCCTTCTAACGAGGTGACAGTTTCGAGCCCAGAATTCTCCTATCTCGTTTTTCCCAATTTTCTTCACCTCTAATCCCATATAAAAATTGTCCCAACAGTGTTTTAAGGTTTATAATCCACACTAAACATTCGTAGGTCATAACTTAACATTTATATAGGGCCAAATCTTCTTAAACAACATTTAATTATCATAACTCCCCAATTTTTCCCAAACCTTATGAACATGAACCCTATAAATTTAAAGTCTTCAATTTCCATAAATAAATCCGTTTTTGTAACATAAAAATTAGTAATTCTTTTAGTCCAATCACCCAATAACAAATCTACATGCAAACCTATATCAAATCTAAATTTATAACTCCAATTTCATGGGTTTTTACAAGTCTCCCAATACAATGCAATTTTATCAATTTCTAAGCATGGAAGAAGCATTCGCTTGAAATTAACGTAATTAAACCACTTGCCTTAGATAGTTCTCTAAATTTGGTGTTGGTGAATGGGTTGATTCTCCCCCTTCTCTATGGATTTCCTCCCAAGGTTGAAGATGGTGGTTTTCTCTTTGGGAACCTCTTCTAACTTCTCTCCCACTTCTTCCTATAACTCCCGTAGCCCTTTAGTTGGTTAAGTGTTGGTAATGGGTTAGTGGGTTACAAAATAACCTAATATTAAGTCCCAAAATTTCAAAATCACCAAAATACCCTTTTAAGTTGCCGGTATGGCCCGAAAATGCCCCGGGACCCAAAATAAACCCCCGACTAGTGTTTTCTGACTATTTCGACCCTTCCGGACACGTTGGCGCACTCAAAATGACCATATGATTGATAGAAATAAAATTCAATTTTTAATTTAAACAATTACATTCCTGACGCGACTGTCACACGCGTCCTAATAAAATTTCCAAATTGCCGTATTTCAATCTCGCGACAATTTCAATATATTCAATATTCATTATAATCAAATAATACCTATTATAATCAAATACCAACTCACATCTCATTAGTATTTTATCCGGATTAATTCTCGATTAATACCCATTTAATTCAATTAATCCCATAAATAAATATCACAAAAATACGGGGTATTATAATAGCTTTCCAAAACAATAATCTTAGGATAAGGCATATGGGAAACATGGACTAAATGCAAACCGCAAAGACATAAAACAAAACAATATCATATATAACAAATGCAAGATATACCAACTAAATACCGACATGTATATATGGGTAAACAACCACAAAAAATCAACACAAAACACAAAAACTTTACTCACTAGCACAATATCGATGCATCTAAATATGTGGAATGGAATGAATGGGTGTGAACTAGATACAAATGAATTTTGACCCAAAACTCAAATGTGTTCAAGGAGTTCTAACTGACCGCAAAACTTCATCAAACTAAGATTTTGCCTCAAATGATAAGATAAAGTGAAATCTATGAACAAACAAGTATAATGCACACAAGCCTTGAATATTGATGACTCTACAAATCAATAGCTTCATGAAAAAATAAACATAATTGGGATTCATTGTGCAAACTCCTTTATCATCAACTAAAAACCCTCAAAATATAAACATATATCATATTTTCTTTTCTTTTCTCAATTATTTTGAAGATATCACTTTTGCAAGCTCAATCAAACAAAACATGTTGGCCTTTGGCAATTTTTATATTTTTATGGCCTTAAATCTTTTCATTAGGCTCTTGCTAACGGTGGCTTTCTCGCAAAGGATATTTTCTCCTTCCGTAGCCCTTTCTTGTTCACCCTCATAAACTTTTTCAATTCAATCCAAAGATTCTCATGGGAATTGGTTCTTTCATGAAAAATTCCCTCACAGTAAAGAAATAGGCACATGACAAGATTGATGGGAGAACATCTCACAAAGCTCAAATATATATGTGAATTAAAAATTAAAAGAGCTCATGCATGTGTGTATGAAGGCATATACATATTCAAATCCATTAGGAAAATTAGGTTAACAAAAAATTCATGAAACTATGATTAAAAACAATCTAAGCATTAGCAACCATAACCAAATGTCCTAATCACATGAATAAAACAAAATGAATTGGATTCAAACACATCCATATGACATACAAAATGTGTAAAACTAAAATAAACAAAAACCAAAAATCTTTTTGACTTTTTCTAAATTTCTGAAAAGAAAATACCAATTTTTGAAAACAAACTCTAACTCAAAACAGAAACAATGCATTTTTGTATTTTTCCATATGACTCAATAAAAGAAAAATTGAATTACAAAATATACAAGAGACATACAATAGAAATCATTTATATCATGAAGCACAAACTAGTATATGTAAACATGCAAATGAAATCAACCATTAGATATAGCATGGGAATTATCATGTGTAAGAAAATGAGAATCAATAATCTAATATGGTAAGCTTCCAGATCCAATTGCCTAACCACGTAGGTATAACGTGACACTCTCAAGTTTTGGGAACCATGGTGACTCTAGTCTTAGACTTCCTAGGACCATTCATAAGATCATAGAAAAATGTCCTAAGATGGACATTCCTACCGCAATGATGCAAACATTACCCATGAAGGAAATTAATCAAAAAATGTGAAATAAAATGTTTAATAAAAATGGTCACACGTGGATTGAATTAGGAATATCACTTTAAATACTAACGTTGTGTGACAAAGAAAGTTAAACACATAATATTCCAACTTTAATACACGATGCTTGAATTACAAACAATTTTATACAAAACCTAACTTTCGGAGCTCAAGACCCATTAATGGTGGAAACATGACCCCCAGCCGTTAAACTAAGTACTAGATATGAATAAAGTAATTAAGACAACTAAATACTAAATGAGACAACAAATAAACTAACTAAAACTAATTAAAAAAACGTGTAAATAAATATTAAAATAAGTAAACAAGAAATATAAACTATATTAATGATAGGGATAATGAATAGTATAACTTACAACACCCAAATGCGCACACCCAAAAAGAGAGATGGAAGATGTGCTCTCCATCAACCAAACCCTAGAAAAACTAAAATTAAATGAAAGATATAAAAAATAAAAAAAGATCCCTCTTCAAAATGAATAAAAAACTATTTATAAAAAAAACTAGTTGTAAAATTTAAAATAAAGAAAATAGCAAACACAGGGTGAATCAATTCGGAAGTGTACCGAATTGATTCGCAATTGAAAATCTTCGAACATGTGAAAAATCGAATCGATTCAGCAAAAGGCCGAATCGATCGGGAATGGAGGCTTGGGAATTGGTTCAATGCGAATGTATTCTGTAGAGGGCCAAATCGATTCGGACCTGCTTGAACTTATTTCTTCTCCTATTTTGATTTACATTTAGTTCCCTTCCGCATAAAGTCCCGTAACTTCTTCGTTAGGATTCAAAATCGTGTACCATTTGCGTTGATGCGAAGATGACTTAGAGGGATTCAACTTCCGTGAATACATTAGGCTAGAAACCCAAATGATGAAATGACTAAAAGTCCCTTACACGTGAAGTTGTCAATGAAACTTCCTCAGAACACAAATGGACTTCACACTGAGCACCATAATACATACAAAAGCTCAATTATACCTCATAAAGCATGATAACATATAAAACGGAGGTTGTCTGGTTAACGAGCATAAATGTAGGAATTAAATTACTCGAGGGGGCTAAAATGCATAAGTATAAATGGTGAATAAATGCAACATTCGTGCCGAATCACCCCCTAACTTACACATTGATAGTCCCTAGCAATGAAATAAAAAGCAAGAAGAACTACAAGTAAACCATATGACAAGAGATATATATAAAATAGATAAAATCCACTTTCGCAGGCGAAGGATATCGTTTAGCATATGCATTAAGCCGTTAAACCCCTCGGTTACCCTAGTGGACGAGTGTTGTCTCGTGAGGGCTTTCAGGGATGAAACCCACAAACATCAAATTTTCCTCAAAATGTATGTTGAATCAACATGCAACAAGCCCAATAATAACAAGAAAGATTTCAAACACGTTATTAGCATAGTGAACAAATGCACACAAAAGTCTGCATTTATTAACAATATTGAACAAACTTCATAGAATTGAAACCTTAAAAGTTAGAGGGGATCGAGTACATGCAAAATATGATTTGGTAAAAACTTATATAAATCGAAGAACATTGAAGCGTGCATATATGTTAATCCTCACCAGATATTACACTCAACAAAAGAAATCACTCTGAAAGGGGAGGTAATACTCTGGACATGCAGGCATAAAGAGTAAATGTAAATGGAAACTAGGACTTGCATATGTCACAAATGACGAACGTTATATATAAAATGAAAAACATGTAATCTCAATGAAAGATACCATCATTAAAGGTGAAATGTATTTTCACACATTATCAAAACTATTTGAAATTTTAAATTAAATTCACCCTAGGATGACATAGGACTTTATAGGGTTTTAATGTGGGCTTGGGGTTAAGGTTATGGAAAGAATGAAATATGTACGGATTCAGAGTGTTCGAGGATAAAAAAAATAAGATAATGGGAAATTGAGGTAAATTACAAAATTGGAAAATAATTTCCATAGCAAACATTGTATATAACGATGGAGAGAGTAAACCCAACTTATTGAACACTATCTACAACATATACAACTTTTTATTTCTTTTCTTTTCTTTTTCGCCTTTTTCTTTTCTTTTTCACAACACTTTTTTCTTCACTTTTTCACTCTCCCTTGCTTAATTGCAACCACGTAGCATGAACATCATTCAATACCATGTATCATTCCAAACAAAGGTGAGGAAGGTAATATATATGGTTTATAACTCCAATGTGGAGTTAATTATGGGATTTTGGGTAATGAAACGAAAGGACATATCAAGGCTCAAAGGGGTTGACCAGGGAAATATATAAGGTGTGATCAAGGTCAATATAGGTGATATAACAAATAGGGCCTATGAAATTGGAGAGTGACAAGGATTATTGAACACTATATACATCATATATAAAATTTATGTTTCTTATCTTTTCTTTTTTTTTTCTCATATTTACTTTTGCTATTTCACTTTTTCTTTTCTTTTTCACTTATTTCTTTTCTTTACTTTTCTCACTCTCACTTGCTTAATTGCAACCACACAAGAATAAGATCATTCAATCCCGAGTATCATTCTAAACAAAGTTATGGAAGGTAATACGTATTTTGTATAACTCCAATGTGGAGTTGGTTAAGGGATTTGGGGCTATTAAAAGAAAGGCTATATTAATGCTCAAAGGGGTTGACCAAGGAAATATATAAGGTGTGGTCAAGGTCAATATGGGTGATATAACAAAGAGGGCCTATGATCATTTCCTAAAATTTACGCAATTCACGAGTCAAAAAAACTTTGAAAATCATTCTCAAGTAACAATTTTCAAAATATGAACGGTCAAATGAAAGAAGAGTGAGATTACCAACGAATTTAACATTTTCAAGGAAGAAAGAGTAGTGTATAACACTTACAAATGAAGATATATCTCAAATCTCACTTATGTAAGTATATACAATGCAACAAACGATTACTAAGTTATAAAAATCTTAAACCAAGTCAATGAAACAAGAAAGTGCATGTGCTCATGAGCTTAAAGTTTAATTCATAAAGTTATTCATAATACTAATGATTTGAGGACTAAAGTCTAACAATTTTCAAAATAGATAACATGCACCATTAAATTATCAATTGCATCGGGCATTTATTAAAAATTATCATCGAAAACAAAGGCAAAAAGCCCAACAAAGGATAAAAAAGAAAGAAAATATTTTTAAAAATTTTCAATTTTTTAAGAAAGCATGCTTAGAATGAACATGTGATCAAATAATTGAAACTAAATAATGAATGGATAGAATATCCCACACCCCCTAACATAAATGTTGCATTGTCCTCAATGCAAATCGAGAACACAACATAAAGAGAGGAAAAGAAATATATTACCCACAATGGAGTGATCCATGATGAGTACAAGTTAATCTACAAAACATATTAGTAATAAGCATAAAAAAGAATAATAAAAAGTTTAACTAATTACACTAGACTATAACTAAAAAGAAAGGAAAAATAAAAAATAAAAAAACAACTATTTATAACCTACTATTTTAATTTCTATCTAATTATACACTAGAAGTCGAAATTTTTTAGGGTCCACCCAAAATACTATTTGACTTTGAAAATTGAACGACGGAACCTCCCTTAAATGCATGCCCCCGAGAAAATAGTAAGTCCGTTTGAACAACGAAAAGCATGTGTAATGCGTAAGAAATGAACTATCACCAATTAAAATTTTTAGAGGGATGATGTGGGGTTTGGATATTAAGGGTAACAATACCATATTGATCTTGGGAAATTGAAATCACATCCCCAAGATTTATCAATTGGACCCATGAGATGAAGCATCTCAAAATAGCATTCCCATTCAAGAATTGGGTCAAAGTCCTCAAGACTTTCAACTGATTCTTATAATAAATTTAACGGTTCAAAAATAGCGGGTAACAAATGAAAAGAAGGACCAATAACCTCTATACAATTGTAAGAATTAATAAAAGGTTAAAATTTGAAAGTGCTTGGATCACTCTCGATTATTTCTACCTCAAAAAGGGGTAGAGGTGAAATGCAAGTTTCAACCTCAATCGTCCTTTGTGAAGAAGAAATGATCTCATCGAGTTAGGGGTTTATTTCTAAATACCAAGATTTAGAACTCTCGAATTGGTCATTCAATTCCTTAAGCGCTAACTCATGATCAACCCAACAAAGAGACACGACATCTTCTTGGGAGGTTTGCTCATAGCTAGACGATTCCCTACTTCCCAAATTTTCCTCACAAGACCGTGAGGGATTACTTATAAATTCTTGAATTTCAATATCAATGCACTCATTTTCAAGAATTTGTAGGCATTCTCCCATAGTCTTGGCAGTGTAACTTGGAAAACTATTATCATAACAATTACGGTTATCTAAAGAGTTATAGTGAGACATTTCAAATTCGATAATGCAACAAAGTGACAAGCACCAAAATTTCAATTTCTCGAAATAATCTTGCACAAGTCAAAAAGAAAGGCTAAAATAAAGAATAAAAGTACAAAGGGAAAAAATATTATGAAATAATAAAATAATTACAATCTATAAAGCATTCCCCGATAACGGCGCAATTTGATGCAAGGGGAACTGAGCTTTCGTGTAGATATGTTGGTTGTTGTTATTAGATCCCGATCGCGATGCAAAAAAACTAAACTCTAATTACACTCAAATGGAGTATTGAGGTAAGTTCGAGTATCGAAAAATCCACAGGGAGTGTTGGATAAATTGTAATTGATTGATTATTTCTCAAATAAAAGTGTAAAAGGTGATATGGTTGGAAATAAAGAAATGGGAGAAAATAATAATCTAAAACTAAATAAGAACTAATAAAATGAGGTCACGTCCCTTCCAAGGTCTAAATAACGTATAATTAGAATTTCGGTTCGAAAGCATTAAACCGAGCATATTCAATTAATTATAAACATTACCCATGAAGGAAATTAATCCAAAAATGTGAAATAAAATATTTAATAAAAAATGGTCACACAAGGATTAAATTCAGAATATTTCTTTAAACACTAACGTTGTGTGTCTAATAACGTTAAACGCATAATATTCCAACTTTAATACACGACGTTTCAATTAAAGTCAATTTTACACACAACCTAACTTTCAGAGTTCAAGACCCATTAATGGCGGAAACATGACCCCAACCCTTAAACTAAGGACTATACATGAATAAAGTAGTTAAAATAACTAAATACTAAATGAAACAAAAAATAAACTAACTACAACTTATTAATAAAACATGTCAATAAATATTAAAGGAAGAAAACTAGAAATAGAAACTATATTAATGGTAGGGATGACGAACAGTACAACCTACAACACTCAAAGAGAGAGATGCAAGATGAGGTCTCAACCAATCAAACCGTAGAAAAAATAAACTAAAATGAAAGATATAAAAGATGAAAAAAGAACCCTCTTCAAAATGAAGAGAAAAACTATTTACATAAAAACCCTAATGGCAAAAAGGAAAATAAAGAAAAAGGCAAAAAACAGGGCTGAATCGATTCAGAAATGGACCAAATCGATTTGCAATTAAAAATCATTGAAGATGTGATGAATCGAAATGATTCGGCAGAAGGTCTAATTAATTTGGGAATGGAGTCTTAGGCGCTGGTTCAAAGAGAATCGATTCGACGGAGGGACAAATCGATTCAGACCTACTTGATTTGCTTTCTTCCCTTGTATTGATTTATATTTACTTCTCTTCCGCTCAAAGTCTCGTAACTTTTTCGTGAGGAGTCAAAATTACACACTGTTTACTTCCACGCGAATATGACTCAGAGGGCTTCAAATTCCGTGAAGACATTGGGCCAGAATACGAAAAGCTGAAATGACTAAAATACCCTTACCCGTTCGGTAGTCGACGAAACTTCTTTGAAACGCTACCGAACTTCACACTAAGCACCTTAATACCTACAAAAGATCAATTATACCTCATAAATCATGATAATATGTATAATGGAGGTTTTCTGGTTAATACTCATAAATATAGGAATTAAAATACCTGAGGGAACTAAAATGTATAAGTATAAAGGGTGAATAAATGCAATATTTGTGCTGAATCAAGACCAGTAGGGTATGAGTAGATTACCTACTGAAATAATTTAAAGAATTATTGGCATACTTTGATTACTGGGGGATACTCGGTAACATACGATTATGAGTTAAATGGAAAATCAATAATACATAGGATATTCGGGAGTTATATATACTACGTATGGGACATATGTTATAGGTTGTGTGTACACCTATACTGATGTTATATATATATAGGTTGTATGAGTACCTATTATGTGAATTTTCATGTGTGAACATACCTAGGCTACTTGCTATCACGGGAGGTTCTACGTCATGGATAGTCTTATTCTGAGGAGCCCATCGGGGGGATTTCGACTTGTAACTCAGAACATAGAACTTAGCAATTAAGTAATACTTGTGTGTATGAGAGTGTGATCGGTCATTTGGGTGCATTAGGTGTGTGCATAGCCCAAAGGCTTGGAAGCATGTTCGCCTCCAAATTGTGTGAATTGTGAATGTACGATGTGAGAGTGATTCCAAACTCGATGTCCATTACTTAGTACGTGATGTACCAGGACTTGATAGCAGAGTATGCCCTCCTCACAGGCATCCTCCTGGGGATGTCGTATTTATATGTATTACTCATGTGATATATATATATATATATATATATATATATGCACGAGTGAATTATTCTACTACGTGTGTATTAGTAGATAAGATGGATAGTAATATTCAAAGAAATTTAAGTACGTGGGAACATAACATTTAAAAGTGGTGATTTTGGCTAACTAAGAGGGTTAGAAATTGTTAAAGTATTGTATGGGCAATATGGGTTGGCACCACAAATTTTTAGGTAGGGAGATATTCCAAACAAGCTAGTTAGGAAGGGTTGCGCAGCTAGGTTGGGTTACAAGTATAAGTTAGGTGTGTACATTATTTGAGAGGTAAGGATCTCAAGTGAGAGCACATGAAGCTTATATAATATCTACTCTTAATGCATTTTAAATACATGTTAAATATTTTTGAACTGTTTTACTTAGGCTCTCACTCGTTTCAAATCAATTTTTGTAAAAACATTTAAGGTTCCCAACTAGAAGGACGTCAGGCTTAGGAGTTCCTTCATATTCGATGTGCTGCAACTATTGTGGACATTGTAGGGCCTTGGTAGTAGATGCCTCCACATTTATCAGCTCCCATTTATCATTTATTTATCTCGGTCGGGTATGTCGTCCATCTCTAGCTAGTGGTTATTTAAAGACATTGCACTTTTATTTTATTTCTCCAGTATTGAATTTGGATTTATATTAGGGATGTTTGTATTTGGATTTTAGTCTGAAGTGTTATTCCAGGCATATTTATTTATCTCTTTGTTTTATCTTTTACTATTATGTTTACTGGAATGGTGAATGTGGCTTATTAGTTTAAATTATTTGCATGTTAATAACCAGATTAAAATTTTGACACCGGGCCAATAGGGTATTAGTAATATAATTATGATGCCGCATTGATGCTAAGAATGAAACCATTAATGATTCATATTTAATTTAACAATGCTCTGATCACCTAGGATTAGAATAGGAGGGGTGTCACAGATGGTATCATAGCATCAGGTTCTAGTGTCCTTAGGATCTGTGAGGACTTCTCACGTTTATAGCGTACAGTTATTTGATATGGAGCCCTACTCTTAGTATTGTTGCCTTCATGAATGCACATTTATGTCTTCGGCTATTTTTTGATAGATTGAACTGCGTACTTATAAAAATTATTTTACGTTTCAGATGCCTCCCAAACATGCTCCACGAGCCACCCAGGATGCACAGCCCGAGCCGTTGACCGCTCATGCACCAGGGACTATGAATGTTGTTGAGGTTTACCCCATTATTGCAAAGGCGGTTAATGTGGCCTTGACTACTTTTTCTCAGTAGGCACCACAGGTGCCACCCCAGCGAGTCAGGGGGTCCTTTTAGAAGGCTCACCCTCTCGAGTTTTGGGGGAGCTCTGATGTAGTTACGGCGTGCCAATGAAAGAAGGATATCCAGCGGAATTTGCAGATACATGAGTGCACTAATGTATAAAGATCAATACTAGATACATTTAATCTAGTGGGGATAGCCTTGTAGCGGTGGGAGTCCGTTCCCACTACATAGGAGAGAGACACCATGACAATTCAAGAGTTCTAAGAGTGTCTCGACTACAAGTACTTCCCATCCGCCATTTACACAAAGATGAGGCAACAATTCTTACATGTTTCTAAGAAAGGGAGGAGAGTAACGGAGTATGAGGATGAATTTACTAGGTTGATAAATTTTATTCCCGGAGAGGTGAGCATGGAGGAAAATAGGATACAGTTGTATATGGATGGTCTTACTTGGAGAATCTAACATCATTTGTTGGGTAATCCTGCTTTGAAAACGCATGCAGATATGCTAAATGTCGCTTTACTGCACTATCTGGACCACCTCTTCCACGTGAAAGGAAACAAGAGCTCAGGAGAGTCCAACCAGCACAGCAGGAGAGGGGGTAATAGTGAGAGTAGGGAACAATCGAATCAAAGTCAGATGAGGCAGGGTGAGCAGGGTTCCCACCAGGGGATGTTTTTAAGCGTTCTAATCTGGGGATTTTTGACAGGGGCACCGTGGATTCAAGAATGGCCATCAGGGTCAGTAGGGTCAGCAGGGACAACATCATTTCCAGCAGGCCCAAGGGAGAGGTGGTAGTGGCCAATAGGGCCAGAGGGGAGGAAATTTCACAGGTAGATGTTTCATATGTGTCAATAATGGCCATAAGCGACAAGAGTCCCCTAATAAGGGAAGAGTTTCACAACAGCATGATGCTCGCCAAGAGCCCAGAGGCCTATTTTTCCTGCCACCCTCCCAGCACCAACACCAGTAACCTCATTTCATGTCGTACCAGTCGTTCTTGCAGCCCCACCTCAACAGGGGAAGTTACACTATGGGCATGTGTATAACGTCTACCAGGTAATAGTTCCACAGGATCCACTCACACTTGAGGGTAGGTTTCTTATACATGGTATTTAAGGGCATATTTTATTTGATACGGGGGCTTCACACTCGTTCAGAGCCACTAGATTTTCATGAGTCGTTGGATTGTTAAACATGGTCAATAGTTAGTCACGTGTGTAGACTCACCACTAGGTAGCGGGACACTTATCTTCTTTATTTATCGGGGTGTGAGTATAGACATCGGGAGGCCAGTTTTTCCCGTCAATATGCTAGTGTTAGATATGTCGAACTATGATTCCATTATTGGCATGGATATACTAGCAGCGTACAGAACCATAATTGATTGTTACAGTAGGAGCATTGTGTTTGCAATTCCCATTCACGATAGCTTCTTAGTGGTGATGCCTCGTCCTAACAGGGTAGTCCACTAATTTATACTCTATAGAGGAGGAGACCTCTAAGAGGGTAGTGATCTCTCTAGATTCGATTTCGGTGGTATGTGAGTGTGAAAAATTGTTTCGGGAGATACCAGGATTACTGCCTAGCTGTGAGATAGAGGTTGTGATTAATTTAGCATCGGGCAATAGATCGATAGATCATGCGCCTTATCGCATGGCTCCTATGGAGATGAAGGAGCTATGAGATCAAATTAATAATATTTTGGTACAGGTATTTATCCATAGGAGTACGTCGCCTTGGGGTGCCCCAGTGCTAATAGTAAAGAAAAGGGATGGATCTCTATACCTATGTGTGAATTATTGGGAGTTGAATAAAGTTAAGATACAGAATAAATATATTTTTCCCTAAATCGATGACTTATTCGACCAGCTTAGGGGAGTTGCCTACTTCTCTAAGATATATTTGAGATTTGGGTATCAGTAGTTATATATCTGGGAGTAAGATGTATCTAAGACATCCTTCTTAATGAGATATGGGTCTTATGAGTTTAGGGTTATGCTATTTGGGCTAACCAACATGCCAACTGTGTTTTTGGACTTGACGAATAGGGTCTTTAGAGAGTTCTTGGATCAGTTTGTCATTGTCTTTAGTGATGACATCCTGATTTATTTTCAGACGGAGGAGGAGAATGAAGAGCATCTGCTTAGGGTTTTGTAGACTTTGCACGAACATCAGTTGTATAAGTTTGAGAAATATGGGTTCTGGCTGCATGAGGTATAGTTCTTGGGGAATATTATATCTCACATGGGGATATCAGTGGATCCCAGTATGGTGAGGGAGTGGGGATAGCCCACAAGACTGACGAAGGTGCACATTTTATTGGGTTAGTTGGGGACTACAGACGGTTTATTCGAGGATTTTCAATGATTACGGGTCCATTGACCAATCTAACTCACAAAAGGGTACCATTTATTTGGGATGATGCTTGTCAGTTGGAATTTGATAAGCTGAAGGACAAGTTAACTTCATCACCCATACTTGCACTTCCCACGGCAGGAGTGGAGTATCTTGTTTTTACTAACGCGACCCTACAGTAGGAGGAAAAAACTATAACTTATGATTCCCGCTAGATTAAGCCTCATGAAAGGAATTTCCCCACCCACAACTTGGAGTTAGAGGCACTCATGTTTGCACGACGAATTTGGAGACATTATCTGCTGGGAGAGAAGTTTTTCCTATTCACAAATCATAAGTCACTATAGTACTTTTCCACTCAGAGAGAGTTGAATATGCATCAGGATAGGTGGCTGAAATTTGTGAAAGATTATCAGTTTGACATCTAGTATCACCCGGGGAAGGCTAATGTGGTGGCAGATGTGTTGATCCATAGGCTAGTGAGGGATGTAGCTAAAGCTTGGAAGGCAAAATGGAAGGAGTTAGGACATCAGGATTCAGTTGCCAAATCATTTATGTTAGTTATTATCGTCACACCATATATTGTCATGAGGGTGGTACATGCCCAAGAAGTGGATTCATTTTATCAAGATTGGATCCGACAATTTTTAGACGGGGAGAAAAGTTGTACTCTATGATCTCAGATGAAGGCTTACTCTTCAATGGGAGGTTGATTGTCCCGAAGGGGGAGGACTTTGCAACACACGTTGATGGCAGAGTCACACGAGCCACGATTTGCAGGGCATCCATGAGGGGATAAGATGTACCAATATATGAAAAGGTAGTATTAGTGGAGTGAGATGAAGAGATACATTGTAGAGTTTGTCTCAAGTTATACTACTTGTCAGTTGGTTAAGGTATACCATCAGATATCGACAGGGGTTCTACAGCCGTTAAAGATTCTGATGTGTAAATGGGAGAGCATTTACATGGATTTTTACACCGGGTTGCCAACATCATAGAGGGGTCACAATTCTATTTGGGTGAGAGTGGATCGGATGACTAAGGTATCCCACTTTCTTCCAGTCCGGACAAATTATACTACGGGATAGTATGTGATATGCCCTAAATGAACCTGACAACTCAGAGACATCAACCTCGGCATATGAGAGATCCGAGGCAACAAGGGCTCCTGACTGACAAACAGTACCCTCATCCTACATAAGGTAGGCTATGGCCGACATCACTGATCACCTCATTATCGGGAAGCATCAGAGATCGCATCTACCTCACTCATCAAAATCGGCTAGGAATAAGTCGAGGTAGCAAGGATCACCTATCCAACCTAGAATGGGAATCAGTCGAGGTAGCAAGGATCACATAGCCAACCTCGGCTGGGAATTAGCCGACGTTCCAGCTACTCCAACATAACCTCAGCCCAGGCCAACTTATAACCCCACCTGCCTTACCTCAACTTTCATATTGAGCCAAGATCATCATGAATAACCTCGGATTGAGCAGCAACCAGACTTCACTAACCTCGTACACTTCCAGGCCGGGGTTGGTACCAATCGAAGATAGCCGAGCCTTTACATGCATATGTGTGGCTGGGAGCACGTGGACAAATCTGTTATAACCAAATTATTCCCCCCATGTGAGGGAATATTGAGGTCATCATTACTTAGTTGAGATCAGCCAGGTGTCACTCTCATATTGGCTCGATGCTCATGCACATGCTCATTGCATGCTTGAGGGGCACATTACATGCCCCAAGCTCCATATATGGAGGTCATCCTCTACCTTGTAAAGGGATTCGAAAATTACAACCCTAGATGAAACTCTGTCAAATAATATAGTAGAGAGAGAAAGCTTGAGAGATTGTATCCATGGCCATTAGTGCCTTATTTTAGTGACCTTACTCGCTCACTTGCACAGTGGACATAGGCCTAATTGGCTGAACCACTTATATATTGGTGTTCATCCTCTTCTCCTCACCTCCTACACACACACACACACACACACACACACACATACACACACACACACACACACACACATATATATATATATATATATATATATATATACACTAACATCTATATATTCTCCTGAGATGCCATCCTTATCACTGATTTGAGCTTACAAACACCTTAAAAGGTGGTGTTGTTTATAGCATCATCATTTTGGCGCCGTCTATGGATCAAGAAGCTATCCCTGACTCATTTTCTACTTTACCTCACCCGAGAATCTAGTGGTGAACCAGGCGTCACCCCTTGCGTGGAGTTGTTTCACCATTGAAAGAGGTCCATTAAGGTACTAAAACTCATCTACTTCACAAGCCCTTTAATGTTGACGTATGGCACCGGAATTACCACCACCTCTTCCACCACCTGGTGCTAGAGGAACTAGTTCCAGCCAGGCACCGCCTCAATCCGAAATGGTGGAGGTGGTAGTAGCCTCTAGGTCTTTGTCTACAACATAACAAGAAATGAAGCAGCAATTTGCACAACTCTGTCAAAATATGATGAGACCACCTGGGATCTCACCGGAGATGATTACTCCGACATCTGCTCAACACCATCTTGAGGCTAGAGGACCACCCCAGGCACCGCAAAAAGACCAACCTACACCTAAGCGAAGGAGGGACGTTGCTGAACTTAGGCGTTTGCAACTGGGGAGGCAAGGACACCCTTGCCCTGAGGATATATATGATGATTTAGTGGTAGAAGATGCTCCAGAAGATTGTTGGGAGCCGTATGAGGTTTCAAATAACACAATGCGTCTTATCCAATAGAGTCGAGGTTGTGCAGGCAGAAGATATGAAGGATCCCATCAAAGAGGATCAACTTTTGACCGATTGAGCATAGTGTCGGCCTTTGAAAGGCTCGGCCCAGTAAATGACCTAAGACAGAGGTTGTCTAGGTGGAGAATTGCAGCCGGCTCACAAAGGGAAGAGGGGGAACGTCAGCCTCATTATGGCCGACCCCACATAGGATGAGGTAGGGACCATAAAGAGGTCAACAGCCGACGTTGTGATGCATCTGGGGAACCCTCAGTCCACCCCTTGGAGGTGGTTGGGGATAACCTCGGCCAGGCCGACGTTGCAAGACCATGGAATGACTCCATCCAATGTCTTGAAGAAAAGATAGGAGACCTCATCAAAAGCCGAGACCCACTGCAAAGAGGTTTCTCATAAGGCTCCCCATTCGTGGCTAGGATAGTGAGTTTCCCAACCCCTGCCAAATTCAAACCACCTACGGTGTCTCCCAAGTATGATGGAAGCACCAACCCTATACATCATATTGAGATGTCCCAGTCAACGAAAGACATTTATTCAATACCAGATGAGATAAAGTGTTGGGACTTCTCTGGGACATTGATGGGAGCAGCACACATCTGGTTTACCACCCTTCTGAAAAATTCAATTGAGAACTTTAAGGGCTTGGCTGAATGATTCATTCATAAATTATGTTTTGGGGTAAGACCTCAAAAGAAGACCACCCATCTGTTGGATGTCAAGAAAGGCAATGACGAGATCCTAAGAGACTACATTGCTAGATTCAACATAGAAAAACTCGAGGTTAAAGACTACGAAGAGAATGTAGCCATGACTGCCCTCATAGGAGGTCTCAAAAAAGGGAAGTTGTTGTGGAAACTTGCAAAAGACCCTCCCAAATCCATGGCAGAGCTATTGGCAACTGAGGGGAAGGTCATGAATGCTGAAGAGGCCATGGTAACAAAGTATGAGGATGAAAGCGACGGTAGAAGCGGGAAGTTTCAAAGAAAGAAGGACGGAAAGAAGAGGTCAATTGACGACAAGTTCACACGCTATACCCCTCTAACTGTGAGCTGCAAACACATCCTCAATGATAGATCTCAGAGATGTCCAGATAAGATGAAGGCTCCTCCGCATAAGAGGAACAAGATCTTGTGGTGCGAGTTCCACCAAGACCATGGCCATGTAATAGACAAATGCGTCACCTTAAAGGATGAGATCGAGAAGATGTTGAAATGAAAAAAGTTGAGGAAGTATGTTGATGGCAAGGCTCTAGAGAGGGGAAGAGATGCCCCTAAAAAGAAGAGAAATGAAAAATGCCATGACGATACTCCAGCAAGAAGAAACGATGACTCGGATGGTGATGATGAAGACGATCTGGACCTCCCACCAAAAGATGACAACGCCCCAGTGAAGAGGGTTGGTATGATCTCCTTAGGTGTTAACACCATATGTGGAGGACTTCGAGGGGGTGGATCTGAAGGGGCTAACTGAAAAGCTCACGTGGCAGAGGCCAAGTCAGTGGCCAAACTAGAAGTGGTAAATTTTGCATCTTCAAAAACCAAGCAAAAGAGAAAGAAAGTGGATATGGACACTCTTATAGTCGGGTTCTCCCAATTTGACTTCAAAGGCATCTTAGCCCCACATCATGATCCTTTGGTAATTACAACAAGAGTGCATGGATGCGAGGTACAGAGAATTCTTATAGATGGAGGAAGTTCAGCAGATGTGATGTTTTGGCCTTGTTTCAAGAGCCTAGGCCTTAGCAGAGCTTGGCTGGTACCCTATCATCATCCATTAATGGGCTTCAGCGGCAAAAAAGTCCATCCATTGGGAATGTATGAGATGGACGTGCAAATGGGAGATGAGTGGCCTAAGAGGTTGACCCGGAAGATCAATTTTTTCATTATGGACGAAAACGTCTTCTCAGCCTATAACCTCATCATAGGAACAGTATCCCTTAAGGAGTTTGAAGTCGTGTAATCGATGGTCCACCAGATGCTAAAATTCTTGACTCCCTATGGGGTAGGAGAAGTGCAGGGTGACCAGACCATAGCACGAGAATGCTACTTTAACTCAGCCGAAGAGAGAGAGGCCCATAAGAGAGAAACCACCACGTATAACATTAACACACTTGACCTAAGAGATGAAACAAAGTTGATGAAAGGAGAGGCCGCGGAAGAGGTAGAATTCGTCGTCCTCAATGAGGATGAACCAGAAAAACGGTCCAGGTCGGCAAGGCCTTAAAATCGAAGATCAAGAAAGAGATGATAAATTTCTTATGGAAGAGGCAGACTTTCTTCGCCTGGAGCCACGCGGATATGCTTGGCATTGACCATGAGGTTATGTGCCATAAACTCAACGTGACTAAGGACGCTAAGACAATCAAACAAAGACGAAGAGTTTACTCCAAGGAGAAGTACGACATCATTCGGGAAGAAGTAAAAAAGTTGGGAGAGGCCGAGTTTATCAGGGAAGTCATATATCCGGAGTGGTTATCAAATGCAGTCATTGTTCCCAAAGCCAATAGAAAATAGAGGATGTGCGTAGATTTTACCGACCTGAACAAGTATCGCCCAAAAGACAGTTATCCCTTACCTCGAATCGATCACATGGTAGATGCCACTGTAGGGTATGAGCTCATGAGCTTCATGGATGCATATACAGGATACAACCAGATCTTCATGGATGTCGAAGACTCAGAGAATACATCATTCATCACTGACAAGGGGATATATTGCTACAAGGTTATGCCCTTTGGCTTGAAAAATGCAGGGGCAACATATCAACGTCTTGCGAATAAGATGTTTGAAAATCAAATAGGCAGGACTATGGAGGTGTATGTAGATGATATGTTGACGAAGAGCTTAAAGTCCAGCACTCACGTGGAATACCTAGAAAAGACCTTCGATACCACGGACTTGTACAGAATGAAACTCAATCCCGTGAAGTGTGTCTTCAGGGTAGGATCTGGGAAATTTCTTTGCTTCATTATCAATCAGAGGGGAATATAGGCAAACCCTGAGAAAATCAAGACTTTACTTGACATGTAGACACCAAGAAGTATTAAGGACATTCAGAGGCTCAGTGGAAGAGTAGCTGCACTCAACAGATTTGTTTTCTAGAGCGATGGAAAAGTGTCTTCCATTCTTTAAGGTGCTTAGAAAGGACTTCGAATGGGAAAAAGAGTGTGATTAGAATTTTAATCAACTCAAGTCCTACCTCAGATCTCCCTTGCTCTTATCTAGGCCCATAGTGGGAGAGAAGTTATATGTTTATCTAGCAGTCTCCGAGTCAACTATAAGTACAGCCGTAGTACGGGAAGACGTGGGGGTCCAAAGGCCTATATACTTCAATAGTAAGGCCCTTCAAGGGTCTGAATAGAACTATCCTCGGATGAAAAAGTTGGCCTACGCTTTGATACATGCTTCTAGGAAGATGAAGCCCTACTTTCAACCCATTCTGTGGGCATCCTCATTGACTCCCCACTAAGACAAGTCCTACACAAACCTGAGAATTAGGGTAGATTGATGACATGGGCCATTGAGTTGTGAGAGTATGGCCTTACTTATCAAACTAGGGTGGCCATTAAAGGGTAGGCACTTGCAGATTTTGTTGTGGAGTTCACATGGGAAGAGGCTGAGGTTAAGAATAACCTAGAGACTGCAGAGGGATCAAACAGTAACATCTTTAGAGACCCGAAAGAGGTTGTGTCCAACAGAGCTAGAAACATAATAGCTGAGAATGAAGAAGACTGATACCTCTTCAAGCAAAGAATCATGTCAGAGGGGAGCTTCTCATCAGATAAAGATATCTAGAACCTCTTTGTTAAGGGTCTTCTTATGAAAGTGGAAGTGGTGCAAGGATGATACTCTCATCTCCGGATGGTACCAACGTTGAATATGCACTAAGGTTTAACTTCAAGGTATCAAACAACGAGTCAGAATTTGAGGCCATGATAGCGGGGCTCTCCTTGGCAAAGACCCTTTGGTTAAGATGACTCCTACTTCATAGTGACTCAAGGTTATTTATTAACCAAGTGTTTGGATTTTATGAGGCCAAGGATAAAAGGATGGACAAATACCTGAAGAGGGTAAGAATGATGTTAGAAAGTTTCGAAGAGGTAAAGATGAAGAGGGTACCTCGACAAAACAACAGCCACGCAGATGCACTACTAAGGTTGGCTTTAGCAATAAGGACATATATCAGAAGGATAGTTCCAATCGAGATCCTTCTCAAGACGAAGAAGAATAGGTTAGTAACACTTGCCTCAATTTGAACTTAGGGGACTCATGGATGGACCCCCTTATCAGATATATCAGAGAGGGAGAAGTGCCGGAATCAAAGCTAGAGAGGAGGAAACTGAGGTATAGAGCTGCAAAGTTCTCAATAATAGGAGATGTCCTATATAAGAAAGGATTTCTATTACCTCTCCTCAGATGTGTTCATCCCACAAAAGCTCCTCGCGTCTTATAGGAGGTACACGAGGGTTCTTGCTCCAGTCACATAGGAGGAAGACCTTTGTCCAACAGGATTATTACGCAAGGATATTGGTGGCCGACCTTGGCCAAGGATGTTGTAGCCTACATGAAGAGGTGAGACAAATGCCAAAGATTCTCTAATATCCCCCATCAACCTCATCAGCCTATAATTTCAATCAGTTCCCCTTGGTCATTTGCAGTATAGGGGATTGACATGGTGGGTCCTTTGCCAAGGGTTACAAATAATTACCGATTTTTTATAGTTTCCATTGACTACTTTTATAAATGGGTAGAGGATGAGCCGATGATCGCGATTATAGAGCAGAAGACCTTCCAATTTATCTGGAAGAACATCATATGCAGACATGACCATCCAAACACCCTCATCTCGGACAATGGAACCAAATTCAAGAATTCTTCCTTAGAAAAATATTGTGAAAGAGTTGGGATCAAGCAATTTTTCTCTTCTCCTGGCCGACCTCAGGCAAATGGTAAGACCGAAATCACAAATAGAACAATCCTCGATGGGATCAAGAAGAGGTTAGGAGAGGCTAAGGGGAGATGGACTGAAGATGTTTATGTTGTGTTATGGGCCTATAGAACAATGGCCAGGACACCAATAGGGGAAACCCCATTTATGTTTGCACATGGCTCAGAAGCCATCATACCCATAGAGGTAGGACTCCCCACTCACAAGGTTCAGACCTATAACCCTGAGAAGAATGGGGAGGAGAGAAGACTTGACCTAAATTTAATTAAAGAGAGAATGGAAGACGCAGAGATCAGATAGGCAGCCTACCAACAGAGAACAATAAAGTTCTACAATCAAAGGGTGAAATCAAGAACCATAGCCATGGGAGACCTAGTGTTGAAGAAGATGTTGCATAAGGCAATAAAGCTTCACCCAAATTGGCATGACCCTTACAAAGTGATCGAGGAGGTTGTACCCATGACCTACAGGCTAGAAAACCTTAGAGGGGAACCTTTCTCCAATCCATGGAATGTTGATTATCTAAAAAAGTATTACATATGATGTTGCAAGAGCATCTATGTAAACGTGTCATCTTATGAAGAGACTATTAATGAGAAGATCAATTCATGTGTCAATTCTTGGATCATTATGCTTTAGTGGTAGAAATTTATGGGGGTAACATCTTAGTTGATGGCCTCAGACCTTAAACATCATAACTTGGTGACAAGGTCTGAGGAGAAATATCATAGTTGGATGACCTTAAACCCTAAATATTAGTAATTTAGTGAAATTTATGAGGGTAACATCTTAGTTAATTGCCTCAGACCTTAAACTTCATAACTTGGTGACAAGGTCTGAGGTGAACATCATACTTGGATGACCTCAAACCTTCAACATCATTAATTTAGTGAAATTTACGGGGGTAACATCTTAGTTGATGGCCTTAGACCTTAAACATCATAACTTGGTGAGAAGGTCAGAGGTGAACATCATACTTGGATGACCTCAGGCCTTCAACATCATTAATTTAGTGAAATTTATGAGGGTAACATCTTATTTGATGGACTCAGACCTTAAATATCATAACTTGGTGACAAGGTCTGAGGTGAACGTCATACTTGGATGACCTCGGACCTTAGACATCATTAATTTGGTGAAATTTATGGGGGTAACATCTTAGTTAATGGCCTCAGACCTCAAACTTCATAACTTAGTGACAAGGTCTGAGGTGAACATCATACTTGGATGACCTCGGACCTTCGACATCATTAATTTGGTGAAATTTATGGGGGTAACATCTTAGTTGATGGCCTCATACCATAAACATCATAACTTGGTGACAAGGTCTGAGGAGAAACATTATAGTTGGATGACCTCAGACCCTAAACATCATTAATTTAGTGAAATTTATGGGGGTAACATCATAGTTGGATGACCTCAGGCCCTAAACATCATTAATTTGGTGAAATTTATGAGGGTAACATCTTAGTTGATGGCCTCAGACCTTAAACATCATAACTTGGTGACAAGGTCTGAGGTGAACATCATACTTAGAGGACGTCAGACCTTAGACAATGTTACAAGGTTAATAGAAACACCATTATATTGAGGCTTCAGACCTTAACATAAACACATTACATGACATATAAAACCATTCAAAGAACATTCAGCAAAAGAAATAAAGCCCTCTTCAGATGTTGATATAGCATAAAGTTAAGAATTACAAGCCAGGAGCTAACAAAAAAGTTTTATCAGAAGTTACAGATTGATATGAATCAGAAACAAAAAATTAATAGTAAGAGCTTCATGAAATGGGTTTAAGTATCTGCAGTCTCAAGGTTGGTGGCCATGCCCCCACTTCCTTGGGGAGGTTGGTCACTTCTACCCCATCATCTTGAGGACTAACGTATTCGGTCCTTGTGTCTTCTTGTTGAGTAGTCTCGGCAGGTGCGGCACCTCCTTCCTCCTCGACCTCTTGCAAGGCCTGAGCAAACCAAAGATTGGCATAGCCCAAACCAATGAAGTCAGAGGCTGTCAGACTCCCCAACTCCTTCTCTTTTATTGCAGCCCATTTTCCAGTGGCCTTAGCACCCCTTTCGAGGTATTCAAAAGCCAAAGCTGACGAAATCGTCAGAGATCTTATAGTCCTCCAAGATCTTCTCTGAGGCGTCATCCAAAGCAGCCTTCACAGAGACATCGACTATGTGTTGGAGAGAGTCAGCCTGAGTCTTAAGAGTAGAGCTATGATCCTTCTTAAGCTTGTCCATGTTCTTCTCCATTCGCTTAACATTAGATTTAGACTTCTCTAAGGAAGCCTTTAGACGCTCCACTGCAGTATTCAGAGTAGCCTCTATCTTTTGGGCCTCTCTGCCCTTCTCAATCAGAGGGAGTTTCCTTAGGGTCCAGTCAACGAACTGGTGCATGGTAAGGAGACCCTGTAAAATATGTGCAGAAATGTCAGTTCAAGATTTGGTATAATTCAAAGACGATGTTACACCCAGTCTTACTTGGATAGATCGGTGGAGGTTGAACTTGGCCAGCATAGGGGTGTCCAGAGAATAGAAGAACCATTTGTTAGCGTCGGTCATAACGAAGTCGACAGAGTCCAAGGCCTTCAAACTTTGGCCAATAAGGCCATCACCAATATTCAACTGATCCAGACGAGAAACTAACGTGTCCTCAGAGGAGATGGGGATCGCGCGATCCCCTTTTGAGGTTTTATTCTTCTTCCTCTGATCCTCAGGGGCAGGGTCATTAGACTTCCTTTTCTTTGCGGCATCGACCCTTGAAGTGGTTGGGGGAGGCGGAGGCGCATTTAGACCTGCTTTCTTCACTAGCTTTATGAAACTGGGGGTTGTCTTTTCCCAAATATCGTCTGAGACTCCTGTCAGACGGTCTACAAAAAAAAAGGTCTAAGTTAGAAGATCAGAGACATAGGAAAATCATAAGTTCAACTTATTGAAAAAATAATGTAACTTATGAAGCTCGGTCAGGGGACTCCCACCAAGTCCAGTCTCAAATAGGTAGTAGGGGGTCATTAAATGCTCGTACTTGACCATCAAACCATGATCCCCCTGATTTTGAAGGTCTTTGACCTTCTGAAAGTTATTCTGCATTAATCCAAGGTTGGCCCTAGAAGTCATTGACACCTTCCCCACCTCAGTGGTATCCTCGGCTCTAAAGATGAAGAGGGGACACAAGCACCTAATTCCCATGCCCCGGAGGCAAAGAAGTATCTTGGTTTCCAGTTATGGTTGGAAGTCTGGGTAACCAGCAACATCTTCTTAGTAGACTTTTGAGCTACAAAAGTGATAGTAACTCGGATGATTCCTAGCAGAGGAGGGCACGTAGCACCCTGTGAATACCTGGACGGGAAGGTCTGAATGATGGACCACCCTCCATAAGGCGATAGACCCAATCATTACTCTCCAGGCATTGGGAGAGAGTTTGGAAGGAGCCAAGTTAATGTAGGAAAATATGGCCCTAATTATGGGATGAATGGGAAGAATAAATCCCAACTTAAACATCGGCTCATATAGGCAGATCTCACCATCTCGGCGGCTAAAAGCCCTTTCATCCCTCAGAGTCCTCCTAAGCTTTATTGAGGGACCTATGGAATAAAGATGCCTAAAAGCTAAGAGGTCAAGCTCGCTGACAATTCTCTCTATCTCGACTACCTCTGAGGTGTCAACATCGCTTTCGCTACCATCATCCTCATCTCGAGGAACGTCGGCCTGGGCAGGGGTGGGAGCACCATCAGGGAACCTCTGAGCGATCTCATCCCTTGTAGCGTCCGATAAGGGAATATCATCAAATATTGGGGGAATAGCCACACTAGGTCCTATAATTTTGACATTGGAGGAAGAGTGCGAAGTTCTAGCACTCTTGTTAGATGAGGCACGACTAGAAACCTCGGCTTGGTCAGGGGATTGATCCATCTTAATGGAATAATCCATGTCTTCTTGAAAAGAATCCACATACATGGGGTCTAAGGTGGATGACTCAGACTCAGACTCATACATTGGAGTGGGTTCCAACATAGTGTCCGCTGGCTCAACTGGGTCTGTTGGGTCAGGGTTTATTACCCTTATAAGGGGTGGAAAGATTGGTCTAAGAGGGAATTCCTCTGCCCTACGAGCTTCTTCTTGGGCTCGTTCTATTTTCCTAATCTTATCTAAGGTTTTCTCGCTAAGAGAGGGGAATTCCTCTAAGAGTTGATAAAAGGGTCTGAGCATATGAGGACGACCTTACACTTAAGGACTCAAGCCAAAAACAAACAGAATGACACAACAGTTAAAGATCAAATATGGTTATTTGAAAAGAAAGCTAACCAAAAATAGTCAAGAACATCTCATCGGAAAGCTCATAAACTCACCGAAAAACTCATAAACCCACTGGAAAGCTCAAGCCAAGATTGAAAAATGCAACAAAGGAAAATCAAAAATCGAAAATTACCAAAGCCGGATGGAGAGGATACCTGGATAACCGTGGAATAAGGGGGAGGAAAATGTTAATCGAATAAACTGAACAACTACAGTAACAAAGCTCTGGAAGAAAGAGAATGAAGAAGGTTCAGGTGAGAGAAATGGAGGGAAATGAGGAAGAAAGAGGAAGGGAAGGTTTTTAACCCTTAAAGTTGATTGCACACATCCCAAGGCCCTTCATTTCCTTGGGAGTCCAAAAGAAAAACAACATCTTTGTACTTGTCAGGCACGCTACCCACTTCAATTCTTGACACTTATCAAAGGGATATTAGTACACCAGGAAGAATGGCCTCGGCCTTGCAAATACCCCTCAATCACCTACTCACATAGGTAACTAAGGGCTAGGGGTGATTGATATGCCCTAAATAAACCTGATAAGTCAGAGACATCAACCTCGGCATATGAGAGGTCTGAGGCAACAAAGGCTCATGACTAACAACCAACACCCTCGTCCTACATAAGGTCGGATATGGCCGACATCACTAATCACCTCATTGTCGATCATCATCAGAGATCGCATCTCCCTCACTCATCAACATCGTCTAGGAATAAGCCGAGGTAGCAAGGATCAACTATCCAACCTTGGCTGGGAATCAGCCGACATTCCAGTTACTCCAACATGACCTCGGCCCACGCCGACATTATAACCCAACCTGCCTTACCTCAGCTTTCCTACTGAGCCGAGATCATCATGAATAACCTCAGATTGAGCAGTAGCCAGACTTCACCAACCTCGTACTCTTCCAAGCCGAGGTTGGTACCAATCGAAGATAGCCAAGCCTTTGCATGCATATGTGTGGCTGGGAGCACGTGGACAAATATGTTATAACCAAATTATTCCCCCCACCTGAGGGAATATTTAGGTCATCATTACTTAGTTGAGATCATCCAGGTGTCACACTCATATTGGCTCTATGCTCAAGCACGTGCTCATTGCATGCTTGAGGGGCACATTACACCCCCCCCCCCCCCAAGCACTATATATGGAGGTCATCCTCTACCTTGTAAAGGGATCCAAAATTACAACCCTAGTTGAAACTCTGTCAAATTATACAGTAGAGAGAGAAAGCTTGAGAGATTGTATGCATGGCCGTTAGTGCCTTATTTTAGTGACCTTACTCACTCACTTACACAGTGGACATAGGCCTAATTAGCTGAACCACTTATATATTGGTGTTCATCCTCTTCTCCTCACCTCCTACATATATATATACTAACATCTATATATTCTCCTGAGATGCCATTGTTATCAGTGATTTGAGCTTACAAACACCTTGAAGGGTGGTGTTGTTTACAGCATCATCAGTATGCCCATATTTTCATCATTGAGATAGTGAGAATGCATGGGTTGCCACTTGATATTGTGTCCGACGGGGACAAGATCTTCGTGTCTTGATAGTGAGATCGCATGTCCTTTAATTTGTACGTGATTTAACATGACTTGATAGGAGAGTATTCGTTCATCGCAGGTCTCCACCTAGGGATGCTTTATTTATATATATTACTCGTGTGATGTAAATATATATACGCGTTAATTATTCTACAACATGTGTATTAGTAGATAAGATGGATAGTAATATTTAAATAAATTTAAATATATGGGAACTTAACATTTGAAATTGGTTATTTTGGCTAACTAAGAGGGTTAGAAATTATTAACGTATTGTATGGGCAATACAGATGGGCACGACGAATTATTCGTTAGGGAGAGACTTCATACAAGGTAGTTAGGCAGTAGCATAACTAGGTTAGGTTAGAAGTATACATTAGTTGAGAGGTTAGGATCTCAAGTGAGATCACGTGAAGCATATATATATATATATATATATATATATATATATATATATATATATATATATATATATATATACTCTTAGTGCATTTTAAATACTTGCTAAATATTTTTAAACAGTTTTACTTACGCTGTGACTCATTTAAAAACCATTTTTGTAAAAACATTTTAGGTACCTAGCCATAGGGATGCCAGGCTTAGGAGTTCCTTTATATTTGACGTGCTATAACTGTTGTGGACATTGTAGGACCTTTGTAGTAGATGCCTCCACATTTATCATCTCTTATTTATAATTTCTTTATCTTAGTCGGGGTTATCTCCCATCTCTAGCTAGTGGTTATTTTAGAGACATTGCACTTCTATTTTATTTCTCTAGTGTTGGATTTGAATTTATATTATGGATGATTGTATTTGGATTTAGTTTGGAGTTTTATTCTAGGAATATTTATTTATCTCGTTGGTTTATCATTGTCTACTGGAATGGTGAATGTGGTTTATTGGCTTAAAGTATTTGCATGTTAATGACAAGATTAAAATTTTGACATCGGACCATTTGGGTATTAGTAATATAATTATGATGCGACAATGATGCTAAAAATGAAACCATTAGTGATTTTCATTTAATTTAGTAATGGACTGATAACCCAGGATTAGAATAGGCGGGGTGTTAGAATAGGTTGGGTGTTGGAGAAAATACGGGTAAACTATTAGCAATTTGGGTGAGATTATAGGTATGATAGGTGGTTTACTGGGCCCAATTTGGGCAGATGGATCAAATTTTGTGTCACTTTATAAAAAGATGGCATTTTTATGGGTTAGAAGTCGGTTATGAGTGGTGTTGGGTTTAGGATTGGTTGGTGAGGCATTGATACCCCGGTCAATTAAACCATGGATCACATTCCGAAGATGGAAGAACTAGTTGGTAGTGTAGCCGACAGACCAGTGGCAATCACAATTGGTATACACTTTGAAATTTTTAAGGAGAGGATTTGGTAGTAGATGAGGGTCCAAGGGTTTGATGAGGTTTTATCTAAGTAGGGCCAGGTAGACTTTTGACAGCGGAGCATGGATCTCAATGTACTCGTTTTTAGTAGGGTTTGGGTGACTTTTTGGTGCCCAAGAGGTAGCAGGTTAGTAGATATTATTGATGGTTGAGTATGTAGCACTGGTAGGCTTCTCATATTTCTAGGGAGTGAAATATCCGGTTACTTTATCTGGCTCGGATTCAACTTTGGCAACACCTTCCTCAATTTCTACACTAGCTTCTCGGAGGGATCAAAAGTGTGGGTAATACTATCCTCCTATAGACGCTCAGATATGAGACAAGAAGTTCTTCTTCAAGATAAAGACATGTTCCTCCTCGTAGGATCTCTTGGTCATGGTAATAACTTTATCTCTCCACCTTCTTATGAAGCTATTAACTATTTTCGCAGGGTTTTTATTAAGAAGCTCTAGATATTGGCGTATAACCTTTAGTTCCTCATTATACTTGTATTGTGACATGAATTCTCAAGCGACATCCTCCCAACTACGGATTTTGGATTCCTCGAGGGATAGGAACCAATGAAGGGTGCTCTGTTTCAGGTCCTGTCGGAACATCTAAGCCATTATCTCTTTAGAATCACCAAGGAGGGTCATGGCTCGAAGATAGCTTCAAAGGTGAAAAATTAGGGGTCCATTTCCATCGTACTTCTCGATGTCTAGTATCTTAATATTTTTTATCAGTTTGGCTTTGAGATAGGGAGACATATGGGTGTAGTCCATGTAGTTCTCGGATATCTTGACCTGGTCAATCTTTGACAATAACTTTAGGTCTTCCTTAACCTTTTTCAATTGTGGATACTAAAAGGTTAGCACCTGGTTGGGTAAGGTTCAAAATAGGTAGCTTATCTGTCACAGAACGGTTAGAAGGTGGAGCATGTGGAGCATGTTGATACTCTTCTAGGACCCAAACAAACTTGAGAGAGGGTGTACCCATGGCACAAGGAAAGAGAACCTCGGGTTCTTCGAGAACTAGGGTTTGTTAATCTTGGCACTGAGCTGGGCTAAGACGGTCATCAAATTGGGAAGCACATTCGGCACTTGATCGAAGTTCTCCATGAATATCTCAAGAATGTAAATCTCAAACTCGGATGATGTAGTAGAAGAACTGGTGGAGCTTCAGGGAGATTTGTCATAAGACCGAAGCCAATCCAAATTTGGGTATGTGATACGACGTAAATATTGCGTATTTCACCCGTTAACCTACGCGTTATTAGCCCTCTCGGGTATCTTAATCCCTATATTTATGCTCGTTAACCAGAAAACCTTGAATTTCTAGGTTAACATGTTTTGCAGGGGTTAATTGTGATTTTGTAGGTATTTGGATGCTTAGTGTGAAGTTCGGATGCATTCCGGTGAAGTTTCGTACACAATCGCACGCGTAAGGGCACTTTAGTCTTTTCACAGTTTGGGTACTTGGCCCTAAATCTCATGGAAGTTGTATCCCTCCTCGCTAGCTTTGCGTGGCTACGAACGGTGCACGATTCCGATTCATATCGAAGAAGTTACGGCGATTTCGGCGGAGGAAAAACAAGGAAGCAAAAGAGGAGAAGAGAAGGAGAAGAAGAGGAATGCAGTAGGCTGCTGCATTCTGCCCTGCTTGATCGATTGATCGATGCTTATGGTCGATCGATCGACCATTCTGATTTGCCGAATTTTTGCCTAGGTCGATCGATCGACCAAAGGGGTTGATCGATCGATGCTCTGTTTTCTGCAGATATTTTGCCTTCTTTTCTTTCTTCTTATTTTTATTCCAACTTACTATATAAGCCAATTTTGTTGTAATAAGAACATATATCAGTTTAGGAACGATTTTTAGGTTAGTTAGCTTAGGGTTTGGGGATTTGAGAGATCTTCTTCTTCCTCTCTTGGTTTCACATCCTATAGAGTTTGTAATTGGTACTTTCATCTTCCCTCTCCTTTAATATAGTTTGTATTTCTTCATTTCCTTGCTTTCTAGATAATTTCCATGCTTTCTAATTAGGTTTTCTTGCTTTATTTCTTGCTTAATTAGGTTAATTAGTTTAATTTAGTTTATTTCCATGATTTGTCCGTAGATAAATAGGTTCGGGATTGTGTTCCCCCATTTACGGGTTTGGACCTCGAAAGTTAGGGTTTCGTGTAAAATTGCATTTAATTGAAACCTCGCGTATTAAAGTCGTATTATTATGCATTTAACTTTCTTTTACATGCAACGTTAGTGTTTATTGCGATTATCCGAATTTAATCCGCGTGTGATCATTTTTCGTTAAATGTTTAATCTCGCAACTTTGGCTTAAATTCCTTATTGCGTGATCTTTATGCTTAATTGATTATGCTCGATTAAATTGTTTTCGAACCGAAACTCTAATTAGTAGTTGTTTCGATCCGTGTGGTAGGATGCGATCTCGATCCTCGCTTTACTTTAATTTAGCCTTAACTTCTCTTTTGTTTTTCCACCATAACCAACCATCACCTTTTCTTATTTCTTTTACACCTTTTTTATTCTTGAAGTTTTAAAACAATTAAAATCTAAAATTTAATCACTCCCTGTGGATTTCTTACGATACCCGACTTACCGCTGTGCTTGCTTGTCAAGTGTAGTAGTAGCTTAGGTTTCTTTTGTATCGCAGCGGCGAAACACACGACGATTGTGTCCTCACACGAACACACTTTTTCCGCCCGGTCACAAAAATGGCGCCGTTGTCGGGGAGTGTGTTTTAGATTGTAGTTGTTTTACTATTTCATAGTATTTTTCCTTTTGTATTTGTATTCTTTGTTTTAACCTTTTTTGCAGGATTTGCATACTTTAAGCGCTAAGAAACTTTGATTCGCGGTTTCTCACTTTATTTCTTGGATTCCCCATCTACAAATAATTCGGTAATCATGTCCTATTATTATAGTTATTACGGTTATTCTAATGATTCATACTTTGGGGATAGTTTTCAAGTTTTTCATTTTCAAGATTTTCTTGAAAATGAAAGACTTGAAAACATTTATCGGAATGAAAATCATTATTGGGAGCTTGAGTTGGATTCATTATTCGAATCCAATGACGATTTTCATTTCATTACTTTCGAAGACGAGTTTCAACCAAATGAGGAGTCCGATGCATTTGAGCTGAGGAAGCCTACTTTGGAAGAGACTTTGCTTCTTTACTCCCAAGGTTTGGAAAGCCTAAATGATGCTGGAATGAGACTTGGTGCACTTTGCGATGAGATGAATTCTTATGCACAAAACAACGAGGAGGTGGAAACTTGTGTTTCACCTCAATTTTTCAAAGAATTTCTCATCGAGTGTGAATCTTTCTCCCCCGAAATTCAATCTCCTTCCGACGATGAGTCGATTGAGATTGAATTTGTTTCATCACCATATTCGTTTTTCGTGATCGAACCATTAGAATTACCGGTTGATTCCTATGAGTCGGTAGAAACTTTTAAAACTTCTACACTTTTTGCCGATGAGGACTCCTTGCCGGACATGTTTTCGATGGATGTTATCCCGATGTGTGCACCATCTCCCATTCCATTTGAAAAATCTTTGGGAGATGAGTCGATTTTTTTTGGACCTCAAGTGTACCTTTCCCCATTATTATCCAAATCCCCCATTAAAATTTCAAATTGGTGATGGTTCACTTTTTTCACCACCCACTTGCCATCCGTTGTTCAAACGGAATTCTTATTTTTCGAGAGGCATGTTCGCTTTGAAAGGTCCACCATTGATCTTTCAAAGTCAAATCCCTTTTTGGGTGGACCCTCAACTATTTAGACTTCTAGTGTATAGTTAGTGTGAAGCCTAAATAGTAGGTTGTAAATAGTTAGCTTTTTAATTTTCTCTCTTTCCTTTTTTTCTTTCCTTTTTAATTTAGTCTAGTGTAATTAGTTAACTTTTTGTTATTTGTTTTTGCTATGCTCGGTACTAACTTGTTTTGTAGATTCCTTTGGACACGCGCTTATGGAGATCGCTCCAATTTTGGGTAATATCGTTCTTTTCCTCTCTTTGTGTTTTGTTCTTAATGCGCATTGAGGACAATGCAACATTTAAGTTAGGGGGTGTAGGATATTCTATCCATTTCATGTGTAGTCCATGGATTTGCTCACATTTAGTTACTGAGTATGCCTTTTTGTGAAAAATTTGAAAATTTTCAAAAATATTTTCTTTCTTTTTTCTCCTTTGTTGGGTATTTTGCCTTGTTTCCGATGATAAATTTCAATAATTGCCCGATCCGATTGACAATTCAATGATGCATGTTCTCGATTTTAGAAGTTATTAGACTTTAGTCCTCAAATCATTGATATTGTGAATAACTTCATGAATTAAACTTTATCCCATGAGCATATGCACTTTCCTTGTTCTATTGATTTGGTTTAAGATTTTTATAACTCGGGAATCTTTTGTTGCATTGTATATACTTACACCGAGTGAGCTTTGTACCTTTCGTCGTTTGTGAGTGTTATACACTATTCATTTCTCATTGAAAACGTTGAATTCGTCGGTAATCTCACTAATCTTTCATTTGACCGTTCATTAATTGAGTTCATACTTGAAATGTGTTACTTGATCATGATTTTCTTGTATTGTTTTGACTCGAGAATTGCGTAAACTTTGTGAAATGATCATAGGCCCTCTTTGATATATCACCCATATTAGCCTTGACCTCACCTTATGTTTTCCTTAGTCAACCCCTTTGAGCCTAAATATTAGCCTTTCATTTCATACCCCTTTCCCATAACCAACTCCGCATTGGAGTTTTAAACCATACATACACCTTACATACCTTTTTTTGGAATGTTACTTGGGATTGAATGTTGTTGTTGTATTGCGGTTGCAATTTTAGGCATATGAGAGTTTGATAAGCAAAGAAAAGAAAGTAGTGAAAAAAAGTGAAGAAAAAGAGAAAGCAAAAAGAAAAAGAAAACAAAAGAGAAAATGAGAAAAAGAAGAAAAAAAAAGAAAGAGAAAGTTGTAAATGTTGTGTATAGTTCAATAAGCTTTTATTACTCTCCAAATGGTACATTTAATGCTTGTTTTGGAACTTGTTTTCCAATTTTGGTATTGCCCGCATTTTTCCATTATCCTGAGTTTTTCATTCCGAACACTTTGAATCCGTACATATACCGTTCATTTTGTACCTTAACCCCTAACCTACATTATAACCCTATTAAAGTCCTATGTGATCTTAGGGTGCATTTAATTTAAAAGTCATAATAGTTTTGATAATCTGCGAAAATGCGTTTCGCCTCTTTTAGTGTGCGGTATCCTTTCATTGAGATTACAATTTTTCATTTTTTTATATAGAGTTCTTCATTTGTGACATGTGCGCGGCCTAGTTTCCATTTACATTTACTCTTTATGCCCGCATGTCCCGTGTATTACCTCCCATTCCGAGTGATTTCATTTGTTGAGCGTAATGCCCGTGAGGATTGAATGTATGCTTGCCTTTATGTTTATCCGGTTTATATAAGTTTTTCACCAAATCATATTGTGCATTTGATCTCCCCCCTCCCACTTTTAAAGTTTCAATTCTATGAGGTGCATTCAACTTGTTAATAACAACAGACTTTAGCTTGAATTCGTTCAATATGCTAATAACATGTTTTAAATCTTTTTCGTTGTTGTTGAGTTTGTTGCATGTTGGGTTGGGCATATTTTGAGGATACCATGTGATGTTTGTGGGTATCATCCCTGAAAACCCTCACGAGACGACACTCGTCCACTAGGGTAACCTAGGTGTTTAACGGCTTATTGCATATGCTAAATGCAATCGAATCGCCCGCGAAAGTGGCCTTATCTTTTTATCGCTTTTATACCATAATTTTGTTCATTCTACTGCTTTTGGTTTGCTTGTAGTTCTTGTTGTTTCCTATTTCATTGCTAGGGACTAGCAATGTGTAAGTTAGGGGGTGTGATACGACGCAAATATTGTGTATTTCACCCGTTAACCTACGCGTTATTAGCCCCCTCGGGTATCTTAATCCCTATATTTATTCTCGTTAACCAGACAACCTTGGATCTCTATGTTAACATGTTTTGCAGGGGTTAATTGAGCTTTTGTAGGTATTTGGATGCTTAGTGTGAAGTTCGGATGCATTCCGGTGAAGTTCCGTACACAATCGCACGCGCAAGGGCATTTTAGTCTTTTCACAGTTTGGGTACCTGGCCCGACATCTCACGGAAGTTGTATCCCTCCTCTCTAGCTTCGCGTGGCCACGAACAGTGCGCGATTCCGATTCATAAAGAAGAAGTTACGGCGATTTCGGCGGAGGAAAAACAAGGAAGCAAAAGAGGAGAAGAGAAGGAGAAGAAGAGGAATGCAGTAGGCTGCTACATTCTTCCCTTCTTGATCAATCGATCGACGCTTATGGTCGATCGATCGACCATTCTGATTTGTCAAATTTTTTCCTAGGTCGATCGATCGACCAAAGGGGTCTATCGATCGATGCTCTGTTTTCTGCATATATTTTGCCTTCTTTTCTTTCTTCTTTATTTTTATTCCAACTTACTATATAAGCCAATTTTGTTGTAATAAGAACATATATTAGTTTAGGAACTATTTTTAGGTTAGTTAGCTTAGGGTTTGGGGATTTGAGAGCTCTTCTTCTTCCTCTCTTGGTTTCACATCCTTTAGAGTTTGTAATTGGTACTTTCATCTTCCCTCTCCTTTAATATAGTTTGTATTTCTTCATTTTCTTGCTTTCTAGATAATTTCCATGCTTTCTAATTAGGTTTTCTTGCTTTATTTACTGCTTAATTAGTTTAATTAGTTTAATTTTGTTTATTTCCATGATTTGTCCGTAGATAAATAGGTTCGGGATTGTGTTCCGCCATTTACAGGTTTGGACCTCGAATGTTAGGGTTTCGTGTAAAATTGCATTTAATTGAAACCTCGCATATTAAAGTCGGATTATTATGCGTTTAACTTTCTTTGTCATGCAACGTTAGTGTTTATTGCGATTATCCGAATTTAATCCGCGTGTGATCATTTTCCGTTAAATGTTTAATCTCGCAAATTTCGCGTAAATTCCTTATTGCGTGACGTTTATGCTTAATTGATTATGTTCGATTAAATTGTTTTCGAACTGAAACTCTAATTAGTAGTTATTTCGATCCGTGTAGTAGGATGCGATCCCGATCCTCGCTTTACTTTAATTTAGCGTTAACTTATCTTTTGTTTTTCCACCATAACCAACCATCACCTTTTCTTATTTCTTTTACACCTTTTTTATTCTTGAAGTTTTAAAACAATTAAAATCTAAAATTTAATCACTCCCTGTGGATTCCTTACGATACCCGACTTACCGCTGTGCTTGCTTGTCAAGTGTAGTAGTAGCTTAGGTTTCTTTTGTATCGTGGCGGCGAAACACACGACGATTATGTCCTCACACGAACACACTTTTTCCGCCCGGTCAGTATGCGATCGACTTGAGAGGGAAAATGGTTCGAATTTATTTTTGAAATAAGGAGGGAGAAAATTTTGGGTATTTTGGAAGGAGGAGAAATTTTTTTTTAGTATTTTTGGGAAAAGAGGGAAAAGGGAGAAGAATCTCAGCATGATTATTATTAATGTCAGAATTAGGTTCTCACTTGTATTAGGTTTTCCTAAATGCATAATAATGTCGTACACGACCCGAGCCTGAGAAAAACATGTAAAACATTGTTGGAATTATTTCTAGGCTCGTGGACGGGGTCCTATTTTGAAAAAAAGGCAAAATTGTGAAAAAATTCGGGCGTTTATCGACCCAAAATTTTGGCACAGTTTCACATGGTAATCGACAAACTATATATTAGTGTCCTAGGATTGACATTTATATGAGCTTTATACAATTATTAGGTTAGTTTAAGGGTTCCCCCTTTGGCATGACTTCCACGATATACCTTTTGCCTATAAGGGAAATCATTCATCGGTACGTGTGGACAATCCATTTGATATACCTAAGTGTACATGAATTGCCTAACTATATACCTCATGGGGATAGTAAGTGTGAGAGTGAATTAGAAATACTCGATGTACGTGACTAAGTTCCCTACTATATACCTCCCGTCGTGAGTTCAATCAATCGGTATGATGGGGGAACCGTTCAATATCCATTGAAGGTATGAGGATAATGGAAGGTGAGAGTCATATTATTTAGGCTAACTATGACTTGCAGGTCCAACGCCCATCACAAAGTGACCATACAATACGGGACAAAATTTTGGTCAATAACCATGCTCTTGGTGATGTAGTGTGTAAAAATGCATGAATCATAATTAACATATTATGGAAAAAGAGTAGTTTTTACCATTTTTTTTATTTGCATGATGAGTAAAAGGAATATTACACTAAATGGGGAGCATATACAAATATATTTGGCATGGAAACTATACTACGCATGGATGCATGTGAGTGAGTAGGTTACATGGGAATATACAAGTAAGTGTGGGGGGTAGTGGACCTATAAATGGATAAACTACAAGTGGTGTGTGCCATGTGAGAATATATACAAGTGTAGTAAGTGTGGTTGTGTGCTAGTGAAGCCTAGTAATGGATATTCTAACTTGTGTGTGAAGCATGTGAGAGTAAAGTAAAGATAAGTTCAAGTGTGTGAAGTGTACATGGAGAGTATATACAAGTATCTGAAGTGTACAAGTGTGTGAAAAGTGGCATGCATAAGAAAGAGAGATATACAAAAAGATAAAGAAATGAGAAAAGGGAACATATAGGTAGGTGCATATGCGTACATGCAGAAAAGAATAGTGCCCAAGAAAAAAATAGATTCTAGTCCCCTTATTGAATTCCCTAGCAGAGTCTCCACTATGGCCATCCCGATGTCGGGGGTCGGGGTTTCCGGAGGTGGATCCTTCCTTACTTCCCCCTCTTTTTCCCAGTGTGCGTGCGGGATTGCATCCCTTATAAGGGCGCTCGGACGTCATCGATGTGGGTTTATATGTAGAGATAGAGTCGCCAGCCTATTTTGTATAAAACATGCAAAAAAATATTGTCGCCTCGAGAGAATGACATCAAGGACAATACTGATGCTTGTGAAACCAAGTACTTAAAAAGTTCGACTACTCAGTTATGGAATGGGAAGGTGTCAGACACTCATCCCGCCCTTTAGGTCTCTCATGGGGATTTTCTAATCTTATTATATATAACTCTGTAATGTGTGTGCTTATGTGCATAATATAAATGGAGGGCATAATCACTCGACTTGAGTCATGGATAAAGGCGGAGCGAGGTCATCCATAGGAGTGTTCCAAAAATAGTAAGAGTAAAAAAATATGAAGTAAGTGTTTGTTGATTCAAAAATCATTATGAAGGAAAGATTGCATAAATCAGATAAGACACGAGTAAACAAGCATATATAAAATGTATATATCACGAATGTATGATGAGAATAAAATAACAAATGTATGCAGGGGGACTTGAGTCGAGGGATTAACCCAAGACGCCTACGTATCCCGGGAGGCATCAAAGTCCACTTAGTTCGAAGAACATAGAAGGTGGGATTTAACCCATAAATCCAACTGGGGACTTTATTGTGAGAAAGTGTGGTCAGAATGGCATTTTAGTGTGAGAAAGTGTGATGAGAAACTCCCTTTCAGAATTTACGAGTGAACCCTCTTTTTCTTGTTTTTGGGTTTTTTATGAAAATAAAGTATGTGAAAATACTAATAATAAAAGTTTAGAATTAAGATGTGTGATGTAATGAAGTAAAGCACTAAAGCGAAAATGAAATAACTATTGCAAAATTAAGAGAATATAAAGACAAAGAGGAAGAGATGGACCTCCATATAAAGACTTGAAGTAGATCTTTCTTGTAATGTGCTGACCTCAAGGTGAAGTGAGGGTGGTTTGAGGAAGTGGGTGGGAATTTACTCAAAATAGTATGAAAATGATGGAAGGAATGTGGGATATGGGCTTTCTAGGAAAGAACAACTCTGAATTCGAGGAAATTCTCTCTGAATTATTGAGAGGGATGTTCAGGGGTCCTAAGGTATGTCCTTTAAAGTGAGATCATGGTATATATGTATAGGTCTAAGAGTAAAGCCAATCGGCATGGTCCTAGACCTTCTTATCGGCATAGAACGCTAGACACACTACCGATAGGCAAGGTTATGGGGTTACCAGTTTACAGTCTGAGGCAGGTTCTCGGAAAAATGATCGTAAAATACGAATCATAAGTTATAATTATATATAGGGAGGATCGTTGGAAAGGGTATTTATATACCCATATATACCATCGGCCAGGACGAGGGTGTCCTCCACCCAAACGAGGGCTCAGGCCCAGGACGAGTCAAGTTACCACAGTTTCGTTACATAAACGGTTGTCCTGGAAGATCCTTCAGCCAAGATTGGACGACCCTTCAAGTGGTCGACCCCTCATCATCAACCAGACGAACCTTCAAGGGGCCGACCCCTCATCATCAACCAGATGACCCTATAAGGTCCGACCCCTCATCATGGACCAGACGACCCCTTAAGGGGTCGACCCCCACCATGGCCTGGACGACCTTATGAGGGGACGACAGTACGAGGCCCGCATCTAACCGAACCCGATGCCAGCATCAACTTTCGCCTCGGTACGAGCATCTTAGGCTGATGGTGATGTCATCACAGTGCGTGACTTGGGAGACGCGTGGAACAGTGCATGGGACTCATATAGAATGTGTACTAGACCGTTATAACAATATCATCCCCTCACCTGAGTGAATATTATGTCATCATTAATCACTAGTGGCACATCCAGATGACAACAAGGGATTGTCTAGATCATCATTCACATGCACCATGCATGGTAGGGGGTAAACTACACCCCCAAGACCTATATACTTGTCACCTTCAACCCTGTAAAGGGATCGATAATTGTAACCCTAGCTAAAACTCTGCTTGTACACACAGGGGAGAGAGAGAGAGAGAGAGAGAGAGAGAGAGAGTGGGCTTATGTGCATTGTATCAAAGGCCATTAGTGACCATATTTAGTGGATCACGCACTCACAGTGGATGTAGGACTAATTGGCTGAACCACTATATGACATTGTCTTATTCCTCTTATACTCATTCCCTTATATACACATATATCTCTATGGCTACCATTGTTATTACTATTTGAGCCTCTCACCTCTTATCTGGTGATGCTGAATCTTAGCATCATCAGTTTGGCATCGTCTGTTCGAATGAGGACATATCTCTTCCTCTATACAACTTGACCTTACCAGGAAATCTAGTGGTGAACCAGTTCTTCCCCTTTGTATGGAGTTATTTCACCATTAAAAGAGACCCACTAAGGTTCTCAAGCTCATTTGACCATTCAGCTCTTCATAGCTCAAACATATGGCATCGGAGATGCCACCACCACCACCTCCTCTACCGGATAGTGGAGTAGAACCTAGTTCTAGTCATGCACCACCTCATTCTAAGATGGCTGATGTGGCGGCCGTCCTAAAGTCTTTAGCAGCAAGCCAGCGGATTATGCAGGAGCAATTTACATATCTTAGCCAAAACATACTAAGACCACCAGGAGTCTCACTGGAGATGATTACTCCGGCAACATCTTCAGGGAAGCATGAGGACAGGGGACCACCCCAGGCACCATGCAAAGACTTTCCACCTCTATAATGACGGAGGGATGTTGCAGACCCCTGGTGTCTACGCCTGAGGAGGCAAGGAAACCCTTGCTTGAAAGATAGATATGATGATATGGAGGTGGAAGAGGCCCCCATAGAGTGATGGGAGCCATATGAGGTCTCCAACAATACTGTGCGACATATCCAGGAAAGAAGGGGGAAGTGTGGAAGGCAAAGTCCCGACGATCTCCCAAGGGGATCTGCTTTCGATCGTCTGAGTAGGGGGTCGGCCTCTGAGAGGCTGGGCCTAGTAAATAACCTGCGAGAAAAAATTTCCTGATCAAGGAGTGTTACGAGGTCCAAAAGGGAGGCAACTGATGGTCGACCCCATGGACGGGACGATAATCGGGGAGAAGTAAACAGCCGACACTGGCCTATCCCAGCAGAACCCTCCGTCCACCTCAAAGAGGTGGCAAGGGATAACATCGGCCAAGTCGACCCTACCACGCCCTAGAATGACTCGATCCAAAGGCTAAAGGATAAAATTGGTGACATCCTGAAGAGCACGGACCCCCTTCAAAGAGGATACTCCATAGGCTCACCCTTTGTGACGAAGATAGTCAACTTCCAAATGCCATATAAGTTTAAGCAACTTGTGGTCACCACAAGGTATGACGGGAGTACCAACCCTGTCCATCATATTAAGATGTACCAATCAGCAGTAGACATATAGTCTATCTCAAATGAGATGAGGTGTCATGCCTTTTCTGGCACTCTGACTAGGGCTGCACATGTCAGGTATATGTCTCTTCCAAAGAACTCCATTAAAATCTTTAAGCAGTTAGCAGACCAGTTTATCCATAACTTTTTCTTTGGAGTGAGGCCACAGAAGAAGATCACACGCATGCTCTATGTTAAGTAGGGGAAGAATGAGAGTTTAAGAGATTACATAGCCAGATTTAACAAAAAAAAGTTCGTGGTCGATGACTATGAGGAAAGCATAGCCATGACAACCCTCATTGGAGGACTCCAGAAGGGGAAGCTTTTATGGAAGCTCGCTAAAGACCCTCCGAAGACGATGCCTGAATTGCTGTCGATCGAGGGAAAGGTGATGAACGCCGAAGAGGCGATGATCGTAAAATATGAAGATGAAAAAGGAGGCGCTAGTGGGGGTAAGTACCAGAAAAGGAACAAAGAGGGGAAGAAGAGATCTACAGACGACAAATTCGATGATTATACCCCTTTGACGATCAACTGCAAACACATCCTGAATGAGATAAAGAATGATCGATCCTTGAAATGGCCCGAGAAGTTAAGGGCAGCTCCCTACAAGAGGAATAAAAACCTGTGGTGTGAATTTCATCAAGACCATGGCCATGTGATTGAAAAGTATTTTTCTCTGAAAGAAGAAACTAAAAAAATGTTAAAAGAAGGGAAGTTAAAAAAATACATCGAAAAGAGTGCCCTCAAGAGGGACCGAGGGGACAACGCCAGGAAGAAGAAAGGTGATACATGTAGAGAAGATCCTCCAAATAGAAGGGATGACCCTTCGAATGATGAGGACGACCTCGACCTCCCACCGAGAGATGAACATGGCTCTATTAAAAGACTTAATATGATCTCACTCGATGTTAGGATGATATCCAAGGGATTGGCAGGAGGAGGTTCAGAGGTCGCAGACAGGAAGGTCCACGTAGCTGAAGCCAAGGCAGTGACAAAAGCTGTACACTCAACCTCTATGGAAGCAAAGTCAAAAAAGAGGAAGAAAGTTGATATGGATACTCTGATAGTGGGACTCTCAAGAATGGACTTGAAAGGCCTCTTAGCCCCACATGATAACCCTCTCATCATCACTACCAGGGTACACGGGTGGGAGGTGCCGAAGATCCTGATAGATGGGGGTAGTTCTACAGATGTGATGTTTTGGCCTTGCTTTAAAGCCTTGGGTCTCAGTCATTCCAGACCCATCCCATACCATCAACCCTTGATTGGTTTCAGTGGGAAAAAAGTTCACCCTCTAGGAGAGTATGAGGCCTATGTTAGGATGGGGGACGAGTGGCCGAGATGTCTTACCAAGAAGGTTAAATTTTTCGTGATGGATGAACACATCTTCTCAGCCTACAACATTATACTGGGGCGAGTGTCCCTCAAGGAATTTGAGGTCATGCCATCCACGGTTCATCAGATGATAAAATTCCTGACCCTTATTGGGTAGGGTAAGTTCAGGGAAACCAGACGATGGCACGGGAATGTTACTTCAACTCCGTCGAAGAAAGATAGGTGCACAAGAAGGCAATAACTACTTACAATATTGATAGCCTCGACCCGAGGGATGAGAAAAAGCTGAAGAAGGGAGAGGTCACAGAACAGGTAGAATCCATCATACTCATTGAGGGTGAGCCGAAAAAAACTGTCCAAATAGGCAAAGCTCTAAAGATAGACATAAAAGAAGACCTCATCAAGCTGCTAAGGAGAAGACAAAATGTATTTGCATGGAGTTATGTAGATATGCCGAGGATCGACACCCAAATCATGAGCCACAACCTCAACGTGGTAGAGGGTGATAAACCAGTAAAGCAGAAGAGGAGAATTTATTCTCGAGAAAAATATGAAGTCTTAAGGGACGAGGTCAAGAAGCTAAAAGATGTTGAGTTTATCAGGGAGGTCATCTATCTCGAATGGCTGTCCAACGCAGCCATAGTCCTAAAATCCAACGGGAAGTGGAGGATGTACGTAGACTTCACCGACCTTAATAAAAATTGTCCCAAAAACAACTTCCCTCTCCCTCGCATTGATCAGATGGTAGACGCTACCACAGGCCATGAGCTAATGAGCTTCATGGATGACTATTCAGGTTACAACCAGATCTTCATGAGCCCTGAGGACTCAGAGAAAATGACTTTCATTACCGATAAGGGGACATACTGTTATAGGGTCATAACTTTGGCCTAAAGAATGCAGGGCAACGTATCAGCGCCTTGTGAATAAAATGTTCGAAGGCCAAATAGGGAAGTCCATGGAGGTATATGTAGATGACATGTTGACCAAGAGTTTGAAGGTAGGGGATCATGTGGCTGACCTCAACAAGACCTTCAACACAATGGACAAGTACAGGACGAAGCTCAACTCGGCCAAATGTGTCTTCAGGGTCAGAGCAGGGAAGTTCTTGGGGTTCATTATTAATAAAAGAGGCATTGAGGCCAATCCTGAGAAGATAAAGTCCCTTATAGAAATGAAAACCCCCAGGACCATTAAAGACGTTTAGAGACTCACAAAGAGAGTGGCTACTTTGAATAGTTTTGTATCTAGATCCACGAACAAATGTTTACCATTCTTCAAAATTCTCAAAAAATCCTTTGAATGGAATGAAGAGTGTGATCAGGCTTTCAAAGAGTTGAAGTCATACCTAGGGTCTCCCTTGCTGTTGTCACGACCAATACAGGGTGAACGACTACATGTATACCTAGCCGTCTCAGAATCGGCCATCAGCGTAGCCATTGTGAAAGAAGAGGACGGGGTACAAAAGCCTGAGTATTTCAACAGTAAGGCACTCCAAGGGGCAGAGCAAAGATACCCAAGGATGGAGAAGTTAGCCTATGCCTTGATCCATTCATCAAGAAATATGAAGCCATACTTCTAGACCCATACAATGTTCATCCTCACTAACTCTCCTCTTAGGCAAGTCTTGCACAAGCCAAAAAAATCGGGGAGGCTGATGGTCTGGGCTATAGAGTTGGGAGAGTTTGACATTGTATATCAAACTAGGATGGCCATTAAGGGACAAGAATTAGCAGATTTCGTGGCTGAATTTACTTAGGAAGATGATGAGGCTAAAGATGAGAGAATGGCCAAATATCGTGAAAGAGTGAAGTCACTATTGAAGAGCTTTAGAGAAGAGAAACTAAAGAGGATACCTAGGCTTGATAATGGCTAAGCCGATGCGCTTTCTAGGCTGGCCTCAGCAACTAGGACAGATATCAGAAGGACAGTTCCAGTGGAATTTTTGCTTCGACCAACGATTGAAGAGGCAGAGGGAACACTTGGCACTTGCTTAAATATAAACAGGGAAGCTTCATGGATGGACCCCCTAGTCAGATACATTAAACAGGGGGAGATTCCAGAAGCAAAACAAGAAAGGAAGAAGTTGAGATACAGAGTCACAAAATCCACTATCATCGGAGACACCTTGTACAAAAATGGGTTCTTGCTCCCCTTGCTTAGTTGTGTGCACCCGTCTGAAGTCCCGCACATCTTGAAAGATGTGCACGAGGGGTCATGTTCAAGCCATATTGGGGGCAGGTCGTTATCAAATAAGATAGTAACCTAGGGATTTTGGTGGCCGACCTTGGGGAAAGATGCCACATCATATGTAAAAAAGTGTGATAAATGTCAAAGGTTCGCCACCATCCCTCACCAACCCATCAGCCTCTTACCTCCATCACATCCCCATGGCCATTCGCAGTATGGGAAATTGATCTAATAGGACCCTTGCCTAGGGCCGTCAATAATTATCTATACTTGATCGTAGCAATTGACTATTTCTCAAAATGGATGGAAGCGGAGCCGATGGTCACAATTACCGAGTAGAAGACCTTCCAGTTTATATGGAAAAAAATTATATTAGATATGGTCTCCCCAACACTCTCATCCCAGTTAATGGGACTCAATTAAAGAATGCATCCCTAGATAAATACTGCGAAAGGGTCGATGTCAAAAAATTCCTCTCAACCCCAGGCCGACCTCAGGCTAATGGGTAAACTGAAGTTACAAATAGAACAATCCTAGACGGGATCAAGAAGAAACTCGAGGAGGCAAAAGGAAGATGGGTTGAGGAGTTCTACGTTGTACTGTTGACCTACAGGATGACTGCAAAGACTCCTATGGGAGAAACCCCGTTTATGTTGACATATGGTTCAGAAGTCGTCATCCCCACCGAGATTGGGTTTTCTACTCACATAGTCCAAATGTATGACCCCCAGAGGAATATGGAAGAAAGGATACTTGATCTAGACTTAATCGAGGAGAGAAGAAAATACGCTCAGATAAGGAAAGAAGCCTATTAGCAGAGGACTGCCAGGTTTTATAACCAAAGGGTGAAGCAAAGGTCAATCATCGTGGGAGACTTAGTTCTCAAGAAGACATGGCAGAAAACCAACAAGCTCCACCAAAATTGGCATGGACCATATAGGGTCATTGATGAAGTTGTCCCTGGAACCTATAGACTAGAGAACCTCGAAGGGGAGCCCTTTTTCAACCCTGGAACGCATATCATTTGAAGAAATACTATCAATAATGTAATGTCCTACCGGACAATAGTTGTAATGAATGTGCTGCTCCAACAGAACACTTTGAATGTTAATGAGAATGTCATATTGGCCACTCATCTTGTGTTTTTTAATTCTAGTGTGATTAGGGTTATCCTCGTTAAACCACCCTCGGCTATGATGAGGGTAAATGGTGGGGACAATCCCCCATTCACCCTTAAGAAAGACAAGGGGGGAATTGAAATAATTGAAAACATCATTAAGTTGGTGGAAACCACCCTTGGCTATGATGAGGGTAAATGGTGGGGACGACCCCCATTCACCAAGAAAGACGACGGGGGACTTGAAATAATTGAAAACATCATTAAGTTGGTGGAAACCACCCTCAGCTATGATGAGGGTAAATGGTGGGGACCCCCCCCCCCCCCCCCCAACCCTCAAGAAAGACGAGGGGGGACTTGAAATAATTGAAAACACCATTAAGTTGGTGGAAACCACCCTCGGCTATGGTGAGGGTAAATGGTGGGGATGACCCCCCCCCCCCCCATTCACCCTCAAGAAAGACGAGGGGGGACTTGAAATAATTGAAAACATCATTAAGTTGGTTAAAACCACCCTCGACTATGATGAGGGTAAATGGTGGGGACGACCCCCATTCACCCCATGGAAAGACGAGGGGGTCTTGAAATAATTGAAAACATCATTAAGTTGGTGGAAACCAACCTCGGCTATGATGAGGGTAAATGGTGGGGACCCCCCCCCCCCCCCCCATTCACCCTTAAGAAAGAAGAGGGGGACTTTAAATAATTGAAAACATCATTAAGTTGGTGGAAACAACCCTCAGCTATGATGAGGGTAAATGGTGGGGACAACCCCCCATTCACCCCAAAAAAGACAAGGGGGATCTTGAAATAATTGAAAACATTATTAAGTTGGTGAAAACCACCCTCGGATATGATGAGGGTAAATGGTGGGGATGACCCCCCCCCCCCATTCACCCTCAAGAAAGATGGGGGGGACTTGAAATAATTGTAAACATCATTAAGTTGGTGGAAATCACCTTCGGCTATGATGAGGGTAAATGTTGGGGACGACCCCCCCATTCACCCTCAAGAAAGACGAGGGGGGACTTGAAATAATTGAAAACATCATTAAGTTGGTGGAAACCACCCTCGGCTATGATCAGGGTAAATGGTGGGGACGACCCCCCCATTCACCCTCAAGAAAGATGAGGGGGGACTTGAAATAATTGAAAACATCATTAAGTTGACAATGATGAGGTTAAATGGTGGGGACCCCCCCCCCCCATTCACCCTCAAGAAAGATGAAGGGGAGCTCATAGGATGGTTAATTCAAATATCATTGGCTAAGGCAAGCATGAAAGACAGGAAGAGACATTATATTATAAATCAAGTGTTACAAATGCTTGTCCAAGAAAAATAAAGTACAAAAATCTTTTTACAAGAAGAGGGTATTGGCGACAGGCAGCCACACTACTGAGTCGTATCAGCAGGCAAGGTTTCAACATCAATCAGAGGAGTTTCTTCAGTGACCAAAACAGGGCGATCCTCAGAGGTGCCGATGCCTTCGATGTGTACTCGAGACTCTACATGGTCTAGAGCCTCAGCTATGAGAGGGTCCTCCATCTCCATTGCTTCAAGAGAGGGACGGATGGATGACACGGCATCAGCAAATTTTAAGACGACCCATCGACAGGCCGTCTTAATTCCCCTCTCCAGGTAATCAAGGCCAAATCCCTGGAACTCATTGGAGGGCTTATAAGCCTCCACTGCATCGGTCTTGACTTTCTTCACTGCCTCATCAAATTCATCCTTGAATTGGGCCCCCTGGTTGGTCAAGGCTTCTTCCTTTTCTTTAATGAGGGTGTCCTTCACATTCAGGTCGACCTCATGCTGCTTCGCTAGCTCATCCAGGACCCTTTCATGCTCAGTCCTTGCACTCTCCAGCTCATCCCGGGCAGTCTCTAATTCAGTCTTCAAATTGGCCTCATGCTAAATAACCCTCTCGGCCTTGTGAAACTTTTATTGATTCTCAACCATCCACTTCGTGGCCGAGGTGAAGGCGCAGATAGACTGCATAAACAAACACATGTTAAAAGGTGAGGAAAGAACAGTTAAAAAGAATGAAGTCAAAAGAGGTACCTGGGCCAAAGTGTGAAGATCGTAATCATAGACCTTGGCCGGGGGCATCTTGGATAAGACTTCATAATCTGCGGTTGAGGGTGCAGAAAACATTGAGGCTTTGGCCGCCCTCAAGTTGGCTATGAGGGACGAGGGTTCAGTCTTGAGGAAAGCAAGATTTTGAGATCAATAGGCACCCATGCTAGAAGAGGGGTTGGTCCCCTCAATGTGTGCCTGAGACACCTATACCCTCTCCCTCGTCCGTGAGTCAGGTCGAGAGCCCACAGGAGCTTTAAGCTCCTTCCTTTTATGACTGTCGACAGTCGGCTCCTCTTCTATCGGCCCCATGACCTTTGTCTTTCTTGGAGGCTGCTGAGGCTCTTTGCCTTTTTCTTTCCCAGGCCAAACAGTAAACTTGGAGCAGTCATCTCCCAGAGTTGATTAGATATATTTACAGGACGACCTGAAAAGGAGACGATATATCATAAAGATACAGTGGCAAAGAGGAAACATGAAGAAAAATAAAAATGAAGAAAAAATCTACTCACACTATTCTGTCAGGGGGACGACCCTCACACCAGCTTCTTTGAGGAAGAGTGGGGTCATCAAATCTTCAAATTTATGAAGTTCACCCTCTTTCCCTTATTCCCTCAGGTAGTCAACAATGACCCTTTCCTCTAAGCTGAGTCTGGGGTTTGACCGTGCTCTCATAGAAGGGTTAGACCATAAACTTGGAACCCTCAGACTATCTTCTACGGGATTATCCCCGGCTGGGAATTCCCAATCCCCAGAGATGAAGAAAAACCTCTTCTTCCAGTCATGATTAGAAGTCTGAGCTACATGAAAAAATTTCTTATCAGACTTCCTAGCCCCCAAATGAAAAGACCCAGGCTTCTTGGACGATGAGGTGATATTGTAACAGGCTATGAATAGATCGGCCGAGGGATTGTCGGTGAAAATATTCTTCCAAAAGGATACATAGCCGAGGATAGTCCTCCATGAATTGGGAGGAAGTTGAGAAGGATCAACCCCAAGGGCAAATAATACATCAACTACAGTAGGGTGTAGAGGGAACCTAACACCAACCCTGGGTATCTGCTCATAAATAGCAACTTCCCCCTCGCTCCCTTGAAAGACTCTCTCATCTGCATTTGGGACCCTCATAATCACATTGGGTTCTATACCAAGCATGTGCCTCCACAGTAAGAGGTCACGATCCCTAACAGAGGAGACATATGCCGAGGTACTAGAAGTGTCAACTTGATGAGCATCCAGATCCTCACTATCATCCTCATGCCCCTCGTCCCCAGAGACCTCAGCCTCGTCGCCTGTCGGTGGTCCATCTGGAAAGGCCACCTGGAAGGCAAGAGGGGACAGGGTTGTTACAGGGACATCCTCAGAATGTATCATACCCTTGGCCTGTTGGCTTGGGTTGGGAGTGGACGCCTCTCTCCTCCCAGAAGGCCCAACACTTGTTGGTGACGATGCTTTTTCATTCATCTCTACCTCGTAGGACTGACTCTCGGTTGGATGACAAGATGACCCATAGGATTCAGAGAGTATTATTGTGGTTAAAGGAATATGGAAGATGGGTCATATCCAATTAGGGTCATCCCCTCATCTTCGCTCGTCCTCTTCCTCTATTTGCCTAATCTTTGCAAAGAACTTTTCCCTTAAGGCGGGAAATTCCTCGGCTAAACGATAAAGTATTTTGAGCATTAAGGGGAAGACCCTAAACTTTGGTTTAAACTAACTACAAACAAGTTTACAGTTTGTCCAAGTTGACTGTTGGATTAAACCCAAAGAAATAAAGGGGTTTGTTGATGAATACCCAAGAACAGGTGGAAATAGGTCCACCGAAGAAGAGCACCGAGAACAACCAAAATACCTAAGAAGAACCGTAAAATGGAACTAAACCACCACGAAATGGTGGAGGAGTAATCCTAAGAATCCTAAAGTCTAAATGTTTCCCTACAACCACCACATAAAAGTGGGTCTACACACCTGAAAAGCAAAGCAACCAAGAAAAGCGGGGAAAGAAACGCAAATGCAAGAAATAATATGAAAATAGAAGCTAAAAGGGGAATTAATGGCAGAAGAGTTACCTGAAGACGAAGACAACGACTGAATGAATCTTGAAACGCAGAAGCAAAGGCTGAAATTACAGAAAACAACGATTGAGCTGTTAAAAAGCTAGAGAGAGAAAGCCTGAGAGCGAAAAAGAAGAAGAAGAAGAAGAAAATAACGATTATTTAAAAACAGTTTAAGTACTTTATTATTTGTGGGGCCTCAAATCAAGTCGGCGCACAACCCACGAGGAAATGCATCATTATGGCACCAATCCCCACACAGTGTGCAGCCGCCACACCTGAGGAACACAAACGATGATGGACACCTGACAATATCACAGATGCCACTCATCCACCTAACCATTAACATTTCCAAGGCAACCTTACCCCTCAACCATCTCAATAAACATTGATGGCTAAGGGCTGGGGGTGATTTATATACCCATATATATCCTTGTCTAGTCCGATGGTGTCCTCCACCCAGATGAGGGCTCAGGCCCAAGACGAGTCCAATTACCACAGTTCCATTACAAAAAGGGTCGGCCTGGATGATCCTTCAGCCAAGATCGGATGACCCTTCAAGGGGCCGACCCCTCATCATGAACCAGATGACCCTTCAAGGGGCCGACCCCTTATCATTAACCAGGCGACCCTATAAGGGGCCGACCCCTCATCATGTACCATACGACCCCTCAAGGGGCCGACCCCCCATCATAGCCTGGATGACCCTATGAGGGGATGACAGTACGAGGTCCACATCCAACCGAACCCAATGTCATCGTCAACTTTAGCCTCGGCCGGGCATCTTAGGTCGAGGGTGACATAATCACAGTGCGTGACTTGTGAGACGTGTGGAACAGTACGCGTGGGACTCATATAGCACATGGACTAGACCGTTTTAATAATATCATGCCCTCACGTGAGAGAATATTATGTCATCATTAATCACTAGTGGGACATCCAGGTGTCAGCAGGGGATTGGCTAGGTCATCATTCACATGCACCATGCATTCTTGGGGGGTACACTACACCCCCCAAGCCCTATATATACTTGTCACCTTCAACCCTGTAAAGGGATCGATAATTGTAACCCTAGCTAAAACTCTGCTTGTACACACAGGAGAGAGAGAGAGTGAGCTTATGTGCATTGTATCCAAGGCCATTAGTGCCCATATTTAGTGGATCACACACTCACAGTGGATGTAGGCCTAATTGGTTGAACCACTATACAGCATTGTCTTATTCCTCTTATGCTCATCCCCTTCTATACACATAGATCTCTATGGCTGCCATTGTTATTACTGTTTGAGCCTCTCACCTCTTATCTGGTGGTGCTGAATCTTAGCATCCTCAGGTATTTAGATCCCTTTAATAATACATTGATGCATTCCCGAGTTTGGGGTTGATTGAGGTCAAACGGGGCCCGAAAGTGCTCGTTGGTCACTAAACATGAAATTCCCAAAGGAAAATGGATCATTCGTCTGAACCGTAAGGATGATTTTTTCATGAGATGGACTATTGGAAATGGTATTCAGAGCCCTTCGAAGATTCTTTTATCTTAGTTCGGTTCGAAGAGTTAACCTTGGTCAATGGGTCCCCAAAATGCCTATTGACCCTTCAGAGTAAAATGGGTTGTTTGTTTGTACCGTAAGGATGATTCGCTCATGGAATAGACCGTTGGAAAGGGTATTTAGATCCCTTCAAATATTCATTTAGTCTCATTCAAAATGAAGAGTTGAAAGGATTCAAATGGATCCCGAAAGCACCTGGTGGCCTAGGAATCAATTTTTGGGTAAAACGGATCGTTTGTCAGAACCATAAGTCTGATTCGTGCACGAGATAGACCAATGGAAAGGGGATTCAGAGACCTTAGAATATACATTGATATTTTTCTTAGGCGAGGAAGTTAATTGGGGTCAAAATGAGACCAAGGAGCCCCCGATGGCCTCAAGATCAATTTTCGATAGTAAAATGGATCGTTCGTCAGAATCGTAAGGCCGATTCATGCACGAGATGGATCATTGGAAAGGGAATTCATATCCCTTTAAATATTCATTGAGCTTTTACTCAAATAATAAAGTTAATTGGAGTCAAACAGGGATTAGGAGCACACAATGGCCTCTGGCTCGGTACTCGGGGTATGACTTAGAGTTTGCGATGGATGCACTACACCAAAAATCTTAATCTAAAATGCTCAAGCAAGGATAACCTGGCATGGTTTTAAACCATTTTAAAATATAGCACGATTTATTCATAATCTATCATGGATTAAAACTGTGCCAAAATCTGGCACGATTTTAAACCATGCCAAATATGAGTAGGTTTCATTAAAAAAACAAAAACTCCAATTTTCAATTGGGTCCCAATCTCATACTAACCTAAGTCTCTCTCACATATCAACCTCAATCTAACCTAAGTGTCTCCCCCTATCTCCTCGATCCATCATCCTCGGAACCTACATCATCCACAAAACCATGACATCTCCATTATCCAGGCCTCTTCCATCGACCACGGTGTCTCCATCATCCATGAATTGAGGTAATTAAAGGAGCCTCCATGGCACTAATATTCTACTACTTCGTGTTAAATTACCATTTTGCAACCCTTTTGCTATTACCTTTTTATGTAACCTTTTGGTAAGAAAGAGAGATAGAAAAAGAAAAGGACGAAAAATATGGGTACTTGTCTTCCATTTTAAGCTTGTTGTATTAGGGTTATGTAGAATTTATTTATAATTTTCATTTCCTTATTTTAACTTGGAAATATTACAACTTTATCTTGTAATTTCTCTTCATACAGAAGGCTACCATTGTTAATATTTGCCAAAGAGACGATTTTTTGATAAACGCAAACAAACTTTGTATACATTGGATTGAAGGTGGTTAAGTAATTACACTCACTGTTGATATTTAAATTTGTAGCTTAAGTAAGCAACCTCACATTAATACTATCTTATTCATCAATTATACTTCTTGTAAGTAATCTCACGTTACCAAGTAACATTCTCATTGATAGTACAAATATAGCATCCTGCCGCGGAAGTTACTCAGACATACAGAAGCTCGTAGGCCGCGGCCATACTCAGGGTGCGTCACTACCAAGTACAGGGCGCGGCACTTATCATTTGGCCTTATATAAAGGCAGCGACCCTACCAAGTATAGGGCGTGGCACCTTTGGCTATAGCATCTTGATACAACACTCATATATATTTTCCTTGCAAGCTGCATCCCTCTAATGAGGCAACTCGAGGCTTGATATACGTCACGTGCTCGGGGCACATAATATATCTCTCATACCTCTTAAAAATAAAGGACCAGACCTCGAAATAAGTTATCGATTCCCCTCACCCAGGCAGATTCCACAATACATGGAGAAGCCTTGCCAAATTCTCTCTACACAACCTCAGCATACAGCTTGGGGGCTACTCACCTGCATCGTAGTCATATCTCTAACACTCTCGAAACCACTACAGTCATGTATTCTACTCTCTCATATATCTTGTACGCCTCTAATGGCAATGTAAACTTGTACTACAATATGAATATAATGAGAGTAGAGAACCAAAGTGGACGTAGGATCATTTTTATAGCCGAACCACTTTATATCTTGTGTTCATGTCTCCTACTTGCTTTACTTATTTATTACGCACTTTACTCATGATTTGCTATTACGAGAACGACAAGTGGACAATTTCTCGTATCATCAATCTGGCACCGTATGTGGGAAATGAGATATTCCAATCTTGTTTCTTTATATTTTGAGTTCTTAAACACCTTAGTTTATTCGTGGGGGTCCTTTGGATCATCGTCTCACGAGTAAATTCTGGTTATTGAGCTTTGTCTTATATTTACACCCTTAAATGGGTATTTCATGGATTCAGATCTATTATGGTCTATCTTTTATGACCTTATATCTAGCTTACATACCCCTATGATATTGTTTCATCTATATAATGCTAAAAAGTGTAATGGGCTTTAGCCCCAAAAAGTTGAACGATTAGGGAAGGATTGTATTAACCCCATTTTTTGTTGTTCTTGACTTATGACCTAGGGTTTAACATTGGAACTGTGCCATTTTTTCCCCATGAGGTTTTCCTCTCATTAACAAACCATAGTAGGTATGCTCTCCACGTATTGGGAGAGAAAAACTCGGTATGGCCTTAAAATTCAGTGGTTACTCCCTTTGCTGTCTAGGAGGGGGTGCGGCTGGGCAGTTAAAATGCCTAACGGTTGTGGCCTCTACTAGAGCGGCTTTGTTACTGAAGCTTTAAAACATTGAGGAATGGACTCGGAGGGTCTCCAGATAAACCTTGGTGAATATCATATAAAGGCCATGGTAGTCCACCAATGTGTCATACTGGTCGCGGCCTCAACAGCAATACCATGTAACAGTGCAAATGTTGCATCCCCATTTCCTACTTGGTTACTCCAACATTTCAGAGATTACTCACTTTTGTTAGTTTTGTCTCAGATTATATATACTTTGTAAAGACTAACAAAAGCATAAATGGAGGGATAATCCAGCCAGAACACAGAAGTCAAAGTGAGATTGTGCAGCTGTACAATCACCTCAACCATCTCTACGATAGTCATGCCTCACTCTAGACCCAGGTCAACTATTTAACTCAGAGGGTCCTCATGCTAGAGGTCGCGTCATCATCCAATGTGGGTTCGGCACCCAGGAATATTGCTTCAACAACATTCGCTACCGCGGTAGTACCAGAGGGTTCATCTGGGGAGGCAATCAGTAGGAGTCGGAAAAGAAAATCAGAGAAGGAAGAAGAAAACTCGAAGGCCTATACCCCATTGGACTTCCCAATTGAAGACATTTTTGAGTCCATTAAGGAGGAAAAGCTGCTGAGGTGGCTAGAGAAGCTCAAAGCTCTACCCCACAAGAGGAACAAAGCCAAGTAGTGAAAGTTCTATCTGGACCATGGCCACGACACTGAGCAGTGCTATGCACTAAAGGATTAAATTTAAAGGCTAATTGGGCAAGGGATGCTGTGGAGGTTTCTCAAAGATGTTTCGGGGATGAAGTCTAGTCTCATATACCACATGCCCATTTTCATGTGTATGTCTTATATTCCATATGTTTCTACTTTACAGTGAAAACTCCTCTTGTGCTGTTTCAAACTAAACTTTGTATTATCCTTACAAAGTCATATATATATATATATATGAATAGTTATATGAAATCAAGTTCACTTTTATAGTGCCATATTTTGATTCTCATTTCCATGAAATGTTATCTTATAAAGACCATTTTTATCTTAAACGGATCTCAATTCGAGACAATATGCTATATCGGTAATGATAATATCTAAATGGGCCCACAACACCCGTCAAGATGCCTGATTGTCCAAAAGCAAGTGATAATTTAGCTGCCTGGAGTGTTGTGGCAGAATATTTCTTTCCAACCTCGAAAGATTCAGATCTTTCTTTCTCCAAATTAGCTTTGTGAACAGACTCTGCAGCCTCCTTAAGACTGTAAAGAACCTCGTATTGCATTTTTAGGGTCGCCACAGCTTCCGCAGCTTATAAGTGTATTGAGTTAGAAAGTAAAACTCAAAATTGCTAAAAACATTGGTAAGTTGTCATTACTTACCCTCATAAGACTGTGGAGGGAATAGGACTCCAAGTCCTCATGATCCTCAGCTGCCAAACAATCAAGGTTGGCTCCATCCATTGCCTTCCTTATCCCGTGGACGGCACAAGAAGTATTATCCCAGGAAGACTGGGGATCTGATCTGCGAAGTTGTGGCTGCGGACGTCTTCCTTGTGGAGGAGGCAAATTTGCATTCACAACAATTATGGATGGAGGGAGAGGAGAATTTCTTTCATGTACAGGAGAGGTGCCATGGACACCTTGATCAGGGGAGGGTGACATCAGATCCGCCGTGGCAAGGTTAGCTCCGATGTCATCATCAAAGGTGACCTCAAGCCTTTTATTAGGGGCCAAATCCTCATCTTGATGTGAGGGCGTGATAACATTTGTTTGATCCGCAACAAGATTTTGCAGCGCGGCAAGATCAATTTGGCCACTAGAGGCGACTCTAGTAGGAGGCTTGGACTTGGTCCTTTTCCTTTTCCTCTGCCGAGCGGTGTTATTTAGGACCACTGCATCCTCATCCATCTCAGCTAGTTGAGATGCTAACTGAGACCTATCAATTTCTTCACCTAAGAAAAAATGAAGCAGTCAACATCCAAAGTTAAAGATGATTGACGCCGAATCAAAAATCAAGTAACAACATTACTTTTAGCACCCATTTCTTTGAATATGGATTTGTTGGGGAAATAGCCTTCTTTGAAAATAGACGTGGAGGTTACAAGTATATTGAATTTCTTCTGTTCAGCAGGAATTGTCGCGACCTCACCAACTATTTTCTCTTATCGCTTACTCAGCTTCAAGTTGTCTAGAATTGTAGAAAAATACAAAGGTCAGTAGGAAGGCATAATGAGAGGAGTAATAAACTACGAAGAGGGGATGCAGACATAATTCAAAAGTATTTACCAAGTTTAGAAGGATGCCCCCATTACCGCGGCATCCTAAATGACCTCTCCATCTCTCTCTCTTCAGGATCGATCTCCCACCCTTCTCCAGAAATGTAGAAGTATTTGTCCTTCCAGTTCTTCACTCTAGGGGGCTATCGGAGTAAAGGATCTCTTTCCTACTGCGAACTGAGAAGTTTTAATACCCTGAAAACTTTACGGAGTTTTCCTTTGAATGGTAGAAGTGGAAAAACTCCGGGGGAGTAATATCTCTACTGAATTTATTCTCCCACAGTACAACGACTGCAAGAATGGCCCTCCAGCCATTGGGATCTAGTTGGGTTGGGGCTAACCACATGGTTTGGAAGATTCTTCTAATTGGGACAGTGACTGGTAGCCGCAACCCGTAAATGAAGTCATACAGGGCGAAGCAAATGCCATCGTTAGCAAGTGTCGTGCACGGCCTTTGTCCCTCGGCAGGTGCTCAGCACATCAAACCCTCAGGAAACTCAAAGGCAATAGCCACCTGATCAACCCATTCTTGGGTCATTACACTGTGGATACCAACTGCAGTAAGGGGTCTCTCAGCCCTCCCAGATGTGCCAGTAGGTTCATCCCTAGCATTAGATGCAACTCTTGTCGCGGCATTCTTGGGATGATTGCTAGAATTGGCTTATTTGTCCATACCCATGGAATTTTAGTCTGAATCCAACACTACACAGTTAGGGCAATCACTAAACTGGCACGGCCCTATAGTCTCAAAGGACGAACTGAAGGAAGTTCAGGAGGAGAGGCTCCAAAATTTTTGTTCCAAAAGCCTCTCAGAAATTCGTCCGGGTCAAAGCTCATATGGCTGCAGCAGTACCTAAAAAACAGAGAGTCCGCAGTTAGGCGCCGCAGCCAATACGGTCCTAAGGACACTCATAGGTCGTGGCAGGTGTAATGATATATCAAGTTGAGGAACAAGAAACATGTGACACCCCGCCTAATTAAATTTTCGGGTGATCAGTCCTTTATTAAATTATAACCAAGGTGAACGGTTGGTTCATTCTTAGCATCACTGTCGCAAAAATAATTTTTTTCAAATTAAACACCCTAAATAATTAAGCTAAGTGACAAAACCATTTCTTTAAGACATAAATTTAAGATTTTAATTTAAAACCAGCATTTAAACCTTTCATAATCCATAGTTTAAGAATCACACAACAACTATACTGGAAAAATATAATCCAAGAAATTTAAGCATCCAACTAATTAATTCCAACTTAGAACTTCAAAGGAAAACATCCTGACAGTAATAAACTCAAGTTATAAATACTGGAAATAAACGAACCACAATCTCTGATAAAACCAACTGAATAATGGAAAAGGACGACACATGCCCAACTAGATAAAATAAAACTAGATGTGGAATCAACAATGCGGTCGTCTAATCAAGAGGCCTGCAACTCCCACCTATGTTGCAGCACGTTCCTTCCAAAGGATCCTATGCAAGACGCCTCTGTGGTTGGGCACCTGTAATATATACATATATACACAAGAGAAGAGAAAATAGGAAACGGGTTAGAGCCCGATTGTAAAACAATTTAAAATTCAGTTTACCAAGTATTTAAAATGCTTACCGGCTAATGCTACAATCATATTAGTGTGCGGCACACTCTTGAGAAATTCTCACCTCTCTTCTAATGTGCACACGTACCGCACTATTTATCCCAACAGTTTAGCTTATCTTAAGTTACTCACAAGGTCTTAAGCCGACAATTTCTAGTTGTTAAGAGATTTAATTTTAAAAGAAAAGTTCTCACATAACGTCATTTAATTATAAAGTTTCTCAGTTTTTCTTCACACGTTTTCAAACACTTATACCCAAGTTGAAATAATTATTCATTTCTTACCTACCTTTAGTCACAGTAGATAGTTCCCAAATTTTGAGTTTATATATATATATATATATATATAATCATCACCTCACATAAATTTATGGTGTTGGCATACTCTGCTATCAAGTCCCCGTATCACTCGTACTAGGGGAAATACTAGTTCAGAATCACTCTCGAACTGTATTAACACAAAACACATACAAATTGAGGCGAAGCATAGTTCCAAGTCACTAAGAGGTCAGCACATACCCTCACATCTCTTAGGACCGTCTGAATATCGATCTGATAGCCTGTACCAAGGATTTCTTTGTTCTACGGTACAAGTCAATATCCTCTATAAAGGTCCCATCGAGATAAGACTGTCCTAGCGCGGTAACCTCAGTGATAGCAAGTAGCGCGGGCATGATTTTTACACGCATATAGTATATGCACAAACACAGTCATATATGTATACTACTATTTCCATTTTTAATTTAGGTACGCCCACGACCCGTACATATGATATTTATTCTCATTGCACATTACCAGATTATCCCGTAGAACGGTTTGTCTCTTTTACTTATTTATGGGATTATTTCAACTTACTACGTAACACTCGTGAATTCCTATTTCCCCAAGTGTAATTTCAGTAGGTCCTCATTTATTTTACAATGTAACTTTCTTACGAGTCTCGCCCTTTAAACACATGTTCCCATTTTCTTAAGTGTAAAACACCTTTGTTAAATACTAATCTAGTCTTACGTTAAGGGTTCCATTTTTTTATAAAGCCCTACTGGTCTTCTTTATCTCCCAAAATATTCTAACAATAATGTCCAAGAATTTCTATTCATTTAAGTTGGAACCAACTATTTAAAAAGGGGAATTTGAGTTTTCTAAGAGGGGTCGATCGATCCATGCCAGGTGCTCGATCGATCGTTTTTGTTGATTGATCGATGCTCCTAGGTCAATCGATCGATCAAGCAGGTATGACGAAACTGCAGAATTTCCAGTTACGGGTTTCTTCTTCCAAAATCATCCAAACTAATATATTTGTCTACCAAACTCCCAATAATTTATACTACAAGTGTTATATCCTCAAATAAGTGGTATTCAACGTAAGGCGTGCGAATTTTCATCATGTATAACGAATTAAGAGGGGTAAAATCCATAAAAATATCAAGAACCGTAATGTTTTCTTTGTTTAGTTTCTTCCCATTCTTTTACCAGATTTTATACTCCTAATTTAATGTAATTTCGTGGTTCTACCTCTACATGTGAATTTGAATTCCAAAATAAGTCTTATACATATACATCATGAAATTTTGAGTCTCTAAACTAGGTATTTCTTTCACAAAAACTAGTCCTAATCAAACCTAGACTAATATATTGAAGCATTAACTGAAATAGACCAAGATAGATACTTGCCTGGGATTTCTTGATTCAAATTTGTGGAAAAGATTGGCGTGGTTGTGATCCTCCTTGCGCGATCTAATGTTTGACGGCGACGGCGGTGCAAACAGTGGAGTTCTTAGCCTAGAACTCCTTGGAAAGCTCTTCCTCTTCCTCTTCCTCTCAAATGGCCGTCTATGGTTTATGGTTCTTCTAACCCTAGAATATGACTCCTACCATCTGATATAACCTTAGAAAAATCGTGGATCTCCACACCCAAAAATATAAAATGCCTAAAACACTCTCCCGGGATGTTAATTAGGCCTAGAAACGCCCTGAGACCCAAACTAAGCCCCCGGGTACATTATTTTGACTCTCTCGACCCTTCCGGACACATTGAATCACTCAAAATGGCCATACGAGTGAATTATAATTTATTCACTTTTAATAGTTCAAATTTAATCCCGACACGACACAGGAGCATCCCGATAAATTTCCAAAACTATCAATTTAGATTCTCGTGATAATTTTTCTAAATTTAATTACACCACTTACTTTACCCATAAAGTAACTTAAAACAAAATTCCAATAATTACTAACTCTTACCACGCTAGTAAGTATTTAAATGATTTTTCGGATTGATATTAAATTAATATCTCTAATTAAATTTAATAAATCCCCAAAATTAAAAGTCATAAAAATACAAGGTATTACATACTTCCCCCCCTAATAATGGAATTTCATCCCAAAATTCAAAAATAAGGTATACCTGGTAAGAATAACTCTAGGTACTTTTCACGCATGTCGGCCTCACGCTCCCAAGTGGTTTCCTCCACATTATGATTCTCCCACTGGACCCGTACAAGTGGGACTACTTTCGACCTCAATCTCCTTTCGCTATGATCTAGAATAGCTACTGGTCTCTCCTCATAAGAGCTTCCAGGCTGTAAGTTAATCTCTTCAATCGCAATGTGGGTGTGGGCCATATCATCCCGAAGGTATCATCTCAATGACGAGTTGTGGAATACATCGTGAATGCGGTGTAAGTGCTCTGGCAATCCCAATTTGTTTGCTACCGACCCAATCCTCTCGATAATGGAAAATGGTCCCACGTACCTCAGGGACAATTTTCCTTTCTTCCCAAACCTCATCACTCCTTTCATAGGAGATACACATAGTAATACTTGGTCCCCCACATTAAATTCACGGAAAAACTATTTTGCATCGACGTAGCTTTTATGCCTGTCCTGGGATACCGAATGCGACTCCTGATAATCTCAATCCTCGCAGAGGTTTCCTGAATCACCTCTAATTCGAGCAGCTTGTTATCCCCCACCTATAACCAACAAGTGGGAGAATGATAAGGCCTTCCATACAATGCCTCAAATGGAGCCATGCCAATCGTGAGCTGATAAGAGTTATTATAAGCAAACTCCACCAGTGGAAGATGTGGCTCCTAACCTCCCCCAAAATCAAGGACACACATGCGTAGTATATCCTCCAACATCTAATTGGTACGCTCTGTTTATCCATCTATCTGTGGGTGATAAGTTGAACTCAATCTCAACTCTGTACCCATGGCCTCCTGAAAACTCTCCCAAAAATGCAACACAAAAATCCTGTCTCTATCTGACACAATATCCAAGGGCACCCCATGTAGCCTAACAATCTCAACAATGAACAACTGAGCATACTAGCCCATGGTATTGTCTATCCTTACTGGCAGAAAATGAGCCACCTTGGTCAAACGGTCCACAATCACCCAGATGGAGTCATAGCCCCGATGTGATGTAGGCAACCCCGTAATAAAATCCATGGAAATACTCTCCCACTTCCACGTGGGTATTTCCAACGGCTGAAGCAACCCCGACGGTCTCTGGTGGTCCACTTTTACCATCTGGAAAGTACAACACATGGACACGAACTCAGCAATGTCCCTCTTCATCCCACTCCACCAGTATTATCGCCTCATATCCTGGTACATCTTATCTCCCCCAGGATGCACTGCAAATCGGGACCCGTGTGACTAGGTCATCACTGCATGACGTAAGTCTACTCCTTTTAGGACCACCAATCTTCCATTAAACCTCAAACCTCCATCGGAACTAATTGAATAGGACTCGGCGCCCTCAGCTAAAAGCCGTACAATTTGCTCCTGGAAAAATGAGTCTGCTATCTGTTCATGTATTACTCTCGTAACAATCTCGGGTGTCACCGTCATAGCAGATATGAATGAACGGGCTACCGCATCCTGGTGACCCAACTCTTTTCACTTTGCTTTCCAGACGTCCGCTACATCATCTACCGGTCTAAGGCTCAACACATCAGCAACTACGTTGGCCTTCCCCGAATGGTACTGTATGTCGAACTGATAGTCTTTCACAAACTCTAACCACTTACGCTGACGCATATTCAGCTCTCGCTGAGTGAACAGGTACTGCAGTGACTTCTGCTCTGTGAACAAGCGGAATTTCTTCCCCAATAAGTAGTGTCTCCATATCCTCAATGCAAAGACGACCGCTGCTAACTCTAGGTAGTGGATGGAGTAATTCTTCTCGTGCGGCTTAATCTTGCGAGAGTCAAAAGCTATAGCCTTCTCTTCCTGCTGAAGTACTCCTCCAAGTCCCCGTAAGGAGGAGTCGGTGTAAACCAGATACTCCATGCTCGGCTTGGGTAAAGCAAGGACTGGTGTCGAAGTCAGCTTGTCTTTCAGCTCATCGAAAGCCAATTGACAAGTATCATCCCAAACATATGGTATTCCCTTGCGAGTCAGGTTCGTTAATGGACCCGCTATCTTGGAGAACCCTCTAATGAATCTCATGTAGTACCCGGCTAACCCCAAGAAACTATGCACTTCCATCGGTGTTGTGGATTGTCCCCACTCCCTCACCGCTGACACTTTACTCGGGTCAACCGTTATCCCCATTTCAGAAACAACATGTCCCAAGAATTGCACTTCCCATAGCCAGAATCCGCACTTCTCGTACTTAGCATACAGCTGATGCTCTCATAGAGTCTGGAGAACCTACCTCAAGTGCTCAGCATGCTCTTCCTCAGTGTGTGAATATATCAGGATGTCATCTATGAAGACGATAACAAACTGATCCAAGAACTCTCTGAATACTCGGTTCATCAAATTCATGAATACAGCTGGAGCATTTCTGAGTCCAAATGGCATCATTCTGAACTCATAGGTCCCATATCTCATCAAGAAAGTCGTCTTCGAAACATCATGCTCCCTAATACGTAGTTAATGGTATCCTGATCTCAAATCTATCTTTGAAAAGAACGTTGCTCCCCTCAGCTGGTCGAACAGATCATCAATTCGAGGCAACGAATATTTATTCCGTATCGTGACCTTGTTCAGCTCCCGGTAGTCCACACATAGTCTCAGTGAACCATCTCTCTTTTTCACAAACAACACTGGAGCACCCCAAGGTGAGGTACTCCTATGAATGAAGACCTAACCTAAGAGTTGCTCTATCTGATCTCGTATCTCTCGCATTTACGCCGGAGCCATACGGTATGGAGCGCGTGCTATTGGTCGAGTATCTGGTAACAAATCTATGATAAAATCTATTTCTCAACTGGGGGGTAGGCCTGGTATCTCTTGAAATACATCAGAATACTCACGAACAACTGGGATCAAGTCTAAGGGAATCACGACCTCCTTAGAGGTATCCTCCGCTATGTAATACAAATTAGCGGTAGATCCCCCCTCTGGGCGAGGCATCACCACTAAAAACATCTCCTGCCCTGGAATGGCAAAGATAATACTCCCACCGAAATAATCTATCATGGATCTGTATGCATCGAGACAATCCGTGCCAATAATAACGTCGTGTTCATGCATATCTAAGACTAACATGTCCGCTGGTAAAATTAAGCTACCAACCTCTACTCCCACACCTCGACATATAAATAAAATTAATGATCCATTTCCCAGTGGTGAGTTTATGCATGTCACAGTGCTCTATGTTGTGTCTAATAACCCTAAGGCCTTCGCAAAGTGAGTATCTATAAAACAGTGTGTCGCCCGAGTATCAAATAGAACCTGACCCATAGTACCATGGATAGGAAACTTACCCTCAATCACGGGTGGCGCTTAAGGAGATACTTCCTAGTGGACATTATATACACGTCCATACTGTAACTGCCCCTGCTGCACTGGAGCTGCTGGAATGGCTGGTAGGGCTGGGGCCTGAGCTGGTGCTGGGAGGGCGGTTGGAAAAAGTGGCCTATGTGGCTCATTACGGGCACCCTCCTGCTATGGGGCCCTATCTCCCTCTGGACAAGCATGGATCCTGTGGCCATTTTTGCCACACCCAAAGCATCGTCCCCTGAAATTCCCTCCCCTCTGTCCTTGCTGATTATGACCCTACTAGCCGTTACCGCCCCGCCATTGGCCCTGTTGGCCCTGCTGAAAATACTGTTGGCTCTGATGGCCCTACTGCTGACCCTGCGGCTGACGATGTTGGCCCTGTTGGCCCTGTTGATTAGACTGGCCCTGTTGTCCCTGCCTGAATCCCCCAAATCCCTTCCTGGAGTCACCTGATCGAAATCGCTTTCCAAGGTCCCCCTAATGGGAACTCTGCTCATGCTGATGAGTCTGCCCCTGAGATGTTGGTGCCACTAGCACCACTACCCCCTGTCCTGCCCTGCTGGTTGGACTCTTCTGCTCGTTTGGTTCATTGTAGGTGGAAGCGGTGATCCTGGAAGTGTAATAAAGCAGCATTGAGTATGCCCGTGTAGGTACTCAGTGACAAATTGCCTATGAGATGCTAACGGATCCTCCAAGACAACCCGTCTACAAACAAAAGTATATTCTTCCCCTCGGTGGGTGACTCATATGGCACTATAGTGAGAAGTCTTGTGAACTCCTCTTCATACTCAGCAACAGTCGAATTCTCCTGTTTTAAATTCAGTAACTTCTTCCTTATCTCAGTCTGCACGGCAGATGGAAACTATTTGCTGTCAAACCGTGCCCAAAATGACTAAATAGTGATAGTATCCCTTTCCTCCAAGGTGGTGGTGGATTCCCACCGATGCAAAGCGTCCCCCACTAACTTGAAGGAAGCCAATAGTTGTTTCTGTATGTCCGTGCACTTGTACATGTGCAGATGCCTCTGGATATCCTTCTTCCATTGGCTGGCTACAATGATATATGAACTACCCGCAAACTCTGGGGGATGCACCTTCTGAAAGGCATCCCTAACTCGCTCCCATGTAGAAGGAAGTTGTGACGGTACTGGCGCCACTGCCTGAACCTGGGGTGGAGCCTGTTGCACTACCTCTAGCGCGGCATTCACCACCTGAGCAACGATAGCGGCTACCTTGGTTGCGTTCATCGTTCCCTGAACCGGAGCTGCTGGTTGCTCGGCTTGGACACGCCTATCCTTGGGTGCGCGTCTCGGAGGCATCTGAAATGTAAAGAAATTTTAGTCTACAGTTATTATCAATATCAAATAGCTGAAGACGTAATCGTAAAAGAAAGAATACAACAATCCTAAAAATAGGGATCTATAGCAAGAACGCTAAGCTGAAAGAGAAATAAGTTGTACAGATCCTAAAGGACACTAGAACCTGATGCTCTGATACCACCTGTGACACCCCGCCTAATTAAATTCTAGGTGATCAGTCCTTTATTAAATTATAACCAATGTGAATGGTTGGTTCATTCTTAGCATCACTGTCGCAAGCTAAGTGACAAAACCATTTCTTTAAGACATAAATTTAAGATTTTAATTTAAAACCAACATTTAAAACCTTTCATAATCCATATTTTACGAATCACACAACAACTATACTGGAAAAATATAATCCAATCAATTTAAGCATCCAACTAATTAATTCCAACTTAGAACTTCAAAGGAAAACATCCTGACAGTAATAAACCCAAAGTATAAATACTGGAAATAAAAGAACCACAATCTCTGATAAAACCAACCGAATAATGGAAAAGGGCGACACATGCCCAACTAGATAAAATAAAACTAGATGTGGAATCAACAATGAGGTCGTCTAATCAAGAGGCCTGCAACTCCCACCTAAGTTGTAGCACGTTCCTTCCAAAGGATCCTATGCAAGACGCCCCTGTGGTTGGGCACCTGTAATATATACATATATACACAAGAGAAGAGAAAATAGGAAACGGGTTAGAGCCCGATTGTAAAACAATTTAAAATTCAGTTTAGCAAGTACTTAAAATGCTTACCGGCTAATGTAACAATCATATTAGTGTGCGTAACTCTCTTGACAAATTCTTACCTCTCTTCTAAAGTGCACACCTACCGCACTATTTATCCCAACAGTTTAGCTTATCTTAAATTACTCATAAGGTCTTAAGCCAAAATTTTCTAGTTGTTAAGAGATTTAATTTTAAAAGCAAAGTTCTCACATAACCTCATTTAATTATAAAGTTTCTCAGTTTTGCTTCACACGTTTTTCAAACACTTAGACCCAAGTTGAAATAATTATTCATTTCTGACCTACCTTTAGTCACAGTAGATAGTTCCCAAATTTTGAGTTTATATATATATATATATATATATATATATATATATATATATATATATAGAGAGAGAGAGAGAGAGAGAGAGATAATCGGCACCCCACATAAATTTATGGTGCTGGCATACTCTGCAATCAAGTCCTCGTATCACTCGTACTAAGGGAAATACTAGTTCGGAATCACTCTCGAACTGTATTAACACAAAACACATACAAATTGAGGCGAAACATAGTTCCAAGTCACTAAGAGGTCAGCACATACCCTCACGTCTCTTAGGACCGTCTGACTATCGATCCGATAGCTTGTACCAAGGATTTCTATGTTCTAGGGTACAAGTCAATATCCCCCATAAAGGTCCCATCGAGATAAGTCCCAGCGCGGTAACCTCAGTGATAGCAAGTAGCACGGGCATGATTTTTACACGTATATAGTATATGCACAAACACAGTCATATATGTATACTACTATTCCCATTTTTAATTTAGGTACACCCACGACCCATACTTATGATATTTATTCTCATTGTACATTACCAGATTATCCCATCTAATGGTTTGTCTCTTTTACTTATTTATGGGATTATTTCAACTTACTACGTAACACTCGTGAATTCCTATTTCCCCAAGTGTAATTTCATTAGGTTCTCAATTATTTTACAACGTAACTTTCTTACGAGTCTCACCCTTTAAACACATGTTTCCATTTTCTTAAGTGTAAAACACCTTTGGTAAATATTAATCTCGTCTTACGTTAAGGGTTCCATTTTTTTGTAAAGCCGTACTAGTCTTCTTTACCTCCCAAAATATTATAACAATAATGTCCAAGAATTTCTATTCATTTAAGTTGGAACCAACTATTTAAAAAGGGGAATTTGAGTTTTCTAGGAGGGGTCGATCGATCGATGCCAGGTGCTCAATCGATCGATGCGTCGATTGATCGATGCTCCTGGGTCGATCGATTGATCAAGCAGGTATGACAAAACTGTTGAATTTCCAGTTACGGGTTTCTTCTTCCAAAATCATCCAAACTAATATATTTCTCTTCCAAACTCCCAATAATTTATACTATAAGTGTTATATCCTCAAATAAGTGGTATTCTACGTAAGGCATGCGAATTTTCATCATGTATAACGAATTAAGAGGGGTAAAATCCATAAAAATATCAAGAACCCTAATGGTTTCATTGTTTCGTTTCTTCCCATTCTTTTACTAGATTTTATACTCCTATTTTAATGTAACTTCATGGTTCAACCTCTATATGTGAATTTGAATTCCAGAATAAGTCTTATACCTATACATCATGAAATTTTGAGTCTCCAAACTAGGTATTTCTTTCTCAAAAACTAGTCCTAATCAACCCTAGACTAATATATTGAAGCATTAACTGAAATAGAGCAAGATAGATACTTGCCTGGGATTTCTTGATTCAAATTTGTGGAAAAGATTGGCGTGGTTGTGATCCTCGTTGCGTGATCTAACGTTTGGCAGCAATGGCGGTGCAAACAGTGGAGTTCTTGGCCTAAAACTCCTTGGAAATCTCTTCCTCTCCAATGACCGTCTATGGTTTATGGTTCTTCTAACCCTAGAAAATGACTCCTACCATCTGATATAACCTTAAAAAAATCGTGGGTTTCCATGCCCAAAAATATAAAATGCCTAAAACGCCCTCCCGGGATGTTAATTAGGCCTAGAAACGCCCCGAGACCCAAACTAAACCCCCGGGTACATTATTTTGACTATCTCGACCCTTCCCGACACATTGACGCACTCAAAATGGCCATATGGGTGAATTATAATTTATTCACTTTTAATAGTTCAAATTTAATCTCGACACGACACAGGCGCATCCCGATAAATTTTCAAAATTATCAATTTAGATTCTCCTGATAATTTTTATAAATTTAATTACACCACTTACTTTACCCATAAAGTAACTTACAACAAAATTCCAATAATTACTAACTCTTATCACGCTAGTAAGTATTTAAATGATTTTTCGGATTGATATTAAATTAATATCTCTAATTAAATTTAATAAATCCCCAAAATTAAAAGTCATAAAAATACGGGGTATTACAAAATATTTTGGGCCAACTGGTCCAAGTATACCAAATGTTGGGTTCTAAAGCCCTAGAAGTTTATTGTCACCGCGACATATTATTTTGTGAGGAAGGATGTTATCTTCTTACATGTCATAGTCATTAAACTACGGGTAATGCATTGACTAAAATGTCGCGGACTCTGTATAGGGACCTAAGACCCTGAGTTACTACAGGCCACAGCCATATGTCTCCACGCCAAAGCAATGCTTTCTATGCTATGAAGGCATGAATTCAGGAAATCCCTAAGTTACTAAAGAGATTTTACCTTGTCGCGGATACTCACTCAAACAGGTGATCATTCAATCTTTGTAAATTCAAATATCAAACGCTCTAGAAAGTGAAATGTCTCCCAAAAAAAATACAAGCCCTAGAATATGAAGGGTCTCTCTCAAGAAAACAAGGAACAAATGCAGCGATCTTTACAATTGAAACATTCAAAAAGTGGTACAGTAGTAAATACAAACACGATTATAATATCAGTTGTTTATCACAATTTAAGAAAATGCATTTCAAATGTTCAATCCATAAAACCTATTTCTATCAGATGAAGAGTGAATTCAAGGTTCAAGAGTCGTTATATTCAATAAAACTGACGAAAATTCAACTTCAAACAGACATACAAGTTCAAATTACAGAAAAATCTAATAACAGTTCAGATACATCAAGCATGATTCAAGTTCGATTCAAGGCTATTGAAGAAACTTAGTTCAAGATAAACGCGAAAATGCAGAAGTTCATATGCAGAATCTCAAGATAAACATGATTCTCTCTCATTCATTTCAAGGTAAACGATTTAAGGTTGGTGGTTAAGAAAGTTACCTGAAAAGGAAGAAATCGGCGATGCTAAACCTCAAACCACCTTGAAGCGTCTCACAACCACCACGTACTTGCTGAAAAGGTCATCGGAAAACCCAAGGTGAAGTATGAACAGAGTTCAGCTCTCACAATGCTCTCACAGATTTTGAAAACGTAATTAAGTCCACAACTGGAACAATTTATATAAGAGGGTGTAAGGACATTTTTCTCATGTCCGAAATGTTTCATTTATTTATGTCGTACGCCGCTACATTTGGCACGTCACCTCACGATCTCACATGACGGCCTCTATCCAAATTCCGGGAATCAAGCATGCATTATCTCCACTAATATGTCCTTCATCTGCATCAACGACTTCACGTTCCTTGATTGTAGGCTCGTAATGCAAGTGGAACGTAAGAGAAGTCAAATCAGGGAAACAAGGCTTGATAGGGATGTTCAAGGGAAAATTGGTAATTTTATAGCCACCATCCAAAGGACCGGTCAACTGGAAAGTTGAAGATCTTGCCGCAACAAAGATACTGGAAGAAACGTCACCTCAATCCGAGCTACGGTGAACAAGTTATGGCCCGTTGAAAATGGAGATATGTTCATTGAAAATTCTGGGAATTTTTCTAAGTGTTTAAGCACCTGTTCCCAGCACACTTTACCGAACCCATCTTGGAACCGGTTCGGGGGGGCGAACCGGTTCGCAGGGGTACCCGAACCGGTTTGGGGTACCTGTACGCTGGATAGAATTTCAGCAGTTTAAAATCGTGGGCCTCTTCATGTATTTCCCTATAAATACCAACTTCGGGAGAGTTGTTTTGCAAGACTTTAGGAGACGAATTTGAGAGTCCAAATACATCTAGTCTTCATATTTTTTAGTTCCAAGACTCATGTTTTGGTTCACACATCCTTGCCAAATATTTTGGAATCCTTTTGCAACCCAAGAACACAACTTTGGTTTGTTCAACCCTTGTGGAGGAGACCGTTCTTCTTCTTCATTGCAGCCCTACTGAAAAGGGATAATTCCAGCCGCGACTACAGAATCCGATACCCGAGGGTAATTCTTAGTCAACTTGTATTTTCATTGTAATCGGATTGTAAGCCGTTTTCTTACAAATTATAGTGAAAATAAATGGTTTTGCCCCTGAGGAGGATTTTTCCTTAATTGCATGTGTTTGAATGTTCTTGCGTAAATTATCAATTTATTCAATCACATACTGCTGCATGTTTAGGGTTTGTTTGTGTTAAATGGGTTTTATATATATAATTTGATCATTTGAACGCGAGCACACACGTTCTTCAATTTGGTATCAGAGCGGGTTACGCTAATCTATCGCGTATTCCTTTTTCCGCAAAATTTTTCTAAGATATCAATTTTCTGAAAAAATTGGTTTTTGAAAAAGTGCGTGTTCAAATGGAGAAGTCATATTATAAAAAGCATGTTTTTGACGGGACAAATTATGCTTATTGGAAAGCCCGTATGAGGTCGGCTTTAAAAGCCATTGATGAACGTGTCTGGATTTTGGTTGAACGAGGGTTGACTCCTCCCACCGTGACTTTTTATAATGTGACCAACTTGAAACCTGACATTTCTTGGACTGATGAAGAAATTAAATGGTCATCTTTTAATTCTAAGGGTCTAAGTGCTATTTCTGGGTCTATCACACCTGATGAGTTCAAACTCATAATGACGTGTACCACGTCAAAAGAGGCATGGGATGTTTTACAACTCACCCATGAAGGAACTAATGTTGTGAAAGAGTCTAAGTTGCAAAACCTGACAACTCAATTTGAAACAATCACCATGCATGATTCTGAATGCTTTGATGAATTTCATGCTAGACTTTCTGACATTGTGAATACTAGTTTTAATCTTGGTGAACATATTCCGAATGCTAGAGTTGTTAAAAAGATTCTTCGTTCTTTGCCTAAGCGTTTTATCCCTAAAGTCACTGTGCTAAATTCTATGGGTAATTTAAATACGCTAAAATTGGAAGAACTTGTAGGAGACTTGCAAACTTATGAAATTGATATGTTCCCTAAAAATGCTAAATCTAAAGATTAGGGAATTGCTCTTAAAGCCCAAGAGAGAAGGAGTGAGGGGTCAGCTAGAAAGAGGGTAGAGTCATCTAGAAAGAGAGAGACTGACACGTTAGATTCTGAGTGCGATTTTGACTTAGATGATTTGGCTCTTTTTGCAAAAAATTTCAAGAGGATTCTCAAATTTAAGAAAAATGGCAATTTTAAAGATAAAAAGAAATTTGAGAAAAATAAGTTTGAAAAGAAAAATGAAAAAGTTTCCAAAAATCCTCCTCTGAAAGAAAGTGAGAGATGTTTTGAGTGTGATGGTAGGGGTCATAGAGCTTTTGAGTGTGCCAATCGTCTGAATAGAGAGAAAGGGAAAGTTTTTCTTAATGCTACCCTTAGTGACGACAGTGAGGTCGAGACGGTGGATTCTGGAGATGAGTCGCCGCATGAGTGTAACTTCACCGCATTCATGGCCAGCCAAGTGATCACTCATAGTTCTCCTCACGACGTTGAGGATGATGCTTCACAGGGACACCTCGACAGTGAGATCGATGTGAGTGAGGGGGAGGATGACACAAGTGAGAGCGAGAGTGATATACAACGCGCCTACGCTGAGTTATATTCTGAGTCATTTAAAACTAAAAAGCGTAACAAAGCGTTAGTTATTAAGATCACCTGCTTAGTGGAAGATTTAAAGAAAGCAAGAGAAAGAGAGTTATCCACTTGCACCGCCCTGAGAGAGAGAGAATCTGCATGTGTCGGGAAAGAGATTCTGTTTAGAGAGAGAGAGAGTGTTTTAGAGAAAGAGACAGGGGACTTGACTAAATAAGTGGCTAGTCTTACGAGTCAGCAACATTCCTCCGTGGAGACTCGAAAGAAACTTGAAGCCCTTGTTGCCCAGCTGACTCATGACCTTGAGAAAGCACGGGAAGTCAAGGTACAAATCGAGGACAGATCTGGGAAGATGGGAAAGATGCTCCTCGGCCCCGCTTTAGGTTTTGGTGATCGTCAAAGAATTGGATATGATGGTGCCTCCATGTCCCAAATTGCACCTGGACCAGTTCCTGAGTTTACTACAACTCCTTATGGTCACCGTAAAAAACCTCGAAGGAGAGTTTGACCAAGAAAAGCAAACCAAGGTCCGCCTTTGACTATGCTCTTTTGTACTTATTGCAAAAGAAAAGACCACCTTAGGGAAACTTGTTATAGCATGGATCGGACACGACGTACTACTGGTCCACCACGTCATACTGATGAGTTTTCTAGTTTGAGAGAGCGAGTTGAGTTCTTAGCTGCCACGACTCAAAGTTTAATGGAAGAATTTCGACGGATCTCTTTGCCGTTAGTGAATGCTTCTCACATTCCAGCTAAAATCAACAACAACAAAGGCAAACAAAAGGTCATCTCGACTTGGGTACCTAAGAAAGATAAAAAGGCTTTTGTTGTTCATGTTGCTCTCAAAGCACATAATACCTCTTAGTGGTATTTTGATAGTGGGTGCTCCAGACACATGACAGGTGATGCCTCATTTTTTACCACTCTTGAGGACTATCAAGATGGCAGAGTCACCTTTGGAGATGGGAGTAAGTCTAGCATTATAGGATGAGGTACTATCGAGTTACCTGGTTTTCCTAAGCTAGAAAATGTTTTGTACGTCAAAGGTTTGAAAGCAAACCTTCTCAGCATTAGCCAGCTGTGCGACACTAACCTTGCAGTAAAGTTTGACCGGTACGCGTGTAAAGTCTACAATCAAACCGATAAACTATTGATGCAAGGGGTGAGGACCAAGGATAATTGCTATGGGACTGAGCCCACATCCTCACTTGTCTGCAACAGCGCCACGATCACTCCTATGGATCTGTGGCACCAACGTCTAGGTCACGTGAACGTTAAAGATCTTAATCGTTTATCTAAAAAGGACCTAGTACGTGGCTTACCATCTCTTTGAAAGTCAACTTCAACCGTTTGTGGACCCTGTCAGTTGGGAAAACAAATTCGTAGTCCTCATAGGAAGTTTCATTCCATTACCACCTCTCGTGTTCTGGAGTTGATTCACATGGATCTTATGGGTCCCACTCGTACTGAGAGTCTAGGTGGTAAGAGGTACATCCTCATGATGGTAGATGATTTCTCCAGGTACTCCATTGTAGGTTTTTTGAGAGAGAACTCCGATGCTGTAGATTTCTTAACGACTAAGTGTTGTGTCCTGCAAAATCAACACGGTGTCACTATTAACAGAATACGTAGTGACAACGGCACTGAATTTAAGGAAGCAAAGGTGGATTTGTACTGTGATAGCATTGGGATCAAACATGAGTTTTTTGCTGTGAGAACTCCTCAGCAAAATGGGATTGTTGAGAGAAAGAATAGAACGATCCAAGAGATGGCTAGATCTATGCTTCTAGGTCGTAAAGTTTCTAGGAGATTTTGGGCAGAGGCAGTGTCTATTGCATGCCACACGGTGAATAGGTTTTATTTGCGTCCACACACACTACAGACACCTTATGAGTTGTGGATCGTAAAGAAGCCCAACCTGGCGTATTTTCGTGTTTTGGGGAGTAAATGCTACATCCTACGGGATAGAGAGCAATTAGGAAAGTTCGACTCCCGGAGCGACGAGGGAATATTTCTAGGATATTCATCGAATAGTAGAGCATACCGGGTATTTAACCTGAAGAGATCTAGGGTTATGGAATCAATAAACGTTACCGTGCAAGATGACGAACCTTCGACGGCTATTGATCCTAACCTTAAGTGTGAGGATGAGGATTGTTCTGACAGTTATTTACCTGTTCCTCTCTCACACTCTGTGGATCCTACTCCTGTGTTAGGGGACACACCTGCTTAGGTTCGCAAGAGTCATGACCCTTCTGCCATTGTTGGTGATCCCACTCTAGGGGTCAAGACTTGTGCTCAGCTAGAGAACGTTGTTAGCCATCTTTGCTACACGTCCAAAGTCGAACCAAAGAACCATAAAGAAGCACTCAAGGATGAACACTGGATATCTGCTATGCAGGATGAGTTGCTTCAGTTTAAAAAGAATAATGTCTAGGAATTAGTCCCCCGACCTAGTGAGACTAATGTGATAGGTACCCGATGGATTTTCAAGAACAAAATGGATGAATATGGTACCATAATCAGAAATAAGGCTAGGTTGGTCGCTCAAGGCTACACACAGATAGAGGGTGTAGACTTTGGGGAGACATTTGCTCCTGTTACGAGGCTTGAGTCCGTCCGTTTTCTGCTCGCCATCGCATGTCATCTGCGCTTCAAGGTGTATCAGATGGATGTCAAGAGTGCCTTTTTGAATGGCATTCTACAGGAGGAGGTTTATGTGGAACAACCAAAAGGGTTTGAAGACCCTCATCACCCTGAGCACGTATACTATTTGAGGAAAGCCTTGTATGGTTTGAAGCAAGTACCCCGTGCTTGGTATGAGAGGCTTACTTCCTATCTCTTAGCTCGTGGCTTCAAGAGAGAGGGAGTAGATATGACGTTGTTCGTCAGGAGAGATGACGGTGCTATTTTGGTTGCCCAGGTCTATATGGACGACATAGTCTTTGGATCCACATGCTCCCAGCATGCTCATCACTTTGAGTAGGAGATGAAAAGTGAGTTTTAAATGAGCATGGTTGGTGAGCTTACATTCTTCCTTGGTCTCCAGGTTCGTCAGCTAGAGGATGGGATGTTCATCTCCCAATCCAAGTATGCTAGAGACCTAGTGAAGAAATTTGGTTTAGACTCCGCTCAGCATGCCCGTACACCTATGAGTACCACTACCAAGCTTAGTAAGGACACTTCAGGCAAGGACGTAGAGCAAACCTTATATCGGAGTATAATAGGTAGTCTTCTCTACTTGACTGCTAGTCGTCCTGACATCGCCTTTAGTGTTGGAGTCTGTGCGCGATATCAGGCATCCCCAAAAGAGTCACATTTACTTGCTCTAAAATGTATTATTAAATACGTAAGTGGGACTCTCTCATACGAGATTTGGTATTCCTTTGATACCGATGACCGTCTGTCCGCCTATTTGGATGTCGATTGGGCTGGGGATGTAGATGGATGTAGTAGCACTTCTGGTGGGTGTTTCTATTTTGGTTCTGCTCTTGTCTCCTGGCTGAGCAAGAAGCAAAATTCCATCTCTTTGTCCACTGCGGAGGCTGAGTACATAGCCGCCGGGAGTTGTTGCACACAACTCTTGTGGATGAAGCAAATGCTGGAGGATTATGGGATATCACAGGACACCATGACCATTTCCTGTGACAACATGAGCGCGATACACATATCCCGCAATCCAGTTCAGCATTCACGCACAAAACACATCAGGATACGTGAGCACTTTATACGTCAGTTAGTTGAAGAGAAAGTCGTATCCCTGAGTTTTGTTCCCACCGACCGTCAGTTAGCCGATATTTTCACGAAACCTTTAGTTGCCCTTAGATTTGAGAGTCTTAGGAAATCTTTAGGGATTTGCACAGTTGACTGAAGGGTTGGTCTATGTCTAGAATAGGATGCTCCTTCATGTTCATATCATATGCTTCCTATTGCTAGTCTATTTTATATGTACCATTGCTCAGTTCTACAGCTTTGTTTTATTCGTGTTGCTTTTTATATTTCTTTTGAAAAATACAAAAAGATTTTCCTTTAAGAAAAATTTTGAGAAAAAGCACAAAAAGATTTTATTTTGATAATATTTTTTGAAAAAGGCCAAAAAGATTTTTCTGTTTTTGCACCTTTTATGGATGAGCATTTAAGTTAGCCAAGTCACAACTCCATTCCATATATCCATGTGACTGTTTGATAGAGATTTGAGAGGCTACATCATTTCATCCATGTGCTTTACATTGATTGGAGTCTTTGAGATGTAATTAGTGATATCTTCCTACATGTTTGACTCCTATATCCTTTATTGCACACATGCACGGCTATATTTGATTATTGCACTTGTCTATCTCATGTTGGCTTGCGTGTTTTCATCTCAATCATGTCTATACAATGTACTATATGTGATAAAACTTGACAAGATTGGAATGCATGTAAAAACCGTTTTGGTGAGACTGTGTGTTTTTGTATAACGGGGAGGGGCTGCGAAAGGTAACCATCTATCCTTTGCGCAAAAGCCACCGTTAAAAAGGACCTAAAAACTGGAGGAATTTTAATATCCGAGGTCCAAAGAGGTTAAAAGAGCCCGAAAAAAAAAATTACAGGCAATAAAAACCAATTCATGCCAAATATGGGCCACTTAGGTTTCACTATCAATTCTCCAAAGTTTGAGAATTTAGAATGCCTCTATTCAAAATTATATCTGAGGGAGTTTGGTTGGAGAATCTTTAAATGGGTTTGCACTTCCTTGAAAGTCCTGAAAAAGCATAAAATCATTTTGGACGTTATTGGTGTGAAAATCATTTTGAGCTTTGATTTGTTGATTTGATTGAGTCAATATCTTATACTGTCACTCTTTTACACCAAAGGAAGCATTTGAGTTCATTCGCTAGGAATATCCAATATTCATCGTGCACATATGTCATGTTTGTATGCATTGATTTTCCTATCGAATTTGATCACACCACTTCATTTACGCTATCATCGACTTGGGTGCTTTCTGTTTATTCATGGTGTGCTTTTATCCTAGTGACACCCCGCACTTGCTTATTTGATTTATTTCTCTAATTTGTCTATTTGGGGACATCATAAAAAGGGGGAGAAAGAATTATCATATTATGGGGGAGTTTGAATTTTGGGGGAGTTTTTGAGATGTTGCTTATGTTTTTATCATATATTGATATCCATGTTATCTCATTTCAAACTCGATATGTCACGTGGTATTTTCTTTGTCCCATGTGTGTAGGTATGAAGATTGCAGATCTATATGTTGCACACCCTGATGAGAAAAGTTTTGAGATTCCTGGAGAATTGAAGAGCAAACGTTGTTGACCTATTCATTTGTACCTTTTCCAGTTTTGGGTTCATGGGAGGGTAGATTTGTATAGGCAATTTCGTATTTGATAATTCGGATTTTTTATGTATGTACCGGCATAGACATAGGGGGAGATTTGTAAGGACATTTTTCTCATGTCCGAAATGTTTCATTTATTTATGTCGTACGCCGCTACATTTGGCACGTCACCTCACGATATCACATGACGGCCTCTATCCGAATTTCGGGAATCAAGCATGCATTATCTCCACTAATATGTCCCTCATCTGCATCAACACGACTTCACGTTCCTTGATTGTAGGCTCGTAATGCAAGTGCAACGCAAGAGAAGTCAAATCAGTGAAACAAGGCTTGATAGGGATGTTCAAGGGAAAATTTGTAATTTTACAGCCACCGTCCGGAGGACCGGTCAACTGGAAAATTTAAGAGATTTCCGTAACAAAGATACTGGAAGAAACGCCACCTCAATCCGAGCTACGATGAACAAGTTATGGCCCGTTGAAAATGGAGATATGTTCATTGAAAATTCTGGAAATTTTTCTAAGTGTTTAAGCACCTGTTCCCAGCACACTTTTCCGAACCCAGCTTGGAACCAGTTCGGGGGGGCGAACCAGTTCGCAGGGGTACCCGAACCGGTTCGGGGTACCTGTACGCTGGATAGAATTTCAGCAGTTTAAAATCGTGGGTCTCTTCATGTATTTCCCTATAAATACCAACTTCGGGAGAGTTGTTTTGCAAGACTTTAGGAGACGAATTTGAGAGTCCAAATACATCTAGTCTTCATATTTTTGAGTCCCAAGACTCATGTTTTGATTCACACATCCTTGCCAAATATTTGTGAATCCTTTTGCAACCCAAGAACACAACTTTGGTTTGTTCAACCCTTGTGGAGGAGACCGTTCTTCTTCTTCATTGCAACCCTACTGGAAAGGGATAATTCTAGCCACGACTACAGAATCCGATACCCGAGGGTAATTCTTAGTCAACTTGTATTTTCATTGTAATCCGATTGTAAGCCGTTTTCTTACAAATTATAGTGAAAATAAATGGTTTTGCCCCTGAGGGGGATTTTTCCTTAATTGCATGTGTTTGAATGTTCTTGCGTAGATTATCAATTTATTCAATCACATACTGCTGCATGTTTAGGGTTTATTTGTGTTAAAAGGGTTCTATATATATAATTTGATCATTTGAATGCGAGCACACACGTTCTTCAGAGGGCGTGGGAAGACGAATCGTCGTCTTGAAAGTATCGTGGCACCTAAGAAGACTAAACTAAGCCGCAACCCCAATCGAAATCTCTTGGCACTGCGACTTGGGGGCTTATTGATGGTACAAATATAGCATCCTGCAGCGGAAGTTACTCAGATATACAGAAGCTCGTAGGTCACAACCATACTCAGCACAGGGTGCGGCCCTACAAGTACAGGGTGCGGCACCTTTGGTTGTAGCCTCATGATGAAACACTCATATATATACTTGTCTTGCAGGATGTGTCCCTATCTATTAAGGCAACTCGAGACTTGATATACATCACATTCTCGGGGAACATAACATAGCTCTCACACCTCTTATAAATAGAGGACCACACCTCAAAATAAGTGATTAATTCCCCTCACCCGGGCAGATTCCACAATACCTGGCGAAGCCTTGCCAAATTCTCTCTACACAACCTCAGCATATAGCTTGGGGGCTACTCACCTATATCGTAGTCATATCTCTGGCACTCCCGAAACCGCTACATTGATGTATTCATCTCTCATTTATCTTGTACGCCTCTAATGGCATTGTAAACTTGTACTACAATATGAATATAATCAGAGTAGAGCACCAAAGTGGACGTAGGCTCATTTTTATAGCCGAACCACTCTATATCTCGTGTTAATTTCTCCTACTTTCTTTACTTGTTTATTACGCACTTTACTCATGATTTGCTGATACGAGAACGATAAGTGGACGATTTCTCGTATCATCACTCATCATCAGTTTAAGGCGATATCTGAATATGAATGCATATACTTCTTGTTTTGCTTAGAGGGTATTTTGGGCATTTGTTAATTTCTTGAATTTAGTTTAAATAAGTTGAATTTATCCAAAAATTAATGCTTTTAAAATATTACATCTTCTTTTACAATTTTCTTTTTTATTTAGTGTTCAAACTTAAAATATTTTGATAGACAACTTCTGTCTAGGTAGTTGTACTCTTAGTGGGAAATCTTTGTGAGAGATTCTGCTTGGCTGTTTAGAACATGTATGAAAAGATTGTTATAAGTATTTGTTGTTAGAACATGTATGCAAAGATTGTTATAAGTATTGACTGTTTAGAATATGTATGAAAAAGTTGGGTATACACAGTTTGAATCAATAGATTGTTATGAGTATTACACAATTAGAAATGTAGAGCTTCATTATGTTGTTTGGTAGTGTAAGGATATCATTCTTTGAGATGTCATGATAACTTAAATGTTCCAGCTGCTCTATCAAACCTGCAAACTCTATGATATAATTGTTGACCAAAATCAGAACACATAAGCATTTCAAGTTAGTTAACATGTTTCCAATGGGACCTCCTTTCAAAAAAAGTTTTCATAACCTTCGTAAGATTGGACAGTATTCATTTCCCAATTAATTCATTTGGCAAGGCACTAAGCCTAGTATCTTATAGACAAAAAACTCCTGATTTTCGTATTGATTATAGCAGCTTCAAGGGTGTACAAGGGAAGCTTGGTGGAGATTGCTTATACATGAGGTAAAATAAAAACTATTCATATCCTCATAAACAAAGGAACATTTATTACGCACTATAACTTTTCAGTTTACAATACTTTGTGTTTGTAAAATCTCTGCAGAATGTAAAAACTGAAATGCATTGTATTGGTTAGATGTCTAAGGGTCTATATGGTTTTAAATTTGCTTAAACGTCACAAACTCTTTGGGAGAGTTCAGATTTTCACATTCTCTAATAAAACATGGGAAATTGATTAGGAGTTTCAAGAAAAGAATCCACTACCAAATCCATCTATTCAAATTTTGGCATTTTTTAACTCTTCAAGTTTTACGAAAAATATTAAAAATAATAATTTCACTCCATGTACATAATGCATCATATTTTCATGAATGGGGCATTCATATAGAGGTTGAATTTGTAAGAGATCACTCCTCTCATATATCATTCACTACACCAAAAAACTAATAACTATATCATCTTATTTCATTAATATTTTCTCCTGGATAGATTTGGTGCTAGGGCCCAACTCCCTACACTCTTAACATTTTGTTTCGCATGTCTTTTCCTATCCAAGTGAAATTTTCAATTCAATTCATGAGAAGAGTTATTCTTAAAAAGGCGAAGTTTCACATAGTGGAGTTGAACACCATTAAGGTTTTATTCTACTATTTTGCATAGTAGTATCTATTTGGATAATACTGTTTGATTACTTGAATATAATCCACTCATGAAAATGGCTTGCATATTTTTAATTCCCACTAATAAGCACCCAATAGTGTACATTTTATACCTCGAATAGACGTATTTTAGTTTCTAATTCTCGGCAAAATTGGGTCTTATGTGCTTTATTGTTTAATTTGTAGGTTGATCGCTGTTTACTGAGTTCAAATGCTTATTTCAATGCAAATGCGCATTGAATGGAGCTAAATCCCATCGCCTAGCACAAACCTAGCCTAAACTATCCCCACCGAACCGCGTGTCTGTTGTATTTATACTTTTATAATTATTAGATTTTTATTTTGAGTCGTTTTATTTTTAGGTTTAATTTTTTATTTATTTAGAATTTTCTAGGATTTATTTTCAATTTTTATATTTCTTTTTATTTAGTGTATTTTTATTTTTTATTTCTTATTTTTATTAGTTTTTTAATCTTAAGTTTTTATTTTATTTTATTTTATTTTTATTAGGATTAGTTTTTAGGATTTAGATTTTGTTTAGTTTTATTAGATTTTTTTAGGACTTTTTGTTTTTACAGATTGTTAATTTTTATTTTTATTTTCTTTTTATTTAGAGTCTTTTTAGTTTAATAGGTTTTATTATTTTTATTTTTATTTCCTTTTTAGTTTGATTTTTTTAGTTAGGATGTTATTTTTTTATATAATTTTTTTTTAGTTTAGATAATTTTAATTTTTATCAATGTACAAATACACAAACACCATCAAACACACTCACCCTCACCTAACTAACCTATACATCACCTACACCCACTCATATCCCACTTCATCTTCCCCAGCAAAACCCACTCACTCTCTCTCCTCTAACCACCATAAACAAACTCATCTCCATTAAACACATCCACCTTACTACCTAAAGCTCCAACACTTCATCACCACCCTCTAACCTCACTCACCCACCTAAGCCGAAATTAAACTCGAGTTTCCCAAAACCCGGATACCAAACCAACACCACCTCTCGAATCCACCTTCAACCATCACAGGACCTTCTCGAATCAAATCCCAAACAATAAAACCTCCAACACGAAACAAACCGACCCAACCAAGCTGCCCAAACTTCATACCCAGAAGCTCAAAATCGGAGATTTTCTACCCATAACCCCATACTCGCGAATCCGAACCCATTCACCAGCAATCCATACATAATCCTTCATAACCGATCACGCCCACCTCTGATCACCTGCACTTAAAACCCAACCTTTTACCCATTTCGACCAAAACCACTCCTCCAAATCTTATACAATTTAATCACCTGCCAATATTCTAAATAATGAAGACCTAAGACCAAATAAATGCCACTCTATACTCATTTTCCTAAACACCCTCAAATTTCCCTCACACCTCATTAAACCCTCATCCAAAATTAAAACTCCCAAATTACCCTTACCACCTCTCCCACATGCACACTTGTGTATTAATTCCCAATTTACCCCTTCTCCATGGGCACCCTATAAATTGAAGACTTGGTTCCATTGAATAAGGATCTCCAATTTAGTTTTTAAACTTTATGTGATAAATTTCTCTCCACTCCTCTATAAAGAGTATTTTCATTTTTAGCAAATATCTCAATATAGAGGTGTGGTGAAATTTATCTTTTGGATGAATTCTACTCCACCCGTCTATGGTGAGTTTTTGCATTTTTAGCAACTATCTCAAAATAGAGTGATGTGGTTGAATTCATCCCCTTGGGAAGTAAATTCTAATACATTCCTTTATGGTGATTATTTGTATTTTTAGCAAATATCTCAACATAAAGTGATGATGTAGAATTTATTTCTTTGGATGAGTTCGAATGTACAATTTTATAATGATAGAATTTATATTTTTAGCAAATATCTTCCATTATTTAAGTGTTCATTATGAATTCATCCATTGTATATATTGTAATTAGGTTTTATTTGTTTATTTTCAGTTTTTATTTTAAAATCAATAAATACATAGTGAGGGATTATAATTGAAAGAATTTTGGTGTGTAATTGAAGAGTTGCTCCAATTCAAGTACAAATTGGTTTGATCTATTCCTCTTTTATTTCTCTTGATTTAATCTTCACATGCTTTATTTATTTATTCTATGTTTTGGATGATGATTAATGAGGGGAAATATTCCTTTCATGGGATGAATTTTGAAGCTCTCATGAGTCCAATTTAGTTATTTTTCTTTTTATCCCAATTTTGTTTACCTCATTTTTCTCTTATTAGAGTTAGTACTTTAAAAATTAGTATAGTTAGTTAATTAATAATCCCTTGAAAAATCCATAAAAATAGAAAACGGAAAAATAGAAAATCATTAAAAAAATAACAATATGCAAATGAATCTACACATGTCTTCACTTATTTTGTGTTTTATCCTTAGATTTGGATTGACTCCCTTACTTACCCTATGCATATTTTGAGTTTATTTGTAGGTTCAAGGGAATTTTGATGGAAAAGTAATTGCATAATAACAAATACACATTAGACACAATTTCTTGTCTATCAAATGGCATCGTTGCTGGGAAATATTTTCTATCAAATGATGTCGTTGCCAATCTTTGGAGCTTAAAGCACTTGAGAGGATTTTCCATTTTGTGATTCATTTGTATTGCATTTTTCATTTTTTATACCATTTTTCATATTTTTAGAAGGCTTGTATTAAGATTTTATTATTTGTCTTGTTTTGTGGTGTTTGGATACACCATTTATTTTTTATTTAAACTTGTAATAATTAATTGCGAAGAAAAGCGTGATAGGAAAACCGGACAAGATAGAGAGATGGCGTCCAAGGCAAAGATTTATAAGCCTCTCTACCTGGGGTTGGTAGGACTCCCGGGGCTGACTGAGATAGGTGATATCTCCCCTCGGTCGACTCAAATTGTTCATCGCCCCACAGTATAAAAACCGTGGGAGGTACATTTCTAAACCCTCGTGCCTCTTCTTTCAGCGAGTCAATTTTTATGTGTGACTACGTGCACATAATTTTTATTATTGCATTTATTTTTTATTGTGTGTGAGGAATTAATCAATTAAGACCTACACCCGATCATTCACGAGAAGGGATTTCATCACCCAACTCACTCGCTTACCATTTGTGTGCTATGTTAGCCATCATTAAATTTAAAATCAATCAACTAGCTATCCCACTAGGAAAACATTTTGGAAAAGGCGATCACTAAGATAAATTCCGTGATTTTATCACCGGAGACTTAATTAAAATTTGACTATCCTTTAACAAAATTTTGAACACAAAAATTGGCTATGTGCTAGTTAGGATTTATCCTTGACTTGTGGGTGTCCAATTCAATCCCTAGGTAGTCGGTTTTAGTGAGTTCGTCAAGTTCAAAGAGTACTAATAATTTTGTCCCTTTTTTTCCTCCAAAATTATATTTTTTTGTCCCGTATTTTCCTCCAAAAAATCCAAAAATATATATTTTTCCCCAACTTTTCTTCTAATAAAAAAATCAAAAAAAAAATTTCTTTCCTTCTTTTTCTCCACAAAAATCCAAAAAGATTTTCTTCCTTTATTTTTATAAATATTAAAAAAAATATTTTCTTCCTTTCATTCTCTAAAAATCACAAAAATATTTTCTTTTTTTTTAAATATTCAAAAACCATAAAAAAGGTCGTGATTGGTGTTTCTTCACCCTCGCCATTGTCAACTTTATCCAACAAGGCTGATGCTTCAGTCTTGTTTGGGGTGAATCTCATATCCCAATTTTTTCGTCGCCCCGTGCTTTCATAGTTCTTATCTTTAGGACATTAAACTTAGTGTTACCTAGAGGCAACCCGTTGTTTCTTGTATGAGTCTTGTCCTATTTGGGGGTGGTGTTTCACATCACCCAATGCTTTATATATTTTTCGACTTGTACAATTTTTATCTTATCATTTATTCATTTTATTCTTGGATTCATTTGTCTACTTCATTAGTGGTTGATTATGATAATATCTTTCCTCCGTTCTGCTCTCAAATTTTAAAAAGTAATTTCATTTAACATCGAGGACGATGTTCCTTTTTGTTTGGAGTTGAAAATTTTTATCAAAATCGTACATCTTTTGAATTTTTTTTTTCAAAACTGATTCTTAATATTTTTGCCCAGTTTCTTTCATCTCACTTATTGATGTGAATTTTCTATCATCCATCTTTTAAGTCTAGGAATAAAGCTAGAGGATATTTTTTTGCTAAATAGCTTTTGTAATACATAACAAGGCATTTTTCACCATGAAGACCAACCCCACTTCAAACTTCCAAGCCACGATTTCCTTTTTCTCACTTGTTACAAGCCAAACTAAACCAAATGCAAACAATAACCAACTCATTTATCCCATTTGTCTTAATTTACCCCCAACTACTCTTTTTTACCCAAACCCCCAAAACCCCTCTAAACCAAATCAGATTTGTTACCACCCCACTTCCCACATGACCTCACCTCTTACCCATGCACATGTGTGCATAATTCCCTAAATACCCTCACCTCAACACCTTACACGCCTTTTACACATCAAACCTACCCAAATTACCCCCATTCTCCATGCCTACTATTTAACGAAAATGAAGACCGTTTTGATAGGAATCTCAAATTTAGTTTTTAAGCTTTGTGTGATAAATTTCTCTACACTCCTCTTTAGAGAATGTTTGTATTTTTAGCAAATATCTCAATATAGAGGTGTGTAGTGAAATTTATCTCTAGGATAAATTCAACCCCACCCCTCTATAATGAATTTTTGCATTTTTAGGAATTATTTCAAAATAGATTTATGTAGTTGAATTCATCCTTTATGGGAGTTAAATTATAATCCATTCCATTATGTTGAGATTTTGCATTTTTAGCAATTATCTCAATATAAATTAATGATCTAGAATTTATTTCTTTGGGTGAGTTCTAATGTACAATTTTATAATGTTAGGATTTGCATTTTTAGCAAATCTCTTTTATTATTTAATTGTCCATTATGAATTTATCCACTATCCTTTTTATTTTTATTTTGTAATTTCTATCCTCGGCAACAGTGCCATTTGATAGAGTTTACTTTTCGGTATATTTTTCGTCATTGCTTGAAAATCTCCTCTAATCAAAATCCTCAAATTACCTACATAATATAATAATTTCAAGTGTAGAGGTAAGTAAAGGTATCAATCCACATCTAGGGGGTAAGCTAGAGACAAACTCAATTGTAATTCAATTTTTATTTTCTTTTTGGGTTTTTGTTTTTTCTATTTTTTTAGATTTTTCAACTATTAAAATATTTTTTGGTGAGAAGAAGTGAAATAACACTAAACTAAAATGAAAGATCAAATTACAAATTAAAAAGTGACTAAAATGGAAAATAAAGTCTAACACTAAAATATGAGATAAATGAGGTAAATAAATGTGAAAACAATCAAGGAGTGAGATTACACCACAAATTTTAGCTATTCTAATTAATTAATTGAATTAATTGAATTCTCCCAAATTAATATCAAAATTAAAAATCAACTCTCGTTGCAAATATAATTTGAATAGTAACCTTTTAGAAAATTAAGTTTAACCCCCACAACTCTAGAAAATATATTTACACTCCTTTTAATTAATAACACACTATGATTGATTGATTAAATTTATGTAAATCTTAGAAAATAAATTTAGAGTTGAAATTCTAAGTTATAATACCCATTTTAGATTCGAACTAAAGATAGGGTATTATAACTTAGAATTTCAACTCTAAATTTATTTTCTAAGATTTACATAAATTTTAATTGATCGATCCTAGCGGGTGATTAATTAAAAGGAATGTAGATCTATTTTCTAGAGTTGTGGGGTGTTAAACTTAATTTTTTAAAAGGTTACTGTTAAAATTACATTTGCAACGAGCGTTGATTTGTAAGTTTGATAGCAATTTGGGAGAATTGAATTAATATAATTAATTAATTAGAATAGCTAAAATTTGTGGTGTAATCTCACTCCTTGATTGTTCTCACATTTATTTACCTCATTTATCTCTTATTTTTGTGTTAGACTTAAAAAGTTAAGTTATCAAATGGCGACGTTGCCATTCTTGGGAGCGTGAAGCACTTGGAGCGGATTTCAACTTGTAGTTCATTTATTTTTTGCACTTTATTATTTTTTGTACCATTTTTATATTTTTAGAAGGCTTGTATTAGGACTTTATTATCTTAGCTTGTATTGCGGTGCATAGAGACACCTTTATTTTATTTTTCATTTTTTAAAATTGTAATAATCGAAGAAAGTGTGATAGTAAAACCGTACAAGGTAGAGAGAGGGCGTCCAAATGTGAGGATTTAGAAGCCTCTCTACCTTGGGTCGGTAGAACTCCCGGGGCCGACTGAGATTGGCGTAATCTCCCCTCGGTCGACTCAAATTTTTCGGAACCCCACGGCCTAAAAATCGTGGGAGGTATATTTCTCAAACCCTCGCTCCTCTCCTGTTAGCGAATCAATTTTGTGTGCTCTTGTGTGATTTTATTCTCGCATTTATTTTTCGAATGGTGTGATGAATTAAATTACTATGAACTACACCCAGTCACTCACGACCGACTCACTCGCTTACCAATTGTGTGCTACCCTAGCCATCACTAAATTTAAAATCCATTAACAAGGTAGCCCAATAGGAGAAAATTTTGCAAAGGCGATCACTCAGATATTTTTCGTGATTTTTATCCCCCGCGGACTTAATTAAAATTTGACTACCCTTTCACTAAATCTTAAGATAAAAATTGGCTATGTGCTAGTTAGGATTTCTCCTTGGCTTGCGTGTGTCCAATTTAATTTTTCGGTAGTCGATTTTAGTTAGTTCGTCCAAATCAAGAGTCCAAATTTCCCTCCTACTCTTTTCTTCCAAAAATCAAAATTCAAAAACATTTTCTTCCTTTATTTTTTTTAGAAAAATCCAAAAATATCTTATTTCCTTTTGAAAAAAATTTAAAAAATCCAAAAAAAAAAATCCCACTATTTTCTTCCAAAAAATACCAAAAATATTTCCTTTCTTTTTCAAATTATTCAAAAATTACAAAAAAAAAAAGAGGAGAACATCTGAAAAATAAAAAAATAAGGTCGTGATCGGTGTTTCATCACCCTCACCTTTGTCAAATTATCCAACAAGACTGATGCTTCAGTCTTGTTTGGGGGTGATTCTCATCACCCAAGTTTTCAACCACCCTACGCCATTCTTGATCTTATCTTTAGGGTGAGTATCCTTCGGTCTGGCTGAAGACATTAAACTTAGCGCTACCGGGAGGCATCCCGTGAATTCTTGTATAAGTCTCATCCGATTTGGGGGTGGTGTTTCACATCACCCTTTATTTTGCCATGTTTATAAACTTCTACACATTTTTTTCTCTTTCTCACTCATTCAGGTTCATTTTGGCTTCATCTGATGCACTTCATTAGCGGTTGATTCTGGTAACCTCTTTCCTCCCTTCTGCTCTCCATTTTAAAAATTATTTTACTTAACATCGAGGACGATGTTCCTTTTTTTTTGGGGTTGGCAATTTTATCAAAATCGTGGCTGTTTTGAAAATTTTTGATTTTAAATCCTGATTTTTAAAATTTCGTGCAGTTTCTTTCATCAAATTATTGACGTGAATTTTCTATCATCCATCTTTTAAGTCTAGGAATCAAGCTAGAGGATTTATCTTTTTATAAATAGCTTATGTAATACGTCCCAAGGCATGTTGCACCATGAATTTCTAGAGTCAACAAAATTTACGCACTTATCACGTCAATACGATTTAGAGTTGAGGAGTACTACAATTCAAACGAGAACCTTAAGGATCACTAGTGGAGACTTTAGCTTGTGAGATTTGTGCCTTTCACCCTTTCAGAGTGTTTTACACAATCTCCAAGTCACAAGATGATTCAGTTTCTTTTGGGTCCGCACGAAATCGTTGTATGATCTCATTATTCTTCATAAAAAATTTGGCTTAATCACTGAGAACGACATCACTTTCGAGTTGTAACAAACGCGTGTCTTGAAGTTTATCCCGATCACCATACCTTCACCCATACACCAACCAAATTCCATTTATCATACACTCATACACCTTCCCTTTTCCATATCATAACCATATACCATACCCCTCATTTCCATATCCACTTCCATTTTCCACCCACAGAGAATAGTGTTGAAAGTAAAAGGAGAAGATCCGTCAAAGAGAGTGTTTGAATTTTTAGCGAATATCTCTCCCAAAATCGATTCAGATGGAGAAATACAAATCTATATAGAGGTTATTTGTATTTTTAGCAGATTTATCTCATACATTGATACGTATTTGCAAAAGAAAAGAAAAAATAGACAAAAAAAAGTAAAAAATGAGAAGATCTGTCATAGAGAGTGTTTGAATTTTTAGCGAATATCTCTCCCAAAGCCGATTCAGATGGAGAAAAATTAAATACAAATCTATATCGGGGTTATTTGTATTTTTAGCAGATTTATCTCATACATTGATGAGTATTTGGAAAAGAAGAAAAAGAGAAAGTTGCAGTCAAGAAATAAAGACATTTGTTCATCAAAGTGTAACACACTCTTCTCAAACATACACCATACATCCATCATATGATCATCCTACCTCATATCATGATATCCTTACCATCTCATTTTCCCCTCACCCATATGCATACATATTCTTCCCCTAGGTGTTCGGGCAAATGAAAGTCAACGTGGTGAATAACTCGACGTTCTCACTATAGTGATTAGCATTCTTTCATGAGATCACTTTTCTTTTTAGTATGTTTGTTCTTTCTTATGTGTGTGTGAGATGTTTGAACTTGCTTACCTTTACTCGCCTCCTCACACACAAGAGCGATACACTAACCCAAATCTCGAGAGTTCGTTTGAGAGAGATATATCCGTGAGATTTGAAGTTGAAGCATTGATTCCAAAGAGGTTATCTAGGAATTACTCTCGTGACACTCGACCCGTTTTGACTTATTCACACTACATACGTTGAGTTTTAGGAAGGATGTGCCTTGTGTATTTACTTAGCTAAACTTTTCACACTCTAGCTTGTATTTCTGAAATCATTTATATCATGACGGATTGTATGATTATTCTACGTCTAATAAGAGATTGACTGGCGTTCAATAAACATTTTTAAATAAATAATTTTGTGTGTATATTTTCTGCAAACCCTCACGAGACACAACTCGACCTGTAGGGAAACCTATAGGTTTGAAGGCTTGTTGCACAAGCTAAGTGCAATCGCAAGTGCCCGTGAAAGTGGCACACTTTTGGTTACTTATCTGTCTCTATCTCTCTATCTTATTGCTCGAGGACTAGCAACGCTCTGTTTGGGAGTGATGTAATAAGAACCCAAAAGTGTTCATTTTATACCCCGAATAGATGCATTTTAGTCGCTCGTTTGTAGTAAAAATGGTCTTATGTGCTTTATTGTCTATATTGTAGGTTGAATGCACGTTTCGGTGTTCAAACGCGTAATTCAAGGTAATTGTACGGATTATGGAGCTAATTAGACCTTGTCCCGTATCCTAGCCTACCCTAAACATGTCCCGAACCATGTGTGTTTAGTTTGTCCCATCTTATTTTATTTGTGTCATTTTATTTTTTGGTTTATTTTATTATTTTATTTTATTGAATCATGTATATATTTTTAGGATTTTTATATTTTTAGTGCGCCGTGTATTAGTTTTTATATTTTCTTTGATTTTCTTAGTTTTTGATGAGTTTATTATTATTTCATTTTGTTTTTATTTGTTAGTTTTTATTTTAGTCATGTGTAGTTTTTTATAGAGTTTGTATAGTGTGTCGTGTCGTGTCATTTTTATTTTAGTTGATTTTCATTTTTTTTAGTTTAGCTAAATTTTTATTTTGTTTTATTTTATTTTTAATTTTATTAGTTTTATTTTAGTTAGTGTTATTTTTAGGAGTACAAATTAAACACACACACACACACCCTACAAACCAAACTCATTCCCACCTTTAAACCATACACACTCATACAACCAAACTCATTCACCCCTTTTCCCATACACCTACACACACACAATCTAACCCACTCATCTTTAACCTCCAACAACAACCCACTTCTCTCTCCTATCTACCTCCATTATCAACACACCAAAACACCCACCACCCTTATCTACCATAAACCACCATTCCAACATCAACCTTATAGCCACTGCCATACCAACGGCCCGACAACCCCTACCCACCAACCCGGCGACGGACCTGCCACCAAAACCGGGGACCACCCCACCATACCGGTGGCAGCCCGTACCCTCGATTCAACCCATCATCACCCCGTCGGTGACTACTGCTCCGGCCAGCGTCGACGACATGAGCTACCAGCCCGACCTCCTCCATTCCGGCGTCGATGGCCCTTGGCACAACCCGATCCACCAACTTCGAAACCAGCAGCCATCCTCCTTCAACTCGAGTCCGACACACCCATCTCGACCCAAACCTCCATCTCGTCCAAGATCCATTTGAAGACCAAACCCACTTCAAACATCCAAGCCATGATTTCCTTTTTCTCACATGTTATAAGTCAAACTAAACCAAATGAAAATAATAACCAAATCATTTATCCCATGTGCCTTATTTTACCCCCAACTACTTTTTTTTACCCAAACCCCCAAAACCCCTCTAAACCAAATCAGATTTGTTACCACCCCACTTCCCACATGACCTTACCTCTTACCCATGCACATGTGTGCATAATTCCCTAAATATCCTAACCTCAACACCTTACATACCTTTTACACATCAAACCTACCCAAATTACCCCTATGCTCCTGCCTACTATTTAAGGAAGATGAAGACCATTTTGATAGGAACCTCAAATTTAATTTTTAAGCTTTGTGTGATAAATTTCTCTGCACTCCTCTTTAGAGAGTGTTGGCATTTTTAGCAAATATCTCAATATAGAGGTGTGTAGTGAAATTTATCTCTAGGATAAATTCAACCCCACCCCTCTATAATGAATTTTTGCATTTTTAGCAATTATTTCAAAATGGATTGATGTAGTTGAATTCATCCCTTATGGGAGGTAAATTCTAATCCATTCCTTTATATTGAGATTTTGCATTTTTAGCAATTATCTCAATATAAATTAAGGATCTAGAATTTATTTCTTCGGGTGAGTTCTAATGTACAATTTTATAATGTTAGGATTTGCATTTTTAGCAAATCTCTTTTATTATTTAATTGTCCATTATGAATTCATCCACTATCCTTTTTATTTTTATTTTGTAATTTTTATTTTAGATTCAATAAATACATGAATGAAGGATTGTAATTGAGAGATTGTTGATGTAATTGAAGTTTTCATTTCAATTCAAGGCTTAAATGGGTTTGATCTATTCCTCTCTTATTACTTTTATTTTAATCATCTCATGCTTCATTTGTTTATCTTATATTTTTTGGATGATGATTATTGAGGGCTATTCTCCCATTTATGGAATGAAATTTTGAAGCCCTCATGAGTCCAATTTTGTTTGTTTACTTATCAGGACAATTTTGTTTGTCTCACTTTTCTTAAATTAGCATTTACTTCTTAATTAATAGTTATAAAAATCCCTTGAAAAATCCTTAAAAAAATATAAATAGCAAAAATAGAAAAATAATAATAAAATGCAAATGAATCTATATATGTCCTCTCTAATTTTGTGCTTCATCCTTAGATGTGGATTGATACCTCACTTACCGCTATATTCTACTTTTGTTCTACTTTTATAGGTTTGTGAAGATTTTTTATGGATAGAGTAATTGCACACAACGACAAATACAATAGAGAACCAATTTTTTTCTATCACTAGACTCAACAAAATTTGTGCACTTATCAAGTCAATGCGGATTAGAATTGAAGAGTACTATAATTTTCAAGAAAACCTTAAGGATCAGTAGTAGAGACTTTAGCTTGTGAGATTTGTGCCTTTCATCCTTTTTAGAGTGTTTTACGCAATCTTCGAGTCACAAGTTGATTCAACTTCTTTTGGGTCCACATTAAATCGTTGTATGATCTCATTATTTTGCACTAAATTTTCATCTTGATCACTGAGAACGACATCACTTTCTAGTTGTAAGAAACACGTGTCCTGAAGTTTGTCCCATTCACCACACCTTCACCTATACACTAACCAAATTTCATTTTATCATACATTTATCATTATCCATACACCTTCCATTTTCCATATCATCACTTTATATCATACCACTCAATTCCATATCAATTCCATTTTCCACCCACCGTGGTGAAAAAGGGAAGAGTGTTGTAAGTAAAAGGAGAAAATCTGTCATAGAGAGTGTTTGCATTTTTAGCGAATATCTCTCTCAAAGTCGATTCAGATAGAGAAAAATTAAATAAAAATATATGTTGGGGTTATTTGTATTTTTAGCAGATTTATCTCAGACATTGATGCGTACATGGAAAAGAAAAAAAAAAGTAAAAGGAGAAGATCCGTCATAGAGAGTGTTTGCATTTTTAGCGAATATCTCTCCCAAAGTTCGATTCATATGGAGAAAAAAATTAAATACAAATCTATGTTAGGTTTATTTGTATTTTTAGCAGATTTATCTCATACATTGATGAGTATTTGGAAAGGAAGAAAAAGAGAAAGTTGCAGTTAAGAAATAAAGATATTTATTCGTCAAAATGTAATAAACTCTTCTCAAACATAAACCATCAATCCATCATATCACCATCCTACCTTGTATCATCTCATCCTTCTTATTTCATTTCCCCTCACCCATAAACATCCATATTTTTCCCTAGGTGTTCGGGCAAATGAAGTTCAACATGGTGAATAACTCTATGTTCTCATTATAGTGAATAGCATTCTTTCATGAGATCATATTTTTTTCAACATCTTCGTTCTTTCTTATATGTGCGTGAGACATTTGACCTGCTTACATATACTCATCTCCTCACACATAAGAGCGATACACTTACCCAAATCTCGTGAGTTCATTTGAGAGAGTTATATCTGTGAGATTTTGAAGTTGAAGCAATGATTTCGAAAAGGCAATCTAGGAATTACTCTTATGATACTCGACCCATTTTGACTGATTCACACACACACACACACGTTGAGTTCTAGGAAGGATGTGCCTTGAGTATTTACGTAGCTAACCTCTTCACACTTCTAGCTTGTATATCTCAAAATATTTTCCTTGTGATGGATTGTGCGATTATTCTACGTCTAATAAGAGATTAACTGTCGTTGCAAATAAATAATTTTGTGGGTATATTCCCTGCATACCCTCACAAGACAAAAATCGTCCTATAGGGAAACCTATAGGTTTAAAGGCTTGTTGCACATGCTAAGTGCAATCGCAAGTGCCCGTGAAAGTGGTACACTTTTGGTTTCTTATTTTTCTCTTTCTTTCTATCTTTTTTCTTGAGGACTAGCAACATTATGTTTGGGGGTGGTGTGATAAGTAACCAAAAGTGTACAATTTATACATCGGTTAGACGTATTTTATTTGCTAATTTTCGGCGAAATTGGGTCTTATGCGCTTTATTGTTTATTTTGTAGGTTAATCGTCGTTTGCAGAGTTCAAACGCTTATTTCAAGGCAAATGCGCATTGAATGGAGATAAATCCCATCCCCTAGCCCAGACCTAGCCTAAACTGTCCACACCGAACCACGTGTGTGTTGTATTTGTACTTTTATTATTTTTAGATTTTTATTTTGAGTCATTTTATTTTTTTATTTTTTTAGAATTTTTTAGGATTTATTTTTTATATCTTTTTACTTAGTGTATTTTTATTTTTGATTTTTATTAGTTTTTTAATATTCAGTTTTTATTTTATTTTATTTTATTTTTATTAGGATTAGTTTTTAGGAATTTAGTTTAGTTTTATTAAATTTTTTAGGACTTTTGCCTTTATAAATTGTTAATTTTTATTTTTATTTTCTTTTTATTCACAGTCATTTTAGTTTAATAGGTTTTATTATTTTTATTTTTATTTTCCATTTAGTTCGATTTTTTTAGTTAGGATGCCATTTTTTTATTATTTAGTTTTTTTTAGTTTAGATAGTTTTTATTTTTATCAAGGTACAAATACACACACACACACACCATCAAACACACTCACCCTCACCTAACTAACGTCTACCTCAACTACACCCAATCCTATCCCACTTCATCTGTCCCACCAAAACCCACTCACTCTCTCTCCTCTAACCTTCATAAACAAACTCTATCCATTAAACACATCCACCTTACTACCTAAAGCTCCAACACTTTATCACCACCCTTTAACCTCACCCACCCACCTAACCCGAAATTAAACTCGAGTTTCCCTAAACCCGGATACCAAACCAACACCACCTCTAGAATCCACCTCCAACCATCAAAGGACCTGCTCGAATCAAATCCCAAAAAATAAAACCTCCAACCCGAAACAAACCGCCCCAACCAAGCTGCCCAAACTTCATACTCGGAACCTCAAAGCCGAAGCTTTTTCTACACATAACCCCATACCTGCGATTCTCAACCCGTTCACCAGCAATCCATATCCAATCCTCCATAACCGATTATGCCCACCTCCTATGACCTACTATTAAAATCCAACCTTTTACCCATTGCAACCAAAACCACTCCTCTAAATCTTATACAATTTTATCACCTGCAACATACCAAATAATGAAGACCTAAAACCAAATAAATGCAACTCTATACTCATTTTCCTAAAATACCCTCAAATGTCCCTCACGCCTCATTAAACCCTCATCCACAATTAAAACTCCCAAATTATCCTTACCACCTCTCCCACATGAACACTTGTGTATTACTTCCCAATTTACCCCTTCTCCATGTGTATCCTATAAATTGAAGACTAGGTGCCATTGAATAAGGATCTCCAATTTAGTTTTTAAACTTTGTGTGATAAATTTCTCTCCACTCCTCTAGAAAGAGTATTTGTATTTTTAGCAAATATCTCAATATAGAGGTGTGTGGTGAAATTTATCTCGTGGGTGAATTCTACTCCACCCCTCTATGGTGAGTTTTTGCATTTTTAGCAACTATCTCAAAAATAGCGTGATGTGGTTGAATTCTTCCCCGTAGGAAGTAAATTCTAATCCATTCCTTTATGGTGAGTATTTGCATTTTTAGCAAATATCTCAGCATAAAGTGATGATGTAAAATTTATTTCCTTGGATGAGTTCTAATGTACAATTTTATAATGATAGGATTTGTATTTTTAGAAAATCTCTTTCATTATTTAAGTGTCCATTATGAATTCATCCATTGTATATATTGTAATTAGGTTTTATTTGTTTATTTTGTAGTTTTATTTTAGAATCAATAAATACATTAGTGGGGGATTGTAATTGAGATAATTTTGGTGTATAATTGAAGAGTTGGTTCATTTCAAGTATAAATGGGTTTGATCTATTCCTCTTTAATTTCTCTTGATTTAATCCCCACGTGCTTTATTTATTTATTCTATGTTTTGGACGATGATTAATGAGGGAAAATATTCCATTCATGGGATCAATTTTGAAGCTCTCATAAGTCCAATTTAGTTAGTTTGCTTTTTAGCACATTTTTGTTTATCTCATTTTTATCTTACTAGAGTTAGTAATTTAAAAATTAGTACAGTTAATTATTTAATAATCCCTTGAAAAATCCATAAAAAATAGAAAAAGAAAAAATAGAAAAATCATTAAAAAAATAATAATATGCAAATGAATCTACACATATCTTCACTTGTTTTGTGTTTTATCCTTAGATTTGGATGTACTCCATTATTTACCTTATGCATATTTTGAGTTTATTTATAGGTTCAATGGAATTTTGATGGAAAAATAATTGCACAACGACAATTAGTTCGCCCTGTCCTTTGTGTTCAAAAACTTCTGAATGAGCCCCTATTTATGCAGAAGTCCTTTATAATGATCCAGTGATTACAAGGGCCTTATTTAAATTGATAGTATACCTAATTACTTAGACTCCTAATTTTATTAATTAACTGAAAGGATAAACATAGATAAACTATGTAACAAAAATATTACTACTATCTCATCCTAAACATCACAACTTAAAATCAACAACTAAATAAATAGTAGGCACAATAATAATGAAAATGGTAAGAAAAACAATATTTTCCTATTTTTGAAAATTTGGTAGGGTCCTGCACACCCCCACTTAAGAAGCTCATCATATGCATTGAAGAATGAAAAGACATTATCATCATAGAAATAAAATTATTATCAAACTCCTTTACTTGACAATAAAGTATTCTAAGTGTGAATCAACCCCTAAAGGGATATCAACTCCTACCCAAAATATAGGAAATAAGTTACCAAGGCAGAACTCCTCTGTACATCTCAACATAGTATGCATAAACCATCCAAAATTACCAAAAATATCAAATAGGTCATAATTATAGTTATCAAATCGTGAGTCGAATCATGAATCAAAAACCGTATGAACCGTGAACCGTGAATCGAATCGTGAATCGAATTGTAAAAATCGGTTTAAACATAAAATAAAAAGGAAATAGTATATAAATGTCCAATCGAATCGTAACAATACGATTATATTCCCGATTCATATCGATTAGTATGTGAATTGAATCGAAAATCATAAGATTCTAACAACTATGGATGGGATATTCATATTTATTTTCATATAATTAGATATGGGTTAGATCTAATAAATATTGATGGATATATTCCACGTTAGAAAATATCTAGATTAGGATTAAAAACATGCCCATTAGATATTGAAAACCCAAACGAAACCCTAAACGGCCCCGTAAGAAGTACGAACACCTCGCATGGGACCAATGTAACTTGTAGGAACTGACTGCGTAATCGTATGGCTCTTGGTTTGAGAATATGATGAAAATTTGAAAATATCTATACTTGACTTAAAAACACTCTATTAGAGTGTGAAAACCCAAACCAACTCCCAAATGGTCTTGTAAGAGGCATGAACTTCTCGCATGAGACCAATGTAACTCGTAGGAATTGACCGTGTAGTCACGGGACTCCCTATTTGAGAATATGGCGATAATTTGATATTATCTAGATTAGGCTTAAAAAAAGTCGTTCAAAGGGTGAAAACTCGAACCAGCCCCCAAATAGCCCCGTAAGAGGCATGAAGACCTCGCATGGGCCTAATATAACTTGTAGGAACTGACCGCGTATTCACGGGTCTCCCAATTTGAGAATATGATAATGAATATCTAGATTATTCTTAAAAACATGTCGTTAGAGGGTGAAAACTCAAACCCGTGCCCAAATAGCCCCTTAAGAGGCATTAACACCTCACACAGGGCCAATGTAACTCGTAGGAACTGATCGTGTAGTCGTGGGACTCCAAGTTTGAAAATATGACGATAATTTGAATATGTCTAGATTACGCTTAAAAATAAGCCGTTAAATGGTGAAAATCCAAACTAGCCCCCAAACGGGCCCGTAAGAGGCATGAATACTTCATACGGAACCAATGTAACTTGTAGGAACTGAACGATTAGTCACGGGACTCCGGTTTGAGAATATAAATATTATTTGAAAATATTTATACCTCGGCTTAAAGATAAGCCGTTAAAAGGGTGAAAACCCAAGCCACCCCCTAAATGGCCCCATAAGAAGCATGGACACCTCACACGGGACCATTGTAACTTTTAGGAACTGATCGCATAGTCATAGGTCTCTCTCTTTGAGAATATGATGATAATTTGAAAACATCTAGATTAAGCTTAAAAACATGTTGTTAAAAGGGTGAAAACCCAAACTAGGACCAAACAACCTCCTAAGAGGCACTAACACCTTACACATGACCAATGTAACTCATAGGAACTAATCGCATAGTCGTGGGACTCCTAGTTTGAGAATATTATGATAATTTGAAAATATCTACATTACGCTAAAAAATAAGTCGTTAGAGGGTGAAAATTCAAACCAACTCCCAAATGGCCCTGGAAAAGGTATGGACACCTCCCACAGGGCCAATATAACTTAAAGGAACTGATCGCATAGTCACGGGTCTATTTGTTTGAGAATATGATGATAATTTAAAAATATCTAGATAGGGCTTTAAAATAAGTCGTTAAAAGGGTGAAAACCCAAACCAGTCTCGAATGATCCTGTAAGAGACATGAACACCTCGCACGGGACCAATGTAACTTGTAGGATCTGACTGCATAGCCACGGGTATCTCAATTTGTTAATATGATGATAATTTGAAAATATCTAGATTAGTCTTAAAAACATGTCGTTAGAGGTTGAAAACCTAAACCAGTCCTCAAAGGGCCTACTAACACCTGGCACGGGACAAGTGTAACTCGAAGGAACTGACCATGTAGTCATGGGTCTCCCAGTTGGAGAATATAACGATAATTTAAAAATATCTAGATTAGGCTTAAAAATAAGGCTTTAAAGGGTGAAACCCCAAACCAACCCCCAAATGGCCTCGTAAGAGGCATGAACACCTCATAAGGAACCAGTGTAACTTATAAGAACTGACCGCGTAGGAACGGGTCTCCCGGTTTGACAATATGATGATAATATAAAAATATATATATTATGTTTAAAACATGTCGTTTGAGAGTGAAAACTCAAACCTGTCCTCAAACGGTCCCGTAAAAGGCACTAAGACCTCGCATGAGACTAATGTAACTCGTAAGAACTAACCATGTAGTCAAGAGACATAGGGTTTGAGAATATAATAATAATTGTAACTCGTATATGCAATTTTTTAGCTTGAATAATATTTTTTAAATCACTTGGTTACTAATATCATCTCTTTTTTGTATCCTATTTTTTTTTGCAGGATAACATTTTATCGGCAGTTTTATCCACGTGGAACACACGAATAAGTCAATGGTTTACAATAAGGGGATTATTTATTTAATGTCATTAATATTCAAGATTCTAATTTTTATGTGTTATGGTCGTGCCTGCTTTTGTAGTTTTATTATTAACTTTTATGGCCGTGAGGGATTTTATAATTTTATTGTTATATTTTATGACCGTTCAGGCTTTACATTAAGCATGTTTTATATTACTAGGTTTTCGAATGTTCATAAAATAGAAAAAATTCTGCTCGATTTTTTTTTCGTCTGTTAACTATTAAGACCTGTAATATTTTGAAGTGTGTATGTACATTAGTTTATCAACAACGTGTGAGATTCGCTGAATTTTCTTGATTATTTTTGCAAATAATAAATATTTTTCTACCAGATTTGGAATTTGCTGATTTTTCACATTTGTTTTCAAATAATATTTTTTTTTTATTGAAAAATCTGGCACAGTTTTAACGGCATCAAATTTTAATATTGGAGCATGGTTATAAAACCATCTGCTACGCTTTATAACCGTGCCAAAAGCATGCCAAAAAATAGAAAATCTGGCACAATTTAAAAGCGTGTCAGATTGGGCAATATGGCACGGTTTTAAACCGTGCCAGATTAGGTAATCGTGAAATATTTTTTGTGAGTGATGAGTAAGTGTTAGGTACCTAACGAGATGCTTAGGAGGGTCCTAGGATAGGGTGTCTACATCCGACATGAGTGATGATCAGGTTGGTAATCTTTCGTTTTACCATATCGTTTGAAGAGATATTGGTTGATACTAGCGCAACGTCAAGAGGTTCAAATGAGAAAGAAGAGCTTTCTGCTGAAAAGTGATTCACTACTCTACGAGCGGATTCAAAATCAGATTTTGAGGCTTCATATGTAGAAGATGTCGAGTCGTCCAAAGAGATGGGTGCGGGATATATTTCTTCAGTAGTTCGGGCTACAAAAAATGTAATTGTGCTCTTGTATCTGATAAAAAAATAGGCCGACCTAGGATGATCCCTAGTTCCGTGACTTTATTGGATGGACCAAATAGTTTCCAAGTCAAATAAATTAACCTCAAAATCACGAAGAATTTTGTTCTTCCTCTTTGTTGCAAAGAAGAAATCAGGGGTACGAAATCAACAATAGATATAAAGTAGAAATCAAAATAGAAAGATTTAAAATGTGTGTGTATGTCCTAACCTATTCCCCTGCCCCCCTAAGGGCACTCGGGACCCTCATATTCTATGCCCTCGGGAAGTGGGGAAAACTTCCAATTCTTAATAATCAAACTGTAATCCAAATAATCCTTATTGGAATCAGGTAAATTCACATCAAAAGCCCTGTTTCACTACCTTGTATGCATATATTAAATGTTCTCATTAGTGGACCGTATATTAAATGTTCTCATTAGTGGTTATCACAAATGGATAAAATGAAATATACGAAGTTCTCATGGATGGTAAAAGTGTTCGGAGATGAAGAAAGGTTTTTGAATAAAGATGAATTGAGCAAAAAGGTGGGAACTTACGTTTTATAAGTTTGAAATGGCGTATTCGATTTCCATGGCATAATGATGATAAAGTGTACCTGGAATTTATGTTTTGACGGTGAATGGCCACCAAATATTTTTTATTACCAACATATTCTTGGTGTGCTTTGTCTCCCAAAATTTGCCTATATTTACAAAAATGCCACTAAACTAGGTGAATTAAGCACCCTTGTTCACCAACTCTTAGAGGTCGTTAGCCGACCACACATCTTTGTCGACCTAATCACAAGGAAAACCAAGTGACTTATGCTACTTGCCTATTCATAATTATTTAACACTTCATCCATTCATTCCACACCCCATACCTCTCTAAAGATTCAATACTCCGGAGAAGCTACTACCTGTTTAGTCATAAATGAAGTCCTGGGGGGATTTTGTTGTATCATTAGGAACAAATGACACTGTGACACCTATCATTATGATATTGTGGCACATGTCATTTTGAAGAAGCTCATCTCACTTACTAAACGTGATTGGCGCATCATCCCCTCAGTTAGCTCAGCCGACCATAATAAATTGATGTTAATGGTTTAAATCACTAGGCGCGCATTTGAATCATGTATGGGAATATGTATAGCCCCCCATCATACACACGTGGGGCAGTCCATTCTGCTGATTGTAGTTAATTCTTCATTAATTACCTTTAGAATGTAAGAGGGTGCAATTATCTAACTTATAAAGGCACTCCACTTATCTATCTCGTCTATCTTATAAATAGCACACATTCACATCCAGGGGATAAAGAATCCATATATTGTCACAGAGAACTTTGAGAGATTGTACACTTTCTAAGTGATGATTGAATAATAATCCCTTGCACAACACCTTCGGATGTAGGCATTATACATGTCACACCACCTTAACCCCCCCTCCCCCCCCCCCCCCCCCCCCCCGGCTCCCTTATCTATTCCAATTTATCATCTCTCTTTTTAACCTAGTCCATTGATTTCTTTATTTGTTATAGTTTATTTTTGGTATTTATCAACTAAGAATCATAAAATTCATATTCCAATTTTAGACCATGATAGTCTATATTTTCCTAATCCTATGAGTTGAGGTATCCATCTTAAATGTTAGGGACAATGAGGCTGGATTCTTCTATTTATGCGTTGGTATGTAATTACATGGTTTGTGTTATGACCTTGTGATTTTCCCTATTGTGTATTTTGAGACTGTAGAAGTTGAAACCTTCTTTAGTAGGTACTATTAGAGGCACGAGAGATCCGCAGAGGTATAGACCTTTATGAGATATTTATGTGTAAGCCATGGGACAATTCTATTCTTTAAAGCCACGCATCGAGCGTACTTGTGTTAAACACTATGTTAGTGGTACTATATGGATTTATTTGAGATTATCGGTGATGATCATATGATTAAAATTGCTACCAGTAGCTTTATCCTTATTATGTTAGACTGATGAGAGACTGTGAAATATTATGTTGATGGCATGTTATGGAGGGTAGTGGTTTACATGTAGTTATACTATGGGATGAGATATTCACTTAATAACTTAACTGTCAGTATGACAAGACTAAATTACTATTATATGTATCCTTTGATTGTGATCGCGTATTAAATTCTTATTGTGTGTCTGACCCTCTTACGTTGAAAACATTTCAATACCTAGGCAACCACACTATTAGGGTTGATACACCAATTTGGTTCAACTCGACTCTAACTCTCTAATTTCTTCTTATCAGTTATGTAGGTGTCCAGATTTACATACTCCATATTTATATTAAGCCTTTATTTATGAATGTTTAATCTACGGACCTATATTGGGTTCCACATATTGAGACCTATGTATTTCTATTGAGGAACTATTTATTAATCCAGTTGGCTTGTGGAGATTTTACTAGATTAATTATCTTATTGGTTGCTTATGGACTCAACTATTATCCATATTAGTCTGTAAGTTATTTAATCATTTTATTTATTTATTTATTTTCACATGTTTAAAATGATATGTAATTATTCGATAACCCTTGTTGACTATATATGAGACTTGTGTAACACCCCGCACATTCTGGCGTCAACTGCCGCCAAACTATATCGGGCGTTACTAAATAAAATACCACTCACCATGTGAAGAAATATAAGACATTGAAAATGTTTTCCACAAGATATAATGCAATTAAATCCAACGAATGTATAACAACATCCAAAAAATAATATCCATCACCATGTTAATCTCAAAAATAATTCTAACTCCAATTATATTTAAAACTCAAATGAAGTAATCCAACAATAAATATGTGACTGCAACCATAAACAACTGTGGAAAATCCTTAAATGGAAGTATCGTAATATAAATGACAGAATGGAAAGTAAATCTAAACTACTAAAGAAAATAAAATAAATCTCCAGTCATGCTATACAGCTACTCTAGCAACACGGGATGTTACATACTTCCCAACTAGCACATAAATTTCTTCCTCGAAATTTGACTAAGTGTAAGTATGCAAAATAAAATAAGACTCGAATATTCCTGCCCATAGAATGCCATGATTGGGCATCTATACACCCAATCATACATGCACCTACCTCGCGATTAAAATACAGCATATATCTTAATAGCACATATCTAGGAAAATAATTATCTATCATGCTACCCCACGAATCACCACTCGATTCTCTCTCCAAAAGCCATCGTAGCACTTAAGTCATCAAATCAAATCACATCACCAAATTGATACTTACGATACCTAACATATCTACTAACAATATCCAAAATCAATTATAAGTATTCTCACATCAAGATTACTAGTTCTAACCTCAATGCCTATAATGTCCTTAATACAAAACACCCTATCTCTAAGAAACACTGCTGACAGGTATGCTAGATCCAATACCTTAAGGAGTACGAATCAATAAAGGGAATCAAATATCGGTAACACGGAAGATAAATGGACTCACAATCTACGAGACCTAAGACCATGCTCTGATACCATCTGTAACACCCCGAACATTCTGGCATCAGCTGCCCCTAAACTACGTCGGGTGTTACTAAATTAAATACCATTCTCAGTAAGTGATAGAAATATGAGACATTCAAAACTTTTTCCACAAGATATAATGGAATTAAATGCAATGAATATAACAACATCCAACCAATAATATCCATCACCATGCTAATCTCCAAAATAAATCTAACTCCAATTATATGTAAAACTCAAATGAAGTCATCCAATAATAAATATCTGACTGCCATCATAAAAAACTGTGGAACCGATTGGCCCACCAAATCCTTAAATGAAGGTCTCATAATATAAATGACAAAATGAAAAGTAAATCTAAACTAATAAAGTAAATAAAATTTCACTCTGAAGATATCCAATGCTTGCTATATAGCTACTCCAACAACTATACCTGAAATGTTAGCCAACGCAATGGGTCAGAGCCCACCGCATGAATGCTAGATACTCTTCCCAATTAGGGTCCATAAACCCAGATAATAGCATTATACATAATAAACATCACAATAGAGTATTTTAAATTAACGAGATATATATTAACATGCGAGTAAAAATATAAACTACTACCATCTACCCACATAACTAAGCTACCCCAATTGTTTAAGTCCAATTATTCCATTTCAATTATAATTTAACATTAACTCTTATTCTTACTAAATTCAATTATTCAGTCATTCTTATTCATGTGACTCCACTATGGCCAGTTGACCCCTTATCGGTTATGTACTCACTCTTGGCGCGCTTAGAGTTCTACACATCACACCCAGTCCCCTCACTATAGCTAGTCAACCCGTATTTTGTTAGCTCTGCACATACTCGTGAGGTTCCACTCAAGACACGTCACTGTAGTCAGTCAGCCCGTATTCTATTAGTCCTGCACATATTCGTAATGCCAACACACACCCACGTAGTTATAGCCATTCAACCCGATAACTATCATTCCTACAATTACTCGCGATGCAAATTCATTTTAATACTCGTTCTTTGTCTTAGGAATTAATTCTCAATTTTCTCAAATTCTCATTATTTTCTATAAGCCCCCCCCCCCCCCTATGCAGCATAAATTCCTCAAACTACCCCTAGTCCCATACCTAGAGGTATCCAAAACATAAGTATATTCTAACCTATATTTTATGAAGAATACTTACCAATATCTACTACCTAGCCTCGCACCTAGGCTAACGATCCAACGAAAATAATGTACAAATCAACCCCATCATAGAATAATTCATCCGTAAAAACCCACATTATTTAGCCCCATACATAGAAAGCATTACCAACAACTAAGGCCTACCTACTAGTCCCATACTTAGTAAGAAACCTAAAAATAAAGTGAAAGCAATAACAATCCAAATAATCCCGTCGACCCTGCGGTGTCAATTATTAATAAAAATTAACGAATCACATATGGAATATTTTCAACTTATCACAACAATTCTTTAAATTAATAGCAAGATCACTATTTATCCACTACAAAAAAACTTCTTTTTACTACGGTTCTCCAACCGCCTCAAAAATTCCTCTAGCCATCTCAAAAGCCTTTTGTGACGCCATTTGAGACGGCAAAGGAGCGTAGTACTAGACCCCCATTTTAAAAGCTTTTTGAGACGGCAGATGTCGTCTCAAAAAGTTCTTTTGAGACGGAAAATACGTCGTCTCAAAAGGTCCTTACTTACAGGACCCTTTTGAGATGGCAAAAAATCCTTCTTTTAAAGTTTTTTTAGAGACACCAATATACATCCCCAAAGAGTTTTTTGAGACGATAACTTAACCATCTCAAAAAGTCCCCATTTATGGAACCCTTTTGAGATGGCAAAGAAGCCGTCTTTAATAATTTTGGCACCAAAATTAAAATTTCATCCATTCCTAAATATACTCTATATAATTATAAACAAAACCTCTTAAAAACAATATTACATATTTTGCATCCCATTTCAACATATAACATATAATTTTCCATTCAATTATAATTAAAGTTCATACAAAGAAAAAATACACAATTTAAACATTGTGTCTAACATAGATCTCGCTATACAATTTCACTCATCTCATTAGAAAAAATACATAAAAAACCATTTATCCCTAACATAAAATGATGTACGCAAAGTAAACTCACAATCTTCAAGCATACGACCTCCAGCAAAATGACTCAAATATCTTGCCTTGTCCACAAAGGGTTTTCACCTGCAATAAATTTATTAAGTGTCAGTTACCTTAAACAAAGAAGTAATTTTTTTAATAGTTCCTATAGATGACAATATTTAAAAACCTTATCAAATTTGTATATCTTCGTATTATTTGCTTTTAAAAATACTTAATATTTTTTTTAAAAATCGGAAGTCTCCTTTATTTATTCATGAAAACCAACCTGTTTAAACATAAAAATTAACTCAAAAATAACGACAGAAATAACCACAATTTTCTAAACAACTAATATAAATAAATATACACATTACGATTCCTTTTACCGTTGGACAACATAATGAACAAAATTTAACTTGAATATGTTCGACCCTTGCTTGTGGTTGAGAGCAAGACTAAAGAGGGAATGAGCGACAAGCTCTTTGTTCGAGAGAATAGATGCAAAAGCTCCAACGATAAAAGGCTCAAGTATAAGTATAACAAGTCCTCGTGGGATAGTAAACTTCCTGCAACAAATGGGATACAAAACGCAATTAGCTATGGTTCTGAAAAAGTCAAGAAACATTAACTTGATTTGGATACTTGGACAATACTTGTTTAAAACCCAATACAAAAACCATCTCCAAAGATTTCATGATTATATAAATATAAAATAAGAACAAACATTAAATATGAGTAGACAAATAACATAGGAAAATATGAGTAACAGTATCACCAACAATAAGGTCATGAGTGGAGTTCAAGGATTATCACCAAAACCTTCATAATGTCAACTAATTAATCAACTCCACTGTCTCCAGTAAGAAGAGTCTGTACAATAATATGAGTAGACAAATAACATAGGAAAATATGGTCATTAGTGGAATTCCACACAAAAAGTGGTAAAAGAGATTCAGAGAAGTAAACTAATTGTCCAAGAATTAACTCAACCATCACACAACCTATAAACCATATAGCTATAGGTGATGTACATTCATTGGCACAAAATACAGTATGCGTTCAGGGGCTCGGTAATATCTTGGGAAAATGCGGGAATTTCCTTTCACCTTACAATATGATCATATAGCACGTGGCATTCAAGTGGTGAGAGCACGTGGGTCGTGGCCACCACAAAGTTTATAATTTCATTTGAGCCCATTAGCATTAAAAGGACCAATATATCTACACTGCAACGGTAAGAAAAGAGCACCAAAAAGACCACCACAGAAATACTATGGAGTTTAATTAGCCTCTTAAGCCTTCTGACAGTAGGCTTGTTGCCAATACATCTGGCATTCCAAAAGAGAAACTTTATCTTTTAGTTATAAAAATCTGGAGCATCTGCATGTTGCCACAGAGTTATAAAAATATATCATAAGTGTGCAAGAGTGGTAACCACTATAAATGACATATATTTGAAATGTTGCAATGTCGTTATAATGTATGAACCCACGTCAATTTACAGTACAATGACAAAAGTTTTATAGGATTAATGTGTTTCACCAAAGGTCTCATTTGCTAGCAAGGTCAAGCCACTGAACAGCTATTCCACTTGTTACAAGCACAAACCTGCTTATATTCCATGACATGCAGTTGGACAAGTCTAAGAAAGTATACCAGAAAAGATATCCAATGATCACTAACTGCATTATTACCCCAGTCCCTCCCTTTCATTGCTTTGACCAAGTCTTTGTAGTTGGGATAGAGTATCAAATTTATGTTCGTCGTACGCCTTTTCTATGGGAGATCAAACTATTATGCTGCATAATGTTGTGAATGTTGGTTTCCATCACTAAAATTCTTAGCTCAAACGAGGTAATTAACATTATTGTTAACTCTGTGTATTGGGCCTGAAATACTGACCACTAATTTTCTAGTCTTAGATCATTTTCTCAATAAAATGCTCTATGAAATAAATACTTTGTCAGTAGTGTCGAAGTTTAAATAAGAAAAAAAAACTTTATTTTTATTTAGATGTATATGTACAATTCTTTTATTGGGAGATGAGATACATCAATCTCCATGAATATTTCTAATTTCTGTATAATGATTTGATTATGAGAGTACATACATGTAATAGAACAAACAAAAACTCTCCACTAGATAATCTAACTCTAGACGAACACCTCAAGATAAAAATGATTGACTTTATTTTTTATCAAGATTAGACCTTATACACGCGAATGAATAGTTACCTGAACTGTAATAAACACATGTATAAATCTTAGACCGAGTGGAATAGTTTAGAAAGTATAGCATAAAGTATAGGCATCATGGTACTATTATAGATTTTTCAACAGTTAGTTTATGTTTAATGCAAACTAATGAGTACTGATTTTTCTATTATATAAAGACTAAAAGCGAAGTTCAGAGCGATTTGTCCTGTAATTAGGGCTGCAGAAGAACTAAGCTATTCATGAACAAAGGTTGTCTTGGTCGTTAAGCAAACGAGTTGAGCTCAAGTTCAAGATTGAGCTCAATTAAAAATTCGAGCCCGATTAGCCTCAACTCGTTTAGTCTCCTAAGGCGAGCTCATCTTAATCTGATTTGATTTAAAGCTCGAGATTGACTCGTTCGCAAGCATTCATTTAAAGATCGATCTCGTGATTCATCACATGACTAGTGATTTCTTTATATTTACATGTACTTCTCCACCCCCACCCCCTCTATACCTGTTACTGCAACCAATGACACTTATATGTCATTGACTGGCATTGGGTCTATTTTATCTCCTAATCTGTTCATTTCTCACGTCTCGTTTACAATTTTTGGTCTCGACTGGTAGCTTGGGTAATTTGAATTATTGTGATATCTCTGAATGTCATGGGTGCAAATTGGCTAAGTTCACCTCTTTACCCTAAAATAAAAGTTCTACTATTTCTGCGGCGCCTTCTGATCATGTTCATTCTGATGTTTGGGGACGTGCTCCGATTTTGACAAAAGGAGGGTCTATATATTATGTTTCTTTTATTGATGATTGTACTCAATATTTTTGGATATATCTAATGAAGCATCGGTATGAATTCTTTTCAATATTCATTACTTTTCACTCAGTATTCTGCTGTTATTAAATGCTTTCGATGTGATTTATGTGGCGAATACTCTTATATGAAAATCCTCCTTGCTATTGTTGTTTTTGTATGAAGAAAGGTCATACCACTCAGGATTGCATTTTCAAGAACCATTCAAAACCTAGTCCATCTACTAATCCTACAAATATTCCAAAACCAATAAAGCCTTTGCCCAAACCCCCAAACCCAAAATGAATGGAAGATCAAAACCAACAAGATAAAACCTACTACTAAAAAGGAAAACTTATTGAAGAACCTACTGGTAATCATCCCCAATTGTTGAACTATATCCCCCATGTGCTCTCGAAAGATCAAAATGCCATTCTCAGTGCCTTTCCAACTGAAGAAGAAATTCTACAAGATGCAAAAGACCTCAATGAGGACAGTGTGCCACGTCCTGCTGCTTATGATAAAAAAAACTTATTTTTCTCTAATCTTTGAAGATTTCCAAACAAACAAGTGAATTGCAACATCATTATTCTTACATATATCGTTTATGAGTCGTTGATCCTTGATCCGCTCCCTATTACATATCACTTCTTAAATCCTCTAAAATTTCTATAGACACCAACATATGTATATATTACCGGAGAACGCTTAGCTAAACCATTTGTATTAATTTTAGTCAATTTAAAGTGAGAAAGAGACCAATTCACTGGAGTGAAAGAATTAGGATCTCTAATAAGATGAGGAATGTAAAACACTATATATCACCGTAGAGATATTATATCTTGAAAGTAGTTTCTAATTAGGTACAAAAGGATTCTAATTGTACCAAATGATATCCTGCTAAAGTTAAATTTGGCTCTAATTTTGATTGTTAATTTCAGAACTTAAAATAAGGAACAATGGAACAGAACATGTAAGAAAAGTAGAGGAACTCAAAATTAATATCCAACTAAAGTACTTAATTATACCAAATGATATCTAGCTAAAGTAAGAAAGGAATAGAACATGTAAATACCTAATTCTACTAAACAATATCCATCTAAGGTAAGAAAGGAACAAATATATAGAACATGTTAACAGTTTTGATTGTTAATTTCAGAACAAAGATACAGTACTGCTATATATGTTATAACATATATAACAACTATATATGATGTTATAACATATATAACAGTTGTGATATATGTTATAATAGTTGTGATATATGTTATAACATATATAACAGTTATAACATATGTAGTGATATGTACCTCATAACAAGTCAGTGTTGTACCCTTGATAGGACCACTATTACTCGAAAAGAGGTCATTCGAAATCCTAGGAACCTCAATCGAGTATAGACAACATATAAGCATACACTCAAAAGGTAATGCCTCTATAAAACAATCCTATAAATCTCAATGAATGAAAATCCATAAACTTATAATAGAAGCTTTAATTGTTTAATTGATGAAAAGGGGGGAATGTTATTGGTAATAGAGAGATGAAGCCATATCAAGAGATACAAAAGAGTGAAACTTTTTTATGGCCAAAGGCCATTTATCCATGTGATAAGAAAGATGAGAGATAATGGTTTTCGTGAAATGAACACGGGTCAACTAAAATTGGGTGTAGAATATTATGTATCAACTTTATTTATTGCGGGTGAAGTTGAAATAATGCCTTACAAAATAAGAAAAGTCATTCTAAAAAGAACAAAATGTGCTCATGAGACTAGTGTTTTTGAATGAAACTCTTCTTAGATGTGATAAATTTTGGCTTTCCATAATAACAAATGATAGGAATTTCACTAGTTTTACTAACAAAACTTTATTTCTCTTCCGTTTAATCTAAGCAAATATATCCAGACATTGGGAAACATATCACTGATGAAATTAAGCATATCAATTAAACCAACAACGGTGAATCAGCCTAACCACACTCAAAGTAGGGTTACTGAACAATTTATAGCTGTGACTTCAATTTATTAATTTTTGGTAAGGTATTTTACATACCACGAGGTGTCTGGGCCAGCTTACGCGCACCTCGACTAATCCCCGCTCGCGGTTCGTGGCTTTCGCTGGCTAAGCATTATTTTGACACTGTCAGGGATCGAACTGGGGACCAAACCCAGTCCACCCCCAAGCAGTGTCCCAGTGGCAGCCTTATACCACTGGGCCAAGAGGCTTGGTTCTTCAATTTATTAATTGAGATATGTATTTATAGCATAATTTTGTCCTTTCCAGTCCTAGATATTACCAAAATAAAATAAATTCTATTAGTTATGATGTCAATTAGAGTGACGTGTCTAAATAACCATATCTTATGCACTGAAGATGTTTAAGTTCTAACTGATATGAGCAATGCCAAGCATAGGCAAAAAAATCGGACATTGTAATAAAGTAAACTGCTCAAGTTAAACAGTAATTGGTGGTCTCCTATCTTATAACAGAGTAAACGAATCCCAAATTTACTCATTAATTACTGAATGTTAATATTTCTTAACTCAAGTCACTGGTTTATCCAAATGATAATTTTTTAATAAGATAATAGAGGAGGGTGAATTTCCAACTGATAACACCACTTCCAATCCTGAGCAAACAAATGCATACACTGGGAAACAAAACACTTCTCGTGGGAGGCAGATAACTGAGACTAACACCTGTTAATCAACCTACTTAGACTCAAATTCTCTTTATGGGTAGCTTGCAGGATTGACAACACCATTTTCTTCTCCAAGATGGGTAGCTTTCATAATAAATATTGAATGTCACATCAACTGGATCTTCTACCTAAGTATTTCAGTGGCATTTTGAGATTAGATAGGCTCCAAACTCCTTACATTAGGAAGGTGTCCGACATAATTTAAAGATGAAGTATTTGTGCACTGTTAAAATATTGTTTTCGACATAATTTAATAACCGAATTTATTTGATTATTTTAGTATTATTGATTATAAATAGTCTACAATTTTTTTATATTTGTAGAAGTTCTTAATTCATTTACTGTTTGAGCAGGACACTGTTAAGGTTCCATATTATCATGTAGTTAACCTTCAAAGGGGAGTTCTGAGGACAGAAGTGGCATTGCATAATAAGAACGAAGAAAATGTTGCTTTAAAACTAAATTATTATTGTACTAAACTTAAAGCATACATCTTCGATAGGTACTCACATGTAGATCAGTGGCTCCTGAACCGTTTATATGTCTGAATCATTAGCCATATAAGCTTCAAGTTATTTTTCGAGGAAGTGTTATGTGGTTAAAAGTACTATGAGGATACATTAAACAACACCAAACATGACCTGCTCATACATGTATGTGATTTCCAAATATACAACTAGCTATTATGAACCTTGTAGATGAATGGTTTCAAGAATAAGCGTCTTGGAAGGACTGAAAGACACAAGCTAAAGAAACTTGGATAAATTTCAGTTTCATAATAAATATTGGAGCATTAAACCCAACCCCAATTGGTAATGGGTGGAGAGGCCCCGTGATCTTATATACTATGGTGCATGAATTTTGACTTTGAATGAATTGAATATTAAATCTTGATGTCTCCTCTCTAAGTTTTTCCTCTTCTCTATTTTTTATTCTTCCTTATTCCCTTCTCCTCCCATTTACATCTTGTCTAGTTCATGCCCCATTTGCTTCTCAGAATCAGACATATCAAGTGCATAATTCAAAGCCTCTACCACAGAATCAATAGCCCATGGGTTTACCCTAGCTAATCAATATCCCATGGGTGAATGAAGAAATCGAAGCTAATTTTAAAATCAGCAGAGAGTTTCAATCAGAAATCGTGAAGTGTTCTGAAATGGAGACCGAATTAGTTGTTAGGGAATCGAAGTTCACCTAGATACTCTATCTATTATTCTAAGATTCTCAAACTTGATAACCCGAAAGGTTTACCACTAGAACAAGATGAATGTCCCATTTTTCAGCAATGCCCTTATTTCAATATTTTTCAATTAGTAACACATAAGTCTATTGGACCGAAGCATTCCATCACTGATAAGTTCATCTATTTTAAGAAGTTATCTTAATATCCCGTGAATTTCTAAACCTTGTTTTCTAAATTTGTGTGTGAGACGCACAAAACATTTGCAAATATGATGACTAATGAACCCCTGGGACTTCAATTTCATTTAAAAAAAAGGGAAATTGTCACAAACATAAAACCATTATGTATAGGACAAAATTCATTACTTAAATTTCCTCAAGCATAAATGTCTTATGTGAGATACTCATACATATATTAGAGTAGCATCTTCACACACGTGTTATTATGTTTCCCACCCCATATGCAGATCCCTTATGCCTTTAACATGTGATGCATCCGTTGTTTCTATGAATAAACTAAGTCTTTCACTTGCTTGTGTTGAGTTGAAGTTATTGATGCCCAAACCTAAACAAGTATGGATAGGATGTGGGGAAGGTGTTTTTTAGTAAGATATTATTTATGTAGATCAACTACAGTTATGTTGCCTTTGTAGGAAGAAAGGCCATAATGAAGGAAAGTGAATGTTCAAGAACCCTAGTCTAACAAGAGGCAAAAGAAAATGCTGCAAAAAAGTTTCATCCTGCTATTGAAATGGTAAACCAGAAGAAGAAAGTTTCATCCTTCTACATAATTTATCCATTTATATACCCGACAATAATCATCACGAATAGTAACAATGGGATGTAACTATAGGTGTCTCCTCCTCTGAACCTCGCTTTATTTTTGTACGAGGAAAAGAAGGGAGGGAATTCAACTTCAATAGCACTAGATTCGATTTGAATAATTCAATTAGCCTCAGTTAATGCTGGGGAAGGAATCTTTTTTATAGTGATGTGAATTGTCTGCGTTATTGACCCAAACTATTGCATACTTAAACGGTTTGGACAGTAGTGAGGAAGCCTATCTAGAATCTCCAGCTCTTTAATGTGTGAAAAGCAAATTATTGGATACATATATAGTAAAACAAGGCAAGAAGTTCACACTTAATATATGCTCAGGAGTGTGGACATTAGTTTCATCACATGAGTTAATTTCAAAACTAGGAGTCTGATGAGACTTTCCACTTCCTAAAAGTTACTTAGTAACTCTTGGGATGTATGCTCCTTTATACGGTCCACACAATTGTTGTTTTCAATTTTTTCTACCTTAGTTCCATTTGTAATCCCAAAACAAATGTCTACTAGTCAATTTCGGACAATCCGGAGTCCGATGAGGACATAAACGCTTCCTACAAGTTACGTTTGAACCTCTTGGGGATTTTGAGACTCTCTTCAAAAAGCATGGTTGATATTTTTAGCTTTTGCCCCTTAAAACATATTTTTAACACCAAAACAGGCATAAACTAATCAGTTTTGAAACTCGAGTCCGGCAAGGACACAGTGACATCTATTAGGTTACCTCAGTACCTTTTTGGGCATATGCGTCTCTATTCGCGCTACTTCGTTATTGTTTTCAATTTTCACCCCTAAATGCCTAGTTTAAACCCCAAAACAAAAACTTACTAGTTAATTTTAGAAAACGGGAGTTAGATGAGGACACAGATACTTCCGACAATTTATTTTTTTACTTATGTGGATGCAAGTGCCTCTATTTGCGCCACATGTTTGCTATTTTGAGTTTTCACCCCTAAATCCCAATTTTAAGCCCAAAATGATAGTACACTAATTATTTTCAAATTCGGAAGTTTGATTTGGACACGGTCACTTCCTTTAAATTAGTTTTCGAGCATTAGATTCTCACCGATGTTTGCGTTACTCAAGTCGACATTCTCGCATTCGCTTCATCCACCACCTATCGCGCGGATGCTTCCCTCTAAGGTGAAATGCTCCTGAGATTCTCCATTATTCCATTTTTTATGTTAGCAATGTACAACGATCAAATATGATCATTTTCTTCTCGGGACCTTTTACTTTTTTTCATCATGTGGATCAGTTTATGGGTCAATAAAGGATTTTTATCTTCAAAACCCATTGGAAGGGGGAGTACGCAAGAAATCAAATCTTACAGAAATGATTGAATCTGTGGACTCCCCGAAAATGCTATTAGGTGTTCAGAAATGGTCGAAGTAGTTGAATGGGATGATTACTATGACTATAGTCATAGGTAGCACAAAATGTATTTCTATGTAATTGCACCATAGATCTTATATCTATTTATATGAAAAATAAATCTTGTAACGAAGGGGATTCTTATTTGTACAAATGGTACTTCGAACTTGGAACGAGGGTGATCCTTTTATCGATGGATGCTCTTATTATACTCGTATTCTCTGAAGGATGAGTACCAACTATGTAGCTTCTACACCGAGAATTCAAGTATTGTATACATCATTAGTCTAATCCTTTGTATGAAATACCCATAATAACGAACTTTTTTTAATAGTAAACACACAGAAGAAAGTATAGACAATCAATAATTCTAACTTGAATGGCATGAACTAATTTCAAAGTACATGAATTAATTAACACAAACAAACATATCAATAATATAACTAAAATTCACACAAACTAGTAAATAAAGATTATCTTATATTAATCTAAAAATATACAACAACAACCAATTGGCAATCCGGGTTTTCAATTGGCTCATCCTCAACTTCCTATCACCACTATAAGTTAATTCAGGTTTTCAATTGGCTCGCCCTCAACTACATATCACCACTACAAGTCATATGTACAAAAACTAATGATATAGATCAATAATTAAAAATTAGAATTACCTTTTATTCGTACCAATTCAATGTTTTAACTTGAATGTCCCGGTTGTTTCAAAATGAATGTAAACGGCCACGCAAGTAGTAGCCCCCTGTCAAATACCCATAAATGAAAAACATGTGTATTAGGGATGGATCCAAATATGAAAAACAAATGGGTTTTTGCACAAACTACCATAATCTACATGCTCAAACTATAACTCATGGAATAAAGCTAAATATATTGTTCAATTTGAAATTTCAAATACTAATTTGTGTACTATCCTTCTTTTATATAAGGGGGTTTTGGGGATAGGTCCTCATAATACTCAAACTGTATAAAAATAGGACATTCCACGTAATTTTATAAATTTAGTGCTTGTACTAAAAACACCATGAAAAATGGTGCCGCTGGCGAAGACCAAAAAAATGAACTCCTAACTCTAAAGGAACCACACAAATAAATGTTATTGTACCGTGGTGACTAAATTTATAAACTTGAAAAGCATTGTCCTAAAAATCCAAATATAAGAAGGAAGATGAAATTTACCTTAATTCTCTATTTATATAATATTTGCATAGTAAGAATATGATAAATGGTCGTCTAACAAATGATTCACCAATACTACAATGATTTAATTATTTTTTTTATTTTCCAATTACAAAATACAAATACAATCAATAGCATCTACGTAGGTGAATTCAAAAACAAAATATAAACAACCCATTATCTTGGGTGATACATGCTCAATTATGTAAAATCAGCCTATAAGAGAAAATGAACAATTTACAATTGTTCCGAAACTTAATGTGACTGTTTGTTTGAAAATAAATACAATAGACAAAGATTTAAAATAAATAGTTCACCTAATACCTTAAAAAAACCAACAAAATAAAAATCAACAAAAAATCTAAACGTTAAAGACACAAAACAAATTCAAAACTAAATATACGTAATTAGATCTTGAAATGAAAGGGTCCATCGACCACTTTGTCAGATTCAAACAAACCAGAACTTTAAATAAAAAAGTTAATTGATTCTCATATTCAACTACTACAAAGCTTAAATGCATAAACAAACTTAATTAGATCTTGAAATGAAAGGGTACATTTACCACTTTGTCAGATTCAAACAAACCACAATTTTAAATCTAAAAGTTACTTGATTCTCATATTCATCTACTACAAAGCTTAAATGCAGAAATAAATAAATAAATACATTTGTAGATCTTAAATTACTTAACCTAAGTAGAACATTGATGGGAATCAACATGGAGGCTAACAAAGAGAGAGCTGTGTGGAGGAGAAGGAGAAGCTCGAGGAGGCGGGGGAGAGCAGAACGACCTGCGTGTTTTTGTTTGCCTTCTTTTTCCTTTCTTTTTTCTATTTTCTTAGGCCAATACAAAGAAGTGGGAGTAGAAATCAGTAAAGGGGGGAAACCAAAATGGGTTTAGCCGTCTCAAAAGGTATTTCTCTTGAGACGGCTTCTGATATGCCGTCTTATTAGGTATACTTTTTTAGACAGGTAAAATTATCGGTCTTAAAAACTATAATTTTTAAGATAGTTAATTTTACCCGTCTCAAAAAGTGAGTTTTAAAGACCTGAATTTTAGCCGTCCCAAAAGCCTCCGTAGTAAAAAGCAATTTTTTTGTAGTGATGTCCGTTCAATTATAACATTAATTAATACAATTCATTTTCTCATCAATTTATATAATTTCTATTCACATGCATATTTTTGGGATCATACATCAATAAATATCTATTCTACAAAATGCACATAATTAACGTAGTTTTACATGTTGAAATTCATTTATAACATCCCTATAATTTATTCTACATGCGAACGTCATTAATTCTAGTGGAATCCCAACCTCTAATCTAAGCATGCAAGAGTTTTGAGTCTTAATTCGTATTAAATCTTTGAATAAAATCAGTACCAAACTTTAGTCTCAATTTTCCTAATTTGTCTTTCTAATTTATTTTAAAAAAATAATAATAATTAGGATTTAGGCAATATTTAAAATGCATAATACCAAAGGGAAAAAAATAAGTATTCATGCCTGTAATAATCGTTTTGAAGAATTTGACTTGATGGTTGCATTCCTAAACAATGAAAACAAATTTGGACGATTGTTGATGTAAAAAATTAGATTTAACCTAATTATTTTAATCACAGATAAAAATGAATAAAGAAATAATAGACAATAGATTTTTAAAGTGGTTCAGCCTTATAAGAATGGCCTACATCCACTGTTTTTGTATTGTTGACTGTTTGCTTGGAATTCTCGAGGAATGGTTTTCTCAAGAAATTCCGGTCCCCCTCTAATGAGGAGGTTACAATGTATTTATAGCCTTGAGGTTGTACAAATGAAAGGACAATGCATTGTTATCTAGTAGACATGTACATCTGTATGATAATAATGAGCATTTAATGCGCAGTCGTCTCCTTGATTATCCTGATTGGAGTGTTATGTAGCTCGGATCGCCTAAGTTGCTCAGACTGCCTAAGTTGCTCGGTATAATGAAGTTCCTCGGATAACATGGGTTGCTCGGGACACCCAAGTTGGTCGGGGAGTTTAACTTCCTCGGAGTCAGTGTATTGTTCATTGGAAAGTGTTTGTAGGTGACATGTAAGTCGACGCGTGTCTCCACATAATTGATCCACGTCAGCAGACTAAATTTGATACCAACAGAAGCCCCCAATGTTTCATAGTTTGATGTCGAAGAAAAGTATGGGACATTATTCTTGAAAATTATATAGATTATCAGTTTGTATGATTTTTAGAGAAACGTTGTATATAACTTCTTTTTAAATGCATAGTATCGGGCCTCATAAATATTTTAAATGTTCATGACTGCTTCGATTTTTGTGCCCCTTTTCTTCTTTTTAGCCGCCGAATACGCAAACGTCCGCCCTGGTAATCATTGCTTTTCTCTATTCTCGAGGTAAAGTATTTAAACGCAGCAGAAATCCTATCACTTTTCAAATCTGTATCTTTGAACTTTTCATTTCTTCTCTATCTTGTGCGTTCGTTTCTTCCATTGTTCGTTGTCAACTGATTCACTCTTTTCCTGTAAGATTTTCTTCCTTCTCTTTTATTTACTTTGTTCATCATGGTTTACCTTGTTGAATCGCTTAACAAATTTCGTTCTGAATTTTCAATTCCTTCATGGGTCATATTGGAAAAACTTTCTGAACCTTTTGACAATTTTTCTTTGGCTGAGGGACATTGGTTCCCAAGTCTCTTTGTAGCCGAATGTGGCTTTTCTTTTCCTCCAAATCCTTTATGTTTATTTTGACGTTGTACCTGCAAAAATAGCGTCAAATACCTGGAGGATAGTTAATGGAGTTCATAGGTTGAACCAACTTCATGGAACCCGTTTAGGGATTCCAGAGATTATGTATTGCTATTGATGGGTTGTCAGTGATAGTACTTTTTATTTCAAAACTAGGTTTTTTAATAGGGCATTAGTTGTCAATCTTCCTGATGCCAACAGGGATTATTTTGAACATGGAGTGGTAATGAAAAATTGGCAACATCATCCATTAAATGGAGATAATGTATACCAAGGTCCTAGATGTCCTCCTTATGGCAATGGGATATGGTTTTTTTTATTTTTTTGAAATCTTGTTTTCTTTGTGTTTGATAAAATGTATCATTGACATTTAATTTTTGATTATTTGCAGTTGACAGCAAAAGAAAGTCTCCCAAAGAAAATGACGTTAATTTAAAGCATTTGAAACTTATCTGGAGTTTACACCAATCCATTTCCAAAGAAAATATTAGATCAGCCTCTTATTTGTTGCACTACAAGATCTATACTTCATCTTTTACTGCTCGTCCAGTGGTGGTTAGTCTTGACCAAATACTAGCTTCTGAAACTAATTTGGAAGGTTCTTCTTTTGAGTCAATTGCTCCCATCAGTAATCTAATGAAGAGAAGAAGAGCTCCTGCCTTCTTTGATAAATCTACCTCTACCAATGAGGAAGCAAAGAAAAGCAAACCAAATGTCCCAGAAGAAGGGACAAAAATTATTGATGCACTTCCTCCTGCTGCTACCGAGAAAGTTATTGAGAAGCTCCCTGTGGCTTCGAGAAAGATTGTTGCTATTACTCCTCCTAGTGAGGTTATTGTCATATCACCAGCTAAGACAACGTCCTTAGTTGAGAATGTTCTTGTTCCTCCAAGGAGGTTAAAGAAAAATTCTTCTGAGCGACTTGCTGAACTAGTCTCTCAACCATCAACTGTTGTAGGTGGTGTTTCAACCTTTATTCCACCGAGCTCCGTTGTGGGCTTAGTAAAATCTTGGACTATCCCAGAGGTCCATGACATTGAAAATACTCTCGCTCGTGAGAGAGTTACGGCTCTAGCTGCTCAACATATTGCCTCAATAAGTATTATTGATCTGAGCCCTTTACTTTTTAATATTATGTTCGTACATTAACTTAGAGTTATTTATTTTCTCAACTGGTAACGTGTTTCAACAGCATTGTGAAAAAGGATGAAGCCATCAAGGCCTCCAGTTCCTCGGATGGAGTAGAAAAGGCTTTTATTGGATTAACCCAATCTTTGAAAGACTCTCATCATAAGTATAAGGAAAATAAACTTGCTTGGGAGAAGCAGATTAAGTCCGTTGAACAAGAGAGAGATCGAGCTGTGGATGCCTCCAAGGATTTGGAAGAGAAATTAAAAGAGTTTGAGAAGAACAATAAAGAGCTTGAGGATAAGATCAAGAATACTAAAGAGCTTGAGAATAAGCTCAAAGATGCTGAAGAGGAAATTGTTAGACTTCATGACGTTGATCGCCAGAAATAAGAGGTGGAGGAGAAATTGAAGGCTGCCAAAGAGCTCCTTAGGGAAAGGATCTCCTCGGAGAAGGCAAAGAGGAAGAAGGCAGTCAAAAAGTCTTTTAGTGCTGGTTGGGATAAAGGCTGGAATAAAGGCCTGGCCGTCATGTCTTCACAAATGGAGTATGCCAGCCTTAAATATTTTAGGGACGGATGGGTTGCAGCCTTGCAAGAGCTAAAAATTACTAAGAATTTTGAGTTATTCCAGCAACACACTCATGGCCCTCCTCCATCTTCTGGAGAAGAAAAAGAGGACGAAGCTGCCTCAGATGAGTCTTCCATGATGACTAGAGATCAGTTTCCTTCTACTCCAGTTGTTCAAACTTTCTCCGAGCAACTCCAACCCACCATCACTTCTGTCGAAAAGCTACTTTCATCCTCCGAGCAACCAGTCATTTCCTCCAAACTTTCTGAGGAAGTCGTAGGGAACAAGGAGAAGGTGTAGAGTTGTTCGGGTGTTTGTTTTGTTATTTTTGAATATAACCACAGACTTTGTATTTTCTTCTTTGAAAAAATAAAATTCAGACTTTGGTTTCTCACCTTGAATTTCTCTTTTACTTTCTTTGTATGCATCCTTATTGATTCTCTTTATTTATCTTTGCTAGTTTTTGGCTACGATGGAGCTCCTATCAGCTGATGACACAGAGTTGTTGAAGAAATGCAATAACTATTTTAAAGCTGGTCATGCAGACTTAAACGAGGCTCAAATCATTGGCATCCTTGGTCTAGATACTTCTGAACGAGCAGTCGAAGCTTACCAATATCTGAAGTGCTTGCTCGACTGAGCTATTTCCAATAATGTGGCTTATTATGAGATGATTGAGGATCTTCAAGGAACTATAGAGGAACTCCAACAGCAGTACAAAGATTCCTCGACACTTTTGCACCAAGGGTACGAGAAGAAATATCAACAGTTAAGTGCTGAAAAAGGATATGATAAATTCATCTCTTCTTACGAGAAGAAAGAGATTGTTCTAAAGCTTGAAGTTAAAGAGCATAGACATATCGCCAAGTTTCCGAAGCAAGAGAACATTACTTTGCCAGAGGAAGTAAAACAACTCAAGTCTGCTGCGTCTTCCTCGGGAGCCTTGGTCCCTATCAATGATGAAGGTTTTTCTTTTTTGGAGGTAGAAAAATCCAACTTGCGAGATGAGTTGGAAACTTTGAAAAGAGCTGGACCCTCCACTTCTACTCATGGACGATCAAGATCTTCTTCTTGGGGACGAGCAAGGGCTGGTCGAATTTCTATTGAAGAAGCAAGAACTCAAACGACCTTGGAGAATCATGCTTTTTAGTTCGTAGTGAAGAACCAAGCCTTAGCAGAGATGTCTAAGAAGATTCTGAACCTCAGCGAGCAATTTTCTACACAAAGCTCTGCCTTGGAAAATGAAGAACTTCTGGTGAAGAATCTTCACGAGCAACTAGAGAGGTTAATTTTCCAATTCCATAAACATCCTAGAGAGTTTTGGATGGCTGGTTACAATGAATCACTTTGTCATCTTGATGCTCGTTTAGAACAGTCGAATAACGAAGGGTATAAACAGGGTTGGTTGAATGATCTTTGTGTTTTAAAATTGGAGAGAGATCATTTCCTGTGGGATTACTATAATCCTGGAGTTCTTGATTTACCCGTGCCTCCTTTAAAGCTTGACCTAAGTTAGATTCCAGCCCGGGCCATTCCTCGCATTCTGATCTCTAAGTATCTTAATGATTATAGTCTTCATTCAGATTTCGAAATATCTCACGCAGAACACCTGCTTGATCGTCCATCAATAATGAACGTCAGAATGCTGCAAGATTTGAACTTCATAAATTCCCCTTATAGTCTTGATGATCCTCCAGCTGGGGTAGACCCTGTTTCAAAGGCAGAGGGATAGAAACCGATAGAGTAGAATTTGTTCAATTGATATCACATGCGATCTGTAATTTATATCATATGTAATTTGTTCTGGTTTTAATGAAGAAATTTTTAGTTTTCTTTGCAATTTAATTATCATTGATTTGGAAATATTTTATAAAATATCTTTTTTATTTACTGATGAACATGTATGTATACCTGTAGAAAGACAGAAATGTCTTGTTTGGTTTTTAAATTGCCGACCAACCGGAGTTGGTGGTAATTGAATGCCGACAAACGGAGTTGGTCGTGTTTGTTTCCCGACCAACCTGAGTTGGTGGTAATTTTCTTCCTGACCAACCGGAGTTGGTGGTAATTTAATTGTTGATCAACCGGAGTTGGTCGTTTTGTTTCCCAGCCAACCTGAGTTGGTGGTAATTTACTTCCCGACCAACTGGAGTTGGTGGTAATTGGATTATCGATCAACCAGAGTTGGTCGTGTTTGTTTCCCGACCAACCTGAGTTGGTGGTAATTTGCTTCCCGACCAACCAGAGTTGGTGGTAATTAAATTGTCGATCAATCGGAGTTGGTCGTGTTTGTTTCCCGACCAACCTGAGTTGGTGGTAATTTGGTTCCCGACCAACCAGAGTTGGTGGTAATTGAATTTCCGATCAACCGGAGTTGTTCGTGTTTGTTTCCAGATTGTTGATACCAAATTTAATCTGCTGACATGGACCAATCATAAGAAGACACGTGGATATCTACATGGCAACAACAAGCACTTCTGAGATGATCACACGCTCCGAGGAACAAGACTATAACGAGAAATACTAGTTCCCCGAGGAACACTGCTTCCCCGAGGAACTCACACCTCTCCGAGGAACTCTTGAGCACCGAGAAGCTTAGGCGGTCCGAGCAACTCAGGCGGTCCGAGCTGCACCTCGAACGAGGCATTAATAGCTGGATAACCAACAGTTCAAGTGGTTCATTAAATGCTTATCATTCAGACGCACACGCACAAGGGGCATTGAATGCATCACCCTTTCATATGTACATCATTTAATGTATCACCCTTTCACATAACAGCCTCAGGGATATAAATACATTGTACAATCCTCATTGTAAGGAAGACCCCCCCCCCCCGGACCGAAATTTCTTGAGATAATTTGTAATCTAGAATTCCCATACAAACAGCAATACCAAAACAGTGGACGTAGGCCATTCTTATAAGGCTGAACCACTTTAAAATCTTTTGTCTCATTTATTTATCTGTGATTGAATTATTAGAGTGATCTAATTTTTTACATCAACAGATTGGCGTCGTCTGTGGGAATCGATTGGTAATATCGTTTTCTCACCAAAAACAATCCATTACCAATGGCTGATATTCCTGAATCCAACAATCGAAACGCTGGAACCCCTCCAAATCCATCTGCTCCACCAATTATTCCAGATCTGACTGGAATAATGGAAAATCTGGCTCAAGGCCAGACCGTCATGCAAGAAACAATGCGACAACTCATCCAAACCCTCCATAGCGGTGCATGAGCCCATTCCGGACCACGAAGCATTCAAAGAAATACCCGTGCGCCTTCTTCGTGTACTAGGCGTACTAATTCATATCGCAATGAGGAATCTGAAAATTTTTCTTATCAACCTGGACGAACTTCGTCAGTGCGAGCCACAGATACTGAACAACGTGTCACCCTCTCCCCAGAAAGGACCAGCGCATTGGAAAGATTAAGTAGGGTTTCTCCTTTCGATCGATTAGGCCCTAGGAGGAAAAAAATTCCTCTCAATGCAACGTTGAGGAGATTTCGACGACCATTACATTTAAGGGAAGGATCTGCCCAGTCGCGAACAGCTGCTCGTCAAGATAAATCCTATGACCGACTAGCTGCTCGTCTAGATAAATCCCAGGAAGCCACTTCAACGCGATCAGTTGCTCGAACCAATAGGCCCTAGGAAGGAAATGATGCATGGAAAGGATCTATTCAGAGGCTGGAGGATAGATTAGGGGAAATGGCTAGGGCCAAGAACCCTCTACAACGAACCTTTGTTCAAGGAACACCTTTTGTCCAGGATATTGTTGATTTTCCAACACCATCAAAGTTCAAAGCACCTGTTGTGACTCCCAAGTATGATGGGAAGACTGACCATGTCCTTCATATAGAACAATACCAAGCTGCAGCCGACATCTATGCTGTCCCAGATGAGATGAGATGCAGAGCATTCTCGAGAACACTTATCGGATCTGCTCAAATATGGTATAATAATCTTCCTCGGGGTAAGATCTCAACTTTCTTTCAACTGGCCGAGTTATTCATTGGAAATTTCTGCTTTGGGGAAAAGCCAGTTAAACGAGTAGCACATTTGTTAAGTGTTAGACAAAAAGTTGGTGAGAGTACCAGAGATTATATAACTCGTTTTAATAACGAGGAACTCGAAGTCATTGATTATGAGGAGAAGACAGCGATTACCGCTTTGATGAGTGGACTACTGCCAAATAAGTTGTACTACACTTTGGCCAAAGATCCACCTTGAACCATGTCAGACCTGATGGGAAAAGCGTCCAAGATTATGAATGCCGAGGAGGCTATGTCTGCGAAGAAGAATATGGACGCCAAAGAAACCAAGGTGGAAGGTGATAAAGATAAGAAGAAAGAACATAAGAACAATGGTGGTGACAAACAATCTAAAAATAGGTCGTCATGGGAGGTCTTGAGGAAATTTGATAATTACACACCTTTGAAGGTAAATATCAACCACGTCCTGGAAGAAATTAAGAACAGAGAGGAGTTAAACTGGCCACAGAAAATGAAGGCAGACCCTGACACGAGGAATAAGGAAAAATATTGCGAGTTCCACAAGGATCATGGCCATATGACCAAAAATTTCATAGCTCTTCAGAATGAGATTGAAACACTCATCCGACGAGGAAAGCAAGCGAAGTATGTTGATCGGGGAGGCGACAGAAGAAACAACGACCGAACTAGAGAGAGGTCCAGATCTCCTCGTCGAGCAGAGGAGAACAAGAAGAGAAACCATGAAGTTGATCTAGAAGATGACCCCGATCTTCCCAAGAAACCAAGGAAGCCAGAACGAGAGGTATTTTCAATACGCTTTGGGTCATTTGATTGTAATGTTATTACAGGAGGAGATCCAGGAGGAAGAGACCTTACTGCAGAGAGAAAAGCTTACCTCAGTGAGGCTCAAGCTTGCTCGTACATTCAGCGAATCAATATAGCTGAGGAAGATCGCCCGAGAAAGGTGAACAAGGAGAAATTGGTCATCGGTTTTTCAAAGAATGACCTTGTAGGTGTTTTATATCCTCACGATGATCCACTGGTGATCAAAATGAGAATGAAAGAGGTTATGATTTCAAGGGTACTGGTCCACAATGGTAGCTCGGTAGACATCATGTTCTACTCGTGCTTTGATAGTTTAAATCTAAAGTTATCTCAACTCGAGCCTTATCACAGACCCCTCATCGATTTTGCTGGCGAGAAAGTATTTCCGCTTGGGACGATCAAGTTGGATATATTCATTAGTACGTGGCCTGCTTGTCGGATCGAAAGCATACGCTTTTCCGTGATGGATAAGAATGTTCAATCATCGTACAATATCATCATGGGAAGAGTAGGATTGAAGAATGTGACACCCCGACTAATTAAATACCAGGTAGCTACTCCTTTATTAAATCAATACAAAATGCCAAGTTGGTCCAGTTAATAGCATTACTGTCGAAAGACATTTTTAATGATTACTAACCACCTAGTATTTTAAAAGTCAGTTGTCAAAATTTAAATTAAATCTGATTAACATGCAATAAATGAAATATAGAAATGTAACACAACCATTCACGATAAAGTCCAACTATAATGAATCAACAAATAAAGATGAGTCTAGAGGAAATACTCCTCACAACAATCCCAATATGAAAAGAAATAAAACAAGTCTGCATCCTGAATTAATTACAAACCAAAGTCTGAATAACTGAAATATAAAATGAAAATGTCTCTAAAAGAAATGGGCGACATGCCCTAAAACTGATGAAATTTGAATATAGAGTCAAGGAAAATGAAGCGTCTACTAGCAAGGCCCTGTAACTTCCACAACAGCTACAGCTCGTCACCTGACTGGAAATACTATGCATGGTGTCCTTGTGGCTGGGCACCTAAAAATGGTTTTTTACAAAAAGATAGATTTGAAAGCAAACGGGTCAGAGCCCGAATGTGGAGAGTATTTTAAAAACTGCAAGTGCTTTAATGACAATTAAAACAATGAATGCAAGATACATGTTAGGACGTGCTCTCACATGAAATACTCACCTCTCGTCTAACTGTGCATTCCTAACGTTCCTGTACCCATTCATGTGTTATTTATCTAACTAAACCATCATAAGTTCTAACCCAACTACTCGATTCACAATATGAATTCCCAAGGTTATTACTTAAATAGATAGCTTTACTTGAACTCGGATTCTCAATTATTAGCATTACCGTTTACTGGAGGTTATGCCCTTATTTAACTTCTCAAGGAGTTACTATAAATGATTCTCATAAATAAACATCACAATTCCTTTTCATTCAACCGTATATTATTCACATCATAAATATACAATATAGGCACCCCGAGGCTAAGCTGCGGTGCACACATACTCTGCTATCCATCCTGGTACATCACGTATATAAGGATTACAAATTCTGAATCTCTCAGGAATTGCTAGAATAAGCACAACACACAAAAATGGAGGCGAACATAATTGAACATATCCATGGTCATGTACATACCTACGCTTCATAGTTAGTTGGCTTAATAACTCACAATTAAGTCATTCCCTTGAACTATGTCCTCTAGGTACCAAACTAAATTCGGGCACACAAGGATTAGAAGGCCCTAAGCGAACGTAAACCTCCCGTGATAGCAAGTATGGTAGGTATGTCATACACATAAGATCATATACTAAGCATGCACACATCTTAGATATCTTAATATTAATAAAGGTATTTTCTACATCCTTATACCATTATTCCAATTGTATACATTTTAAGTCTTTCGTTAATATATAAAGTAGACTGTCGACACATCTCACGTCATAGATTCTTATACTTAAAACCTATCTCAAAGGGGTTATTAAGTTTCCTATTATTCCCACCTTCTATTTCATTATTCTTAAGGACCTTACTTCTGCCCCAAACCTCAATTCATCAATTTATTCAAAATTACTCATTTATCCCTAATATTATCTCACTCATCGAGCTTCATTAGCTTTTAGAATAATTCCTCAAATTAAAATCTAATTAAGGTCTGAACTTTATAACCACACCTACTGGTCTTCCTTAAGTCTAAGGACATTCATAAGGTCTCCAATAATATTTTCCAAGGGTCAACATCATTAAAATTTAACTAGGGGAAATTTTACTCTTTCTGGGAAGGTCGATCGATCGACCTTGACCTTCGATCGATTGATGGTGGTCGATCGATCAACTGATGAATGTCGATCGATCGAACGCACCAGGTAGGCTACGGACTGCTTCGTTTTGCAGTTTTCAAATCATCTCAAAACACCATTAACAAGCATGAAACTCTAAGATAACGTTCTAATATCATCATACAACCATCCTACAACATTGTTAACGTTCTAAGATCAATAATTCATCATCCAAGGGCTTTGTTTAGATCAAAACTTCATCAAGAATTCCCGTTTTCTACTTCTTTCAAGAACATTAATAAACTTCTTCTAAAATCCGTTTTTAGATCATCAATAGTTATATTTTGAACTCCTAATTCGTCCAGAATGTTTCTACATGCAAATTCCTAACATAGTTCATAGTTTTAAATCCTCAAATTCATGGGTCTACTCAATCTTCCAAGATAAATTTGATGATTATCCTAAACATGGAAAAGCATAGCATTGAATCAATTATAATTAAACCACTTGCCTCTAATCTTTCTCTGAATTTGATGTTGAATCTTTGAAGGCTGAGTTGTTCTCTCTCTCTCTCTGCAGAATTCTCTTCTTCCTCTCTCTCTCTCTCTCTACAAGTTCTCCTCAAGATGACAATGGAGGTGGGTTGGTTCTTGGCAAAATAGAAAATGGTTTCTTAACTTCTCCCGTAGCCCATTAAGTCCCTTAGTGTAGTTAGTAGGTTTAGTGGATAAAGAATAAGTCAGATTTTTATTTCAAATTTTCGTGGGTTTTAATTCCGAAATTTCCAAAATGCCCTTTTAAGTTACCGGTATGGCCCAATAATGCCCCGGGACCCAAACTTAACCCCCGGCTAGTGTTTTCTGACTATTTCGACCCTTCCGGACACGTTGGCGCACTCAAAATGACCATACGGTTAATAAAAATAAAATTCACTTTTTAATTAAATAATTACTTTCCGATGCGACTGTCACATGCGTCTCAACAAAATTTTCAAATTGCCGTATTTCAATCTCACGACAAATTTCATAATTCAATATTCATATATAATCATATATGCACATTATAATCAAATACCAACTCGCATCTCGCTAGTATTTGAATCCGGATTAATTTCCAAGTAATACACATTTAATTCAATTAATCCCATAAATAAATATCACAAAAATACGGGGTATTACAAAGAAGTTCGAGGCTGTACCATCTACAGTGCATCAGTGCCTAAAATTTCCAACCAAGTTTGGAGTAGGAGTTGTGAAAGGTGATCAGAAAGTAGCTCGGGAATGCTATTATTCATCCGCCGAGCAAGAAGAATTGGAGGAATCAAAGAAAAAGACTACTACCTACCAAGTCGATGAAGGTGCAGAGATTGAAACATTGGATCCTCGAGATGAGTCACAACTTGTTAAGGGTCAAGTGGTAGAAGCTACTGAAAACATCATTCTGGATGACGAGCACCCTGAACGAACTACTCAAATAGGTTCATCGTTGGAAGCCTCATTAAAACAGGAATTGATAACGTTCCTAAGAAGCAGAAGACAAACTTTTGAATGGAGTCATGAAGGCATGCCTGGGATAGACCCAAACTTCTTGTGTCACGAGCTTAATGTGAATAAGGAGATCAAGCCTGTGAAGTAGAGAAGAAGAGTATTCAGTCCCGAGAAGAATCAAGCTATACAGGAGGAAGTCGAGAAGCTCCAGAAAGCTTGTTTCATTGAAGATGTTAAATATCCAGACTGGTTAGCAAATGTGGTGATGGTAAAAAAGAAAAACAACAAGTGGAGGATGTGTGTAGACTTCATCGACCTCAACAAAGCATGCCCAAAGGATCACTTTCCATTGCCCCGAATTGATCAACTGGTGGATGCTACCTCGGAACACGAGTTGCTGAGCTTTATGGATGCTTATTCTGGCTATAATTAGATCAAAATGAAACCTGAAGACAGGGAGAGTACTTCTTTCATTACCCCTAGGGGAACTTATTGTTATAATGTTATGCCTTTTGGTTTGAAAAATGCAGTTGCGACATATCAGCGGCTGATGAACAAAGTCTTTGCTGAACAAATCAGTTGCAATATGGAAGTCTATGTTGACGATATGCTGACGAAAAGCAAGAAAGCTGCCGATCATCTAGTTGACTTAAGTCAGACTTTTGATCAACTGGATAAATATCAAATGAAGCTGAACCCGACGAAGTGCATATTTGGAGTACGAGAAGGCATGTTCCTCGGGTACATTGTCAATCAACGAGGCATTGAAGCAAATCCTAAAAAGATCAAAGCTCTATTAGGGCTGCGATCTCCAATGACGAAGAAAGAGGTGCAAAATCTTATAGGACGAGTAGCAGCACTCAACAGATTTGTGTCACGAGCAACTGACAGATGTCTCCCATTATTCAAGACACTCAGAAAAACTTTTGAGTGGAATGATGAATGTGAAAAGGCTTTTCAAGACTTGAAGAAATACTTGGGAGCACCTCCACTGTTATCCAGGCCAGTTATGGGAGAAAAATTGTACTTGTATCTAGCAGTATCGGAGAATGCAGTTAGCTCGGCGTTGATCAGAGTGGAGAATGGAGTGCAAAAACCAATTTACTACACAAGTAAGGCGTTCCGAGGAGTAGAGATCAGATATCCAAGGCTAAAAAATTTAGCACTAGCGTTGATTGAAGCGAGTAGGAGAATAAGGCCATACTTTCAACTCATACCATAGTAGTATATACCGATATGCCATTGAGGCAAGCCCTTCATAAACCAAAAAAATCAGGGAGATTGATGTACTGGGCAATAGAGCTCAGTGAATATGATATAGTCTATGAACCCAGATCATCGCTAAAAGGGCAGACTGTAGCAGATTTTATAGCAGAGTTCACCTACCCTGATTCCCCCGAGGAGAAAAAATTGCTCGCTGATCAACCTGTGGATGTTACAGGATCAACAGACATTAGCTCAGACCAACTCCGGTTGGTAAAAGAGCAAGTGGATGTTACAGGATCATCAAATTCGAGCTCAGACCAACTCTGGTTGGTAAAAGGGAGAGAAAAGATGATCGACGAGGAGCAAGAAATACCAGGGGAGGATGAAAAGAAGCAACAAATATTTCACCGAGGAACTCTAACAGATGATACCCCCGAGGAACCAAAGTTGCTCGCTGATCAACCTGTGGATGTTACAGGATCAACAGACATTAGCTCAGACCAACTTCGGTTGGTAAAAGAGCAAGTGGATGTTACAGGATCATTAAATTCAAGCTCAGACCAACTCCAGTTGGTAAAAGGGCGAGAAAAGATGATCGACGAGGAGAAAGAAATACCAGGGGAGGATGAAAATAAGCAACAAATATTTCACCGAGGAACTCTGACAGGTCAGAAATTTGAAGACGAGTTACCTATATGGAGGTTATATGTAGATGGCTCATCTTGCACTGCAGGATGTGGCGCAGGGATAGTTTTGAGCACTCCAGACGAGGTCGACATGGAATACGCCCTGTGTTTCCAATTCAAAACTTCCAACAATAAGGCGAAGTATGAGGCCATGATTGCAGGACTTAGTTTGGCAAAAATTATGGAGGCGCAGCAGGTTATTGTCTTCAGTGATTCTCAATTGATCGTAAATCAAATGTTGGGAGTATATGCAGTTAGAGGAGAATTAATGATCAGATATCATGAAAAGGCAAAGGAGCTGGTGTCAGAATTTGCCGCTATTCAGTTGGTCAGAATACCAAGAATGGAGAATGCGAGAGCAGACGCCCTAGCTCGACTAGCATCAGCTACTCGCACCGAGCTACGACGAACGATCCCAATTGAAGTGTTAGCTGGTCGGAGCATAGATGAAGATCTGATGATGAACTTTATCACCCTTGATTTAGGACCATCTTGGATGGATTCCATCAGGGCGTATATCGAGGAGGGAGAATTGCCAATTGACAAGCTCGCTGCCAAAAAATTGAAGTTTAAAGCTACTCGGTATGTATTAACTAATGGTGTTTTATATAGACGAGGAATTATGGCAGGTTTGCAGAGATGTGTACACCCCTCCGAGGTGAAAGAATTAATTAAAGAGATCCATGAAGGGTCCTGTGGAGCACATGTAGCAGGTCGGCCGCTTTTGCAAAGGGTGATGACGCAGGGATACTACTGGCCGACGATGAGGGCTGATTGTATAGCCTATGCAAAGAAATGTGACAAGTGCCAGCGCTTTTCCTCCATCCGAAGAACTCCACAAGCATTGTTGAAACCCATAACTTCCCCTTGGCCATTTTCCATGTGGGGAATTGATTTGGTTGCGCCACTGCCAATAACTCGAGGAAGGTTCAAGTATCTCATCGTCGCAGTGGATTATTTTACTAAGTGGGTAGAAGCTGAGCCACTCATTGACATGACGTACGAGAAGGTGTACCAATTTGTTTGGAAGAACATCATTTGTAGATATGGTCTCCCTCATGCCTTCATCACAGACCATGGAACACAATTTGATAACGAGGAGTTCGCTGCCTATTGCCATCTGTCAAACATTGTGAAGGTCCACTCAGCACCAGGCCATCCTCAAAGCAATGGACAAACTGAAGTGACAAACAGAACGCTGCTAAATGGCTTGAAGAAAAGACTGGATGACTCAAAAGCAAACTGGATCAACGAGTTACAATCAGTACTCTGGGCTTACCGAATTACTCCTCAAGTAGCAACTGGAGAATCACCATATATGCTGGCATTTGGAAGTGAATACGTTATACCTGCCGAGTTGGGGCTCCCAACCCATAGGGTACTAAATTTCAATTCCCCTGTCAGCGACTTAATGAGAAGATTCGATTTAGACATGCTCGAGGAAGTCAAAGAAGAAGAAGCCATTAGAAATGTTGCTTACCAGCAGCGAACAGCTTTGTTCTACAACAAAAAGGTGAAGAAGTGCAACCTGAAAGAAGGAGACTATCTGCTGAAGAAGGTAATTCAAAAGCACAATAAGCTGGAAGCAAACTGGCATGGACCAAACCGAGTTACAGAAGTTATTCGACCAAGAACTTATCGAATAGAAACTTTAGAAGGCGAAGAGTTTAAGAATGCATGGAACGCAGAGCATCTGCGCAAGTATTATCAGTGATGTATAGGTAACACAGTTCCATCAGTATGAATAAAATGAAGATATTCTCTCAAAGTCTCTCCTTTTTATTGAGAATTTTTTTGGGAATAGTAGTGCTACACACTACTCGACAAAACTCGACAAAGCTCAGACTGCTCAGCAAAATATTCCTAAAAATGCCAACTTCGGTTGGTTAGGAAACAAAATATTCCTAAAAATGCCAACTTCGGTTGGTTAGGAAACAAAATATTCCTAAAAATGCCAACTTCAGTTGGTTAGGAAACAAAATATTCCTAAAAATGCCAACTTCGGTTGGTTAGGAAACAAAATATTCCTAAAAATGCCTACTTCGATTGGTTAGGAAACAAAATATTCCTAAAAATTCCAACATGTTTGATGCCAACCTGTTTGGCTAGGAAACGAAATATTCCTAAAAATGCCAACCTGTTTGGCTAGGAAACAAAATATTCCTAAAAATGCCAACCTGTTTGGCTAGGAAATGAAATATTCCTAAAAATGCCAACCTGTTTGGCTAGGAAACAAAATATTCTCGCAAATGCCAACTTATGTTGGTCGGGAGGTACATATATTCTCGAAAATGCCAACTTATGTTGGTCGAGAGGTAAGATTATTCCAGAAAGTGCAAAAGTTACCAAGTATGGCTGGTCGGGGATAAAAACCCACTAACTGAATTTGGTCGACAAGAAGAATTTAACGACCTTGGTTGGTCGGACACATTTTATGAAAAATTTACCAAGTATGACTGGTCGGGGATAAAAACCCACTAACTGTAGTTGGTCGACAAGCATAATTTAATGACCTTGTTTGGTTGGAAAAATTTTAAACAACATTTTTATACTCATTACTTTAATATTAAGTGATCGAGCAACAGTACTGATACTTGTAATTTTTTAATTATTACTGAGTTGGTTGTCAAACAACACAATATTGTTATCTTTTTAACAGATATACGCAAATATAAAGTGTTTGATAACTACAAGACAATAGCAATTAAGATTTGCAAACAAAATGAGAGTTTTTCATTGAATTCAAAATAAATTACAAGTACATCGATATTGAAATGTATACTAACTATTACATTAAAAATTCCTATTCTACTGGTCTCTTCCCCTCTACTTTTGACGCAGGTTCCTCGCTAGCAGGCGGATCATTTAAAGATAGAGGAGAATTGATGAAATTAAGATCTTTCAACATCCTTGTATTCATCACGAATGGTCGATCTAAAAGATGCTCGGGACGAGATACCTTGATTTGAGAATGTAAATTGTAATCACCGAGATACTTTGAAATTAAGCTCCGAGGAATGGCCCGAGAAGGAATCCAATCCATGTCCAAATTGTATGGTGGCACAGGCAAGTCGAGCAACTCGGGATCATGATAGTCCTACAGATAATGACCTTGTTCGAGCTTCAACACACCTAAGGCATTCAGCCAGCCTTGCTTGTAGCCCTCATTGTTGGCATTCTGGATACGATCGTCCAAGTGGAATAGTGCTTCGTTGTATCCAGCCATCCAGAACTCCCTGGGTTATTTGTGGAATTGATATGTTAGCCTTTCTAGCTGCTCGTGGAGATTCTTGATGAAAAGCTCCTTATTCTCCAAGACTGACTTCTGCGCGGAGAGCTATTTTTCCAGGTCCCTAATCTTCTTTGACATATCAGACAACGCCTGGTTCTTCGCCATTAGTTGGAAGGCCTGGTTCTCTAAGGCAGACTGAGTCCTCTGTTCCTCGACAAGAACCCGAGCTGCTCTTACTCTCCCCCGAGGAGCTCTTGCTCGTCCTCGAGAAGATGTGGAAGGACCCGACCTCCTCAAGGTGTCCAACTCTTCCCTTAACTTAGAGTTCTCAACCTCTAAGAACGAAAATACCTCGTCGGTCACTGGGATCAAGGCACTAGAAGTGGAAGCTGCAGACTTCAGTTATGACATATCCTTTTGCAGGTTGTCGTTTTCCTTTTCCAGCAACTCAACAATCTGTCTACATTCTTCGACCTCACCTCTAAAGGTTCTCTCTCTTACATCGTACCCAGCAAAAAGCTTCTCGTAGCCCTTTTAGGCAATGATCTGCTGGTACTTCTTCTCGTACCCCTCATGTAACAAGACAGTGGATTCTTTGTATTGAAGCTGAAGGTCTTCGAGGGTGCTTTGAAGATCCTCGATCATTTCATAATAGGTAACGTTATTGGCTACAGCCCTATCAAGTAGACACTTCAGATATTGATATGCTTCCACTGCCTGTTCTAAAGCTTCCTGACCAAGTATGTCGACAACTTGTGCAGCACTCAGGTCTGTGTGACCAGCCTTAAAGTACTCATTACATTGTCGCAACAACTTTGTATCATGGGCAGATAACAGTTCCATCTTAGCCAGAAACTAGCAGAGAAAGAAGAGCAATCATCAATAAGAATAAGCAGATATGAATGAAAGACAGACAACAGTATGAAAAAAGTTCAAGTTTTATTAGATCATAATTCAGAGTTACATCTTCTGAGTTACATTTGATAAAGAGAAACAAAATAAAGAGAAACCCGAATAACACTAAACATTTTCCTTATCTCCCAAAACCTTCTCGGGAGGCTGGGATGAAGAGGTAGGTTGCTCGGAGGGAAGAGATAGTTGCTCGGGTAGAGTAGGTAGTTGCTCGGAGGAAGAAACGATGTGCTGATTTTCCTCGGCAGCAGGCTGGATGGTTAGGGAACGATCTCCCATCACCATCAAAGACTCTTCATAGGTAGCTTCGTCCTCTTTTAATTCTTCTGGAGTTGGAGGGGGACCAGGGATATGTCTCTGGAAGAGCTCGGAAGACTCGTCGACCTTCATTTCCTGAAGGGCAGCAACCCATCCATCCCTAAAATATTTGAGACTTCCATAGTCTACTTGCGACACCATGGCAGCCAACCCCTTGTTCCACCCTTTGTCCCAGCCAGAGCTGAAGGACTTCTTCACAACAGCTTTCCTCTTCAACTTCTCCGAGGAAAGTTTCTCAGACAGCAGGTTTTCAGTAGCCTTCAATTTATTTTCTGCTTCCTCCTTTTGCCGACCTACTTCTTGAAGCTGGCCCAAACTTTCCTCAGCAACCCTGAGCTTATCTTCAAGCTCTCCAACAGCTTTGAGCTTCTCTTCGAGCTCTTTATTTGCCTTCTCCAAGGCATTCTTTTTCTTCTCCAACTCTTTGGAGGCTTCAACAGCTCGAGCTTTATCCTGCTCGGTGAAGGCAAGCTTCTTCTCCCAGATAGCCTTATCAGTGGCATATGTCTAGCGAGAATCTGCCAGAGATTTTGTAGCTTCTTTCAGAGCTCCCTCCACGCTGGACGAGGAGAATGAAGCTTTAATTGCTTCATCCTTTTTCAAAATTATATTGAAGCAGCTCATCAACTGTGAAAGTAAAAAGAAAGCAGGTCAGAAACCGAAACGACAAAGGAAATATGAAAAATTCAAAGTAAAGAGACTTACAGAAGCAAGGTGACGAGCAGCTAGCGAGGTGACCATATCCCGAGTAAGGTTTTCTTCAGTACCTTGGACCTCGGGAATGATCCAGGACTTTACCGAGCTCATGGCAGAGCTCGGGGGAATAAAAGAAGGAACTCCAGTCCCAGCAGCTGGGGGCTGAGTAATGGTGTCAGCCAAATTGACCGAGGAGCTCTTCTTCAGTCTCCTCGGAGGAACAGGTACAGATTCAACCAAGGAAGAACCCTTGGTCGGTGATATCACAATCACCTCTCCAGGAGCAGCAGACCTGCTCGGAGCCACTACGGGCTTCTCAGCAACCTTCACAACTGCAGCAGCTGAGGAAGGTGCATCATTCTTCTTCGTCCCCTCCCTTGGGATATCAATCCTACTCATCTTTGCCTCCCCAGAACCGGAGGCAGTTTTCTCAAACAGGGTAGGAGGTCTTCTCTTCTTCATCCTTTCACTTAAAGGAATATGGGATTCAGGCGATGAGCTGGTGGAAGCCGGTGCTGGCTCTGATTCATTTATCACTGGACGAGCAGTGAAAGAAGTGGTGTAGCTCCTGTACTAGAGCAGATACGAAGCTGACCTAATGTGCTCGTCGGCAACACTCTGATGCAGACTCCAGATAAGTTTCAGATGTTTTATATTAACATATACTTCCTTTGGACATTTTCTTTTGTTATCCACTGCAAATAAATAAACATTGTTATCAGTGACACATTTTATCAAACACAAAAGAAACATGATTTCAAAATAAATAAAATGAAATAAAAATAACCTATCCCATTGCCATAAGGAGGGCATCTGGGACCCTGGTAAACCTCATCTCCAGTTAATGGAGGGTATGACAACCCCGTGTTCAAAATAATCCCTATTGGCATCAGGGAGATTGACTACTAAGGCTCTATTTAAAAATCTAGTTTTTAAATAAAAAAATATTATCATTAACTGCCCATCTATAGCAGTACATGATTTCTGGAATTCTATGCGAGTTCCATGGACTTGATTTAATTTATGCACCCCATTAACTATTCTCCATGTGCTGGGGGCTATTCGTGCAGGAACAACGTCAAAGTACTGACAGAATTCCAGACACAAGGGATTTGGTGGAAAAGAAAATCCACACTCAGCAAAAAAGAGAATGGGGAACCAATGTCTCTCAGCCAAATGGAAGTAATTAGAAGGCTCAGAAAGCTCTTTAAAAACAACCCATGAGGGAATGGAGAAATCGGAACGAAACTTCTCAAGAGACTCTACAGGGTAAACCATGGTGAATAAAGAAATGAAGAAGAAAGAAGAAGATCTTACAGAAAAAGAGTAGAGCTGTTGACAACGAACGATGGAAGAGATGAACGCACAAGAGAGTAGGAAAAGACGACGTAAAACTCGAAGATAAAAATTTGAAAAGGTAGAAGACGATGGGAGTGTCTGTGAAGTTTAAATACCTTGCCTTGGGAAATGGTGAAGTAATGATTACAAAAAAGGATGATTACGTTACCGGCGGCTAAAAAGATGAAAAGTGGTGCGGGAATCAAAGCGAACAACAACGGATAAAAAGATGAAAAGTGACGCGGGAATCGAAGCGCGCGGGAAAGTCCAAAAAAGCATGATTCTACGAATTGTGAAGGAGAAATAAATACAAGGGAAACGCTCCTAAAAATCAGGAAGACTATTTAAAGCTACCACATTCCGATAAATAATGTTCCATACTCCTCAAATTTCGAACTATGAAACGTTGGGGGCTTCTGTTGATACCAAATTTAATCTGCTGACATGGACCAATCATATGAAGACACGTGGCTATCTACATGGCAACAACAAGCACTTCCGAGATGATCACACGCTCCGAGGAACAAGACTATAACGAGAAATACTAGTTCCCCGAGGAACACTGCTTCCCCGAGGAACTCTTGAGCACCGAGAAGCTCAGGCGGTCCGAGCTGCACCTCGAACGAGGCATTAATAGCTGGATAACCAACAGTTCAAGTGGTTCATTAAATGCTTATCATTCAGACGCACACGCACAAGGGGCATTGAATGCATCACCCTTTCATATGTACACCATTTAATGTATCACCCTTTCACATAATATCCTCAAAGCTATAAATACATTGTACAATCCTCATTGTAAGGGAGACCCCCCCGGACCGGAATTTCTTGAGATAATTTGTAATCGAGAATTCCCATACAAACAGCAATACCAAAACAGTGGACGTAGGCCATTCTTATAAGGCTGAACCACTTTAAAATATTTTGTCTCATTTATTTATCTGTGATTGAATTATTAGAGTGATCTAATTTTTTACATCAACACCGACCAACCTGAGTTGGTGGTAATTTGGTTCCCAACCAACCGGAGTTGGTGGTAATTGGATTGTATAGTGTGTAGCACTAATATTCCGAAAAATTTTAACGAATAAAGAGAAATGGGGGAAACATAACTTTATTCATATTGAATTAATTGTATTATATAGAGATTTCAACTACTGATAATACTTTCGTAGATACTCTGCATTCCATGCGTTCTTGAATTCTTCTCCTTCCAAGGTTTCAATCCTGTACGTCCTGGACGAACAATTTATGTTACTCTATAGGGTCCGTGCCATTTTGCTTCCAGCTTATTATGCTTTTGGATCACTTTTTTAGCACATAATCCCCTTCTTTCAGATCACACTTCTTCACTCTTTTGTTATAAAACAAAGTTGTTCGTTATTGATAAGCTCCATTCCTGATTGTTGCTTCTTCCCTGACTTCCTCGAGCATATCTAGGTCTAATCTTCTCATCAAATCGCTGATAGGGGAGTTGAAATTAAGTACCCTGTGCATGGGTAGACCCAATTCAGTAGGTATCACAGCCTCACTCCCAAATGCCAGCATGTATGGAGACTCTCCAATTGCTGTTCGCGGTGTAATGCGATAAGCCCACAATACAGAGTGTAGTTCATTAATCTAATTTTCTTTTGCACTATCTAGTCGTTTATTCAATCCATTTAGTAGGGTTCTATTTGTCACCTCAGTTTGTCCATTTCTTTGTGGGTGACCTGGTACAGAATTAGTTTTTAGAATATTGGATTGATGATAGTATGCAGCGAACTCCTCGTTGTCAAACTGGGTTCCATGGTCAGTAATGAATGCATGTGGGAGACCATATCTGCAAATAATGTTTTTCCAAATGAATTGATAGACTTTGTCGTATGTCATATCAATAAGGGGTTCAGCTTCCACCCATTTGGTAAAGTAATCCACAGCGACTACGAGGTACTTGAATCTTCCCTTGGTCATTAGGAGTGACCCGACCAAGTCTATTCCCCACATGGCAAATGGTAAAAGGGATGTTATGGGTGTTAGCAATGCCTGAGGAGTTCTTCGGATGGACGAGAATCATTGGCATTTGTCATACTTCTTAGCATAGGCTGCGCAATCAGATCTCATCGTCGGCCAGTAGTACCCCTGTGTGGTTATTCTTCATAAGAGCGTCCGACCAGCTACATGGGCTCCACAAGACCCTTCATAAACCTCTTCGATCAAATCTTTCACTTCAGAGGGATGGACGTATCTTTGTAGCCCTGCTATCACTCCTCGTCTGTACAAAATCCCATTGGTCAACACATAACGAGCAGCTTTAAACTTTAGTTTCTTGGCTGCGAGTTTATCAGTTGGTGAAGTCCCATCTTCAATATAGGCTCTGATTGGATCCATCCAGGATGGTCCTAAGTCAAGAGCAATGAAATTTTCATTAGATCTTCATCTCTGCTCCGACCAGCTAGAATCTCTATTGGGATTGTTCTTCGTAGCTCGGTGCGGGTGGCTGATGCTAGTCGGGCTAGGGCATCTGCTCTTGCATTCTCCAATCTCGGTATTCTAATCAACTGAATAGCAATAAAACTTTATACCAACTCCATTGCTTTTGCATGGTACTTGATCATTAACTCTCCCTTTGCTGCATATATTCCAAGAATCTGATTTACGATTAACTGGGAATCATTGAATACAACAATCTGCTCTGGCTTCATAGTTCTGGCTAGACTTAAACCTACAATCATTGCTTTATATTCGGCCTCATTATTAGAAGATTTAAATTGAAAGCGCAGAGCATACTCCACATCAATCTCATCTGGACATTTCAAAACAATCCCTGCTCCACTGTCTGTAGTGCACGAAGAGCCATCCACATACAAATTCCATATGGGTAACTTATTATTGAAATTTTGATCAGAAAGAGTTCCTCGGTGCAATATCTGGTACTTCCTCTTCTCTTTTTTCAGTACTCCTCGTTGCTCGTCAGTCATCTTTTCTTGCTCGACCGGAATTTCTTGCCGCTTGCTTACTGACATAAGTTGGCCGGGGTTTGCATTTGATGATCCTATAACATCCACGGGTTGATTAGTTTTCAAATCCTGTTCTTCGGAGGTGTTTTCTTGAGTAAAATCTGTGATAAAGTCTGCTACTGCTTGCCCTTTGAGTGATGACCTAGGCTCATAAATTATGTCATATTCATCGAGCTCCACTGCCCAGTACATCAATCTTCCCTATTTCTTCGGTTTATGCAGAGCTTGCCTTAATGGCATATCAGTGTACACAACTATAGTATGGGCTCGGAAGTATGGTCTCATTCTTCTGCTAGCTTCAATTAGCACTAATGCCAACTTCTCCAACCTTGGATATCTGATTTCTGATCCTCGAAAATCTTTTCTAGTGTAGTAGACTGGTTTCTGCACTCCACCTTCCATTCTCATCAATGCCGAGCTAACTGCGTTCTCTGAAACTGCCAGATATAAGTACAATCTCTCTCCCATCACTGGTCTAGATAGCAAGGGAGGTGTTACTAAGTACTTCTTCAGTTCTTGAAAGGCCTCCTCACATTCATCATTCCACTCAAATGTTTTTCGAAGTGTTTTGAAGAAGTGGAGACATCTATTTGTTGCTCGTGATACAAATCTGTTGAGTGCTGCTACTCGCCCTGTGATACTTTGCACCTACTTTTTTGTGGTTGGAGATATTAGCTCTAATAAGGCCTCCATGTTCTCTGGATTTGCTTCAATTCCACGTTGATTGACAATATATCCGAGGAACATTCCTTCTCGTACTCCGAATATGCACTTAGTGGGATCCCACTTCATTTGATATTTCTCTAGTTGATCAAAGGTCTCACCTTGGTCAATTAGATGATCAGCAGCTTTCTTGCTCTTTGTCAGCATATCGTCAACATACACCTCCATATTATGACCTATATGCTCTGCAAACACCTTATTCAACAGCCTCTGATACGTCTCACCTGCATTTTTAAGACCGAAAGGCATAACATTATAGTAATAAGTTCCCCTTGGGGTGATAAAAGATGTACTCTCCCTGTCTTCAGGTTTCATTTTGATCTGGTTATAACCAGAATAAGCATCTATGAAACTCAATAATTCATATCCCGAGGTAGCATCCACCAACTGATCGATTCGAGGTAAAGGAAAATGATCCTTTGGGCAGGCTTTATTAAGATCAGTGAAATCCACACACATCTTCCACTTGTTGTTTTTCTTCTTCACCATTACCACATTTGCTAGCCAATAAGGGTATTTGACATCTTCAATAAAAGAGGCTTTTTGCAGTTTCTCTACTTCTTCTTATATGGCTTGGTTCTTCTCGGGACTGAATACCCTTCGTCGTTGTTCACTGGCTTGATTTCCTTGTTCACATTGAGCTCGTGACACAAGAAATTTGGGTTTATCCCTGGCATATCTTCGTGACTCCATGCAAAAGTCTGCTTTCTTCGTCTTAGAAATGCTATCAGCTCTTGCTTTATTGACACATCTAGTTACGCATCGATTTGAGTTGTTCGTTCTGGATGCTCGTTGTCCAGAATGATATTTTCAGTAGCCTCCATTACCTGGCCCTTAACGAGCTGAGACTCATCTCTTGGATCTAAAGTCTCAATCTCCGCATCTTCCATCTCATCTACCTGATAAGTAGTAGTCTTCTTCCTGGATTCTTCACGCACTTCTTGTTCGGTAGATGAATAGTAGCATTCCCGAGCTACTTTTTGGTCGCCCTTCACCACTCCTACTCCAAAGTTGGTTGGGAATTTTAAACACTGATGTACAGTAGATGGTACTGCTTTGAACTTTTTCAAACCTACCCTTCCCATGATGATATTGTAAGCTGATTGGACATTTTTATCCATCATGAAAAAGCGTACTCTTTATGTTCGACAAGCAGGCCATGTACCGATGAACATATCCAACTTGATCGTCCCAAGTGGAAAAACTTTCTCACCAGTAAAACCAAGGAGGGGCCTATGATATGGTTCCAACTGGGATAGCTTTAGATTCAAACTATCAAAACATGGGTAGAACATGATATCTGCCGAGATACCATTATCCACTAATACTCGTGAAATCATTATTTCCATCATTCTCATTTTGATCACCAATGGGTCATCATGAGGATATAGCACACCTGCGAGTTCGTTCTTAGAGAAACCGATGACCAGTTTGTCGTTATTCACCTTTGTCGGACGATCATCTTCAGCCAAATTTATTTTCTGTATGTATGAGCAAGCTTGAGCCTCATTAAGGTAAGCTTTCCTTTTTGCGGTAAGATCTCCTCCTCCTGCATCACCACCTGTAATGACATTACACTCAAATGATCCGAAGTGGATTGAAAATACCTCACGTTCTGGCTGTCTTGGTATTTTGGGGAGATCGGGGTCATCTTCTGGATCATCTTCATGATTTCTTTTCTTGTCATCTTTTGTCCGAAGAGGAGATTTAGATCTTTGCCTTCCTTGTTCGCTGGTTCGACCACTGCTTTGACGATCAACATACTTGGTCAATTTTCCTCGTCTAATGAGTGCTTCAATTTCATTCTGAAGAGCTATGCAATGTTTGGTCGTATGATCGTGATCTTTATGGAATTCGCAATATTTGGACTTGTCTCTCTTATCAGGATCTGCCTTCATTTTTGCTGGCCAGACCAGCTCCTCGCTGCTCTTGATCTCTTCCAGAATGTGATTTATATCCACCTTCAAGGGAGTATAATTTTCGTATTTCTTCATTTCTTCCCATGCTTTCTTACCCTTTGATTGCCTGTTACCACCATTGTTCTTTTGATCCTTCTTTTTGGTTCTTCCATCTTTCACATTGGTCTCCTTAGTGTCGGTGTTCTTCTTCGCAACCATGGCTTCCTTGGCATTCATGATTTTGGCTGGTTTTTCCATCAATTCTTCCATGGTCCTGAGCGAATCTTTGGCTAAAGTTTAGTATAATTTATTGGGTAATAGTCCACTCATCAAAGCAGTAATTGCAGTTTTCTCCTCATAATCAATTACTTCTAGTTTCTCGTTATTGAAACGAGTAATATAATGCCTGGTGCTTTCACCTATCTTTTGTCTAACACTTAGCAAATGTGCTACTCGTTTGACTGGCTTTGCTCCAAAATAAAAATTTCCAATAAAGAGTTCTATTAGCTGAAAGAAAGTCACAATTTTCCCCCGAGGAAGGTTATTTTACCACATCTGAGAAGATCCGGTAAGAGTTCCAGAAAATGCCCTATATCGCATCTCGTCTGGAACAGCATAGATATCCACAGCTGCTTGGTATTGTTCTATATGGAGAACAGGATCTATTTTTCCATCGTATTTTGGTGTTACTATCGGGGCTTTGAATTTTGACGGTGTGGGAAAGTCCACAATCTCTTGTATGAATGGTGTTCCTCGGACAAAAGTCCTTTGTAGAAGATTCTTGGTTGTAGCCATCTCCCCTAATCTATCCTCCAACCTTTGAATTGAGCCCTTCCATGCATCATTTCCTTCTTCGATCCTATTGGTTCGAGCAACTGATCGTGTTGAGTTTGCCTCTTGGGATCTTTCATGACGAGCAGCTGGTCGTGATTGGGTATAGCCTTCCTTTAAATCAAATGGTCATTGAGAGTTCCTCGACATAATCCTAGGGGGACTTTTATTCCTCCTAGGACCCAATACATCAAAAGGAGAGACTCTACTCAATCTTTCAAGAGCACTTATCCTTTTTGGAGATAGAGTGATATTTTGTTGAGTGTCTGTAGCTCGTACCGAGGAAGCCCGTCCAGGCTGATAAGAAGGATCATTAGATCTCTCAGTACGATATGAATCGGTGCGTCTGGACTGAGATTCCACTGGGAATAACGTCCGCCTAGTTCGCGAATAGAGTAAACGAGTATTTCTATGAACATTTCGTTGTCCTGGTTGGGTTGGCACTCCGCCCTGAACGGTTTGTATGAGTTGACGCATGGTTTCTTGCATGGCCATTTGCCCTTGGGCCAAATTAGCCATTATACCAGCCAGATCTGAAAAATTTGGGGGAGCATAAGGATTCGGGGGAACCCCAGTGTTTCGATTACTGGATTCCGAATTATCAGCCATAGATGATGAGTTATTTTGGTGAAAAACGCTAATTACAGTCATTTACCACAGACGGCGCCAATCTGTTGATGTAAAAAATTAGATTTGACCTAATTATTTTAATCACAGATAAAAATGAATAAAGAAATAATAGACAATAGATTTTTAAAGTGGTTCAACCTTATAAGAATGGCCTACATCCACTGCTTTTGTATTGCTGACTGTTTGCTTGGAATTCTCGAGGAATGGTTTTCTCAAGAAATTCCGGTTCCCCTCTAATGAGGAGGTTACAATGTATTTATAGCCTTGAGATTGTACAAAGGACAATGCGCTTTTATCTAGTAGACATGTACATCTGTACGATAATAATGAGCATTTAATGCGCAGTCGTCTCCTTGATTATCCTGATTGGAGTGTTATGTAGCTCGGACCGCTTAAGTTGCTCGGTATAATAAAGTTCCTCGGATAACATGGGTTGCTCGGGATGCCTGAGTTGGTCGGGGAGTTTAACTTCCTCGGAGTCAGTGTATTGTTCATTGAAAGTGTTTGTAGGTGACATGTAAGTTGATCGAGAGGAAAAACCGAGCGTCCGTGTAATACGTTGGTCGTTGTTACCGGCTTCTAACCTCAATACAAAAAAACCTAAACTTGTAACTACACTCTTAATGAGTATAGTGGCAAGTCTAGGTATCGAATCCACAGGGAATTAGGACGTGTGAACGTGACGACAAAGGTAAGGTAGTTTAATCCTAAATTTGATATTAAAATAAAAGAAAAGAAAAAGATGATTGATGGGTTTAAATTTCTAATCAGTGACGAAATAAAATGTGCACAAAAATACTAAGAATTGTAAAGAAATTAGAGTTGAAAATGAGAGAAAATAGGGTGGGGTACAATCCTTCAAACCTTAACAAATTATCGTATAGAATACTAGCATTGTAAATTAAAAGATTTGACTAAATCCAATCTTTATAGATCCTAAGCATTACATATATGAAGGATCTTGCCCGCATCATATGAAATCAAAGGTAAATATAAAGCGGTGAATGGACAATTTCACTTACATAACGTTCTTAAACATCCCAAGTACCTAGGGCAAGAGAGATTAAAAGGTCCTCTATGTTCGTAGAATTTCCATACACGATTTGGTCAATATTTAATTTACCCTCTATTTTCTACACAAGTAATTTATACCGGAATGAGTTCATGTACCCCATCCCGTGAAAATTTAGCTAGACATGATTTTATGGTAAAACAATTTCATAACAATGCATATAATTGTGGATCTAAGAAACATGGTAAAAAAAAAAATTACAAAACAATAAAATATGATTAAATGAAAATAAAAATTGAGATTAACTAAGAGAATGGAATTTGATATTGAATTGAATTGAAGAATTTATACTTGAAATCTGCACTAGGTGAACTTGAATCCAGAATACTACATGTTCTTCAAACATACAAACTAGGGTTTTTCTAAGAATATGAAAAACTAAAAAGGATTTATAAAAAATGACTTTCTCTCCCTAATTTTTGAGTCCCCTTTTGAATGAATTAGGGCTTGGTCTTTTATAGCACCAAGTTGCACGAATTTTACATCTAGAATCGCTTGTTGCACAAGTTTTCACCAGATAATCACCTAAAAATCTGCATAATTAATGACAGCAATTCGTACATCCGGACCGGTCAGGATCCGGACCGATCCCCACCGAATCGGTTCTTTTTTTTCCTGACCGGACCGGTCCGGTCCCCACCGGATCGGTCCTGTTCCATTTCTCTTTATTATCGCGCAACTTCAAAACATCGTAACTTCTTCACCGTAGCTCGGATTGAGGTGCCGTTTTTTCCAGTGTTCTTGTAATTTAGAGCTCTTCAACTTTCTAGTTGTCCCCACCTCCGGAATAAGGCTAAAAAATTACGAAAATTCCCTTCAACTCTCCATTTCTTGGTTTCTTTCACTGTTTTGAGTTCTCCTTCACACTAACTTGCATGAAATACCTGTAAAACACATGAGAAATACACAAAACACGAAATACTTGCCCAAAGAGGTTAGTAGAGTAAATACGAGACAAATCCAAGCTATTTACACCGCACAGGATCATAAAAATACCGAAATTAAGGGGATAAATGTGAAGACTATGTGCCTAATCATAAGTCGACACGTGTCTCCACATAATTGATCCACGTCAGCAGACTAAATTTGATACCAACAACGATCTTGAGAAATCTTGATTATATTCTTCAAATCTTGTGTTAAAAGTAGAGTTTAAAGGATTTTGGTTTGGAAGAAAATAGAAGAAGAAAATTATGGCAGGTTCTTGCTTTTGGAGAAGACTAAAATATGTTTTTAAAATCTTAAACCCATCACTTTGTGTTTTTATACCAAAAATAATTTGAGTCCTAAACAACTTTAAAATTAAAGAGTTCTAATTTTCCAAAACTGTAAAAGCGAACCAGTTCGCCCCACCCTACGAACCGGTTCGAATGCCCTGAGATACGAGTTTTGTCCCTTTTTATATAAAATGTAAAACTCTTATAATTTAAATCCGATTTCAATTCCGATAAAAATTCATTTTCATATAAATCAAGATCAACATTTTGAAATATGAAAATAATCAATCAAAAAAATATTTTTACTCGAAATTTTAAATTTCCAACAGATTTTATGTTTTAAGAACACTGGGTGTAACAAATTTCATATGGAAAATGGGTATATTATAGTATACTTGTTGGTAAAAAATGTTATTGTATATTAAAAATGTTTTTTTTAAATTTTGGGTAGTATGTAAAGCATTTATATTTCAGGGGTGTAAACTATGATTTACCCTTACAAGGGGTGTCATATTGATGACTTGAAGTAGGACTTGTGTTTGTGTTATTTTCTTTGATATTCTTCTTTGATATATCTTTATGGAACCTTGAGAATTAATGACACTAAGGTCTTTTTATTTTTCTTGATTTTTTTTTAAATTCATTTTTGTTGAATCTTCGAGGAAATCACGACTTTTGGATTTCTTGGATTCTAGATTTTATTAATGTAAGCCATAATATATATTTTCTTAATTTACACATTATGTTAAATTATACTTCTCCCAATGGGTTGTTATTTTAAAATTACCAAATTACCTTTGGTTTAAACCATTCACATAAAGAACATTTTGAACTGTAACATGTTGAATATTCAGAAGAAGCCGTAATCTTGGGATATTCATATATTTTCTTTTATGTTTATAAAAACATCATTTTATCCAAATTTTTGCATTCGTTGATCCACTTATTCATGTTAGTGAAATACAAAAAAAAATTGTTGATTAAAAATCGGCATGGATTTGGAGATTGAAATGGAATTGTAATGATAATGGGATAAATGATATAATATTACTTACTAATATCTTGTGTCATAATTATGTGACTTTAATTAGTATAAAATTAAACAACTACCACTTTTCTGTATATTAAACTTATAAATATATTGTCGAACAAAAGAGTATTGAACATTGGAATTGGGTCGAGTTCAGGCCTAAATAAGAGTGGAACCCAACCTTTTGGGGAGGATCCACATGCGCTGAATGCCCTTGAGTAGCACCGGAAAAATTAGCCCGCCAACCTCAAACCACCCATATTAGCCCATGTATTCAGTCATGGGGCCCATTTTAAATTGTAAACCAAATATGGGTCCCATAAAAAAATATTGTGGGTCAAAATGGGCTATCACATCACGAACATTATTACAATCATCAAACTTGTAATAAAAGATATCTCCCTTTATCTTGCTCATTTTTTCATATATGCTTTTTCGCTCTCTCTCTCTCTTCTTCTCTAGTATCTCTTTTGTCTACACATATATCTAGATAAAGCAAAGATGGTTCCTTTCGAAGCAAATGGTTATAGCCGATCCTTAAAGAAAACTTCATTACAGTCTTTGTTATTAGACATGTGAACAATTCATACTTTTTTCTAAAAGAAACACAAATCACAAAAATGTGTTGACCTGGCTTGAACCCAACCCCTCTTTGACATCAACCCATATTTGACTTGCCCATATTAGGTCCAACCCATATTAGGCTCGCCCAAATTCAGCCTGAACCCACCAACTGCCAGCTCTACCCGTGAGGTATCCCACCGCTTTAAAGGGGAGAGGACTTACATGATGCATCATTTGGGATTTGGGTCAAAACCTCACACACGCGTCATCGCCTATCCAACCTGACTAGTGTCCATATCTAGAGTCCGTGATTGTGGACTTGGGTCTTATCCTATCTTTTTGGGCCAAATTTTATTTAATTTTTAAAGATTTTTTCAGACAAAATGAACTTATTTGAAATGATATTATTAAATCAAATGGGTCTCAATTTTTGGACATAATACATTGTCTCTTCTCCTCCACTCGCGGAATTTTCAGAAAAAAAAAATTGCAACCCATTTTGGCAATTGGTTATCCGAATTTGTGAACAATTAAAAGGTTGTGTCCCATTATTTTGTAAGCAACATGTCTCTTGAGTTGAAGCTTTTTTCAACAGACTTGCATACGTTCATAAAAACACCGACACTTTAATATATATCGAGTCCGTCACTCATTTTTTCACTTTAAAATTCCTGAAACATATATTAAATTTTCCACTATTAACAGTATTATTTGTTTGCAAAAAATAGAGAATTCTTCACAGAATGTTACTTCACTTGAAATATTAATTGGAGTACTACATTGACGTTACTAGATCGTTGTATCCTTATAGGTAATCTACCATAAATACATCAATACCGTAATAATTGTGTAATTGCCTTAAGAACATATTGTTAGCCTCGATCAATCGTGTCTTGCATTATCGAGTTATTTCTTGCCATATCTATAAGGATATGTTTTTTTCGTCATCGTTGTGACTATACAACTATTGATATTCATAAAAAAAAATACAATTATTATTATATTTTGTCAATTATTATATTGAGTTGAAAAAAATTCTCTCTGGCAGCATATGGTGAAACTTTATTTAAAAAGTACTAGTAATATAATATTAATAAGAATTTTTTTTTTTTTTTTTGGGGGGGGATATTTTTAACAAATCCTAATAACATGTTATCATGGGATAGTAATATATAACCCTAGCTTTAGTCATGGCTAGGCCCAACTTAAAATAAACATAAATCTTCTCCTTTGTTGGAAATTATTTCTGAAGATTTCTTTGATCACTCTTATCTAGCCCTGTAAGTGCTCATATGTGTGTTTTTGTCACATTTCAATCTACTATATTGATCACATTGTTCTTTTATTATCGGTTTGTATTGATCACTAATTATTTTTAGGGCAATTTACTATTAGGTCCCTTGGTAACAATTTTTAAACATTTAAGGACAACTTACTATTAGGTCCACTTGTTATGCCACTAGCGTGGACTTCTACAAGAAGAGAATTAGTGGACTAAAGTGTTTAAAATTTTCCCAAATTCCTTTATTGTTTAAAATTTATTTGTGAGGGACCTAAGAGTACTTTCCCCATATTTTTAACATTAACAGTATTAATATAGATTATGTTAGTAGCATAATTGATAATGCTCATTGTGATTAAGGTAATTGTTTGAGGACATGTTAGTGATGCTTCCACATTTGGGGGGAGAGTAAATTGAATTGAAATATATGTTTTTTTGTCAACAAGAATGTTTGTTTAACATATATAATTGCAGAAATATACATATAAATATATTTATTTTAAAGAATTTTATGATCATGAATGTTATGGAGTGGATTTGGGAAAACATGAAATAGATATCATTATATTTGGATTCCGGATCAAATTCTTTCAAGAGAGTTCTACTCTCTTGCATTTTCTAGTATATATAGAGATTTAAAATAAAATAAAATTGGGGAAGTGTGGAGGAGAGGGGAGATAATATACTAATAAGTTCTTAATCAAGAAATTTAAAGAAGTAGAGATATAAAAGAAATCATAATTTTAAAAGTAGGATATAGTGTGCGAGTGCGTTATAATGTCGAGGTCAATGTAGAATTTGTTGTCTATAACACCATCTCTTTATGTACACAACTATAGGCTTACTCATTTACATTCACGTATCACTCAAAACTCTTTATAAAACTGTGTACACCCCGTATGATGTAATCATTGAACAAGATTTTAATTAATAAATGTTTGGGTGCACTTTGGGTTCATTTGTACTTTTAAAACAAAATATTACATTTTAATCTCTTAAGCACACATACAAACATCTCACTAGAACTGAAGATGGATTCCTTATAAAGAGTACAAATGTATTTATAGACGAGGGAGGAGTGTCCTCCAAGGCCGACACTCTCTTCTTTACGTGAGGCCGTTATCGCATGCTTGTTTTGGTGGTAATCATGACTTTGTGATTCCACGTGTAAAGCGTACATTCTCCATATCTTTATGTTATCCTTATTAGACTTTTTTTCGCTTGACTACGTCGTTCATGTGTATCTGGTAGATCTTTCGAGATGTAGGTAGGGGAGAGGTGCTCATACCTGAGTAATGATGAGGTATGTATGTAGGTTGCCCTAGTTGGAGTTTATGTTGTGTTCCTTTGCTCATTTGTCTTGTTATAGTTCAACACTGGCTCCTATGGTCTATGCTTGCTCTCCTTTCCACCCTATGGTCACCATCAGAATATTATTCTGACATAATTTATGGATATAATGTCGTTCATGTCCTATGTCCTCTTCGACCTCAGGTGGTGGTTGTCCTCATCATCATCAGAGTTGTCTTTATCCCTGCCTCTTTTTTATGTCGTTGACAGATTTGTCATTATTTGGCTACTTGGTTTGAAGACTCATGACAACCCTTTACCACGATCGTCTCGGCCTTCTTTCTACACCATGTCTTAATCTTGTCAATCCACATCCTTTTTCAATTTAGCGCCTTTATATAATCCTTCAATTAGATGCATGCCTTTATGGTGTAACCATTATGTTTATGGAAGTTATCACTAACGATATCAACTTTGGAGGCTACATAATGTGCTCTTTGTCTCCGATCTCGTGTGCTATGTGGTGCACCTCCATAGTGAGTGGGATGTAATTGTTTTACTTTGGCTCAGGCATATCGTGGGCTTTCTTTTTATAGTCTTTCTTTTGATATCCCAAAGTACCCTCAAAACCTTTGCTTCATTGAAGTACTCATTAGGGTCTCGTCCTTTGATGGTATAGCCTCCTTTGGATTCAAGATATTTGCAGTCTTGACTAAGAGCTTAAACATAGTGCTTAAATGATCTTTGGAAAGTGTCTTGTACAACTTACCTATTCAGAGTCCACTAATGATTGCAGTGATTGTCACTTCCTAATCACAGTCCACGAGTCGACTTTGAAGTAGATTTATTATTGAATAGATCTGTGAGCTCTTTGAATTATCTTATTCTCCTCCTTAGAAGGCCGATATACCACATATGGGCTGAGCCGATAACACATTTTATTAACATAGATAGATGTTGACCATGGCCCATTCGATGTACTGTATAGGATTGGTCATACCATTGTACTTGGGGGTGATCACTGGTGGCTTGAATTTGATAGTCAGCCACAAATGGGTTGAGCGGAGATTTATTTGTGTAATCCTAGTGAGTAGGGGTTACTTAACTTATCCTCCAACCTCTAAATGGATTAGTTCCATGGAATCTCGTCTCTGGTTTTGTTTTTTCCGAATCCATCTAAGGATGAGGGTAACTTCAATTCGAGGATATGGCAAAGGAAAAGTTCCTCTGGGTCGTGTGTTGCAGGGACTTTTACTTTATCTCTGTGGTACGGAAGGCTGTAAATAATGGGACAAGCTTGTCAAACTGAGTCGTTCTATACCGAGTGCTCAACTGTATATCTTCCATCTTTTGTTATATGAGCAGTAGAAGTTCTTTCCTAAATTGTCACAGGTGTCTATGTATATTTAACCTTAGCTGCCTCCTCATGGTAGAGGCGCTGCGGTGATGGTGGATTACTTTTTTTGAGAGTACAATGGACTAGCTTCTTCTTTCCGGTCTAAGTGCCAAGCGCAAGTGCGATGGGGTCAAGAGTTGGCATTGGAGGAGGAAATGTACCTTGAGCGGCGAACAAATTCTGGTTAAGCGCAATTATTTAATCTTTTAAGCCTTTCTAACCACCAGCTAAGGAATGGATTAATGCGAAGAGGTCACCATAAGATCCAGGGGAGCAATGGTGGAAGCTCCATTTGGGATTTGGCGAGGCGAGAGTGTCATAATGATTCTAATGTATAGTAGTGACATGTGGCGTGTGATAATGCTCCCGAGAGAAGACTATCTTTTTTTCTATTTTTAGTTTAGAGTATTATTGTTATTTTATTTTATTCTTAGTCTTTAATTAGTTTCCAAACATATTTGGGGCTAATTAGTCAATTTTAGTTCTTAGTTGCCATTTTTATTCTTTTTTTATCTTAGCTTGGTTAGTAAGTTAATCTCTCCTATAAATAGGCCCTTGGCCTTCATTTGTAAGGAGACTTAAATATTGAAAATCAGAATATAGAGAGAGAAACTTTTTTTAGTTTTATTTGGTGTATTTAGTTGGTGTGTAGTGTAATAGTAACACTTTTGCATTCTTGATTCACATCAGTTGGTATCAGAGCTGTGTTTGTTCTTGGTGTTCGTCGTGGTGCGTGAAATGAGTATCGAGTTGAGATTCCAACTCGGGCAACCCTTCAATCAGGTGGATTGATAAATGTCTAAATGAGAATCGGGTGGATGAAAACCCTAAATTCCATCACCGCTAAAAGGGGGGATACGAACCCTTTTAGCCTCCTCCACCATCACCTTCCTCCACCTCCATCTCCTACTGCCACACAACCACCACCATCAGAGCGGAAAAACCATAATCTCTTCCTCCACGCAAAGCCCTCGCAGCCCCCCATACTTCCCCACCTAAAGAACCCTAACCCTTGCTGTCCAACCACCACCCCTTACCCCTGATCTTCCCACTACCCAAACCCTAGCCCCTTTTCATAACTCAAACAGCCCCACCCCTTTTTAACCCTCTTTTCACCTTTTCCCCCACTCATTAATGCCCAATTACAATCAAACTCAGCAAAAATGGGCTTTCCTACTTCGATCCAATCCCCCACCCCCTATTTGACCTCAAATTCAATTAAAATTGGTATTAGGTCCTATCTGTGATACAACATATGACTTCCATGAAAAAAATGTGTCTCACGCGGGGATCCATTTTTTCGACTATTTGCCATATTTGGGTCTGGCTTTCCAAAATGTTGTCGTCTTTGGTTCGCTTATTTCGCCATCCTACTCGCAAAGGTGAGGTTGTCGGAGTTACCATCCAGTCAGATTCAAGCGTTCACCATACCAAGTAGCAATCATGTGCTTGTAATGTCGAGAAGGCGGATATGGTCGTCAGGTTTTGTTTGCTCGGATTTCGTAGAGGGGCATCGCCGGAATTTGGGTTTTTTAGACCCATTATTGATGAGGTTCATACACATGGGGCTAATTGCAGTTGGGAGGCCCTATTTTTGTTCATTTTGATTGGGGTTTAAAGTTTTTCATGGTTCATATCATGTGGTATTGATGAGTCACCCTACACGCCCGGGGACAAGATTTTTTGAAGACGAGGAGAATGATGTATATTAGTAACACGTGGCGCGTGGTTATGCTCACGGGAGAAGACTATCTTTTTTTCTATTTTTAGTTTAGGGTATTATTGTCATTTTCTTTTCTTTTTAGTTTTTAATTAGTTTTCAAATATGTTTGGGGCTAATTAGTCAATTTTAGTTCTTAGTTGCCCTTTTTAGTCTTTTTGGATCTTAGCGTGGTTAGCAAGTTAATCTCTCGTATAAATATGCCCTTGGCCTTCATTTGTAAGGAGACTTGAATATTAAAAATCATAATATAGAGAGAGAAACTATTTTTAATTTTATTAGATGTATTTAGTTGGTGTGTAGTGTAATAGTAACGCTTCCACATTCTCGATTCACATCAGATTAAATGAGGTGAGATCTTATAAGCACTAATAAGTTCAATGAGTTTGAACAGTATTGCCACAAATAAAACACAATCGGGCAATATGAAGAGTGTTTGCAAAACAAAGAATACGCATGGCAGCAGAAGACGTGTTGGGTAAAGCTGGATTTGTCATCTCATGAAGCGTAGATTATGATGTATGAGAACTCGACTCCCTCGAAACTGACACCTTAGCAACGTATAAAATCCAATCAGTTAGCAGGTGACAAAGATCAATAATGAATATGACTAGGTGAGAAAGGATCAACCACGTATGAGTTTAATGATGACCATGTTCAAGAAAATATACTTGCAGAACTGTGGCAGGTGAGGAGGCTGCCTAGGGCCTCACCATATTTAAGGGCCCCTAATTTTAGTAGCTATTTATTATATTATATATAAATAAATACATTCATTGAAAAAAGAAAAAACTCTTCCTATTTTCAAGACTATTAAAAACAACTCAATAAACAACTAACCCGTTAAAATTACACAATTCATTTCTTCTAAACTAACAATCCCTTAATTTCTTCTCTCTCTCTCTCCAAACTCCACTCTCCTCTTCCTTATTCTATTTTGCTCATAGAAAGAAAAAAAAAATTGCTCATCTAAAAAAAATCTGGTGGTACTATAAAACTTCTCTCATACAAGGTTTGTTTTTTGTTTAATATATATACTATATGTTATGTATATTATATTGTTAATATTATTATATATATATTTTTTACTTTTTTTGCTCTTTTTTATTTTATGAAATTGTTTAAATTTAAATGATTATTCTAATAATATGCTTTTAAATGTTGACAGGTTGAAAGTAAGAAAAATAAATTTTAATTTATTTATTTTATAAAAAATTATTAAAAAAATGTAGCATATATTTAATATAATATAATAATTTTTTCAATAAAAGGGCCCCATATTAATTTCTAGCCTAGGGCCCCGATTTTTCTTGAGACGGCCCTGGTGGTGAGGATGTTCTTGAGGCGAGTCCACCTGAATCGGGAACGACAATAGATCAGTTGCTCCGACAAACTACGTCAAATTATTGATGCGAAGAAATGGATGACAATAACTCAACAATATAAATCAATGCAATCAACAATTAAAGTGGGTATTTCTGTGAAGCTACTAAGCACATGCACGGGTACAAATGTCGTGTTCGACATGACACGGATATGCCGACACAAAAAATCTCAAAAAACTAAGACATGACACAGTTGAGACTTCCAACAAATATATGTATTTTTCTAATCATATAAATATATATAATTTCGTCTATATGCATGATTAGATATTTCATATACTATTTAAAACATTAGTTAAAAGTCTAGATTGAAAGTGAGCGAGAGAATGACTTCGTTTTTTTTTTGTCTTCTCATTCTATTATTCAAGAAATGATAAAACTAAATATTTAAAGTCTACTAATTCTTTCCCTTCTGTGCCTGTGCCTGTGCCTGTGCCTGTGGAGTGTCTGGCCGTGTCCACAAAGTGTATGCCCTCTTTAAAATGTCATGCCATGTGGTGCGTCAAACCCGTGTTTGAGCACTGTCATACCCGTGTCTTAGTGTCCGACACTGATACGTCACCTGTGGAGAAGTGTCGGTACTTCCTAGGTATGATGTAAATGGTATTAGATGAATGGAATTGAGAACTAGCAGATAATAAACAAAGATGAGGGAGAAGAAAGTAAGTGATACGTGGTTCAGACCCCACGTTTACGGTGAGGTGAGCTCTACTGTCAATCAAGCTAGCCATTATTGAACTCTCTATCTTAATCTCTCAAGATCTCAAAGCTCTCTAAACACTTTAGAGTTCACTCATTCAAAGATCTCATTGCATTTTAGCAAAGTAATGTTATGTGTACTATTTATAAATAACAATTGTACAGAATTATGAATTATTAATTAATTACAGAATTAAAACAGAATTACAGAAATGAAACACTTACTTGAATTTGCAGAAATAATAAAAGAATTAAAGATAAATCCGAGCCCTGTTATGAACAGTCTCCTTAAGACAATTTATTCCCTCCAATGTGCTCCGAGGTTGATGAATATTGTCTCCCAAGATAGAACGGATTTTCCAATTAATTATGTAGCACGACAATAATTAATTACAATGAACTCAAATTCTGTCTCAACAACATTGCAAGATATGTTATGCAGGAAAAAGAATTTCTGAAACAGATATGACTGGAATTTTCGGGGACAAAAATGACAGCAATTCTGGAGGAGGGAAATTTTTTCAGTAATTAATTTTGTCGGAGAAATATTTAATTTATAGCTTTTGTGTTGACTGTTGGAACAGTCAACTTTTGACCGAAAGTCAACCCGTAAATAGCTTAGGTCATCTCCCCTTCAAAGAGTTGGGATACCCCAAGGCATCCATGCCTTAGTCCATACTTGGGGTGTTATTAACTCATCAAATTTCCACTACTCTTCCAATGTGGGACAGGAGTTAAAACACACTCAATTCATTAACTTTCATTGCTTTGTGAGTCACTTTTGGGACATATTTATCATTCATAAGTTATTGAAATTGGACATATGAATATACTACGTTAATCTCCTTACGGAGGTGAACGCGTTCGTATATGGTCCCACGATTTTCGTAGTGTGGGTCCCACCTAAATTTGAGCTCAAAGTTACTCAAAATTCTATCAAGAAAATTCTGGACAGCTTTCTTAAACCCAATTAAGTCCAATTTTCCAACAAGTAATAGTAAGCTGACGGTGGTATACACATTTATAGAGGGAGGATTATCCTCGAAGGCTGATATCCCCTTTTCTCATGAGGCCGTTACGACGCACTTGCAGTGTTATTCTATGTCTTTCCATTATTCTTGTTAGTGATGAGTAATTCTAGTTGATCTTTTGAGATGTAAACTGAGGCGAGGTGTTCATAGCCAAGTGGTTGATGAGAGATGTATGCGGACTGTGAGTTCTTGGAGCCGATGCTAGACAGGTCAGTTGATGGTAGGTGGTCGAGGCCTTGAGGGCCATGGACCACTTAGGCATAGTTGGTCGAGGTTCCTTTCAAGGCCCCTAGATATCCCGAATCTTGAGTGGGGTGGTTGCCTACTGAGGAAAGTTTGAAACATGGCTAGGTGGTGCTGAGCTATGAATTTAGGGTGCCATGAGGCTTTCGTCCTGATATGTCAGGACACATCATCCTCGGCCAATTTCCCCACTATCATATAGATTTTGAATCACATAATGTCAATTCCTTTCCTGATGCTCAATATTTAATTATGAATTTACCACTACAGATTTCTAGATACACAAAAACTTGATCAAATGAGTAGTAATATCTTAGGAACTCTGTTTGATTACGTACACATGGAACCACTTTACCCTGTGAGTTCTTGAAATATAGTGCAAGTATCTTTCGACTAGATTGATTATTTCAATTCTTCTTGCCTTTTGAATCTCAGCCTCCTTACTTAAAACATAAAACATACTCTCAAGAAACTTTAGCTCTAGTGTGTTTCGGACCGGAACCAAGTATAGGCTCTAAGATTATCTCCAATATGAGGATAGTGGATAAGTATAGGCGGAGAACAGATCCAGTGTACAGAATAAGGTTTCGGATAGCATTACGATTGCATAACGATAGCTTAAACTTTGAAAAATTTAAGGGGAAACAATTTCTGCTACATTTGTTGAAACAAATAAATTGTTTATGTGTAACATTTGGAGACGTAAAGGCGGTGTACGTCTAATTGCTATAGATGTAATCGAGGTATACGTCTGAAATAAAATATAAAAAATGGGGCAACAACAGGTAAATTTGTGAATGTTTTCATACTACCAAAACTTTGTAGCAGTTAACATGGACAACTAAGCTGTTGCATGGCCCATCAGTCTTTGAGTATTTAAAAACCGCGAGTGGCAGACTTCAGCTTTGGGATGTAAATGAGTTATACACCTTAAAAATCTCATTGATATTTAAATGGTTGGACGTAAACAAGGTGTACATTTGGTTTCATTTTTATAATATTGAAATGTAATCAAGGTATGCCATATGTTTTTTTCTTCATTTTAAAATTCTGAACGTCAACAAGGTACATGTATGGCTTTAGGTAGTTGTTTTAATCCAATTCTATCAATCCGTTGGTACAATTCCTGACATTGGAGATGAAGGATCTTTTTCTATATGCAACAATATCTTCCTAGAAAGCATAAAGATAGTGCTCCAGTAAAGTTGACTGTTTTATAAAACAGAACATTAGTTAGAATGTACCTCCGAAAGATGGCAGTCCAGTGTTTAACTCTCAGCAGAATACTGACTGTGAATATGATACCATTGGAACTCCCAAGTATATGCCTTGTAATTCATATTCTCTCTCACATATAAAACCTTGTGTTATCACTATCATCAAGTCACATTAAAGAGATTTGATCTTATCATACACTTCTGAGAATTCAATTGCAATTTTCTGCAGATTTGGGTGCATGTCTGATGGAAGCTAAATTCAGCAAAGCAGACATGCATAAAGTCAGCCCAGAGCATTAGGGTCTTATGTATAGCTGGAATGGAATGACTATTATACTTCTCAAAGATACAGGTAATTGCCTCCTTTACTAAGGTGACAACATCTTATCCCAGAACTTTACTCCTTCATAATAGCCTTTCGATTCTCCATCGACACTGATAGAATATGTACTCGCAAGATGCTTGAACCCCATGACATGACCTGCGAACCGAAGCCGAGGAACGAAGCATTTTTATTATTATTATTTAAAATTTGAATTTGATTAGATTAGATTAGTTTCCTTTTTAGAGTAGATAATTATAAGATAAGATCTTTGATTGATCCTTGCTATATTAGCCTCTCTGGCTTCTAGTATAAATAAAACCCTTAGGCTATCAATTGAAATAAATTTTACATTACCATTGAAATACCAAATAGTTGGTTTTTAGAGTCCTCTTATGAATTGCGGAGAAGCCATCGGGGCACATGTGTGTTTTGTGAGAATAATAGATATCGTAACCCCATTTACATATCAAAGTTGTATAAGAGAGTGCGATTATGCTCATGTGGTCTATGCAAATCGACTATACAGAAAAACCAATGGTTTGGTCCACAAAAGGGTGATGGTTAGTATGCTAACTGTCGTAGGTGCACTTGAATATTGTTTTTTGCTAATGAGGCAGTGGAATCTATTGGAAGCCAGATATAGGCATGCAGTCACCAATTCGAGACGATGGAGTAGTTTTTGGAGGTGGAGTACACGGCCATAATGTGATTGACGGAAAAGATGTACAAAGGTGATGGACTTGATGCAGTGGGGATAAAAATAGGGAAAGCCAACAAAGACGAGTACAACTACCATGGGCCGTCGGGAATATGGGGTATGAACTAGTGTTGCAGACCATTGGGGATGGCATGTCAAATTCATTGGGTTGCAACAAAGTAGTCAATAAATACCTATGACAAATGTTGTCTCATTGCCGACAAATGATCTTAGAAGGCATTTTCCTCCAAGGATGTCGTTGCCGGTTGACAATTATCACAAAAGAAATCTTAGCACTTGTTTAAGTAGTTTCAAAGATGGCAAAATTGATATATACATGTATGAGGCATTGGTCTGAATGATGTGACATGCTAATTGACACTGAGGAGGGTTCATTTTATTTTATTATTTTTTTCAAAAATTTGAATTGAAATTGATTTGATTGTCTTAGTTTCCTTGTTAAAGTGGATGATTATAGTGTAATAGCTTTGATTCATGGATCTAAAGCTCTTACCTCATTAGGCCTCTTTAGTTGTTGATAAATAAAGCCTCGGACTATCAAAAGCGATCAGTTTTACATTACTATTTATAAACAAGAGACTTGGTTTTGAGAGTCTTGTGAATTGCCAGAAGCCTTCGGCGCATGTGTGCGTGTTTGGTGAGAATAGTACGCTTCCATGCCTTCGTTTACATCACCAAATCTGGACGCTTCTACAGAATCTGCAATCCACAAGATCATTGCCATAGTAAGTCAGCACCTCAAGTAAGACTTGGAAGAAGCCTCTTGTTGAAGTTCAGGTAGTGTGTGATTCCTAATTTAAATTGGAAACATGCTTCAACACTTTGAATATGTACTCTTTTATGCCATTAATTGACATTGTTGGTCGTTTATTTCTTAGCAAGTTACAAATATACCCGTTACTAATCTGTTCTCAAACATCGCTGTTATAATTAATCCAATCCCGCTATTTACAATTTACTTTTGAACATTACAAAACTACTATCAAACAAATTTAAACTTGCAACCAAACCCGAGAAAATAGAAGACATTTTCAGTCTTATCCATCCATTTTTCTAAAGAAACATATGCATTAAAACTAACTGTCCAACATCATTTTTGAGTGAAGCCGCCAACATAGCTAGTGGCTCGTGAACCCAAACAGAATGTACATCATCCTCTGTGAAGAGTTAATTATCTAACAATTAATATGATAAAACTTCTAGTTATCAATTTTGTACGATGCAAAGATAATGTAACAGAATAGCATATTCAAAATGAACCATCATTGACGAGGAAAAAAGCATGGACTGGAATATTATGAAAACAAAGCCATGGTGATAAAAATTTTGAAAAATTTCAAATTCACTGACTTCCCATGAAAATGCATTTCCCCGAAAACACATGCATTCACCTCTGCCATCATTGTTTGGGTGCGTGCAAACAAAATTCAAAATGAAAAGCAGAATCTAAACCGGTTTAAAATCGAAATCGAAACTCCGCATGGCCTTGGGAATCTCATTTAGTTTTGTTTCTATATCTTTCATTATTTGACTTGAGTAATGCTATTAGTCACGAAGACATCCCTTAAATTATCATCCAAGTGGTGTGGCATAACAATAATATATTATACTATACAATAATTATAATTACAATTTTATGTTTAACACTTATTGCAATGCAACATCACTTGGTAGATGATTTGGGGAATGTGTTTGAAACTCGTATCATTTTCATATTTGACTCTCTCTTTCAACAAAAGTTGTGGCAGAAGCTTGGACATCAACTTGAAAGATCTGTGCCATAATAAAAGAGTATAAATTCAGATTCATATATTGGATTTACACATAGTTTGTACTACATATGTATGGTCTTTACAATTATTCTACAAATGCAAAAGCTCTCTCTCTCACACACACACACACATACACACACACACGCGCGTGCGCACGTGTGTGTGTATCTTTGATAGTGGATCGTGGTATGTATCTCATCGCTATTGTGGTTGTATCGGTAATGTGATTAATAATGATGGCATACTGGTACTTTGGCGAATAATATGTGATACCACATATTTTTTTAGAATTAATTAAATGGCCTAATAAATAATTGAAATTTAAATTTAGTTTAAATGAAATTTGGACTTTTAATAATAAAATATTGAAATTAGATTTCTTAATTGTTTTCAGTTTTTCCATCATAATACTTGAATCTAGGGGTTGTGAATTTTTAGGAGCCTCTGCTTCCTCCACTGCCCTTACCTCACTTTTCATCATATTCATTTTATTTCACCGAGTTAAATGACCAACCAAAGAGATATTTTACCTCGGTGAATTATTTTTTAACGCGGTAAAAAATATTTCACCACGAACCAAACGAACCCTTAATGTTATTCTTTATGTTGTCAATGTGGAAAAAGAGAAATCAGGAAAGCGACATGGCAAAATGGCATCAATGTGGAAAAAGATATATAAAGAAAGCGACATAATTAAATGACATCCTTCTAAACAATAAATTTAGAGAGACCCTTTAAATGATACCTAAAAATCAAACTTCGCAATGTGTAATTTGTATTGATTGGTGTTTCAAATATATCCATGTGATACTTGAACACTAACCAATGCCAAGTCCGAAAAATCACTGGGGTTGATATTTAGGGTTTGTTTGGCAACCCAATTTCAAGCTTTGAAAATAGAATTAAACATAATAATTATAACGAATGACTTAGATATTTAGGGTCTGTTTGGCAACCTAATTCTAACCCATAAAACGAATGACTTAGAAATTAGTTTTACCATCTTCTATCAATCCGGGCTAAAAGTGATTTTGGCCTAAGGGGAGTGTTAAAAGTTGTCAATAATAGTTTCTATGATTCTAACAACAAAAGATAAATGGGAATATAAAATGTTAGGGCTTTGATGTCTTTACCTCTTGGAGATTAACAATACCTTTTCAAATCATCAACAATTTCATTAAGCCTTCTTTGAAAAATAAAAAGAAGATTGAATCACTTAAAAGTAGTTTCCGGTCTAAGGAATTATTAGTGTTTGGTTTAGTTTGAACTCTTATAATTTTTGGTTGATTAGATAATGGAAAAATTTATGTGAACTAATTCTTTTTATCAAGATTGTATTTCAACTGTATTAAAATATTATATTTTATATACAATTATTTAATACTATCGAAATACAAACTTAATAAAAATACTTAATACTTTAACATTACTCTTCCATAATTGATCTCTCGACTAATACCCTCTCCTAAGATACTTTTATTAGGTCATCTCCAATGAAGAGGCTTACGGTGTAGATTTACATTGTTTCCTTCCATAGTGGGTAAGAAAATATGCACAATCCAGAGAGAAAAAGGCTAGAGATGATGTGAATTTACATTGTCACTATACATTGTGTAGTGGTGGCGCCTACAGTTGGATAGATAACATTCGTTTGTCCAAATGGTTTAAACTACACTTTTAGCCTTTCAATTACAATAAAAAAATAAAAAATAAAATTATGGTGGAAGGATGACTCTTACCCGTCCAGGGTTAGGGTCATACCCCTGGAAGTTAGACATATAACTGTCCAAGCCAAAATCTATCATATCCCACTGTAAGTTCATTAAAAAAAAAAAATGCATCCCCAATATGTAGTTTTACATTGTTTTAGCCTCTCCCATTAGAGATGGTCTAAGGCAAACAGTAAAAAATTGAATTGGCTATAGCCAGGTCAGCGCCCTTGGATTTGCTCGTGAAGTCATTTTAAGATGATTGTCATACACCATAAAGACAAATAGCTTTGTCTTGAGGATTGACTACAAACAATGTGGTTGGAGGTGGTGATGGCTTTAGCTTTAACTCATTAGAAGACAATGATATCAGTTTGATCCTTAATAATTGGGCATATGACTTCATATGAACATCAATACACATACATATTTTTTTACCCATTTTTCATACTCGTCTAATAAAACAAGACTATAGAAAATTATAATTGCTGTCCTGATGGAATCTACAACACTAAAATATAAACATTTAGGATGTGTTTGATAAATAAGATGGAAAATAACTCCTAAGAGTCAATTTCCATGGAATTGAAAACTTGGAAATATTTTCCATGGAAAAATTTTGTTGGTGTTGTTTGATTGCAATTATTTTCCAGGTGGAAAATGTTCTATTTTACATCTTTTGTGCGTTTGATTTCTAATATTTTTCATGAAAAAAAGTAGAAAATATATATAAAAAACAAAAAATTAATAAAAATCCCAAAAAAATAATAAAAATAGCAAAAAAGTAATAAAATTTCCAGAATATTAATAAAAAATAACCAAAGAACTTTAAAAAAACACAAAAAATGAATAAAAGACTAGGAAATAAATATTAACCCGACATTAAATATAAAAAAAGGAAAAAATGTATTCGGAGTATTAAGAAAAATAAAAAATGAATAAAAATCAAGTCCACCACGCCCCCCCCCCCCCCCCCCACCCCCATCCCAACCCCCAACTGTTTCATCCCCCCGGTATTAAATATAAAAAATGAAAAAAATATATTCGGAGTATTAAGAAAAAATAAAAAAATGAATAAAAACCAAGTCCACCACGCCCCCCCCCCCCCCCCCACCCCACCCCACCCCATCCCAACCCCCAACTGTTTCATCCTCCCGTGTCGTCAGGTCTGTTCTTTTTTTTTTTTTAATTCTCTTGTGTTTTTTTAATTTTTTTCAAATATTTGCATTTTTATTAGTTTTCTAGGGTATTCATTCATTTCCATTTTTAAAATTTTTTGAGCGCTTTTTTATTTTTGTTGAATTAATAAATTTCTGACTTTTTAATAAAATTCTGGGTGTTCTTAAAATAAATTCAGGGTTTAATATTTATTTTCTATTTTTTATTCATTTTCTATATTTTTTCATTATTTTGTGTTTTTATTGATTTCTCTCCTTTTTTTTTTGTTTTTTTTATTTTCTAATGTTTTTTTAAATTAATTCTGGGACTAATATTTTTTTATGTATTTTTTTCATTTTATGTTATTTTTTTCTTAATTAATAAGTTTCGGACTTTTTAATAAATTTTTGGGTGTTTTTTATTCACTTTCTGTATTTTTTTCATTATTTTGGGTTTTTATTCACTTTCTAGATTTTTTTCATGATATTTAAATTTTTATTCACTTTCTGTATTTTTTTCATTATTTTTTGAGGTTTTATTCACTTTCTGGATTTTTTTTTCATTATTTTTTGGGATTTATTGACTTTCTGTATTTTTTTCATTATCTTATTCACTTTTCTGGACTTTTTTTTCCTTATTTTTTGGGTTTTATTTCACATTCTGGATTTTTTTAATTATTTTTAGTGATTTATTCACTTTTTAGAATATTTTTCAATATTTTGGGTTTTTATTCACTTTCTAGAATTTTTTTCATTTTTTGGCACGTTTTTGAATGTTGAGGGGTTTATTCACTTTCTGAATTTTTTTCATTATTTTTGGGTTTTTATTCGCTTTCTAGAAAATTTTCATTATTTTTGGGTTTTTATTCACTTTCTGAAATTTTTAATTTTTTGGAGGGTTTATTCACTTTCTGTATTTTTTTCATTATTTTTGGGTTTTTATTCAGTTTCTGGATTTTTTTTCACTATTTTAGGGGTTTTATTCACTTTCTGGGTTTATTATTATTATTTTTGGATTTTATTCATTTTATGGATTTTTTTTCATTTTTTGGGATTTTATTCACTTTCTGTTTTTAATATTTTTAAAAACTGTTGTGAATATATTATAAAAATAGTTTTAAAGTTTTAACAAATAATTTTAAAAACTGTTTTAAATACTTAAAAAACTGTTATAAATATTTAAAAACTATTTTGTAATGTTTTGAAAACTGGTTTTAATATTAGAAAAAATTGTTAAGAAAATGTTTTACAAATTTGTTTAAAAACCGTATTATAAAAATATTGTAAAAACTGTTTTTAACATTTTTAAAAACTGTTTTGAATATATTATAAAAACTGTTTTAAAGTTTTAAAAACATTTTTTAAAACTGTCTTAAATAGTTTAAAAAAACAGTTGTGAATGTTTAAAAATTGTTTTGTAATATTTTAAATACTGTTTTTAATATTATAAAAATTTGTTAAGAGAATGTTTTACAATTTTTTTGAAAAACCGTAATATAAAAATAGTTTTTAACATATTTAAAAACTGTTTTGTATATAATATAAAAACAGTTTTAAAGTTTAAAAACGAAATTAAAAAATATTTTAAATAGTTAAAAAAAACTGTTGTGAATATTTAAAAATTGTTTTGCAATATTTTAAAAACTGTTTTTAGTATTATAAAAAATTGTTAAGAAAATGTTTTACAATTTTTTTAAAAAACCGTAATATAAAAATATTGTAAAAATTGTTTTTAATATTTTTTAATATATTATAAAAATTGTTTTTAAATAAATTAATTGGATTGACTCTATGATTGTTTGATAATGTCATGTGAAAAAAAACTTAATAAATTTTATCTAGACAAACTTTACCATGCCCACTATTTCATCTATATGCAATCAAACGGATGATATCAAACAACCATTACTACGAATTTGCTTTCATAGGACCAATGAAAAAGAAATATCATATTCTTAGTTCTGGCTTATCTGAAAAGAGACAAAATGGACGTTATCTGTCCATTACTACTGATGAAATCATGTCAGACAGACTGTAGAATAATCTTTCTGCTAAATATATGGGCAATGCCCTCATGAGTCATGATCCTTACTTCTTTTTCTTTTTTTTAACGTGCACTTTTAATAAGTTTTCGTAATAATACGATAGTTTTATTCAAAAAATTATAACACCTTTAATTTTCACTGTCTGGGGGCAGCAAAAATTTCACTCGAAAAGCGTCATGAGACAACATTTTCTTTTCTTCAAAAATAGTTTTACAATGTATTTCAATAAACGTTGTTTGGAACTACAATTTGGGTTTAAAATTTTCTGTCTATAAGAGTCATTCTAAACTGCAAGAGAATTTTTTTGGTTTACACCTTACTTTTCGGTTTTAACCCCTCGTAATTATACATCCTCCATTTTTGGGCTAAGACCCTTTTAACATCCCCGCTGCCGGGGCTTGACTTGGAAAAAAGAAAATTGATATTTTAGACCGGCAAACCAAATTCTCAGACAAAACCACAAAACTCTAACGCCCTGTTTGGTTGTCCCAAAATTATAAATTGTATCATTAATAAATTGCTCCATTTATAAATTGACTCATTAATTGTGTTTGGTTTCATTAATGAAATGATTCATTAATTGTCCCATTTTAGCTCATGTGCAAAATCTGAAATTTGATCATTTCACAAAAAATGTGAAATGAATCCATTTGAAATAGAAGTCACATTAAGTGCATGTCCCCTCTCCCTCTTCCTCTTCCCCTCCCCGTCTCCCTCTCTCTTTCCCTCCCCCTCTCTCTTGATTTGTTTTTATATTTTTTTCATAGAACCTTAACATCAATTTCAAATTACCAAACATCGTGTAAAATTGGATTTAACTCATTTCAAATTTACTCATTTATAATTTACTAATTCACAATGAAACAATTTACATAATCAAACAATTTGTGCAACCAAACTGGGTCTAACGAAACCTGTTTCCATCCTCTCTCTCATCAACGAAATGGTGTTGAGACAAACCCATTTTTCATCAACGAATAAAATTTAGTAGAACCCATTTTCCATCCTCTCTCATCAACGAAATGAAGCCTGGCTGACCATTGAAGCATATTGGCTAAGATGTTTTGGATTTTCTATCAGCTATTTTGAATATTGGCTAAGATGTCGTCGAATTGTTACATTTTTACTGTGTTTTTTTTTTGTCTCTCCGGTGATTGAGGTTTTCTGTGGCTAAGGCCATCTCCAACCCTTATCTCTATCATGTCTCATTTCTTTCTTAGAAATTCAGAAAGTGAAAAACCCTCTCCAACAAGAATTTCTATGGTTATTTCTAAATGACATGGTATGATCAGGTGATAGAAATTTCAGTATAAAATTTCTAGATGTAGAAGAAATTCTCAAACCTAGCTTCTATGTGATGTGGGCTTTGTTTATTACCCCATTTTGTAGCTGTAGTTGTAGTTGAGAAAATTATGCCAACTAAGATAAAATGGTTGTAAATTCACAGAGAACTGCTGAACTGCTGGAGATGAAATTTCATTTTCGTGATAAAATTATATAGAAGGAAATATATAATTTTTCTGGAACATTTGAGAGGAGCAAATATTTTTTTTACTGTTTTGATTTTTGTCCGTTTGAAAGAGTGAGTGAGTCTATTATGATTTGTGTGTTGAGATTGAGATCCTACGTTGTTTGTTTGTTTTTTAAATTTACGGATCTAGCATTGCTAGAGTCCTACTTCATTGAATCTTGTGTTGGAGATACCAGCAGATATAAAAGTTGTCAATCACGGATTGTTTATGGGCATGGTACCCTCCTCTCAGATCTTGAGACGCTCCAAAAATTCATTAAATAGCAAAACTATCCTTAATATAAAAAGGAAATCTCTCCATCTTTGTTCGACAATAGAAAGAAAAAAAACTTGTTAACTTTAAAATTAATAAATACAGATTCTTTTTTTATTCAAATAAAAACATCAACGATTTAAAATATGAAATGTCATAATTTTTTTACTTGACACGAATACGATCCAAGTAAAAACGACATGATAAATTTTTTTTAATCAAATGCAAACACGATTCAATAAAAGTTAGATATAAGAAGAAAAAAAATTTAATCTAACACCAATAAAACCGAATATTATTTTAATTTATCGACAAAAATAGAAACATGACCGAATAAAAAAAATGATTTCGTATTGTGTGGCATTTTAATTTGATCGTGTTTCTATTTTTGTAAAACAAAAATGTCATAACACGACCAAATTAAAATCATGTTGTGAAATATATTTTTTTGCTAAAATAGAAACACGGCGAAATTAAAATCATGTTGTGATATATTACTTTTCAAACACAATCATTACTTTTCATGTTTAGTGCTTACTTATTTTTTTACACAAACATACAATACTTTTATACTTTAGTGCTTACTTGTTTATCTTATCAAATATGAACAAGATCCGATTAAAATGCGGCACGACACGAAATCTTATTTTTTATCTAAAAAAAATTCAACTCAAATAAAAGTGACACGACACGAAATCTTATTTTTTATCTTAAACGAACACGAAATATTTTTTTAACCTAGCACGAACACAATCCAAGTAAAAGAGACACGGAATGACACGAAACATGTTTTTTTTACAAACAAAAACATGATCCAATGTAGTGTGGTGTTTATGCTTTACTTCGATTGTGTTTGTATTTGTGCTCGGTAAAAAAAAATGCAAAAAAAATGCAAAATTACCTAACACAACTCAAATAAACGCAACACGACACGAAATCTTATTTTTCTTATCTAACATCAACATGATCTAATTAAAATGCAATTTTGCAATTTTTTTTGTTATAAAATTCAAGAACTATATACTGGATTTTTTTTTTTTTGCATTTTAATTACATTTTTTTTTTGTTTTAAAATTTAAGAACTATATATTGGATTTTTTTTCGAATACAAATAATATTTTTTTTAATTTTAAAAATCAAGAACCTTAGTAAAACCGACACAACATGATTTTTTTCCAAACACAAGTAATAATTATTTTTACCAAATACAAACACTATTTTTTTTACCGAGCACAAACACAAACACGATTGAAATAAAACATAAACACCACACCACATTGAATCGTGTTTTTGTTTGGTAAAAACATAAAAAATCAATGTGTTCGCTTTACTTGGCCATATTGATAAAAAAAAAAATCATATTGTGTCACATTTTAATTGTGTTTGTATTTGGTAAAAAAATTATTATTTATGTTTGGAAAAAAAATTATGTTGTATCGCTTATACTTTGCCATATTTTAGTTTCATAAAAATAAGATTTCGTATTGTATCGTATTTTTATTCGATCGTGTTTCTGTTTTTGTAAATAAATTAAAATAAAATATCGTGTCTCTTTTAATTGGATTGTGTTCATGTTAGGTTAAAAAAATATTTCGTGTTTGTTTAAGTAAAAAAAATAAGATTTTGTGTCGTGTCACTTTTATTTTGGTTATGTTCATATTTGGTAAAAGAAACACGTAAGCACTAATAAATTAAGATTAAGTTGTTAATAATTGTTATTTAAAGTTTAAAAAAATCTTTGTTTAAATTGTATGTAGTTATTCAATGGGGTTTGATGTAAGGGGAAAGGATAAAAGGTAAAGGGTAATATTATCCATTGGCAAAAATTTGAACTGTTAGTAGAATTTTTGGAGCGTCTTTAAGTCTACATTGTTTATTGTTAGAGTTAAGGGTGCACATGGTTCAGTTCCACTAGGGAACCAGAACCAGAACCGAAATTGGTCGGTTCCGTAGTTTTGGAACTAGAACCAGAATCAAAATTGATCGATTCCGAACCGAACCGAACCGAACCACCGATTCTCGGTTTGGTTCAGGTCGGTTCACGGTTTTGGTTCTTGGTTCTATTTTGCGGTTATGGTTCGCGGTTCTAGTTTATGGTTCTGGTTCGCGATGCTGGTTCACTGTTCTCGTTAATGGTTCTGGTTTGCGGGTTGGTTCTCGAGTTGGTTAATGGTTCGAGTTCGCGGGTTGGTTCTTAGGGTCGGTTCTTCGGTTTGGTTCTTCGTTCGGTTCGATTTGGTTCAAAAATAAAATCGAGAACCAAACCGAACACTTCGGTTCTAAATTTTTTGGAACCAGAACCAATCCATGGAGGTAAAAAACCGAACCAACCCAACCCACAAAGGTCGATTTTGTTTGGTTCTTTGGGTTGTTGGTTTTTTTGCACACCCCCAGTTAGAGTCTTACTTCAATGCATTAGCTATCGGAAATAACCAGTGGATACTAAAAAGGGTGATTATATCTTTTTAATACTTTTCACTTAAACATCTCTCCTTTTGAAATCAGTGGGTGAAGTAGGTTTTAAGGGTGTAAACAAAAACACCCCTTTTTTTAAAGTGATATAGTTATGTGATTACGTTAAAAGCTATCATTTTTTTAATAAAAATTTGAATTGCACTTTCTTTTAGATAACTCTTACTTCGTGATACATAATATGAATCATAAATTTAAAGGGTTGATTGTTTTCATCTCTTAACTCTCAATCTAAACTATTAAAATTCATGAATTACCAAATGTTTTTTTAAATAATTTTTTTGTAGAGACTAATATATATATCACGCTTTTCTACATACCTCATTAGATATACCTATGAACATACTTATTTTTTTTAAATACTAAAAAAACTAATTTTGAGTTGAAAATTTTTGTATGGGTTCGTGATATTTCAATGCGCCCTTGCAAAAATATTCAATTCAAAATAATGTGATTTGTTATTTTGAAAAAATAAGTAGAAAAAATGACAATTTTAAATATCAAAATGTGTTGTAACGTGTTCATGTTCAAAAAATCCTTGTCATGTTTGACTTTGGCCCGACTTAAAAACATGGATTAGCATCCCTAGTTATGGATCTTTGTATTTTTTTTATGCATGCCTTTTTGGTTATAAGAACTAAATTAACTTTTAGTGGGTGTAGAAATCATTTAGGACCTCAGACCCATAGGTGATCCCCTCTAGACCTTAGATGGGTAAGAGAAAAGGTGTATTAAAGTGTGAGACAATTATGTAAAGTATTTCGGACCTCAGATGAAGGTCCTATGTATAATGTGAAAGGTGTTTCACTGGTTTATTAAATCATAAATGAGTCATTATAGTCTTAGTGACCCATTATGCTTTGGCCAAGAAAGTCTGTAGTCTTGCGTCCTTTGTCAACAGTCCAGAGGGCCTTAGGAAGTAACTTAATGGACTTGTAGGCCTTAGGAAGTAACTTAATGGGCTTCTCTAAGAGTTCCTTAGTACTGCTTTAGCGCTCAACAAGATATACGTAGTGTTTGATAACCGGAAATGACCCAAGTTACAAATATAAGCTCTCAGCAGTGGATTGAGAGTATGAAACAAGGAGTAAACATTTGCTAAATGCTAACTGTAACACCTCGTAATTTCTGGGCTTTTTATTTTAATTCGGTAATTGGTAAATTACTCGTGTCGTAAATTTTATGAGAATTAATTAATTTTGTTATTTAAAAATAAATGAATTTAAATTAGTTAATGAGTGAAAGTTAACTTTTAAAAATAATTATCTGGATGGCGATTTTGAGCATATGATTGAGGCCGGTAGGGTTGAAATAGTCTGAAATGAGTGGTTATAGATATATATTGGGTTTCGAAAAATTTGTAGACACATTTGAGCTCTCAATTAAGTGTTTGGACTCGTTTTAGACGACCCATAAGCCTCAAAATGGGATTAGAGTTAATAACCCTAATTGTGAGAGGGTAAGGCAACTTGAATTCATTTTAGAAGACCAAAAATTGGGGAGAGCCTTAGAGGAGAACAATTAGAAGAGAATTTGGAGATTTTTGGAGATTACTTCAAGAACAAGAGGAGAGCCTTGAATCCAACCCATCATCTTCATCAAAGGACTTGATTCTACAACCTTAAGGCACGTGGTTTAACTTGCATTTGTTAAATTACATTTTCCTATTCATATTAAAGAAGGTGTGAATTAATTAATATGTTAGGGTTTATTTAACATTAGAATTTGGGGATTTCATGTTTGGGATTGTGGGAACCTCGTCCATTTTTGGTAGGCCCAAAGAAGTAGCCAGATCGAGCCCTATTTACAATAGTAAGAGTTCGGCCCAAACTCCAAAGCCCCAAACACAGTTAGTTAGTAACAGTCCATCATGTTCCTAAAATCTCTCACGAGATATTCTAGGGATAGTGGGTTAACGTGGGAGTGCCCAGCACCCCCACTCTCCGAATTTATACTATATATACTATATGCATGTCCCGATGCAAAGGGTATGTAATAGAAAACACTCCCCTGGAGAAAAGAGAAATACAAAATTAGAGCACCACCGTTGACGTAGGAAATTTGCCAAACCACGTATATCTTGTGTCGTGTGTGATTGTGATTATTCTGATTAGTGTTCTTTATTTTTCTGGTGATTACATTTACTTATAATTTGTATTGAGATTAATTATCACCACAATTGGTTCCGTCTGTGGGAAGCAGTAGTTCTTCCTTTAAGAAATCCTTCACCAACAAGAACCTAGAATGTCTGATCAATCAGTAATTCCCTTCAAGCGGGGGATATCCCGGAGCAACCTAACCCTCGCAGGGTTAAATCTGAAGTTCGACGCTCAAACCCAAGGCTTCATCTGGAACAACAAGCCTCGGAAGAAAGCCAGGGACTAGCTAGGTCTACATAAGTTTCCAGGTTGATCGACGCTTATAAGGCCAGGCTCCAAGAGCAGGAGGAGTCTACTCGCAAGAAAGGAGCCGAAAATACCCCCCTCAAAAGGAGACTGGAGAAAATGGAAAGAGAACTCCATTTCAATACAAGGCAACATTATTATCGAACTCCTAGTCCGCAAGCGAGAAGATCTCACAGTCGAGGAAGGATCCCGAGAGGTGGATCTCAAAGAATTGAGAGACACAGGTCAGATAACAACTGTTCCGAGCAACAACAATAAGCTCGTCGTTGCAGGAGCCCAGGCCGAAGGAATGACGATATACGAAACTTGGTCCGAAGAGAGACGGATCAACGCCCAGCACATCGGGGTGCTAGATTGACAAGAGAGCTAGCCAGGCGAGCTCTCAGGACCCAAATGAAATCCCCTTTTTCAAGGGAAATAGAGGAAGAAAAAGCCCCCAAGAAGTTCGCCATGCCCAGGTTCAAAATATATGATGGAAAGAGTGATCCATCGACCATGTCAGACAGTGCCATAACCCTTTGGAATCACAACAACGCACTGATGTGATAAATTTTCCCATCGAGCTTGCACGACGTGGCTCAAAAGTGGTTCGAGAAACTCCCCCGCAGATCCATTAGGAACTTTGAGTCCCTGGAGGATCTCTTTACAGATCGATTCATTAACAACAGTTCACATCTGAAGAGGATGGATTCTTTATTGACAATGAAGAGAAAACCCCGAGGATAACCTCATAGACTACTCAAAGAGGTATTGGGAGCTATTCAATGAGGTCAAGGACTGATCGGAGCAGGTCGCTGTTGCATCCTTTAAGATTGGCTTACCTAGATCTTACCTCTTTCACCAGTCCCTCACTAAGAAGGAGGCCACAACCATCGACGACTTAATAGATCGCATTGAAAAATATGTCAAAGTCGAAGATGTGAGTCATCTCAGTGCAAGAGAAAATGGTCACGCCAAGATCACTGGCAAGGGGAGCGACAAGAATGAGGGTCAAAAGAAAGGAAATAAGAACGGGGGAAAAGAATGGCCTTAAGAATTAGAGCAAGAGTGATACCTTGAAGGCATTCCAAGTAGTAAATACATTTTTTAGAGAACCGGTCTATAAGATTTTAGCAAAGATCAAGGATGAACCGTTTGTTAAATGACCCAAGAAAATGGGTGGAAACCCTTCTAAGAGGAATAACGCACTGAGAGGTGCATTCCACAAGGAGTCCGGGCACAAAATCGAGCACTATAAGGCCCTCGAGTCTCACCTTGAAGAGCTAGCTCAAGCTGGTCACTTGAGTGAACTCTTGGACAAAAATGCAGAGAAGGTAGCTCCCAATGGAGATCAAAGGCCCGATAACGTGCTCGAGGAAGACATCGGCCATGAGTTCACAGTAATTCATGGGGCGTCCGACCTCAAATAGATTCAGGTAAATACGGCTCGAATGGAAGTAAAAAATCTCATGATAATAATGCAAGATTTTCATATCGATCCACCCAAAACACAAGTCGGGAAGCATCGACGAGTAGAAAATGTCGACTACAACAAGCATATTGTGTTCACAGATGAGGACCTAGTGGGAGTAAGAACCCCACATCATGATGCGCTGATCATTACACTCAGGATATCTAACTACGACGTCGACAGATTGCTCGTCGACCAAGGTAGCTCATCCGAAGTAATGTATCTCGACCTATTCAAGAAGTTGAAATTAAGTGTCGTCGACCTAAAGGAAGCCACTGTTCCTCTAGTTGGCTTCGCTGGAAAAATAACCATTCCTTTGGGAAAGATTATCTTTCCAATAAGGGCAGGAAACATCTCAAAGATGATCGAATTTCTCGTGGTCGATATTGATTCACCCTACCAGGTAATCCTCGACAGAGGATGGCTGCATGCGATAAAGGCTTTCCCATTTACCTACCATCAGAAGCTCAAGTGTGTGACTGAATGAGGAGTGGTGGAGATCCATGGAGATCAGGTGATGGTAAGGAAGTTCTTTATAGCAGCCATCCGTCCCAAACTAAAAAAGAAGGTTGAAGAAGTTAGAAGCAAGAACGAAGAACAGGAGAGGCTGATGACCTCCAAATAGCAACTAAGATATGGGAGACCAGGAGTGGAGGAGACCAGGCTCCTCCCCTCTTAAATAGTCGTCTAAGACCTGGAGGAAGTCACAGCCAATAGCAGCTCGAATAAAAGAAAATTATTGATCGGGACCTCACTTACCGACCGTGAAAAAAGGGAGTTGGTCACCCTACTTTGAAGTAACCTAGATGTCTTTGCATGGGAGACTTACGAGCTACTCTGGATTGATCCCAACATCACTTGTCATCGACTGCACGTCGACCCAGCTTTTAAACTAATAGCACAGAAAGCTCACGGAACTGCTCCGAAAAAAGCTAAGGCATTGGAGAAGGAAGTTAAAAAACTGTTGGACGCAGGATCCAAACGGGAAGTCCAGTTCCCCAAATGGCTATCCAACCCAGTGGTTGTCCCTAAGAACAACGAAAAGTGGAGAGTCTGCATCAATTTCACTGATCTCAACAAGGCATGCCCTAAAGACAACTTCCCCCTTCCAAAGATTGATCAACTGATGGATGCCACGACAGCACACGAAAGGATGAGCTTCCTAGACGCATACTCCAGGTATCACCAGATCCTTTTACATGAGTCGGCTCAAGACAAAACAACATTTATAACAATATTTGGGTTATATTGCTACAAGGTTATGCCCTTTGGGCTAAAAAACGCAGGGATAACTTACCAGCGATTGGTCACCAAGATGTTCAAAGACCAAATAGGTAGCACTATGGAGGTCTACATCGATTACATGCTCGTCAAGATCAATATCAAAGATAACCACCTCTCTGACGTATTAAGGACCTTTGAAATCCTCAAGAAGTACCGAATGAAGCTAAATGCGAGTAAGTGTTCAAATTTCTTGGGTACTTGGTCAACAAGAGAGGTATTGAAGCCAACCCAGACCAAATAATAAATATGTTCAGAAGCTCACGAGAATGCTCGTCGCCCTAAATCGGTTCATCTCAAAGTCTTTTAAAAGGTGCCAACCGTTCTTCCAGTTATTGAAGAAAAGCAAGGAGGTGGAATGGAACGAGGAGTGCTCGAGGACGTTAGAAGGGATCAAAGCTTACCTCAACAAACTTCCTTTGCTCGTAATCCCTAAAGATAATGATTCCTTGTACATTTACTTTGCAGTATCTAGCTATGCGGTAAGTTCTGCACAGGTATGCGAAAAAAAGGATCCAGTACCCAATCTATTACGCGAGCAAGACTCTTTTGGACATTGAACAGCGATACCTACCACTAGAAAAACTCTCCTTTGCACTAGTGGTAGCCTCGAGAAAACTAAAACACTATTTCGAAGCCCACTCCATCATTATACTTGCATCCCACCCTCTTAAAGATGTAGTGAGAAAATTCGATCTTTCAGGTAAACTGCCAAAGTGGTCAGTCGAGCTCGACCAATTTGACATTCAGTTCTAACTAAGGACTGCCATCAAAGGGCAGGTCCTCGTCGATTTCATCACCAAATTTATAGAAGAGCAGCCTTGCAACTAACCCCAGACTAGTCATCAGAACGAAGTTCCCCCAACATCAGGCATCTGGAAACTATACGTTGATTGAGCCTCCAATTCCAGAGGGGCAGGAGTGGGCATTGTGCTACTTACCCCCTAAGATGCCATTCTTGAGCAAGGAATCGGGCTTAAATTTAAAGCCTCCAACAATAAGGCAGAGTATGAGGTGCTGATTGCGGACCTATAAAGGGTGCGAATGCTCGAAGCAAAGAATCTCCAAGTCTTCGGCGTCTCGCAGTTGCTCTCTAACCAGATAAGTGGCAATTTTAACTTAAGAGATGCGAGAATGGCAGCCTATCTCGCCACTGTGAAAGAATTCATGGCCAACTTTGAGCATGTCAGCGTTCAACAGTTATCCAAAGGACAGAATAACCATGATGATTCCCTAGCATCCCTAAGCGCAGTAATCAACTCTGACCTGAAGAGGACAATTTAGATCGATTTTCTTGTCCAGCTAAGTATCAACCAGATCAACGAACTGCCGAGCATAGAGCATGTTCTCCAGAACGAGACATCTCCCAGTTCGATGGATCCCATAAGGGATTTATTTTAAGGATGGTGTACTACCAACAGATAAGAAGACCGCTCATCAGATAAGAGTTAAAGCTTCTAGCTTTCACTTATCTCCTTAGGGCAAGTTGTACAAGAGATCTTTCACTGGCCCTTAGCTCCAGTGCATTCATCTAAAGGATGTCGAGCAAGTCCTGCATGAACTCCATGAGGGAATCTGTGGGAGTCACATTGAGGGTAGGTCGCTAGCTTTCCAAGCAATAAAAGAAGGGTACTGGTGGATGTACATGTAGAAAGACGTTGGAATCTATGCTCAAAAGTGCAAAAAGTGCCAACTTCACACACCTATGGTTCACCATCCGGCTAGCGACCTGAAGTCACTTACTAGCCCATGGCCCTTCGTCCAATAGGGTATGGACATCGTGGGCCCTCTACCTACTACAGTCGGTAATCGCAAATATTTATTGGCCGCAACAAACTACTTCACCAAATGGATAGAGGAAGATCCACTAGCAAATATTAGAGACGCGAACATGATAAGATTCATACGGAGGAACATCGTCACTCGCTTTGGGATACCTAGGACTATCATCACTGACAATGGAACCCAGTTCAAGAGTGGCCTCTTCTAATGTTTCTGCAGCGACCACGATATCGGGCACTACTTCAGCTCTGTGGCATACCCTCAGAGCAACGGACAGACTGAGGCTTCCAATAAAATAGTGATTGATGGATTAAAAAAATGTTTAGAGCGAGATAAGGGAGCATGGGTAAATGAACTACCCCACATCCTATGGGCTTACCGCACCACCCTAAGGAGAGCAACTGAAGAGACACCATTCTCACTTACGTATGGGATTGAGGAAATTATCTCCTTGGAAACTGGCCTCCTTACCATGAGGTCCATTTTGATCGACCAAGTCCAGAATGATGTAGCATTGCTTGCTGAAATTGACTTAGCTGAGGAACGAAGGGAGTTGGCTCTAGTGAAACTAGCAGCCTACCAGCAACAGCTAGTAAAATACTATAACAAAAAGGTTAATCCAAGTGCATTCTAGGTTGGGGACTACATCCTGAGGAAAGTTCTTGGCAAGGTTGTAAAACCATCGGATGGAAAACTAGGACCAAACTGGTAGGGTCCATTCAAGGTGATAAAAGATGACCTATAAGGAGCCTATCACTTAGAAATGTTAGAGGGCAGGGAGATACTGAGAGCTTGGAATTGAGCCAATTTGAAGAAATTTTACATCTAGTTTTCTTTTTTCTTTTTGAACTTAATGTTAAATTCTTAATTCTTCTTTGAATAATAAGATTCTTTGGCAGTGGAATTTTATGAAGAGTTGTTTTTTCTCAACTACATTATAATGTATGCACCCTTTCCCAGTTATAGGCTCATCTCTTAACATACAAAACTAAGATCACGAGAAACTTATTAAAGCAGGGTCAGTGTGTAATGACCCTCCTCAGGCATTCACCAATGAACACGAATGACCTGCTAGCTTGCCCCTGAAAATATATGAAGCCCTACAGGGGACCTTTAGGCAACATGGCCAACCCAAGTTGGTCGCCAACATTTTTTGGCTCAAAAATCCTACTCGGGTAGAATATCTGATACCAGGTGTATCCTCGTCATTGCCTCACTTAGGCCTAAGGACGTGTGATGACATAACCTAAAAGGTAAAGTAAGGAAGAATGGTATACTAACATTGGACTGGGGGGATAATCACTCAATAACTAAATCTTCCTACATCATAACTAGTCAGTTGGAAGAGCCCAAGATAACTGAACAAGAGATCAATGGAGTAAAAAATAACACAACACATGTTTAGTCGGCAAATCACCCAAAACATAAATATTTTATTACATCATTACATGTACAAAGAGTTATATATGGTAAGTAATTCAAACCCTAATGAGGACTTGGTCGCTGAGCGAGGTAGTCATCTACTCGTGCTCTTCGGCCATTATCTGGGCGAGGAGCGAATTCCTCCTTGACTTCCTCTAAACTCGATTTCAGGAGTTGTCTTGGGATCGCGTCTATAGGAATCCATCAATTATCCCTTCTAAATAGGTTAGGTATAAAAGTTGAGGGAGAGATTTCATGCCTATACCAGAGAACAAAGTTCCTGAGAACTTGTAACTCCCTGAGGGCACTCAACTACCCTCTTATGAAAGCTAACTCCTCGACCCACTTCAACTTCGTTGACCTCCTACAACTTTATTAGAGCGTCAGTCTAAACCTGGTCATAGCCATCCACCCACGCTTGCCGAGGATCATTTTTGAACAACTGTCTCAATTTGGTAACATCTCGCTGAAGCCCGACTGCAATCACATAGGCTCAAAAAATATCCCCTTTTAGCTCGGTAATCTCCCTCTGAGAACTGCTGTTAAGGTCTCCATATCTTTGTATCATTGATGATGAAGAACCATGGATAAGCAACGGAGTTGTGCTCGGTGCATTCTCCCTTAAGCGGGCGAGCTCACACTTCAATATATCACTTTCTTGTTGAAGCATCTCGTCGACCAAGTTAATTTCAGACTCTTCTAGGAGCTTCGTTCTGAGAGCATTGACCTTTCCTTGAACATAGACGCCTATCTCACCCATCTCCTCATATCTATCTTTTAACTTAGCAACTAACTCAGTTTGGTTCTTGTATTCCCGGTTCCTTGCTCGAAGAGACTTGTAAATTCTTATAAAAGTACGACGGACCTGGTCGCTCACATTAGTACCAAGGATTTGGTCCAAACGAGAAGTAGTCAGGATATGTTCCTTAATATAGATAAGATACAAATCATAAAAGCATCGAGAATAAATAAATCAGTACATGAAAATAAATAGAACTTCATTTTATTAAAATAAAAATAGTTGAAGTACATCAGCGAGAAGAAAAGAGAACAACAGATATACAAAGCCCCCCTAAGAAGACTAGCTGGCAACTTTGGTCTGCTCTGAGGATGTTGGTCACTTCCCCTTATCCGCAGCAGCCTCATGTGCACCTCCCTCAGATGGATTAGTCACCACTCCCTGATCAAGGGGAGCATCATCAACAGTGGTAGGAATAGCTGGAGCATCTACACTAGTAGCTGGAGGAGGCATGCCCTCTACAACAGGTTTTAGGTCGGGGTCGTGCTCATCAAAGAGAGGAGAATCAACATCCACCTCGACGACGAGCAAAGCCCTGTCCCAGCCTTTCTTAAAGTTGAAACGGATGATGTAGCCGATCTGAGCCTCAGCATCCTCATATACTGCAAGCCACCTAGCATTATAAGAGCTCTCCTTGATGGTGGCAGCCTTATATTCCATCTTTTTTGTCTTCTCGACGAGCACTTTATTCTCCTCAACCACCATCAGCTTGCTCATATAGACCAAGTCATAGGACTGCCTCAACTCCTCCATCTCCTTAGACGCTGCCTCTTTTGCTTTATTGGATTCATCAAAAGCAAGGTGATAAGACTTCTGAGTAGCACTGGCAGCCTTTAAGCTCGACTCTAGCTCAGTATTTCTCCTTTCCAGCTCATCGCGACTGTGATAGAGGATGGTGAAATCAGATACAAACTGCAGAGAGAAAGGGAAACATTAGCGAAGAAGTTATGAAAAGGAAATTGCAAGAGTGGAGAAGTAAAAGTAGAATTACCAAGACTAGCCCCTGACTCGCCTTTAGGGCTAACTGTTCGGTCCTTATACTTGATGACCTCTTGCTATCTCCTAGCAAGACTTCTCTCTCGAGCACCACCGGAGCCAGCAGAGGGGGAAGAGCGATAAAAGCCCCTTCAGCTAAGGAAGACATGGGCACCAAGGGATGCCCCACTTTTGTCCTCTCTTCTTTTCTCATCTTTTCTTCTTCTATCTCCTTCTTCTCCCTCTCGACCCTCTTCCTATCTTTCTATTTCTTCTTCTCTTATTCCTTCTTTTTCTTTCTCTCCATCACCAATGCCTCCTATTTCTTCTTCCTCTCCCTTTTATGAGCCACAGTTTGGGAAATAGTGGCAGTATCCCCACTCGTAGACTTCTACTTATTCAGCCTGTGAGCCAGAGAAACATTGTTCTCATCATCATCCTAGATTAAGTTCTTCCTAGGGGGAGACATAGTCTCATCGCTGGAACTATCTGAATCCTCTGAACTCTCTAAATTATTTGAACCCTCCTTCGAATTGGAAGATCCATCACCACTTGAACTCTCCTCACTAGAATCACCCTCAACTCCACTTCTGTCATCCGCCACGTTGTCTTCACTAGAGATACTCTCCTCCTCATCTAATTGGATTGTCCCAGTAGTGACCTCTTCTATGATATCAAGGTGAGGAATGCTATCAACAGGTCGGGGGATGAAGTTAGTCCCGATGTTCTTATATTCTAAAAGGAACGTAGTTGATCGAGGATGCTCGCCGTCAGCCAAATATTCCCTTATCTTCCAAGCTTTTATCAGCTCAGGGACTCGGATTTTTTGGAGGGCAAGTTCCAAGTTCTTTGTCTTCGCTAAAATAGGAAAAAGGAGGACAGAAGAAATAAAGTACACTAACATAGAATCAATGAGAAGAATAAGAAATATATCTACATATGTACTCCTCCTTGTAAAAGGGAATTGTAGGTCCCTTGTACTTTCATCCCCCAGTCTAGAAAGGGAACTTCCAGTTCCTGGAAATGAACCCTTCTTGATGTCCTTATGGGAATCAGGTAAATTGACTACCAACACCCTATCAGGAATCCTAGCTTTCAGATAAAGGAGATCGAAACTCATTCGAGAAAAGGTATAACAAGAACAGATTTCATCAAGACCTAAATTGGTGCCATGAAGTTGATTGATCCTATGAACGCCATTGATAATTTTCCAAACATTTGGAGAACATTGGCTAGGAACTATATAAAAATAACTAAAGAAGTGTAAAAATAAGCGATTTGAGGGAAAGGTTAGACCCCCCCTGAGACAACAGGAGAACATGAATCCAATGCCCATCCTCAATGTCTCAAACATTGCGAGGAACAAGGTCACATTAAATGTCCACCCAGTTGGGGATGTTGTAAAACTCCCTAAACTCAGCTATTGACCTATTACCTATTATTGCCATAAGAAAAGAAAACCCTAGTAGTGATAGAAAAGAAATTTCAATAGAAAATAAAGGAGAAGAAGTTTGGAAGACTTACGAAATGAAAATCATCTTGAGAAGACGTGAGGCCACAAGAAAAGAAGATAAAAAGATAAGGAAAAGCTCGAAGATGAAGGGAGGAACCTGGAAGTGAGAAGACGCAATAAGAGGTAAGAGATATCTTGAGAATGCGAAACTTGTGAAGCGACATCAGAATTGGCTCCTTCAAACAGCTTGGAAACCTCTCAATGATAATGCACGAAGAACGAAGTGGATCTTTCGCCTAAATCTCTTAGAAAGAGACGTTTCGCTCCCCAAAGAATCTCTCAATTCACAAAAATGCCATCATAGATAGTATTTAAAATTATTGAGCCCAAGATTGTGACCCAAAAATTTTAGAGGCAATTGTGGGTACCTCGTACATTTTTTGTAGGCCCATAGAAGTAGCCAGACCAAGACATATTTACAATAGGAAGAGTTTGGCCCAAACTCTATAGCCCCAAACACAGTTAGTTAGTAACAACCCATCCTGTTCCTAAAATCTCTCACGAGATATTCTAGGGATAGTGGGTTAACGTGGGAGTGCCCAACACCCCCACTCTCCGAATTTATAGTGTATATATTATATCCCTGGCCAGGGGCAAAGGGTATGTAATAGAAAACACTCCCCTGGAGAAAAGATAAATACAAACTAAGAGCACCACTGTGGATGTAGGTAATTTGCCGAATCACGTATATCTTGTGTCTTGTGTGATTGTGATTATTCTAATTAGTGTTCTTTATTTTTTTTGTGATTGCATTTACTTATAATTTGTGTTGAGATTGATTATCACCACGGGGATTTATAAATCTGTAGAGATGATAAGATTTTGTAGATTTGATGCCCCAATTGGTGTAGGTGATGTAGTTAAATTAAGTAAATAAAATGGGTGGATTTAGGATGAAATATTGGAATGTTTTGGGGTATAATCTATACATAATTGAAGATTTTAAAGCTTTAATGGTTTGTCGATTTTTTAGGCAATGAAAGAGGAGAGAGAACACCAGGGTCGTTCGAACGACCCGATGTCTCGTTCAAATGACAGCCAGTTTCATTCGAATGACATGGTTGGTCGTTTGAACGACCTCATTAATTATGGTTGATTTCTCCCCTTCCCCTATTTCAGACCTGATTGTTAATCTATGACGAATTATTCCTGTGTTGGTTGAATCTGAAAATTATGTTTATAAATTAGGGTTTGAATTTGTGAAAATCACCCTTGGATTAAGTAGAGGATAAATGCAATTAGAGAATCAAGGTTTATGATTGAGTGATTTGAAACCTTATTAATTAAGTGGGTAAACTTAATTGAATAAAATTAAATAATGAATTGGGGAGTTTGACTTTCGGGCCAAGAGAGTAAGTTCTAGTATATTTGGTAGAGTGACACCAATATAGTAAAATTAATTAGTGCATGATTAATTGAAATTAAGTCGGATTGTAGACTTGTATGTTTTAGGCTTGTGTATAGTTGTAGTACACCGATAGCTTGGATTTAATATATATATATATATATACACACACACACACAGTGATATGTAGTATATATATACGATCTATAAATATTTGTGTGAATAATATTTATAGTAAAGCATACCAATAATTAATGCTATCTTAGGAGGTTGCGCTATGTGGGTGAGTCCCTTGGCTAGTGAATGCTGGGTGAGCATAATCCCCGGGTCATAGCGTCTGTTATTAGGGGTGAGTCGTCATGGTATGGGACAGTCACTTTTTGGGGGAACTATAGCCGCCTTTTACACGTTTGTGATGGCATTTATATATCTACGACATGCGCGTGAATGTTGTGATATAGTGATACGTATATATGGTGCAGATTTATATATACAGGTGAATACATGATGAGAAATGTATAATTATATACCTTGAGAGATTGTTATATGATATCAAATGAGAAATGACTTAAATAAGTTAATGTGATTAATAACTTATAAAGCGTATACTAAACTCACTCAGGATAAAGTAGTTGGAAATAGTGGGATATATGTGACAAGACTAGTTACGGGGTAGTTAGCTAGATGGATCATATATAGTTTCGTTAGGAGTGCACATTAATGGAGGGGTAAGGTGTCCTCATGAGTGTGTGTCGTACTAACTTAAATATGAAGAGCATTCATGCATTTTAATTTCCTGCATTTAAATTCACAATCTAAATATTTTCAAATATTTTTGGGTTCCGACCCCTGCTATAAAAATCATTTAAAACATTTTTAGGTGTCCTACCACAGGGGCATCAGGCCTGATCTTCTTGCAGGGTACGCAACTGTAGAATATGTGGGTGCTGTAGGGTATTTTCTTTAGAAGCCTATCTCATTCTCCTGTAGATAGGGATATTCTAGTTGTAATTTTGGGCTTGTTACCCTTGGCTTATATTTGATACTTTTTGGTTTGGCATGTATCAATTACTCTTTACATACTTTGGACTTGTTGGTTTGATTGTATAGTCGATGTTATTCGGCTAACACTATTAGTAGATTTATTGCATGATTAGATTCTTTTATTATGTTTATTTTGCTCTCTTATTATACTTGATCAACCGGAATTTAATTAAATGGGGTGTCACACTAACAGTCTCCTTGTTTCCTCTAAGTCTGATTGCTTGAACTAGTCTTCATCCTTCAAACAGTCCCTTATTTATATACAAACACCTTGAAAGTTAATAAGTGGACTGGTGCAGTATGGCATGGCACTGTTGAGGTCTAACGGTGTCAGTAAGATGGTGGAGTGTTGGTTAAAGGTTTTATAAGTGATGTAAGATAGTTGTTGAGTGCATTAAATGCTTATGGGAATATTCAATGCAAGTGGAGTTGGGTAATGGTGGTAGGTGGAAGAGTATTTTCCATTCCACATACCTGACATACTGGATGCAGGGGCCTAACCAGAGGTCCAAGTGGTTTGGGATGATCGTGGAGTTGCTCTCAGTTGATCTTGAGGTACTACGCACCGACTCATCTTAAGGATAGGGGTTGGGCGACTCTAAGAGATCATTTCTCTCTCATCTGAGGTCTGCTCTGAGTCTAAATCATAGAAGAACCTTGATATTATGGTTTTTGAGCCTGGTTGAGCTGTGTTAGAACGATTGATCCTTCCAAGAGGAAGAAGGCAAAATTGAGGTTCACTATTGTGGCTTATCTTTGAGAGGAATATAGGCTTTTGGTACCAAGTATTGATCTGTCTGGGGTTCGAGGTTAGCCGTGGAGCATCCTTCCTTCGCTAAAGGTTGCTAGATGGTTTAAGAACTTTTGGAAGGTCAAAGGTTTAATAGGGTATCATCAATAGCCTCTTTTTGCTTCTTATAAGAATTATAAAGGCATCACTTCTTTATTTATGTAAGCGTGGGGCAAGGTCGCAACCTGCTTTCGAAATTCTTGTTATATTAGATTACATCATGAAAAAGGATTTAAGTGGTTGGGAGTGTTGATGGGGCGTGTTTTAGGGTCTAGAAAGGTTGAAGCATTAGGCTTTGGGGAGCTATAAAGAAGCCTCTTTGGTGAGCTTGAATTTTTCACCATTCAAACAACCTTTCCTCTTAAACTTTTGAACCAACAACTGTTGCTTATCCTCCTCTCTTTGTCAAAATATATCTGCAGAGAATGTTTTTCGTTCTAAAGTCTTTTACCCAGATCCTCTGTCTGTCATGGGACCCCATGTTTCCATTTTTTCATTTGAAGATAAAGGTGTTGGGATCCCTCTGAAGGCCTCTTTAGGGGTAAATAACCCCAATTTCGCTGGTGGGGGCCAGTTTGCCTCTCGAATTACTGACCAGGACTTGATTAGCATCGATAGGGTTTATTAAATACCCGAATCCAATACTTTAAGGGCAACAAAATCTAATAAAAGGGCTTGCTCCTTGGTCCCTCATCATGTTTTCTTTAATGAATACTTTTTGTAATATGGGGTCAGGTTCCCCCCTTTTTTTGCCGGTGGTAATGTGACTAAAAGACATTATAATTGATCCCTCCCAACTCATGGCTAACTCCTAGAGATCCATAATGGCCACAATCCTAGCCTTTATGGTGGACAATGGGAGTCAATAAGATGTGACGTTGGCATAATTCTTCAGGCTATATCGGGTCCAAGAACAGAGAAATATGAAAAACAAAGGATTGAAATACCTCTCCCCAAAGGTTGTCGTGGTCTTTACTAAGGAAGGGCATATTCCCCTAGAGAGAGAGGGTCTTCTTCATGGGTGGTGTCTAGGATACCCCTGACCCTGATGAGCTAGTGGGTTGACCCTCTTTTTGGTGTATTCCCTCGTCTTTAGGTGAGCCTTTATTTTAACTTTGTGTCTTTAATTTAATCTCGGGGTGTTAATATTTATACGAGCCTTACTGATCCTCTTTCTTTATTTGCAGCGATTGTTAAACCCTCTGAGCAAGATAAGAAAGATATTAAAAAAGCCATGAAACTGACTTTTAACCATTCTGAGGTCTTCGTCACATCTAAGCGCCTCTTTAACAGTGGGTTAGGGACTGAGCCTAAGCATGTGACCTAAGGGCTGCCCCTTCTGCCCCTAAAATTATAGTTAGGGAATCACTAGGATCTGATCCCCTTGACGTGGTGTCTTTCAAGAAGAAAATTGTTGTTGAGGTTGCGTCTAAGGTTACATCGGAGGAGCTAGCCTCGAATGACAGTATAGAGAACTACTTCAGACCTGTAATTCCCCGATTCGTATTTAAGGGTTAATAAAGGATCAACCCAACCCGGTTCACACGTTAATTGTGAAGTGCAATGGAACACCCTAAATAATGTTTCTAATCTAGTTTTATTATTATTTAACATTACACTTATTCGCTTGTGATTCCAATTTTCATCAAACTACGTAATCTGACCCAGGGGAGTGTCCTTAAGGTAAAGTAATTAGAGCTACTAACGTAAATGCAAATTAAGTACTTACCGATACAACGCTCTCAAAATACGAGACAACATGCAACCTGCCATAACGAAAGGAGCGGGTGAGCCGAATGCTCACTGGGAACTTATATAAATGCAATATATAAATGAACGGTAAAAACTAATACTCACACACTAAAACTACATGCATGTTAAAATACGTATATATATTCATATATACCTTTGAAAATACATCTCCCACTATATCAAATTGTTTTATTCAAAAAAATGTCATTTGATGCCCTTTATTCTCATTATCTTTACAAAATAATCATTTTATATATTTATGCTTAGAACTGACATTCTTTCCCATCAACGTACACAGTTAAACAGTTAGAAATTGTTACAAAAATCTTTCATTTACTTTCGAAACGTTTATTACTTAATGTTCATTAACTCACACCAGAGTTGTTTGATCATTACCTAAAACTTTCGCACACATCGTGTTAGAAAATATTCATTCACATTGAAAGCCTTATACAACACACACAATTGCGTTATTATGAGTTTAAACCTCCTTAGGTAGCTTAATTACCCATTAAGTCTCCTTTCTTATCCATTTCACTTTTCTTATGGACAATGGTCATTATTATCAATTTACTTGTCCACATTACATTAATTGGAACATTAATCATTCATACAAGTTAGGTTATTTTCATATTATAATTCGTTTCTTATCATGTTCCCGATTACGTCATTACTTTTGAGATTTTTCCAACATATACGGATTTTGTGGCCTTTCATCATTGGTCTTCGCTGCCATATGCAACTGCAGTTACTTTGGAGTCTTTCACCACTAGGGACGTCATTCCCTTCTTAATTATTTTCTCGGCATCATGTGAATATTCTATTTTCTTTTCAATGTATTCAACATTATTTCAATGTTCACATTAATCCACTTTTAGGGAAAAGTCAATGGCTCGGATTTAACCGTTTATTTTCCCATTAACACTTAAAAATTTATTTTTTTCTCCTTTGAGTCCTTTATTTACACACACACACACACACACACACTCATTGATTTTATATCAAAAATGATCCAGGCTTTTGGAATTAATTCATTTTTACCCACACTAGTGTAAAAATATTCATCAAAAATTTTAAATTATAAAAAAGTTCCACTTGAAGTAAATTTACAAATTTATCCTTTTATTGCCAAAGCTTGCAATTTAGTCATTTAACAAGTGTCATTTTTTTAAAAATGATAATTAAAGTTTTCCACTCAACACTTAAACTCATTTAGCCATTTTTAACACTTGTTCAATACCTGATTTTACTCAACTTTCACATTTAACACCCCTACACCTTTTATACATATAATTTCACACATTTTTGCATATTAAAGTCTCACCTGACACATAGTTTATATGTACACTTTCTTCTTATTCTTTTTCATCTTATTACCCATTTCCCCAATGTTCAAGCATTTGGCATTCTTACTTTTCACACTTTGATTTACACACTTTATTCATGAATTTTTGCATTTCAACACCTACTTAGCCAATTATTTCAAGTTTAGCCTTCTTTACTTTCATTATCAACTTTTACACCATAACTTTATGGAAAACCTAACTTTTCACCTTTTTACACCTTCAACTCAATTTTATTTCTTCATGAGTTTTACACACTTTAAATAACCCATTAAAGTGAAGGTCCCATTTTTACACTTATTATCATTATTCAAATTGAAAATCACGCTTTAATCTCATAAAATGGCATAAATAAGCGTAATGCATTTCTTTGCACAAATTCACATTATTTACTTTTAAACATCATTATAACACACTTTATTGTATAAAATGTTGAAGACATACATTCCAGAATTTATACATTTTCAAAACTCATTTTAAAACACTTATTTGAAACAAAATTCATAGCAAATGATAAAAGTGCAACTAAATAACCTATAGATGCAAAATATGACTAATCCTACTCATATTAAGCCTAATAAAAGTAGTTAAAAATGCTAAAATTTAATCAACTTCAAATCTACTTTAAAGTTAGAGTTTTCCACATCAAAGACATCTAAAAATGGTCGAAGAGAGGAAGAATATGGGTGACTCCTCTACCTTCAAAGGTTCCCTTAAAGGGAGTCATAAAATCTCTACCAATCAAGTTCAAAGAAGATATATCAAAGACCCACAAAATTCTTCTATTTCTTTTAAGAAACCTTCCTTAAAACCTTCCATATACTCCATGAACTTCATCTTCCTCAACTCAACAATACCCACTTTGGTTTATATGATGTTAGGAGGTAGTTCTAGGATTTTTAATGATGTTTTCATAGTGGTTTAAGGTTGTGTAAGGGGGTGTATTAGTCTGGAGAAGATTGCATTTGGGGTGGGGAGCATTCAAGAGTGAGAGAGAGAGGATACAATTTGATGCAAAAATGTTTGGAGCCCCAGAGTCCCATTTATTTCCCTCTTATACTCACACCTTCCGAGCCCTAAATATTTATTTATTTTTTCAATATATTTTTAGGGTCTTATGTACATGGTCATTTTATTTTTTTGACCTTCCTATAGTCCTAAACAATTCACTTAAACTTGGGCTTTCGCAGTGTCGTTTACCATCAAAAGTAGGGTTGACAATTTTTTACACGATAACCCGTTTATAATAGTAACCCAAACATGACACAATTAACTTGTATAGATTTAAGAGTACTCAAAACTTATACTCAAATTAAAATCAACGCGACCCGAAAATGAGACGTTTGACACAAATTGCCACCCCTAGTCAAAAGATGCTAAATTAACCTTTTCTTTTCCTCTACATAGTATTTTTCCTTATATTCTTAGGGATCCACATATGTAGTCACACTATTTGTATCCCTCTCCAATTGTCCTACAAAAATCGCATAAGTTCGCGTTCTGACAAAAATTCACCTAAAATGTGTTTGAATTATTCTTTTCGAATACATCAAAGAAGAAAAAGTTATTGGGAATTAAATTTTATATTTTTTGGTTGATTTTCAGATTTTTCTGAGCAATTTCATATTTTGACGAAAATATTTTTTTTATTTTTTTTTACTTTTGACCCCATGGTATTTTTATATGTATTGTTTGGACCCTATAAAAATAGTCATTTTGATATTTGGGACCGCGATGCATCCTACAAAAATCGTGCAAAGTTACATATCATGCACATCACGTACTGCTCAAATTACTGCATTATTAGCCATGACTGTGTCATAATCATTCCTTAATACTTTCACGTCAAACTTAACCAACATACTTACTAGGACTATTAGAATATAAATATATATCCATACGAACCATGTGACGAGGGTTTTTTCTCCTTAATTACTCTTTATAATGAGTCACTTTTCGTGCCATTTGCCGTAACTTCCATATATATTTATTCCAAAAAATTTCTTTTGAATAAAACACTTCAATTATCATTAAATACTTATTTTTCTAAGGCAGGGTATTACATTCTTCCTTCCTTAGGAAATTTTGGAAATTCATGGTCATTAACCTTAGAATCTAGTTAGTTACCTACAACCAGTCTCCAATCCTAGTGCATCCTCAACACTATGATCTTAAACCCAGAGATTTTTTTTCACCAATTACATTAATATCCCAATCATGGTGGACCCTAAGGTCTTACTACTAATCCCAATCATGCTTAACTCGCCTATCTAAATAAAACCTCGAGATGATTGATACTCACCAAGTATCGTACTATCAGCAATGAAGTCATTATCATGGATCATTCCTACGTTACGATTCGCAACCTACGTTTCCTCAAACAATCTTTGATCACACCTAGCCACTAGCCATCACATCATTAATCAAGAGACGATTATCAATTCCCATTGGTCTATCTAACTGACATCTCCTATGAGATCCTCACATTAACCTAGAGTCATCCTAGTTATCACAACCCAAATATACACAAGAGGTTACATCCTCAAATCGTATAATTCTAAGAAAAGTGAAACACTAACATCTAATGTTTTATCAGGTTTTAATACTCACACTATCCTCGAGTCACAACCTCGAAGCCCATGACCAAGTCATAGCTAGCTATACCGGCTAACTAACGAAACATGTTAACCTAATGCAACCAAATAACTCATGCAAACTACATGAAATAAGCGCGAGATCACACGTACACATAAACTAGTGTAGAATAAAGGTGCCTCCAAATAAGAGCGTACTCATATACCGTGTTGCATCAGCCTCAACCTGAAATATCCTACATTACTACTGAGCTTATGTAGTGATACACCTAAATCACAATTGAATAACAACTTTCCACTACCTGGATCAAGAATACACAAGGAATGCAATAGTTCAGGTGACTTCCATGCCAAAGAAAACAATCAAATCCTAGCAACGAATCGTGTACGAGCCCACAATGTACACTTGAAATATATACTCTCACTGATATTTGCTAAAGTCTTAGCCTTGTCACATACCCTGGCCTAGACCTTTAACCCTAATGTGTCCTAACTGTGAATCATCCATCCTTGCAGAATGAACGAAGTACGAAACCATTTTCTTTAGGAAGTTGAAACGTTGGGCTTCCTTTCTTAAGACTAATGCCAACCTCCTATCATTGGAAAGCACAACCATGTGAACCAAGCGAAATTAAATTCTCTCAAAGCTTGTCATTTTCCACTGATCTATCATACCTAGGCCTCCACAATTTCGACACGCGATAGCTAACCTCAATTTTCGGGATGACTCTCATTAAGTGAAATAAAATTCTCACATAGTTTCAGACATTCAACTCTGGGACCACTGCTATGACTATTTGTAACGTCCTACATGATCTGAAATCATAACTATCCTAATGGCATTTAATGCTTTCAAGCACTACCCATGCCTAAGACCTAATAATTTCCCTCACCAGTCATACTAAACCATAAATGTAGCACGCGTACGTGCTATAATCAATCCTAACACTTTATTCCGAGTGGTATATCTAAAACCATGATGAATATCATCGTATTCTACGTCTCCCAAGTGCATAACCTAGAACTTATCAACCTATTTTCGACACTATCCTTAAAGGTCATATCATAAAACATGCTCACAAACCAAATCATGGAACTATCTCTGAGGCACTGCCACAAGTTAACACGACTTATCCACACTACAATCATTAGTGATCTATCATCGCTACATAAATTTCAATATAACAATGATTCCTAAATTCTTTATGGCTGACAACGTCAAGCTCAACCATCTCTTTAAACATCTTACACATCTATTACGAGAAATCACAAGTCATATCGTGATTTATTCTGCACAACCTTGAATTTACTACTATAAAATGCTTATCACTTGCATTAACATATCATTAGCTAAAGCTTAGTACTTATCTCCAAAGAGTAATTAATGCGTATTCACGTGCCTATCAAATTACAAACCCGAAGTCAAACTCACTAGACCACTTCATTTAATCCTCAATGAGTGTTCAACCAAAACAACTAAATTTCCTCCCAATGTAAACATTGTGCTATGTGTTAATCTACAAGATATCACAACTATAGAATTTAGTAGGATACGGGACGTCGGGTGTTACCTACACACACCCAGGACCACGCCACAGACTCCTTAAGGGATCTTATTCCTCAATACCACATTATTATCTCTAAAACTATATATTAATATAACCAGAGTTTTTGGTAGGGCACATGACATTAGGTATTGCCTAAGAGGAGGCTTACCCCAGTGACTCCGTAATTGGTCCTATTCTAAAACATCACAATGTTAGTTCTTAACACTAAATCACCAATATTTTTCTAGGTTCACTCCTGGGTTGACTCTAACCATTATTATCATCTAAAACCCAATCGTAATCAAAATACATAAAGCGTTATCACTACAAAATCAACACTCTTAAACATACTACTCCATTACATAATCTCCACAGATGGATCTACAAGATTTTCAATTAGGCTGTAATGAACACTACTTAACGTTGCCAATACCACTAAGGCTACTCTCATCATCAATGTTGCGGCACCATACATCTCATCCAAAAGATCACGGTGTTTCCACTATACGTATATATATATATATATATATAGATATATATATGTATACCTTTGAGAATACATGTCCCAGTGTATTAAATCTTTTTATTCCAAAAAGGTCATTTGATACCATTTATTCTCATCGTCTTTACAAAATAATAATTTTGTATCTTCATGCTTAAAACTAGAAATCTTTCCCATCAACGCACACGGTTAAACAAGTATCAATTGTTACGAAAACATTTTATTTACTTTTGAAACGTTTATTACTCAACGTTCATTGACTCACACCAGGGTTGCTTGATCATTACCTGAGACTTTCGCACACATCGTGTTAGTAAATATTTATTAACATTGAAAGCCTCATACAACAGACACACTTGTCTTATTATGGGTTTAAACCTCCTTAGGTAGCCTAATTACCCATTAAGTCACCTTTCTTAACCATTTCACTTTTCTTATGGACACTGGTCATTATTCTCAATTTACTTATCCACCTTACATTAATCGAAACATTAATCATTTCACACAAGTTAGGTTATTTCATTATTATAACCCGTTTCTTATCATGTTCCAGATTACGCCATTACCTTTGGGATTTTGCCAATTTTTATGGACTTCGTGGCCTCTCACCACCGGTCTCCACTGCCATATGCTACTATAGTTACTTTGGGGTATTTCACCACTAAGGACGTCATGCCCTTCGTAATTATTTTTTTGGCATCCTCCGAATATTCCATTATCTTTTCCATTTGTTCAACACTATTCCAATGTTCACATTAATCCACATTTACGGACCAAAGCCAAAAGTCTGAACTTAACTGTCTGTTTTCCCATTAACACTGGAAATTTTATTTCTTTCTCCTTTATGTCCCTTACTTACACACACATTGATTTTATACCAAAAATGATTTGCGCTTTAGGACTTAATTCATTATCACCCACACTAGTGTAAAAATATTCATCAATATTTTTAATTCATAAAAATGCTTCACTTTAATTACATTTACCAATTTATCCATTTATTTTCAAAACTTGCAATTTAGTCCTTTAACATGGGTCATTTTCTAAAAATGGTAATTTAAGTTTTTGACTCAACACCTAAACTCATTTAAACATTTTTAACATTTGTTCAATACCTTATTTCACTAAACTGTAACATTTAACACTCCAACACCTTTTATATCAAATTTCACACACTTTGCATATTAAAGTCCCATTTGACTCATAGTTAATATGTACACTTTATTCTTAATTTGTTTTCATCTTATTACCCATTTTGTCAATATTCAAGCATTTGATATTCTTACTGTTCACACATTGATTTACACACTTTCTTTATGACTTTTTTTATTTCAACACCTACTTAGCCATTTATTTCAAGTTTGGCCTTATTTACTTTCATTATCGACTTTTACACCAGAACTTTTTGGAAAACCTAACTTTTCACCTATTTACACCTTAAACCCAATTTTATTTCTTCATGAGTTTCACCCACTCTAAATAATCCATTAAAGTGAAAGTCCCCTTTTTACACTTATCATCATTATTTAAGTAGAAAGTCACACTTTAATCTCATAAAATTGCTTAAAAAAGCCTAATGCATTTCTTTGCAAAAATCACATTATTTACCTTTAAACATCATTATAACACATTTATTGCATAAAATGTTCAAGACATACATTCTGTACATTCTACATTTTCAAAACCCATTTTTAAATCACATATTTGAAGCACAATTCATACCAAATAATCGAAGTGCAACTAATTAGCCGATAGATGCAAAATATGACTAATCCTACTCATTCTAAGCCTAATACAAGTAGTTAAACGTGATGAAATTTAATCAAATTCTAACCCACTTTAGAGTTAGATTTTTTTCACCTCAAAGATCTTGAAAAATGTTGGAATGAAGGAAGAAGATAGGTGACTCCACCACCTTTAAAGGCAGCCTTAAAGGGATTCACAAAAGCTCCACCAAGAAAGCTCCAATAAGCTCTACAAAAGACCACGAAATGCTTTGATTTGTTCGAAGAAACCTTCCTTAAAACCTTCCATCAACTCCATGAACTTCATCTTCCTCAACTCAACAATACCCACATTGGTTTTTATGGTGTTAGGAGGTGGTTCTAGGATTTTTAACGTTGTTTTGATGGTAGTTTAAGGTGGTGTATTGATCTGGATCATATTGCATTTGGGGTGGGGAGCATTACAGAGCGAGAGAGAGAGAGAGAGCGAGCGAGCGAGAGAGAGAGAGAGAGAGAGAGAGAGAGGCTACAATCTGGTGCACAAATGTTTGGAGCCCTAGAGCCCCATCTCTTTCCCTTATATACTCACTCCTTCCAAGTCCTAAAAATTTATTTATTTTTTCATTTTTTTTATTTTCATGACATTTTTCAATGTATTTTTAGCATCTCGTATATATGGTAATTTTATTTTTTTGACCTTCCAATAGTACTAACAATTCGCTCAAACTTGGATTTTCGCACCGTCGCTTACCATCAAAAGGTGCTAAATTAACTTTTTATTTTTATGTTTCCTTTACATATTATTTTTCCTTATATTCTTAGGGCTCTAGATGTAGTCACACTCTTTTTATCCCTCTCCATTTGTCCTACAAAAATCACGCAAGTTCGGGTCCTGCGCGACGCGTGTTGACAAAAATCTGTTTAAAATGGGTTTAAATGATTTTTTTTCAAAGACGTCGAAGAAAGGAAAGTTGTTTGGAATTAAATTTTACATTGTTTGGTTGATTTTCAGATTTTTCTTAGCACTTTCATATTTTAACGAAAATAGTTTTTTTATTATTTTTTTACTTTTGACCCCATGGTATTTTTATATGTATTTTTTAGACCCTGTAAAAGTGGTCATTTCGATATTCGGGATTGCGATGCATCCAAGAAAAATTGTGCAAAGTTACATATCCTGCGCATCGCGTACCGCCCAAATTACTGCATTATTAACCATGACCGTGTCACAATCATTACTTGGTATTTTTGCGTCAAACTTAACCAACATACTTACTAGGACTATTAGAACTTAAATATGCATCCATACGAACCATGCGACGTGAGGATTTTTCTCCTTAATTACTTTTCTAATGCGTTACGTTTCATGCCATTTGGCGCAACGTTTATATATATTTATTCCTCAAATTTTCCTTTGAATAAAATTCTTTGATTATCATTAAATACTTATTTTTCTAGGGCGGGATATTACAAGAACTCTATCCACTAAGAAAATGATTTTTTATGATTCTTTAGTGGATGCCCTCCATTCAATGGCCAAGATGAAATTCAATGATGATATGGGCAGTGCGAGGACTAAGGGGACTTACGTTAATGCTGATGAGTTGATCAATTTTTTGGGCAAGGTATCCTTAAATTTCTTTTCATTTTCTTTCCATCCTTTTATTCTTTGTACTTTGTTCTTATATCTCCTTACCTTTTTGTAGGCCCAGCACATGATCGAGTCTCTTTTGGTTGAGGCCCTTAAAGTAGAAAGAGACGGAGTAAGGCCATTGAGATAACGGAGGGATATACCCCCAACCGAATGCAATTTGACCAAACGATCAATGATCCTATGGTGGAGGCAAATGTACTTAGTAAGGAGAAGGATGCCCTGAAGGCTCGGCTTACTATTTTGTAGAAAGAGAGGCTCCTTGATGCCAAGACTTTGAAGGAAAATTCTTACTTACTAGATACTGCAAGGGACTTCCTGGTTAAGGTTGAGGAAATTTATGCTCTTGTCCAGATTGAGATGATGGAGATGATAAAGGCTCCTCGGGGGTCAAAAGGTGCAGATATAAGACTTGCATGAAAAACTTCTCCATGTTGATGGTTAGGTAGAACTTTTGAAATAGTCAGTTAGAGAGCTCCTTATTGCGAAGGAGGATTTGACTTACAGGTGTCAGATATGTAGAAAGAGTATTTCAAGGTGTCTACGCTTTATTCTTCTCTTCAAGGGAAGATTCACTCCACCATTAAGAGTAATGTGGATGCCTGCCTCAGGTTTGAGCTATATAAGAAGAATCTCTTCAATAATTATAATTCTAGATTTGACGCTTGTAAGGAGAAAATTCAAAGGATGTTTCCAAAGGTGGAAATTTCTAGCTTATTTATTGACGCCCCTGAATCTGGAAAGGAGAGTTCAGATGATGAAGTAATCCCTGATCTAGGTGAAAAGCCTTCTAATTTTGTACAAACACTTATCCTCCCCCCCCCCCCCCCCCCCCACCCCCACCCCCACAAAAAAAAAGGTTTTTTTGCCATAAAAGCTTAAAATCAAACCTATAGAGGGTCCGAAGACCTTAGGTTTAAAATTTTCCTTAACCTTAAGCCCCCCATTAGGTACTGAGACCTTTGAGCTGAGGTGTATTGAATAATGGAGTTTTATGAACGAGTCGTGAGACCTTTAGAGTTGATAATCCTTAAAATTTAAAGTCCTTATATGGGTCCTAACACCTCCGGTCGTAGAATTTTTTAAATTCTAAAGTCCTTATAAGGGTCTTTGGACCTCCGGACTTAGTTAATTTTGAATTTACAGTCTCACAAAGGCCCTTGCACCTTTATTTAGATGAAAATTAAAGTTTTGGATAATTTTTTGTTCGAACACTTATCACCACTAAAAAATTTTGAAAATGAAAGTTAGTTCCTTAAATATTTTTGCAAAATAGGTTTGAGGGGCGTTTCTTTGAGGTAGAAAAGGAAAATTTGGTGAAAATAACCCTTTGGGGTAGGCTATTTATGGATCTTTATAACTTAGCCTCGGGGAATTTGTGGATGAAAAAATCAATAACTCTTTTTAGTCTTTATTAGGTCCTTAAACCTTTGACTAAGAGTTTTGGGTCATGTAGACCTTTGGATTATAGTCTTTTTGGATCCTGAAACCTTTGATGGTTACTCCCAAGCCAAGGTTGGAGTCCTTGCAACTTGAAGTTTGGGTCCTGAGACCTTAGCTCAAACCTAGAGCAAAGGTTAAAACCATTGCAACTCTTTATTTTGGATCCTTAGACCTTAGTTTAAGTCTTGAGCCAAGGCTGAAGTCCTTGCAACTCGATTTAGTTGGTTCTTACATCTTAGGTGTTATAGCCAAGGCTGAATTCCTTATAACTTTAAAAAGAAAACTTATATCAATTGTATTATGATTAACAAAAATCTTCATTTCATTTCATTTCATTTAAGTGTAGAATACATCACTAGTAGTATTTTTTTAGGTGCTTTATATTCTAGGGATGAGGAAGTTCATACCCCTCTATGTCTTTGAGGCAATAGAATCCGGGCCTCGTAGATCTGGTAACTATATTGGGGCATTCCCATTTGGGATATAGTTTCCCCTCATTCGAATTTTCGGTGGGCAAGGTCACTTCTCTTAAAATTGAATCCCCTACTTGGAATTCTCTCTAACGAACATTTTTATTGAATTAGGAGTTTGTTTTCTTCTTATAAGCTCTCATTCAGACCAGTGCAACCTCTCTTCTTTTCTTTATCTCATATAGAGAGACCTTCAGACTTTTTTCATAGCCCCTGACACAAACTCAGATACCCTTTGTGTGCGTATTTGGACCTTAATTGGGATCAAAGCCTCAGTCTTTAAGGTCAAGGAGAAAGCATTTCCCCCCTATCGGACCTCTAATTATGGTATTGTTGGTCCACAAAATGCTTAACAATTGTTTAGCTTACAGTCTGTTAGCCTTTTCTAGCCTCTTTTTTAAACTTTGGAAGATGGTCTTGCTAGTGACTTCAACTTGGCCGTTGGCCCGAGGATGGATCGAAGATGAGTAGTGATTTATAATGTGATAGCTTGAGCAAAAATCCCTCAATGCTAGATTATCAAACTTCCTGCCATTATCTGAGACGATGGACTTAAGTAGGCCAAACCTGAAGATGATATTTTTTCAAATGAAGTTGTTCGTCTTTTTATTTGTAATGGTGGATAAGGGCTCAACCTCACCCACTTTATAAAGTAGTCAATGGCTATAATACAAAACATTTTTTTACCCTTACTATGGGGAAAATATCTTACCAAATTAACCCCCATTGAGCGAAGGGATATGGACTTTGCATTAAAGAAATATTCTCTATTAGATGCTTTGGAACAAAAGATAATCCATGACATTTGTCATAACATTGTACCATGTCCTTGGCTTCCTTTCCCAATGTAGTCCAGAAGTACCCCTGCATTAAGCCTTTGCGAACTAAGGTATTTAGTCTTGTATAGGCACCACAAACACCCATATTGAGGTTTCTGAGCACATAACTAGATTGCGAGGGATCAGACATCACTAAGGTGCTGATCAATATTCATTCTTGAGTAATACCCCATTCTCTAGGTAGTACACAAAAGCTATTAACTTTATCTTCTTGTCTTATATATTATCCTTATATAGAATACTATCTCTGTTGTAAGATTTGATGGGAATGGTGCAGTCTGAGCTCTGATCAATCTCTATGGTTTTGATTTTTAACTACGTAATGCTTGGATGATCATAATGATGACTAACACAACCTACACGTCTATCTTTTCTGAGGAAACTAATTGAGCCAAGTGGTGTACCTCTGAGTTCTCTATTCGTGGGACCCTTCGAATGAAAATTTTAGGGATCTTCTTGATGAAATGATGCACAATTGCTATGTACCCTTCCATCTTATCCCCTTGAACGTCATAGCCTTCAGTATCTTGATTGACCACCAGTCGAGAGTTGCTAATGGCCTCAACCTACTGAGCATTTAGGTGGATAGTTAGGCCTAAGTCTACCACTAAGGGTTCGTATTTTGCTTTATTATTAGAGGATTTAAATCTAAAGCAGAGGGAAAGAGAAATAGTACCTCCTTATGGAATTGCTAGGTAAAGTCCAACCCCGCTGCCTAATTTGTTTGAGAAGACATCCACTTGTAATACCCGAGGTTATAAGTGAGGTCTAGGTCCTAGAACAAGGTTATTTGGAATATTTCGGAACTATTGAGACCTCAACCCAAGAGTTTTTCGGTTCTTCCTCCACCTATTCTAGATTTCTAAAATCGATAATGAAATCGGCTAAGGCTTGACCTTTGATAACACTTTAGGGTTAATATCTGATTTAAAATTCAACTAACTCCACAAAATAATAAATAATCCTTCCTGAGGTGTCAGACTTGTCAAGGATGTCCATAATTGATAAGTAAATGAAATTCGAGATGAGTTACATAGTGATGAGTGAATTTATGTTTACGTCTAGTAGTATACGATGGTAATAACTACATACTAAATAAGGTATAAATAGGACCCTTAGAGCAGTGAGTGATACTCGAAATTGTAAAAATTAAAGTGGTGATTAAAATTAACGGTACGTTAAATATACGAGTGACATATACTATGTACGAGTAAATATAATTGGGTTGTGTGCATACCTAATGAATAATATATGTATATAGGTTGCGTGAATACCTATAAATATGATTTAATTATGTGTGTGAACATACCTACACTGTCTGCTATTTGAAGGTTTCGTGCCGAGGGAGATCCCACCTTGGCGATTCCAATGAGGTCTGGATTTGTGCCTGATTCGTCCCGAATCATGCACACATATACCCTCTATACTTATGTATTTTAGCCCCCTAGGTACTTTAATTCCTATAATTATGCTCGATAATTATACAACCTCTGTTTTATATGCTAACAAGTTATATGAGGTATTATTGAGTTTTTGTAAGTATTACGGTGATTATTGTGAAGTTTGGTTGCAATCCGGTAAAGTTTCGTTGACATTCGCACATTCAGGGGAAAATTCGTCATTTCACAATTCGGTATTTTTTCCCCAACTCTTCACAAATTGAGTCCCTCTGTATATGCTTCGCCTGACCACAAATGGTGCGCAAATCTGAGTCCTAACGAAGATGTTACGGGTCTTTAAGTGGAAGGGGTTCTAAAAGGAAACTCACAAATACAATAATTTTAATAAATGACCTTTGTGTCCTAGTCCTCTAACTGATAGTAGCAGGTCCGAATTACAGAAGCGGGTCTTTGGCCATCTTTGGCCTCGCATAATTTGTGGTGGTTTGTGCTTGACAAACGAATTCTAGCAGGTGTTGACTAAAACTTGGAAGTGGCCTCTTACAAATTGGGAGGAAAATGGTAGGTCTCGACCATAAACAAGCTACTGGTCATAAGTTTTTATAGTCCTGATCGACCGGCCTTGCCCCACCGATCAACTAGTAAATCATATTTTTTCTTAGCGCCAAAGTTATGGGATCTCTCCCCTTTTCTCGGTTGACCGCCCCTGGCCACCGGTCGACCAGTCCTGGCTTATTTTATGGCGATTTGTTTCTTCTTTTCTTTTTTGTTTTTGATTTATTTTATTTCCAACTTAATATAAATAGGAGCTTTGTTATATTTGTAAAATATATCTTTTATTATCTCTTCTTTTTAGTTTAGAACCTAGGAATAGAACATTTTGGGGATTTTGTGGAGTTCCCATCTCCTCCATTTTCTTCTTGAGTTTTCACCCATTAATGTAAGTGGGTACTATTAACCTTATTCCTTCTTGTTTATTTAAGCTTTATGCAATTAATTCCTTGCTTATTTAGTTATTTATTTCCTTGCATAGATAAATTGTTGTAGTTTATTTATTTCATGTTTGCTTTAATTAATTAGTTGTTTTAAAACATAAATCCACTCATCACTATGTATTTCATCATGCTTAGTGGCTAACTTAAATGAGGGTGTGTTGGATTGAACTCATCTAGGGTTGATTTAGTTTCTTTGCTTTGGTGATGGTTTTTATTCATTTAATTCGATTGGGTTGTCCTTGTTATTACGCCTAGGATATTTAACGAGGTATATCATGTATGCTCCATTTTTACGACCTTGCGTGTGTAATTTTTGGGTATTCGTTGATGCCAAAATCATATTAGGCTTTTATGATGATTTCGGGAGTGACTACTCTAGATTTGATTAATTGTTGAAATGAGACTCGATCTTACTAAATTTGTAGACCCATGTAGCCATTTATACTAGTTAACTCAAGGTGAGGGATATCTATCGCAACTTATAGTTTTTTTCTCTTGTTAATATTAGTTTAAATACCCATGCCTAGTTATCTTTTTCTTTTTTCTTCAAGGTTCTAAAAAATGTGGGGCGTGATCGGGGTGTGAAGGACAAGCCTTAAGCCTTAGAAGCCTAGGCGAGCCTTAGGCGTAAAAAGATCTGAAAAGGCGTTTAGGCCTTATTAATACATTTTCATAATTTTTAACCATAACAATGATATTAAATACTAAAATTGTACATATAAAAAAAATATGTCTGAATATATGCAAATTAAAATACTATTTGATTATTTTTCATGAGATAATGATCCGATTTGAAAAAAATTCTTTAAAGGGCGATATCGTTTCACTAAAGCATTGTTCTTTTTGGAAAAAAATGTGCCTTGAGGGTTTTACCAAGAATAAGGCGTAAAAATCTTAAGGTGGGGCGTTTCTCCCAAGCCTCAAGCATAGGAGGATTTTTTAGAACAGTGCTTTTCATTAACAATTATATTTTACATTTTTATTGATAAGTATTAAACCAATATAATTCTAGCAACTAGTCTATGTGGATTTTTGATACCCGGACTGGATGTTATACTCCTTTAAAAGAGTGTAGTCAATATTTTAGGTTTTTGCATAGCGGTTGATGCCAAAAATAAATGACCGACAGAGGTTAACTCTTGTGTTGTGGTTTCCCCCTGCCGATCAGTGACCTGGGGTATGGAATTTAGGACGGCTCACTATGGGACGTGTATTAGTGGGATAAGCGTGTCGTTTGGGTACGTTAGGTATGTGCGTATTCCAAAGTCTTAGAACCATATTCGTCTCCATTATTGTTTATATTTATTTGGGTTCGAGGAGACATGCTGAACCAATAGTCCTCAATTAAGTACGAAAGGTACATGGACTTGATGGCAGAGTATGCCAGCATAACGGGGGGCCATTCCGGGGATGCAATAGTTGTGTATATATTATATACGTGATGAATATATATACCAGTTCTTTAAGTAGTGAAACTTAAATATTGACTCAATAATAAAATGGGAATAAGTAATTTATTATTGAGACCATAATAACATATTATATGGGAAGAAACGAGAGAGATAGACTTATCGAGAGTAGTCACATACCTTATTTAGTTGGGTGTGGAATACTAGTTAGGTAGAATACGTTAGGCATGCACACTAATTGAGAGGTGAGGATCTCAAGTGAGTGTACGCAGATATTACATATGTAATAAATAACTGATTTAAGCTGTGATTAAATACTTGGTAAATATTTTCAAAATGTTTTAATCGGGCTCTGACCCATGTCAAAAATATTTTCAAAACCTTTTAGGTGTCCATCCATATCAACTCCAGGCTTAGACATCCTATCCAGAGGCGTGTATCTACAGAAGTGTGGAGGATTGCTGCAGATTTTCTTTAGACACTTGAGATCTTTCATTCCAGATAGGAGTTTCCTGAGCAGTTCAGTTGGGCGTGTTGCCTTCAGACTATTTCTTTATTTCAGTTATGCATAAGACTAAATTTTGTTTTAGTTTTACTTATTATGGTTGGATTGTGTACTTAGAGCACCGATGATTTATTCATTCTCCTTTATGTTATGTATATGTCATGTGGTGATTTAAACTATATTTACATGTGAATGGTTTAGTTCATTGAATTTATTTCCGCATGTATTCATGATAAAAGATAAAATTTGTCACCGGCTTAATTTAACATAAGTTATTAGGAATTAAAAAAATTTGATAGTGATGCTAAGAATGAGACCATTAATGATTCCTATTTAATTTAATAATGGACTGATCACCCAAGATTAGAATATGTGGGGTGTCACAATGGGAAGGTCATATTTTTTGCAAAGTCACTTATGAAATACTTTCCATTATTTGTGATCTTCAGACTTAAAATATAACTTTCAAAATAAGTATCTATGTGCTAGGCTCTGATACTAATCGTTGACCCGAAAATATATCCAAGAGGAGGGTGAATTGGGTATATGGGTTTAATGACAAATTTAAAATTGTCTTAACTTTTTGTAATGTTTAATTTCAATATAATGAATCAAATAAAGAGTAAAAAATTAATCAATAATAAGCATATGTAGTTAAGAAAGAGTGTTTAAAGGAACTTAGCAAAAGAGGTTTTAATAGGGTTGGACCACTACCTACGTCCACGCTCGAGACAGTACGCGAAAAACTTCCCTTGCCCCGATTCACTTAAGGTAAAACCAAAAACCTTACAAGTAACAACACCTTACAAACTGCAACCTGATAGACGCTACACTCATCCTTGCCCAAGAGGTACTATGCAATAGCCCAAGATCTTTAAACGCCTTGAATCATGCAACAATGACACTATCATTTTAAAAGATTTAACGATGTTTACTGTAAGTCACTATAATAAGATCCACAACCAAAATGTAAAGCAAAACACCTTTACAAAAAACAATGGTGAAATGGGTTTACTTTCTCTCTCTAAAAAAGTAAACAAACAAGAATCATAAGTATAATGATCAAATAGGTTTTAGGTTAAAGCTTTAGTATAAGTGGATATTGATTTAAAACTTTGCTAAAGAGTTATTGATGATGTTGATTGAAGCACAAATGGGTTTTGGGAAAAGCTTGGCTTCAATGAAGTTTCTTAGTTGAAATGGGTTTAGGACTTTATTTCCCTCTATATGTTACTTTGGGATACTGACATAAGCTTATATTGGAACTTTACTCAATAGTGTTGTTGTTATATGCTTTTATGTTTGATGAAGTAACCTAATATATCTTTTTATATGCTTAAAATGAGAAACTAGACATCAGAGGGTAGAAGGTACTTAAGGGTTCAATTGGAATTCAAATTTGAAAACTAGTCATTATTGTATTTTGAATTTTCAAATATTTTAGCTTCCTAAAGCAATAATGTAGTAGACCAAAACCTTCTTCCTTAAAAACATATTGATTTGTCTTGTTTTAGTTGGGTCTTGACAAAGATTTAGTCGATAATACCTTGAGTTTTAGTTGACTAAAACTACGTTTAGTCGCTTCAATTTACTTGGTTGAGTCACTAAGAAGTTAGTTTTTGGTTCCATCATTTGGGTAGGATTGATACAGTTTTAAGTAGGTCTAAAGAATTTGGTTTTAAGTATAAATAAGATCAAACAAGTTTCTTTACCTTTGTACAATAGTTCTTAAAGTACATTAAGAAACTGAGTAATAATCTTCAGGTCTTTTAAACATTCTTCTAAATTTCTTGGGACATGATATGTCACTTTGTGATATGTTTTTAGAGCATGCTTAGTTAAACTTGAACATAATAGGTCATGTGATGTTGAGATGATGATAAGCTTGCGTGGTTGATTGCATTGTGTGTGTGCTGATGAGTTTACTTATATGAGTGGTTGAACTTTAACTTCTCTTAATGCTTGAGAGATTATCTTCCTAGGGTTTGGTGAATGCCTTAAATCTTCATTGTATTTATTAGGATATTCTTTATATTTCTTGGGATCTTCAGTGTATTTCTTGGGTATGTTTGCATGGTGTCATAGATGGTATGTTCTTTGTAATATATCTCATAATATACTGAGTGCTTGTTTTAGTCCTAAGTATATTAGTGAGAATATAGTGCATTGAGATCATATGTTAATTGTGTTGTCATGATACAAAATCATTTTGTTTGAAATAAAATTGGTTTCATATAGATAAATATATAATTGGGTTTAATTGGATTTAATTGAATGTGTTGGTTTAATTCACTATACCAAAACTCCCAACTTGTCACATTAAAAAATCTTGACAAGTTAAACTTATCACGGTTTTTGACCGTGACAAGTTTGGGGGTGACAAGGGTATTTGTCACGAACTTCTCACGGTAAAAGACCGTGACAAGTTTATTAGATTTGTCATGGTCTTGTCACGGACTTTGATTGTGACAAGACTTTGACCTTGACAAGTTTGTCACGATCAAAGTCCATTACAAACATGTGACAAAAGCTTAAACTTGTCATGATCAAAGACTGTGATAAGTCTGTGATAAATAAAAAATCATCATGGACTTTGACCGTGACAAGTTCATGACAAGTTTTCTTTGTCACAAACTTGTCATGGTTAATGTTCATGACAAATCCGAGCAGATTTTAAAAATAACTATTGGGCAATATGGCCACTGCCACTGCCCAGCAGTACATTTGTATCTTTTATATCAAATTTTAACCTATCCAAATAACATATATATTAAGCAACATTCAATGTTCAATAACCAACACAAATAAATACAAATATTCATAACCAAAGCTAAAACAACATGTAAGTATCCATAACAAAAACCAAGCCAACATTTTAATATCCATAACCAAATCAAAAAAATAAAAAATAATATCCAATATCCAAATAAAATAAATGTAAATAATGTCATAGAGTAGGGTCTACAATATATTGGAGGAGGAAGGAAGGCCATACGACATATGCATTGACACACCCATCAATTCAGTGAATGCCCTTCGTGCAACCGTAAAGGGGAATTCTTAGTTCCGGCCAAAATATGCCTGATGAGCACCTTTGCCTCAATGTCTTGCAGGGGATGTCCATGAACCAACATACCCGGGAGGGTGCCCGAGTCCATCAACCCCCTCTTTATAGTCTCCCCACCAAATACATCAATTAAAAACGCACTCTGCCAACCGATTATTGACATAAGCCGTTCGACGGGGGTCAAGATGGGAAATGAATCATATACGGGCAGCGAGTCTGTGCGTATCGGCGATGAAGCAGTGACAACCTCATCTACCTCCTTCCCTTTACCCTTTCCTTTGCCCTTTTCCTCATCGGAGGTGGACCCCCACTGACGCTTAGTGAAGGGGTACATATCTAGGACCGTCGCCTCCAACATTGTTAGCTTATTGTTATGGGTGTTCACATTATGAGCCAACCCGGTGTTACTCGTCTCCATCCCGATAATCCTCAACTTCCCCACCTGAGAGCTCACCCCTAGTCCTCCCCTTACGATCCATCTGTAGATCTTGGCTGAGTGCATTCGTATCCAAAGATGCTTTGTCGACATCAGACTTCTTGTCATGCACTTCCTTAATATTTGCCTGAAATGACAAAAAGTACACGATTAGTTAATTAAGTTAAAAAAAATTATAACATAATTAAAAAAGTTAAACAACTATAACTTACAATCGTGATTGCGACGCTCGGTGAAACCTCCTTATCCTTTCCCCTCTTCATCCAAATTGCCATATAGGCATCGAGACTATTGGCCTAACCCCAAGGCCACTCCCCGTCTCCTGAAATAAAATAATGAAGAATTAGTAATTAACGCAAAGTAATGATAAATTAGAATAGCATAAAACTAAAATTAAAGAAAATAAAAACTTACCATCTTGTGCTCCACCTCAGCATAAGACGTCCGCCCAGAGTAGTGCACATCCACCTTTTTTGCCTAATTTTCCCTCCCCGATTGACGAGATACCAATTATCGCTCATCGACCTCATTGTCGACAAACTTCTACCACTATGCCAATGAGATCGGATCCTTCGACGGGACAATGTCAAGCACTCTCATAATGGGCTCCCGGATCTTCCCAAAGTACCGTGCTCACACGTTTTTCTTCCACGTCTTATACTCATCCCTCAACTATTCCAACATGGAGTCTCGAACATGTGGGGGCAGGCCGAATTGATCATGTGAAACAAATACAAACTAGAAACAAAGTAAGTGTTAGTTGTATTTAAATATAAATACACTTCCTGTAGTCCCCCCCCCTCTCAGATGCCCATCTTGAGCTCACTTGGCACGGACCTCCAATAAGTGTACCCCGAGCCGATGATCGCCTTCAGCAACTCTAGAGATCTAGCCAGTAATGTCGTCTTGGTCTCGATGACGGACCCCTATTTTCCCCATTTTGGGAGCCTAGTGGCCGAGGAGCCCTCGTCACCTCCGCTACCGCGCTTCCCTGATCAAGATATTTTCTGCAAAAATTATTATTATTAGAACAAACATGTATATGAGAAAATGATCAGATCCAAATGAATTAGAATATTGTATGAGTTAATGACATTATAAATATAAAAATATTATTTCAGTATCAGGTCATGTCATGGACTTTGAATTAATGCCTAAATTGATTCAAATCCAAATAGCATATTCACTAACCATAAAATCAATTTTGATCCAAATCCGGTAATAACAAATCACTAGAAGAATAAAAGTTAATGAAATTATAAATCTAAATATTATTTCAATATCGGGTCATGTCATGGACTTTGAATTAGTGCTTAAATTAATTAAAATCCAAGTTAACATATTCACTAACCATAAAACCAATTTTGATTCAAATCCTATAATAACAAAGAACTAAAAAAATACAAGTTAATGACATTATAAATCTAGATATTGTTTCAGTATCGAGTCATGTCACGGACTTTGAATTAATGCTTAAATTGATTAAAATTCTAATTAAAATATTCACTAACCATAAAATCAATTTTGATTCAAATCCGATAATAACGAAGCACTAGAAGAATACAAGTTAACGACATTATAAATCTAAATATTATTTCAATATCGGCTCATGTCATGGACTTTGAATTAATGCTTAAATTGATTAAAATCCAAATTAATATATTCATTAACCATAAAACCAATTCCGATTCAAATCCGATAATAGTAAAGCACTGAAAGAATACAAGTTAACGACATTATAAATCTAAATATTGTTTCAATATCGGGTCATGTCATGGACTTTGAATTAATGCTTAAATTAATTAAAATCCAAATTAACATAATCTCTAACCATAAAACCAATTTTTATTTAAATATGATAATAACAAAGAACTAAAAGAATACAAGTTAACGACATTATAAATCTAAATATTGTTTCAATATCGGGTCATGTCATGAACTTTGAATTAATACTTAAATTGATTAAAATCCTAATTAACATATTCACTAGCCATAAAACCAATTTTGATTCAAATTTGATAATAACAAAGCACTTTAAGAATACAAGTTAACGACATTATAAATCTAAATATTATTTCAATATCGGGTCATGTCATGGACTTTAAATTAATGCTTAAATTGATTAAAATCCAAATTAACATATTCATTAACCATAAAACCAATTTTGATTCAAATCCGATAATAACAAAGCACTAGAAGAATACAAGTTCAACGAGATTATAAATCTAAATATTGTTTTAATATCGGGTCATGTATGGACTTTGAATTAATGGATAAATTGATTAAAATTCAAATTAACATATTCACTAACCATAAAACTAATTTTTATTCAAATCCCATAATAACAAAGCACTAGAAGAAAACAAGTTAATGACATGATAAATCTAATTATTATTTCAATATCGAGTAATGTATTGGTCTTTGAATTAGTGCTTAAAATTGATTAAAATCAAAATTAACATATTCACTAACCATAAAACTAATTTTGATTCAAATCCGATAATAACAAAGCACTAGAAGAATGCACCCACTGGTTATTACGGGCATTTAACTGATCAAGTACAAATAAATTAAAAGCATTAAATTATCATCTAATAATAATAAAGAACTAGAATAATACACCCACTGCTCATTACAAATAATTGGAATACTTATCACAAATCTAAAAATTATTTCAAATACGCTCGCTCGAAAATAAGTATGAGCCTTCTATGAAATGCTCGAGTTTCGTACATTTATATTTTCCTCGTACACCCTTACACCGAATACGTAACTGTTCAATTGATACTTTTTATACTCTTGTCTTATGAATATGGATCCAGTAGCTAGACGAGCAAGCCTTGATGTTGCATCACCCCTCTTTAAGAGCTGAGAATATAGATAATTTAATTAGGTTAGTTGTAAAGCTTTGTTGTAATGTGACATTTAATAACATATGTTTTCATTATAATTACCTCGTGTGAAAACCACAGCCTAAATTCGACGTTTGATTGTGCCATTATTTTTCATCTCTTACTATTCTCACACGCTTCATATTTTCTACATAAAACATGACGAACGTATGATAAAATTGATCATGTACAAAAAATTAAATAATGTAAAAGTTAAAATAATTTAAACTTACTTTTTTCGTTCTTCGTCATCTTCATGTGTGTCAAATAGATAACGTGCTACTTGTTCATGTTGTAAACTCGTTAATTTCACTCGTTTGCCCATCACATGACCACCCTTATCGATGAACTCATCATCCATGCTACTCGGGTCAGGCATATATTCTCGAGTGTAGATTGATGACTCCACGGTGATGTATTCCTCTGCAATTGATCCTTTAATGTATCATGTATTCCTGACGTAATCTTTAAAAACTTTTATTAATCTTTTAAACGGATACATCCACCGATATCTAATTAGGCGGCAAAGAAGTGCCTCGTTGCATAGGTGTACCAACAAGTGAACACTTATGTCAAAGAATGATGGGGAAAGTACTTATCCAATATACAAATCGCTTCAGTCATCACTAATTTTGCGGCCACTATGTTATCTCGATTGATTACCTTCTCACATAAAAGTGAGAATCGAATACTAATTTACATAATAGCCCTCTATAAATCCTCGCGCTTGGAGAAACAGTGCTTAAACAATAGAGGAACCAATTGCATCATCACATGCCAATCGTGGGACTTACACTTATATAAATCATGGGTAACATAGTTCACAATCCTTTGCAAGTTAGACGAAATATTAAATCTAACCTTAAAATTATATATTGTGTCTAAAAGAACCTTACTTTCCTCACTCGTCAAAGTAAACGCACCATGGGGAATTATTGTCCTTCCCATTCTATCTTCTTTCAACCATTGTTGTGGCTTAAGTTTCGATAATTTAAGGTATTTCATGTTTTTTCTCCATCCATCGAATGACTCCCCCCAAGGCATGTGCCCATAATATGTTCAGTGATGTTCTTCTCTACATGCATCACATTCAATACATGGCGCACCGGGTTATTCATACAGTAAGGCAAGTCAAATAAAATTGATCTCCTAGAAAATGCCTTTTTTGTCTCAGTTTCATTCCCAGTTGGGGTCTTCTTATGCTTGACATTCTTAAATTTAGGTTCTTATCTATCATATTGGGGTCACAATCAAATTACTTACTTTTAATTTCTCAACCTGAAAGTTTTCTCGGAGATAGCATATGTTTAACCCCGCCCGATAAAAAATTGGAACCTTTCTCAAATATAAAACTATGAGCGAGGGGAAAAAACATGCCATGGAATTGGTATATATATTTTTATCAAGTGGATAGACGAAGAGATTCAGTCTCCTATCCACAAATAGGACACCCCAAATAACCATGTACTACACAACCGGATAATGTTCCATAAGCTTGAAAATCATAAATTTTTCACATCATCATAGCTTTCAGCGTAAACTGTTCTTTTTTAAAGGAGTCACATGCCTACACATCCTCTTCCCATAACTCATTAAATTCTTCTACTAAAGGAGCCAGGTAGACATTGATGTCCTCACTCGGTGCCTTTGGCCCATGTATCAACAAAGCCAGCATAAAAACATCAAGTGTCATATACTGTGAAGGAGGGAGGTTAAGTGGGTCTAGGATTACTTTCCATACACTCTGATTGGTGCTTATATTTCTAAATATATTGAAACTATTTGTTGATATTGCTAAACGAATGTTACTCTTTTTTTAGAAAAATCGAGATACTCATAACTCATCCTCTTTCGAGATGTAGAATCAATAGGATGACGTATGAGATTATCCCCTACTTCTGCCCTAGCATGCCAAGTCATTGCCTCCGTTATCCATGGTACTGTGAAAAAAATCTTTTATCTAGGACCAATAGGAAAATATTTCAACACTTTTTGTGGCACTTTTGATCTTGTGCCTTCCTTGCCAATAGATTAGACATATCTAGCTTCATCACATACCGAACACCGATTGATATTTAAATATTCCTTTCAGTATAGTATAAAGTCATGTACACAAGCATGAATTTATTTATACTTTATTCCCAAACCTTTCAAACTGTTCTTTATAGTAGGATAGCTATTTAGAAGCATATTCTACTTGGATAGCAAGCCCTTCACCCAATTTAAAATTTCTATCACACTATTACCTCACAAATCATATTGGGTATTCAAACTATGCAAACTAACCATGATATGTAAAGTTGTTTGATCTTTCTCACATCCAGAGTATAACGATTGGGTCGCCTTCAATTTTAAACCTTGGTGGTCATCTTCAAGGTTTATCCTAATATTTTCATAACCACCTGAACCTTATACATCGCGAGTGACCTCATTTTCTTCCACTTCATGAACTCCATAAGCATCATCAACTAAATCCTCCAGCATATTATAATCTACATGGTCCTCCTTCCTTTGTACATTTATCCTTCTTGTTGAAGGTTGTTGTAAAGGTTTCTCTAGGATAAAAGGAACTTTTGATTCCCCGTGAAAAATCCAAAATTGATAACCATCTTGCATACCCTATCTTAACAAATGTAGTTCAACTATTTTTCACTCAAACACCTTGCCATTCTTACACTTAGCGCACGGATACGGGAACTCTTCATCATTATGACATCTCTTGGCGTATTTCACAAATTCATTAGCATGTATACGGAACACATCCCCTAATCTATTTATCTCACCCATCCACTCTTTGTATAGAAGATATCCCATCACAGCTACTACAAACAATCACTTATTATGGCTAAGAAGCGTATATTTAGGGATTAGTATAAATAAAGTATGACCATTTAGTTCCCATTAAATAATTTACTACAAGATTGACATTTCATCTTTCGGTGTTATATTATAAAAATAATATAATTCCTATTTCCTCCATCTCCCCTAAAGGGTGAGTGCTCATATCCCATTCAAGACTGCATATTCTGTAATATACTTAATAGCTCATGCATATTGTTCCGATTTGAGGAAAATTCGGCAGAATACCCTCGTAGTTCTCCAAGTACACGATATAGATTCGCAAGTGTGAGTATTATTTCAATTTATAAATTTAAATAACACTTAACATCGCATCATCTAATATGTACCCAGAGAACATTAAGATACGACAACATAACTTTTCCAAAAAGTAACAAGCTTAAGCCACTAAGAATATTATTATATAGAAACTATACAGTCCCAAGCTATCCAAAGGAGACAATTCGAGAGATCTCATTATAGGGGTAATGACTCCCGAACGGGTCTAAGGACCATTGAATGCGTACACATAAGAACTAGAAAGTTAGTATCTATGCGCACTATATGTAATTCAATTGTGTCTTATTTATATTCGATTTAATCACAACCCTAAATGTTAGAATGCCTAGGGCCAACATACTCAATGGCCATCTAAGTGTCTAAATCCACAAGTCAACAATAATTTAAGAATCGAAAGCAACAATGCAAACAATAATGCAATATATTAGAAATTCCTAGGGCCAACCAACTCAATGGCCATCTAAGTGTCCAAATCCACCAGTCAACAACAATTTAAGAATCTAAAACAACAATACAAATAATAATGAGATACATTAGAAATTCCTAGGTCCAACTAACTCAATGGCCATCTAAATATTCAAATCCACCAGTCAACAATAATTCAAGAATCCTAAACAATTCAACAATCTCTATGTGTGTGTGTGTGTGTGTGTGTCTATATATATATATATATATATATATATATATATAGAGAGAGAGAGAGAGAGAGAGAGGGATGGTCTCCATTGCTGCAATTAGAGATAGAAACCAAATTTCAATTTCAGAATTGAATACCAATTTCAATTTATACCAAAAATCAAATACACACTATACACACAATTTCAATGCCAATTTCAATATACAAATACCAATTTCAATGTAGAAATACCAATTTAAATATACAAATACCAATTTCAATTTATATCAAATACACACACACACACACACACACACACTAAAACACACACACACACACTAACACACACACATTGAAACACACACACACACACACACACACACATGCACACACATACACACTGAAACACACACACACACACTAAAACACACACACATTGAAACATACACACACACACACACACATGCACACACACACACACACACACACACACACACACACACTAAGACACACACGCGAGCGTGCGCGCACACACATACACACACTAACCCGTTGTCCACACACACACGAAGGAAACATATATATATATATATATATATATATATATATATATATATATATATATATATAGAGAGAGAGAGAGAGAGAGAGAGAATCGCAGGTTAGAGAGAGAATATAGGGAAATAAAGGAGGGAAGGGGAAACGAGGGAAAGAAAAGTTGAAGCGGTAAGTTTTATTATTATTATTATTATTATTATTATTATTATTATTATTATTATTATTATTGTTATCACGGACGTGTCACTGTATTTGACTGTGACAAGGTTGTCCTGGTGAAGGGTTCTATTTTGGACTTCTTAGTGTAGTGATTATATTTTGGGGTTGAATTGTTGAACCAAGAGAATTATTAAATTAGACAATTACTTAAAGAATTGGTCCTTAAGTGAAATTGAGCTTAGAATATTTAAATTGGGTTTAGTTAAGTTGAGGGATGGTTTGAGGTCAAAACCAAAAGATTATGTTATTTATTTATTCAGAACTTAGTTGACAAGATATGGTTTAGAAGAGGCCAACTCATGGGAAATTTCTAGCGTAACTTGGTTATAGTTGGTTGTGAACAATTTAAGAAGAATTTAATGTTTTGGGTTATATTAAGAATAGGGAAGCTCTAGATTGAACGAGATCTCATTCGAATGATGATCATTTTCTTAAAAGACTATATAGTTGGCCGGACGACATCTTGTGTTTTATATTACATCCAGACTTATTTTAGTACCCTCAAATCTCATAAAAAAACATAACTAAAAACCCCATTCTCTTTCTAAAAACCTCCGTAAATAAACCTAATTGAAGAAGAAGTTTGGGAGCTCTCTAGAAGAGCGTTAAAGAGGAGTTTGGATCTTCAAGAGGAATGAAGATTTGGTTTTGATTTCAAGATTTAGATTACATATTGAGGAAGTGAATTTATACTTGTACTCTTTGATGTGTGAATGTAAATGGAACATAAACATAGTAATAAGTAAGGTTGATAATTGGAATTTAATTATAATTTGGAATTCATGTGGAACAATCGGATTAATATGTTAAATTGGAGAAATCATGATAAATGGAAATTGTTATTTGAGAAATTCATTTTAATTGAATATGTTAGTCGGTAGTTCTTGATAATTAGAATTGTTAGTTTTTTATTTCATGGTAATTGGGCTATTTGGGGGGTGGGGGGGGGGGGGGGGGGGGGGGATTCAAGATAATTAAAATTTATAATTCGGGGAACTCGTGTTAATTAGAAGATTAGATTAATTGCATATGGAAATTGAGAATATTGGTAAGGATAATTTATATTGATTAAATTTAATATTTTTAATACTTATTGGAATTCATACTTGTAGAATATATATAAATTGAAAAATGGATGTACACATTGTCCTTTATGATAATGATTGAAATTACTTGGAACTCATATTGTGATTATGTGCACATGGTGACAAAGTGATGAATCGGAATAATTAACAGTAAAAATGGGACTAAAATAAAAGGGAGCCTTTTTGTAATTCAACCCCATGAGTTGAAACTGGAAATTTTATGCATAATTAGATCGAACTAAGTTGAGAAATAGTAATTAGAGTAATTTACATGGATTGCGACATTATCCCAAAGTTAGGAGTTTTACATTATGACCTTAGAAAGAAAATTGGGTTTATGACGATTAGTAAGATCATCATAAGATGAGTAAAAGTAATAATGTGAAGAATAATGAAGCGGATAATAAATGATTTGATAATTTATATAACCGTGGGGAATTATGTAATCGAAAACTCTTGGGTGTGTGAAAAGGTTTTAGTTAAGAATAATTTTATTTTTAAGATTTATAGTTAAGCTACGAGGGGTTCATCTTATAGGTATATTGTGAATATTTAGAGATTATAAAGGGTTATGTTTAGGAACTCAAATAGTTAATAAGTGTAATATTGGGTTGGGGTACCTAAGATATGTTTACTAAGGTGATCGGGTGTGAGTTTCCAGTATAGGTTACATGGGATGTGAATTATGTTTAATGTGTGAGGCCCTTAATTATATAATATTCTAGATTTGAATTACGTTTAGGGTGTGTGAGACCCAATGTGTGTGTGCAGTGGGAATGGGTGTATGGGCATCCTAGACGTGACATACAATATTATCTATATGAGGTGGATATATTATGACGAGGTTTGGCATGTGTGAGACTAGATATGTATATATTTTATGATGATATTGGGTGAGTGTGAGACCTAGATTCTTATGTATATTTTGATATTGTTGGGCATATGTGATATATATATATATATATATATGTGTGTGTGTGTGTGTGTGTGTGTGTGTGTGTGTGTGTGTGTGTGTGTGTATGTGTGTGTGTGTGTGTGTGTGTGAGAGAGAGAGAGAGAGAGAGAGAGAGAGAGAGAAGTATGTACACGTTAGGATTGGGTGTATGGAAATCCCGAATGTGGAATATGAGGTTTATACATGTGTGTTATTTACATCATGCTTATATGGGTGTATATGAGGCATATATGCATGAGATACTATGTGGGTGTTAGTTTGGGTTACGAAAGAACCCTAGATGTGTGTTAAACTAGGATGTATTGAATTATCTAGATGACAGTCCTAATTATAATTAATATTATCTGTAGACGTGTGAGAGACTTTTAGTGATCATGAACTAGAATATGTGTTATAGGATGATTAACTTAGGGTAAACCTAAGTGGTATCATAAGACATGGTTACAAGTATACGTGAGTAGTATAAATTTGGTCATAACATTAGGCATTTGTTAACCTATGTAGTTTAAAAAAATATATATATTAGAATAAGAGAGCTTAGTACAATAAGGTGTTACATTGTACTACTAGTTGATGTGACTATGACATAGGGTGGCATTAATTTTATTATAAGTTATTTTAGGAGTTAGGAAGGATATGTAGATGTGGTGTGGTATATATAATGGTTATTAACCCCTAGGTTGGTTGTTGTGAGTTAATCGTAATTGATTTAATAACCGTGAAAGTGCAGGATATACGGAGTGGTCTTAACAAAAGCCAGTTTTTCTTTTTTTCTTTTTCAAATTAAATACTTAAACTTAAAGAATTAACCCGAAGTAAAATATTGCACCAATTTTAACCAAAATTGTGTAAACTAGGTTCATCCAATTTTATTTTATCCTAAAACGTGCATCTAGGTGATAGAAGGATAAAGTAAAATAAACAACCACACAATGCCATGGGGTGCGAGGAAAACCCACAACAACAAAAAAATCTCGAATGGCCCAGCCATTTAAAATCCACTAATTATGAAATTACAAAGAATACGATGGAATACTTGTAATATAGACTCGAAGACCTTACAAGCTTTGATGCTTTTCATTCCTCATCCTCTGTCTAGTGTCACACAAGAGTTCACTCGCGCACTGCCACAACAAGTGAGTCCACATACACCTCAGCATCCACCGAACAACTCAACAACCTCTTACGAATCTTGAGCTCGGAATCCACCACTTTTAAACCGCAACACCATAACACGGAGTCCATTGTATGTAAACAACAAATATGGAGTTCACCGTATGAACATTTAGATCTAAAAAACTTGGGTAAAAACTAGGCTTTAGGGGATCTCTTTGGTAGTTTTTTGGAACTCAAAATATAAGTTTTTGTCTCTATGAAAACTACTGCTCTGTACACTCATTTATAGAAGATTTTTTAAAAATGAGATAATCATACAAAATGAATTTTACATTTAAAATGCATCGAGTCGTTTAAATGATTTTGAACCCCATTCGAACGAAGTACGGGATCTCGTTTGAACCAGTCTCCAACGAGATATGAAATGAGATTCCAGTAAAGTCCAAAGTTAGTTCGTTTGAAGTTCATTGGAACCTGTTCTAATGAGGTGTCTTATCTCGTTCTAAATACATATAAGTTACCGTTCAAACTACGTCGCGAAAAAAATATTTTCCTTCAAAAAATTATGAAAAAAAGAAAATCATTTTAATCAATTTAAAACTAATTTTATAAAAACCTAACACCCAAATATAAAATCTTTGAGGATCAAAATATTTACGAATTCATACCTGGGAGATCCTCGGAACATGAAGACGAAACGTGGCATTAACCACAGCACGATGATGTAGATCTTCTAACTTGGCCGCTACGTCTTTGAGAAAGCATTTCGTAGGCTTGAAAGGTCAACAAACTCAAGTCCTAACATATGACTTAGACGATTTTGTCCAAAAACAAAATAAGCCAAAACATTTTAATTGACTATATTCGAAATTTTGTTCTTACAAACCGTAATATAAACTTTCATTCCATCACTCTCTGAGACTGTATATCTCTAATTGGGATCATGTTGCAATTCTATTACAATGTGAGCTTGACCCACATTTCATTTGTTAGCATTTTTAGGTTCAATTGAGTTAGCTTTTGGGGCCAGTCTTACAGAGTTAATTTTGGATTCGAGCTAGAGAAAATTAGGGGAGTATTATTGTAGATCTTTTTTAATTTAATCAATTTTACATTCTAGACTTTCGATTTTGGTCTTGGGTCCCTAGTATAAGGAATTCTAAAGTTTTACTCTTTATTTTTTATTTCAGTTGACTCAAAATTGTGTAGATATTTGGCTTTTTATTTATTAGCATTCTTATGGTTTTGTTATCCATATATTTATTGTTTGCAATCTTTATGTTATTACACATGCTTAAAATGTTATTATTTTTTTTGCTTCTCATACACATTGTATTTAGGACTGATCACCCTAAATATGGAATTTATGAGGTGTCAAACGAGAGAGATAATTTCTCATGCTCATTTTCTAATTGAGTCTTTTAGGGAAACTAACGTGCTTGATAACATGCGTAGATAGTATAACCTTTTCAAGGTTGACTACCTCTCGAGAGGGTATTTTGAAAATAAATTTTGATGGTGGATTAGGTAATGACATCGCAATGGTTGTAGTTTTATCGACGGACAACAAATGTCAATTCGTTGCAAGTTTTGCCAAGAAAGTTTAATTACATTTTAAATTTGAATATATCGAAGCAATATCATCCATTTATGCCATGATATATGTAGCTCAGACGGGGCATACAAAGTTTTTTTAGGGGACAACACCACAGTTATTGCATCCCTTAATATCGTCAATGAGAGTTCCACCAAGAAGCTACATAGAGAGTTACTTAGGGTGTGTTTAGTTTACAACTATAATTCTGTTTTTTGTGTTTAAATACAATTCTGATAAAAAACTGCGTTTGGTAGTGTGATTTTAAGCACAAAATTATTATATTTCTGTATTATAATCAAGTTTTTCAGAAACAGGTTGAGGGTATTTTGTAACTTCTGTTTTTATTTATTAACTTAGAATTATTCATTCTTAATATTTTAATGCATTTATATATTCATATATAATATAGATACATAATACATTAATATGTATGTAATTCTTATAAATAAAAAATATATATGTACATGTACATAAAATTACGTATGGAATAATACAAGGTTAAATAATATTATTAATAGATACATGATACTTATATATAGATTTACACATGTATTATTAATGTATGAAATTATATAAAATATACATATGGTACATATGTATTAAAAATATTATCAATTCATGTATGTATATAATTTTACAGAAAGTCTCCTGTAAGAACTCCTTATAGTGCAGACCTCGGTACATACTATTTTTTTTTAAATAGTAAGAAAATGAATTTTTTGATGAAACTTCATGGATATGATGTCCATGGCTAGAAGATCATCTCCAATTTTTTTCATCGAAAAATTCAATAAAAACTATTGAGATGAGGTGATATGTAAAAAAATTGTATAAATATTTATTTTCAACCATTGAAATATTGGGTCGGCGCCAATCGCTTTTTTGATTGAATTTTTTGATGAAACTTCATGAATATGATATTATAACTGTCGAGATCATATCCATGAAGTTTTGTCAAAAAATTCTATCAAAAAGTAGGTGAGATGATCGCTAACATTTCAACGGTCGAAAATGTATATTTATACCATTTTTCTACATATAACTTCATCTCAACGATTTTTTATTGAATTTTTTGATGAAAAAAATTGTATATGATCTTCCCACCATAGAGATCATGTCAATGAAGTTTCATCAAAAAAATCATTTTTCTACTATTTTAAAAAAATGGTATGTACCGGAGTCTGCACCATAAGGTGTCCTTACAGGAGAGGGCCTAATATATATATATATATATATATATATATACATGTTTGTCAAATTTAAAAAAAAAATTATTTAGAAACAAGTTTACCAAACACACACCACTAATTACAAACACAAAAAACTGAATTTTAAAACTGTATTTAAAAACAACGTTTAAATCGAATTTTATAAATAGAGAACCAAACGGGCTCTTAGTTTTATATGTTTTTATTATCTTATGTGAATAGAGCGAGAATTATATAGGTACATAAGTCAACTCAACACATGAAAGTCATAGTAAACTATCTTGTTTGGAAGGATTTTTGTCCACTAATGTCAAAGTAACAATTACAACATGATGTAATTTTTTTTTTGTAGTTAATGCATGTATTTTTTACAATGTCAAAAAACATTTGAATACGAAAACAAATCATGTGTGCATAAAATGATTTAATTTACAGAGATCGAACAATTAAATTCAAATTTGATTTGAAACACATATTGGTGCACCAAAATTGTTTGCCCCAATTTCACTAAAACCCTTCATCTACGCACAAATTGATGGCCCCAAACTCTAAGTTTGATTTCTAATATAGACAAATTCTCCCAAACTTGTGCACTTCTTATCCTGATTTTGGATGACTGCCGAAGAGGGGTGACCGGTGAAAAGCGGTGTTGTTGAAAATGATGGAGGCAGGGTGTGCAGGTTGATCTCTCCAAGGAGGGTCACCCAACCGCATTCGCAATGTTATTATGTCGTGGTGATGCTAAACCCTTGTATACTTGAATATTATAAGAGTTAATGGTTTGGGTTTCGATTTTGTGTTGTTGTAGATTTGATTTTGAGGATTTCAAATTTATGGTATTTTAGATTTTATTTTGATGATTTAGAATTAGGGATTTGAGGGTCTTATTTCAGACATGATTTTGAGTATTTAAGTTTGACTTCAAATTTAAAAGGTTAGACTTGTTTAAATTTTAGTAAATTTCATTTGCATGTTTTGATTCCATGATTCCATTACAATTCTTCTCCATTCCGAATCTCATTTTTTTATTTAAGTTATATAGGGTAAAAAACTCGTCAATGGGTTAAATTTAATTAACAAATAACGATCTTCTATGAATAAACTAAAGGTGTTAAAAAATTGGGGAGTAACTCAAAGGGATAAGTAAATTGGGGGCAAGCCCAATCAATCATTTACAGAACGAAGATTGATTTTTTTTAAAAAGAAGAGATGTTTTGACTTTCTACAATATTTAGTAACATTTTTTGACTTCAACGTCAACTTTGTTCTTTTAAAACTTTAGCCATCATTTTTATTTTTAACAACGTAAAAATGATAACAAAAAGTGAATAAAATGTCATTAAAAATAGTGCATTGAATCTAAAATAAATAAAATAATGACTATTATCAAATAATTTTTTTATGAGGAAGTAAAGTATATTAAGAAGCCGCCTAAAGGGAAGAAAACTCGTATACAAAAATTATACAAAGGTCTAGCGAGAGACCCAAAATCAAAAAGTGGGGATGGGGAGACAAAAATCCTCCCAAGTTTCCCTTTACGTTAGAGTATTTCTAGGAAATTATCAATCAATTCCCCATCCCTAGCTGATTAAAAAATATCTGATAAATACTATTAAACCAAATATGCAAAGAGCTCAAAAAAAATATATCAAAATCGTGTTGACTCAATATATCAAAGTCGTGTTGGCTCAATCTTTTCACCCTCGAAGCACCTCCTACTCCTCCCAATTCATAACGTCCAAAGATGCCAAGTTGTCATCTCATCTTTCAATGATTTGGCACACATCCATTTCCCCTGAATATAGAGTAAATGATCTCGCATAATTTCCATACAACTCAACAATGTAATAAAAAAAAGATTGGTCGTCTCCTTTGCGTTTCTACACAACCAACACTTAGAGCCTGTTTGGTTTGCAACTATAATTTTGTTTTCTGTGTTTAAATTCAATTCAGGTAAAAATTTGTATTTGACAACCTGTTTTTAAACACTGAATTATAATATTTTTGTGTTATAATCAAGCTTTTCAGAAAACAGCAAAAGGACATTTTATAACTTCTATTTTTTATTTTTCAACTCAAAATTATCCATTCTTAATATTTTAATGCATTTATACCATAATATATAATATACATACATAATACATTAATATATGTGCAATTCTTATAAATAAATAAATAAATATATACATATATATATATATATATATATATATATATATATATATATATATATATATATATATATGTACACGTCCACAAAATTATATATATTTATATTATTAAATTATATAATATACTAAGATCCATATGTTAAATAATAATATGAATAGATACATGATATTTATATATAGTTTTATACATGTATTATTAATGTGTTGCATAATATAAAATATACATATACTACATATGTATTAAAAAATATTATCAATCCAAGTATGTATATAATTTTATTGTGAAGTATACAAGCAATATCATTATATAGACACACACCTCATTAAACTCTCCAACATACCTCATTAAATATACATAAAAATACATGATATTAAATGTACATGTATATATATATGTATGTATGTATATATATACATTCATGTATTATGTATATGAAAGTTTTATGCACATGCTTATATATATACATATATATGTATAATATAAATATACATGTTTGTAAATTTTATCAAATTTTTAAAAAATTATATTTAAAAATAAGTTTACTAAATATATACTAATAATTATAAATACAAAAAAATAAATTTTAAAATTATATTTAAAAATAACTTTTAAATTGAATTTTCAAAATAGAGAATCTAACAAACTTTTATTAACCGTGCGCCTTCCTCTATTCATTAACTCACCCGTAATCATGAATGACAATAAAAAGCTGATGTACGTACGCCAAATGTTTTTCCAAAAAAATCAACCCGCGCCTATAAATTATTTTTATATAGTTGAATGAGTGTCCTATAAATATGAATCCGTCACTTTCTTCAATGTCATCTCTGCTGCCATCCACAATTACAACTAGTAGACCATGACTAGAGTAACTTGACGTCATCATCATTTTCATGTTGGACAACTATGTTTCGTCAATGCATATGGCCACCTGTTAAAATCTACTCATTATTAACGATCAATTGTTATTTTCTTAGAGCATGAGGAGCGGTGAAAGTAGTATGAAAGATAATATAGTAAATGTAAAGTTAAAAGTACTTTTCATTCAATAAAAGCTTCACAATGGTGGGAGGATGAGAATTTGTCTTCTAATTTTCTATTCATAAATATTATTCATAGAAAATATAAATTTTATTTTTTATTGTAAGAATTCTTATGAATTTTTGTTGTTTGTAAGAACTCAAAAAGACGGTAAAAATAATTATTTATATTTTTTATGAATTTTATTTTTTCGTAGGAATTTCTACTAACAAATAAAGGTTGTAGAAATCATTTACAAATTCTGCACTCATTTTGTATCTTTACAAATTCACTGCAAATCGATTTACGGAATTCGTTCAGTAATGCCCACCACTCCAAACATTTCATTTTGTAAACTTATAAATTTTTTTGACATCTTCCACCTCCCTCGTGGATGCTCTTAGTTAGGGGAAGAAATATTTATGGACCACTCGAGGGAGAATTAGTTTTTCTTTTCACCCCAATCTTATGAGCTCATCATAAGTTAGCATGTCCTCATCTTAGATGCTTTGGCTTGAATGATGTCCTGATTTCTTTGCTTACTCGAATATGTTTCCAGATTCCTTCTCGAAAACTAGATATCGGGTATCGGTAAAGGTATGTAGATGGATCTGCTTTCAGTAGATTAATGTCAATCTAAACAGATTTATTAAGAAAATAAGTGGATCAAAAACTTTGCAATTGCATTGCGGATCTATTCCATTTAACAAGGAAAATAATATTTGTATAAATAATTTGTAACTTGTACATACACATTTATCCTTTTTCATAAATGCATTTATTCTTGTCAAAGAACGTGACAAATTTCCTTTTTCATGTTTATAATTTGGACATTTTATTTGTACTCTTAGAGCCCATATACATATATATACATGACCTGTACATTTTATTACATGAGAACAAATAAGGCAAACTATTAAGGGGTAATTATATCTAGGTCTCATTTATCGGGTCAACAAGCTTATAAGTCCTATTGACTTTTTAATAATTCCATAGGTCCTATTCCAACTTTTTAGGAAATTTTTTCACAATTTTACCCTTTTAAAACCCGTAACTTCCTTGAGGAAGTTACATAAGTGGTTGGACTTTTTTTTAATCTTTAAATGATCATAACTTTTGATTCACAAATCCGTTTTTCGCAAAATTACTATTTTTGAAATCTGCTCGACGAGATCTATCAAACAAGATCCATGAAGACTATAAAATTCCAAAGAAATTTTTTTACACAAACAGTAAACTTTACTGTATGCACTAGAATATGAAATAGTTTTATATATGTGACATTTCACAAACAGACAGTAACATTTACTGTGGTAATACTACACAGTATATATATATATATAAGGTGCCGCTGGCGCGGACCTTTGAAAATAATAGACTTTTGAATAAATGGGCTTTGGATCTACCGGAGTATCATGGGGTGCCGCTGGCGTGGATCTTTGAAAATAAGATTGGATAAATGGGATCGGGATCATTTGGAGTGCCAATTTGGGGTGAATAGGGATGGCACAAAACTTTAAAAATAGGAGCATATTGGATATATATATGTATAATTTGTGAAAATGTCATAGATATTAAACTTTATTGTATACACCAGAAAATGAAATAGTTTTATATCTGTGACATTTTCACAAACAATAACATTTAGTGTGATAACATATTTATGAATTAGTTTTATATATATAACATTTTCACAAACAGTAACATTTACAGAGTTAATATATATATATATATATATATATATATATATATATATATATATATATAGAGAGAGAGAGAGAGAGAGAGAGAGAGAGAGAGGGAGAGAGACACACACACACACACGGTAGATCCAAACCACTATTTTTTTTTTCAAAATTACCATATTTTTAAATGTTTACGCTAGCGACATTCAATCCCCACTACTACCCACCCCCATTGTCGGAGCTTCAACGACTTTCATCAGAGCTATGATTTGGGTTGGTAGTAGTGGCATAGGGTGCCGCTGGTGCGGACCTCTAAAATTAAGAGAATATTAGATAAATGGGGTTTGGATCCACTGAAGCTCCGATTTGGGGTGAGTAGGGTGGCATTGAGTTAGGTTTATATCTATAACATTTTCACAAGCATTAACATTTACTGTGTTCAAATAACACAGTATATATATATTCAAACCTCTTGTTTCTGATATTATCTTATTTTTAACGGTCCGCGCCAGCGGCATCCAATCCCCACCCCCTTTATCGGATCTACAACAACCTTCATCAGAGCTCTGATTTGAGGTGGCATGGGATGACGATGTAACATTTTCACAAACAGTAACATTTATTATTTGTGAAAATATTACAGATATAAACCTAATCCAATGCTACCCCTACCCACCTCAAACTGGAGCGCCGGTGTATCCAAACCCCATTTATCCAATATTTCCTTATTTCCTAAGGTCCGCGCCAGCGGCACTCCATGTCACCCCAAATCAGAACTCTGATGAAGGTTGTTGGAGCTCCGACAATTGGGGTTGGTGGTGGTCAGGATTAGATACCGCTAGCGCGGGCGGTTAGAAATAAGACAATATCAGAAAACAGAGGTTTGGATCCACCGTATATATATATATATATATATACACTGTGTTATAACACAGTAAATGTTAACGTTTGTAAAAATGTTATAGATATAAACCTAACCCACTGTCACCCCTACTCACCCCAAATCGGAACGCTAGTGGATCCAAACTCCATTTATCTAATATTCTGTTAATTTCAGAGGTCCGCGCCAGCGGCACCCTATGCCACTACTACCCACCTAAATCATAGAGCTGATGACAGTCATTGAAGCTTCGACAATTGGGATGGGTAGTGGTGGGGATTGAATGTCGCTAGCGTAAACCTTTAAAAATATGGTAATTTAAAAAAAAAGAGGTTTGGATCTACCGTATATATATATATATATATATATATATTCACTCAGCAAATTTTACTGTTTGTGAAAATGTTATATATATTGTGTAATATTAACTCAGTAAATGTTACTGTTTGTGAAAATGTTATATATATAAAACTATTTCATAAGTATATTATCACAGTAAATGTTATTGTTTGTGAAAATGTCAGAAATATAAAACTATTTCATTTTATGGTGTATACAATAAAGTTTAATATCTATGACATTTTTACAAACTATATATATATATATATCCAATATGCTCCCATTTTAAAGTTTTGTGTCACCCCTATTCACCCCAAATTGGCGCTCCAGATGATCTCGATCCCATTTATCCAATCTTATTTTCAAAGGTCCGCGCCAGCGGCCCCCCATGATACTTCGATGGATCCAAAGCCCATTTATTCAAAAGTCTCTTATTTTCAAAGGTCCGCCTCAGCGGCACCACATGCCACCCCTACCCACCCCAAATCGGAGCTCTGACGAAGGTCGTTGAAGCTCCAATAATGGTGGTAAGGATTGGATACTGCTAGCGCGAACCTTCAAATATAAGGTAATTTTGAAAAAAAAAGGTTTGGATCCACCGTATATATATATATATATACTGTGTAGTATTAGCACAGTAAATGTTACTGTTTGTTTGTGAAAATGTCAAATATATAAAACTATTTCATATTCTAGTGCATACAGTAAAGTTTACTGTTTGTGTAAATTTTTTTCTTTGGAATTTTATAGCCTTCATGGATCTTGTTTGATAGATCTCGTCGAGCAGATTTCAAAAATAGTAATTTTGTGAAAAACGGATTTGTGAATCAAAAGTTATGATCATTTGAAGATTAAAAAAAAAGTTCAACCACTTATGTAACTTCCTCAAGGAAGTTACGGATTGTTGGTTTTAAAAGGGTTAAATTGGAAAAAAAGTTCCAAAAAATTAGGAATAGGACTTATATGTAAGAGAAAAACATGATGGGACTAGAATGTATATAAGAACGTCTAATAGGATCTAAACGTAAATGCCCCAACTATTAACGCGGAACACTCTTATGATAAATATAATAGTCAAATTTCTAATTTCACACATTAGATTAATACGGTTTAGACAAACTGTAATTTGAGAATTATAAACGTTATTATTAGAAATTGAATTGTACAAAATTATTCATATCTATATATGATCACTACTGAAAGTTTTTTGTTTCTTTATTAAAATGGGCATTCACGTTTAGATCCTAATAGATTTTTTTTAGACATTCTAGTCCCATCATATTTTTTTCTTACATATAAGTCCTACTTCTAATTTTTTGAAACTTTTTTTTCACAATTTTACCCCTTTAAAACCAACCATCTGTAACTCCCTTTAGGAAGTTACATAAGTGGTTGAATTTTTTTTTAATCTTCAAATGATCATAACTTTTAATTGACATATCCGTTTTTCTAATCTGTTCGACGAGATCTATCGAACAAGATCCATGAAGCTTATATAATTTCAAAGAAAAAAATTTACACGGACAGTAAACTTTACCGTACACACCAGAAATAGAAATAAGTTTATATCTGTAACATTTTCACAAACAGTAATATTTATTGTGCAAACACAAAATATATACACACACACACACACACACAGAGTGGATCCAAAGTTTTTTTTTCGAAATTATCTTATTTTTAAAAGTCCACGCTATCCAACAACCTTTATTAGAACTTCGATTTGGGATGAGTATGGTTAGCATTGGGTTACGTTATATTTTTAACATTTTTACAAACAGTAATATTTACTATGTTATAACACAGTATATATATATATATATATATATATATATATATATATATATATATATATATATACACACACACACACACACACTAGCGGATACCCGTGCCTGAAGGCACGACGAAAATTTTCAAAGTACGTAATCGCAAAACGATAAAAAATTTGAAAGTACGTATTTGCAAAATGAAAAAAATATCGTTCGTCAACAAAACATTTATAAGAGCATGAATGATTGACATTTGTGTAATGTTGTCAATAAATGATTGACATTTGTGTATTGATGGGCAAAGGATTATTTCAAGCACGACATTTGTGGAATGAAGGGCAGAGGATTAGAGTTAATGGATATAGAGAAAGATTGTAATGTGCGGGGAAACTGTGTATAGAGTGTAATGGATAATAATTTGTCTTGAACCTCATATAAATCACACCACAACCATCAAATTCTAATTTAACTCATAATTTTGCAAACCCGATAAAATAACCCAAACCTAACTCAAAGAGCCAGAAAACCTCAATTTAACAAATTAAAAAGAAGAAATATGAGACCCGCCCATGTTTTAGAGCCTAAATCTAGACCAAAATTATAAATAGACAAATTGTTTAAGATATAATATAGCAATACCATGGCAACAAACACATCCTTGGAGTTTGTTTAAAAGAGGCGGTGTTAGAAGGAGAGTCAATGTCATGCGCAAGATCCCAATGAGAACGGATGCATTCCACGAATGTCAAATTGTCGGTGATGGTAGCATCCGGAGGTGATCCAAAGGCCTTATTAGTTTCTTGGTGGGAAAGGAATTGTTGACTTCCTAAAATTGGATATCTTGACTTCATAGATTTCCTCTTTTTGCACATATCCCAGCCACAAACATTATGAAAGAAATCCCAAGGCTAAAATAAAAAAAAATACAAAATCAAAAACACATTTTCAATAATTTTAAGAAAATGATAAATTACTAAATGCTCGTGCTTGTGTGTAATATTTCCAATATTCCCAAAGTAATTATATAAAACAATAAATATTAGAGAATGTTAAGAACATAATTATCTTTATAATGGACTGTTCAAGTTTTTACAAAACAGGAATAAATGAATATCGATCCACGTTGTCTAATTAAATAACATAAAAACCACATTTAAACCAACTCTGCCCATAAATCGCTCCAACCAAATTAAAAACATACACACGGGTTTTATTGCAGACTTATACAATGCTCGTAAACTTGTCAAACACCTGAAAATCTGCATCTACGAACGACTTCACAAACCTCACAAACCACATCTGCATTTCTTGTTTCAAATCCATCCCAAGTTCCACTAACATGAATCCGCCAAGAGTGTGTAAAGGATTTATAGCCACTGATGTGAAATAAAGTTACATACTAGAAAAATAATCAGTGATATATAATATATTAGGAGGAAAAATAATATGGAGATAGGAGGCAAAATCAGTTTCAATACACCATTATGTGGTGGCAGCAGCTTCAATGATGGCAACAGCTTCAGCATCAGCTTCAACCTGTGGTGGCAGCAGGTTCAATGCTGGTTTGCGCCTCATACTGACTTTTGTCTTGAGCCTCCAATTCAGCTTGGATATTGTCCTTCACTGCTGCTTCAGACTGGGCCACGACTTCGAATTCGGACTCGGATTCGTCTTGGGTTTCAGCCATGGCCTTGGCCTCAAACACCAACACCTAAGTTCAGTGATTTATCCCTATAAAAAATGTCAAGTGTATTATTGTAAAGACAAATATACATATTGAAAAGTAGTCTTGTTTCTCTAGTGAGAGCAGCATATGTTTCTGATGCAAACCAATTCAGATGGTGAGGCTTGACTCGCAAACAAATTGTGTAAGATTTTAAATACAAATTGATGTTCCACAAATCAATGAGACCATACTTCTAATGTTTTCAATTTATTTCTCTCCATAATTGGTTCTTCGTGTTTTTTATAAAAAGTTCGTATAAATATCTCTAGTCGTTTCACTATAAATGAACCAACAAAATGCAACATGTGCTGATCATTCAAATTCCACAGTGAAAAAAGTTACAATTGATTAATTTGGCATTCATTTTAATCGGAAAATTAGTTGTTTTCATTATCTGTAATCTCTAATATATCAGCAACAAATCCCCATCCTTGCTGTGGATATTCACACAACACATGAGTTTAGCTCAACTGAGTTCATCGCTTACTTCTCAAACACCAAGACATGAGTCCAACACTCACTTCTCAAATGCCGACACCTGAGTTCAACACAAATAAAAAAAAAAGAATTGAAAGATTGCAAATGAATATCAGTGCCGCTATAAGCACCCAAATGATTGAATCCTAAATAAAATCAGGTATTTAGTGTTTGTTCTTAGTGTGAATAAATGAGTCACTGCTACATGCATATATGTGATGAGATGAGTGAAAGAAAGGGGAAATATTGTTTTGGTTTATGAACCAATTAGGGAAATTGGGAAAACAAAGTTGTAATAAGATGAAACACGTTAAGAAGAAGGAAATTATTACCACATCATCGGTGACACCAATTATCACCATTCGAACTACCTCATAAATGATATATATACGCAACTACAATGACTCTCAATTTACATTAGATGAGACGCCATACCTCACCAAGAGCAAGACTCTACATCAGATCTAGGCCACCCCCAGGTATGTGTATAACTATAACTGCAATCAAATCTCAACATTAATACCAATATCAACAAAAAAATAAAATAGTGGATAATTACGAAAATAGAAACACCAAAGCTTACCTCAACAACATAAGAAAAACGTCCAAGATACTGTGAAGCTCGACGAGGAACAGTCAAACGTTCAACTTTAATTATTGGACTTCCTCCTGTTCAAAAAAATTAAAAAATTATACTTCCTGTGATTATAAATGAAATCAAGATATGAGATTAAAGAGAATCAAACTTTGAAAACTACAATAGGGATATGCCACACCTGAATTTGAAACAAACAATCCAAAAATAACTAATCGTGTCGTACTACTCTATAATACATACAAAAGAAGTTTTCTTGGGAAATTTGTCAAACACTTGGTGTCTAAACCTTTTTTGCTGATGAAATATAAGCATATAAAAATAAAAATGTTCTTGAGATGTGTACAAACCTTTTTTGGTGATGAAATATATAATAGTTGGTGATTGGTAAAACATATACTAATGGGTGATCAAAGCAAAAAAGCATAGATGGTCCACAAAATGAAAATCAATCATATTGTCAAACATAATAAATAGATAATATTCTACCTTCTTTACAAATTTAAAACCATGCTATCTTATTTACAAATTAAAAACCATTTAGAGAAAATTATAAAATATAATAAATAAATTGTATGCTCTAAAAATCCAAAAACCGAAATATAATAAAAATGATTTGTCTATAGAGAATATAAGAATAAACCTTCAGTAAGATATTACATGATATGTGACCGACTTGATCATACAACCATTCTTCTGTGAACAAAAAGCCACTGTCATGAACTTCATGTTGCAAGAAATCTGACCAACTCCAATAATGCATACCTATAAGACAACTCCGATGCATATTCTTATTCATTAAAAATGTTTGTAATGAGTTGCAAATATCCTACTTTAATGATACATCACCTACTATAGTATGACTGAATGTAGTTGATAACTAAAGAGAAGAAAACTAAATAAGAAAAATCTTAAATTCCAAATGCAAAAAAAAATGCCATTTCAAGGAGAAAAGCCTAATCATGCTATAAAATCAGATATTGTAAACTTCAATGTACAAAAGTATTTCTAAAATAACCCTAAACAATCATTAAAGATTCGCATTTATCTAATAGTGCTAAGAAGCCAAAATGAAACTCAACAAACAGAACCAATTAAAATCACCATAAAAAATGAAAGTGATAGATGGAGAACATGGAGATCAAATATACCTGATTTACGAAATCAAATTCCTACAAAACAATACATAAATACCAAATTAGATACATGGAGAACAACTTAAATACCTGAGAGACCTAATGATGGTAAATCGCCAACGTTTAATTTGAACCTTCATACACTTGAAACTGACCGTATAACCAATTTAACCCCAAAAATCAAAACCTAAAATCCTTAAAATCCATAAAAAGAAAGATAGAAAATATAGTTGAGTACCTGATATATGAAGGTTTTCATTAGATCTGAAAAATAAATGATATAAAACAATTAGATATGTAAAATAAAAAATACGGAAAATAAGATCTGGAAAATAAATCAGTGTTTGAGCTTAAGAGTGTAAACAGAGAATGTGGTGCGTTTTTTTCCACCCGATCTGAGAGGTGCGTTTTTTCCACCCGTTTTTTCATCATTGCTCCTAAGGAATTTAACAACTGTTGGACGGATGTTTTTTTCACCCGTTTTTCATCACCACTAATACATGGTGATATAGATGATGGGTTGATCAAGATAACATATATTTTTTGCAGCAAAAGAGATTTTTGGACGGATATTTTTTGGGGTTTGGGAGTGATAGTGGGATTGTGAAAGTGAATAGGGAGAGAGAGAGAGAGAGAGAGAGTATGCGAGTGAGTGGTTGGGATGTGATCAGGTCACATATATCAATGTTACTCGAGCCATGTGCCAGGGCGGCGTGGCTGAAACAGACAACTTTAAAAAATCACCCCATTTTAACATATAAATTACGAATATACCACTCATTGTGAACTCTTGGATTGTCATAAATCTTCAAAGTTGACTTGATTCTAACCACAAATTATGTTATCATCTTTTTGAACAATAAAAACACCATTACTCCTTATTATATAAATATATCAAAACCTCTTTTTTCTGATATTACCGTATTCCCAACGCCCCGCGCTATCGGCATCCAATCCCTAACACCACCCACCCCCATTATCGGAGCTACAATAACATTCATCAGAGCTCTGATTTGGAGTGACATAGGGTACCGCTGGAGCGGACCTTAGGAAATAATAGAATATTTGATAAATGGGGTTTGAATCAACTAAAGCTCCGGGTTGGGGTGGGTAGGGTTAGCATTGGATTAGTTTATATTTGTAACATTTTCACAAACAGTAACATATACCGTGTTATAACACAATATATATATATATATATATATATATATATATATATATATATATACCGTTGATCCAAACCTCTTTTTTCTAATATTGTCTTATTTTTAACGGTCCACGCTAGAGGTATTCAATTGTAATACCCCGTGATTTTAATGACTTTTAAAATGGGTAATATTTTAAATTAATGGATTAATGGGATTTTATTATAAATTAATTTATTTGGGTTTTATTGAAATTATGGATATTACAATGAATGATTCTGTATATTACTTAAAGATATTTAGGTAATATTATGATGTTATTGATATTGCGGTGAGTTATTAATTCCGTAATTTGAATTTTTAATCGGACGCGGTATGGGACGTGTCGGGACAAATTTGTTAAATTAAAAAGGAAACTTATTTTTACATCAACCTTATAGTCGTTTCAACTGTGTCGTTGCATCTGGAAGGGTTGAAATAGTCATAAAAGTCTATTTGGATGTTGGTTTTGAGTCTCGGGTCATTTGAAAATAAAAAAACAACCCAAAAGGGCATTTTAGTTATTTTTACAAGGGGGATGAATAGTGATTTCAGATTTTGTCTTATTATAAGTATTTGGAGATTAGTTGTATGTGGGTTCATTCATATATTCTACACAAAATTGAGAGGTCATCTTCTTAGAGAGAGTGAAAGGTTGCTTGGAGAAAGAAAAGCTTGCTTGGAAAGGAGGAGAACCAAAGACCAAAGGTCACCACCACTAACCACCACCGAAAGTGACTGGAAAAGAGGAGAGCCACATGTGTTATACAACCCCAAAGGATCATATCTTCATTAGAGGCAAGTATTTGATGATTGCAATCTAAGTTTGTATATTGTCCATGTTAGGATAGTTATAAAAATATGATATGTTTACATGTTTGGAAGAAAATGAAGAGTTGTTAATGGATTTCTGAAAAATGGAAGTTTATAGGAATCAAACTCATGTTTTAGATAGATAGTAATCCACGAAATAATCAAAAATCTGTTGAAGAGATGAAGAGAATCAATGGTGTGCTCTTGAAGATATTATGTATATAATTTTCTGGAAAAAGAGGATAAACATATGCTTTTAATTCAAACTCTTGATGATTCTAGGATGTTTAGAGCATTAGAAATCATTCACATATGTTGATATATCATGTAGAAAGGTTTGTAAGGAATTTGGGAAGTTAATATGAAGGTTCGAATGATCAAAAGTGATGAAACCCGTAGTAGAAGAAATGCAGAAAACTGGGCTGATATCCGGGCGATCGATCGATCGCCCCCTGCCTTCGATCGATCAACCTCCCCAGAATTTATGAAGTTGTTTCTTTTTAATACTTGTTCTGTCCCAAAACTTTTGTAAGTCTTTGGTTATTATTAATTGGATATTTTGGGACTTAGGGAAGATCAGTAAGTCCTAGATGATAATCGAATTAATGTGATTGGGACTTAATTGATTAGAATTATGATAATTAAATTGAAAGAAATTTCGGTTGCTAGATTCATGTGTTTGATTCTAATTGGTATGCATGAGGATTAAGGATAGGTCCAGTAGGGGAGATTGAATATAACACCTGGGTAGCCTTAGGGTTATAATTTGAACATCAAGGACTGAGTTTACGCTCATTATTGATTGCGCAAGGACTATGTGTTGTACAAGCTCTTAGTGGTATGGCTCCTGGATAGAGATAGGAGTTCATACCACAATTGGTTAAAAGAGGGGATGAGGTTATCCCGATTGCGTATTTGAAGTTGATGGACCTCCACGACCGACAAAGTTAAGTAGTAGTGTATTGGAGGGGTTCCTTGTTTGGATTTCTCTTTGCGAGACGCTCCGCGCATGAACCTTAACGACGTCGGGAGTGGAGAGATGTTATAGGATGCGAGGATGTTGATTTTGTTGATAAGTCATATAGTGTGAATGAAACATTATAAACTATGAGTCATGTGATGATGATATTCATTCCTAGTTGATAGAAGATGTGTTTATATGAGATTAGAAACAATCGATTTTAACCCTAATTAAGGGAGAGTTTAATTCGCGATAATTCGGGAGATAAGATAAGATGGACTAGTAGGATATTAGTGATTTCTTACTGAATAGATGTTGAGGAAAAACCTATTTGAACCTTTAGTAATGAGTGAGGCACGGGATGATTAAAGTTAAAGAGATATAATGTTACGTATGAGAATTATCTTATGGTAGTGGGATTACCTTGTTGATATTATATATATATAGGTAGATGATAATGCCTATTTGATTGATTGATGTTTTATATGTATGACATACCTACCTTACTTGCTATCGATGGGGAGGTTTGTGCGTGAGGGCAGTCATATCTTGATGAATCCATGGGATTTTTGATTTATCGCTCAAGAACATAGGTTTATGAAAGAATTATTGGGGAGTTGATAAGTTCGCTGACTGTGGGTACGTAGGTATGTGCGTGACCCATGGATACGAGAACTATGTTCGCCTCCAATTTGTATGTTGTTGTTTATGGTTCGAGAAATCCTTACTGAACCTTTTGTCCCCTGTTCGGCGACCAGCGATATTGGAACATGATAGCAGAGTAATGCATTGCACCGCAGCTGTGACTCGGGGTGACGTATTATATATGAATTAAATGTATGTGTATATAGTGGTTAAATAATCTACTGTGTGATGATTGTAGATAACGGTGAATTGAGAAAAAGAATTAAAATAAGTTAATGAATGTTTATTCTTATAGATTTGAAAAGCTTAATTCATATTAATGAGAAACGATTCATATTAATGAGAAAAGTTGCATGTTAATGAGAAACGTATATGTATAATTATATGACGTGTGGTATGGGACATACGGGGTTATGATATGGGACGCAATCATATTACGAAAACTAGTGAAGAGGAACCATTAACTAGGAGGTTAATAGGAAACGTTAAGTGTGCACTCAAGCTAAGAGGTTAGAATATCAAGTGAGAGTCTGGATACTAACATGTACATAATAAATGCTTTATTGCACTTGTTAAATACTTTTTGTTTTCAAAATCATTTTACATCAGGCTCTGACCCGTTTCCTTGCATATTTTCTTTTCTATTGTATCTTCTATATCAGGTGTCCATCAGCAGGGACGCCAACCTTAGCGGATTATGACGACCTATGGAGCTAGGGAGTATTTCTTAGACGCCTATCTTCATTTGATTCACAGTATTCTCTTAGTTAGGGCATGTCGCCCAATGGAATTCAGTTATCTCTTTTCTATCTGGGTCAAATACTCTTGAAGTCGTGTCTTTTTAATACATTGACTATTGTTGGGAATACTGTATTGGATTATTATTTGGGAATGTTTATTCCAATTACATTTAAATTCTTTTGAGTTATCTGTTCGGTTATCAATGTTGTAGAATAATATGTGTAGTGTTATTTGTAAACTAAAAATGGTTCTGTTGAAATTAAAATTTGGAAAGTTGTTAACACCAGCTTAATTGGGTATTGGGTGAGTTGTAAATGTTTTCGACGGTGATGCTAAGAATGAGTCAACTGTAAATTTTGTTTTAATTTGGTATGGGACTGGCCACCCGGTATTTAATTAGGCGGGTGTTACATCAATCTCCACCACCACTTGCCCCCATTGTCAGAGCTACAACAACCTTCATCAGAGCTCTGATTTGGAGTGGCATGGGGTGCCGCTAGCGCGAACCTTAGGAAATAAGAGAATATTGGATAAATGGGGTTTGAATCCACCGGAGCTCCGGTTTGGGGTGAGTAGGGTGACATTGGGTTAGGTTTATATCTGTAACATTTTCACAAACGATAACATTTACTGTGTTATACCACAGTGTATATATATATATATATATATATATATATATATATATACGGTGGATCTAAACCTCTTTTTTATGATATTGTCTTATTTTTAACGGTCCGTGCTAGCGGCATCTAATCCCTACCACCACGAACCCCAATTATCGGAGCTCCAACAACCTTCATCAGAGTTCTGATTTGGGGTGACATGGAGTGCCGCTGGCGCGGACCTTAGGAAATAAGAAAATATTGGATAAATGGGGTCTGAATCCACCGGAGCTCCAGTTTGTGGTGAGTAGGGGTAGCATTGGGTTAGGTTTATATTTGTAATATTATTAAAAATAATAAATGTTATTGTTTGTGAAAATGTTACATCGGCATCCTATGCCACCTCAAATCAGAGCTCTGATGAAGGTTGTTGGAGATCCGACAATGGGGGTGGGTGGGGGTGGGGATTGGATGCCGCTAGAACGGACCGTTAAAAATAAGATAATATAAGAAAAAAAAGGTTTGAATCCAGCACACACACACACACACACACACACACACATATATATATATATACTGTGTAATATGAACATAGTAAATGTTAATGTTGTGAAAATATTATAGACATAAACCTGACCCAATGCCACCCCTACTCACCCCAAATCGGAGATCTGGTGGATCCAAACCCCATTTATATAATATTCTCTTAATTTCCGAGGTCCGCGTCAGCGGCACCCTATGCCACTACTACCCACCCCAAATCAAAGCTCTGATGAAAGTCGTTGAAGCTCCGACAATGGGGGTGGGTAGTGGCCGAGATTGAATGTCGCTAGCGTAAACCTTTTAAAAATATGGTAATTTTGAAAAAAAAGAGGTTTGGATCTACAGTGTGTATATATATATAGAGGCAGACTCCTATGCACACTAAGTTTGTACATTACCTTTTAAAAGTGTGCAAACTTAGTGCTGGGGCACACCAATTTTTTTATATGATATTATAACATTTCAACGGACTCACATAAAAAAAATTAGCTCAAAAAAACTTTTTTTGCTATTTTTAAAAAATCGGTCAAACTTTCACAGTTTTTAAAGGGCTTAAAAACTGCGAAAGTTTGACCGATTTTTTAAAAATAGCAAAAAAAGTTTTTTTGAGCTAATTTTTTTTATGTGAGTCCGTTGAAATGTTATAATATCACACAAAAAAAATCAACTCAAAAATATTTTTTTTACTATATATAAAAGGTAATGTGCAAACTTAGTGTGCAAACTTAGTGTGCACAGGAGCCTGCCTCTCTCTCTCTCTCTCTCTCTCTATATATATATATATATATATATATATATATATATATATATATATTGTGTAATATTAACTCAGTAAATGTTACTGTTTGTGAAAATGTTACATATATAAAACTATTTCATAAATATATCAATACAATAAGTGTTATTGTTTGTGCAAATGTCACAGATATAAAACTATTTCATTTTCTAGTGTATACAATAAAGTTTAATATCTGTGACATTTTAACAAACAATAGCATTTACTGTGTTATCACATTATATATATATATATATATATATACTAGCGGATACCCGTGCCTAAAGGCAGGACGAAAATTTTCAAAGTACGTAATCGCAAAGCAATAAAAAATTTGAAAGTACGTAATTGCAAAATGAAAAAAATATCGTTCGTCAACAAAACATTTATAAGAGCATGAATGATTGACATTTGTGTAATGTTGTCAATAAATGATTGACATTTGTGTATTAATGGGCAAAGGATTATTTCAAGCACGACATTTGTGGAATGAAGGGCAGAGGATTAGAGTTAATGGATATAGAGAAAGATTGTAATGTGAGGGGAAAATGTGTATAGAGTGTAATGGATAATAATTTGTATTGAACCTCATATAAATCACACCACAACCATCAAATTCTAATTTAACTCATAATTTTTTTACAACGTGTATATAGTGTTCTTCATGGCATCATCAAACCTTGCAAACCCGATAAAATAACCCAAACCTAACTCAAAGAGCCAGAAAACCTCAAATTAACAAATTAAAAAGAGGAAATATGAGACCTGCCCATGTTTTAGAGCCTAAATCTAGACCAAAATTATAAATAGACAAATCGTTTAAGATATAATATAGCAATACCATAGCAGCAAACACATCCTTGGAGTTTGTTTAAAAGAGGCGGTGTTAGAAGGAGAGTCAATGTCATGCGCAAGATCCCAATGAGAACGGATGCATTCCACGAATGTCAAATTATCGGTGATGGTAGCATCCGGAGGTGATCCAAAGGCCTTATTAGTTTTCTTGGTGGGAAAGGAATTGTTGACTTCCTAAAATTGGATATCTTGACTTCATATATTTCCTCTTTTTGCACATATCCCAGCCATAAATATTATGAAAGAAATCCCAAGGCTAAAAAAAAATACAAAATCGAAAACACATTTTCAATAATTTTAAGAAAAGGATAAATTACTAAATGCTCGTGCTTGTGTGTAATATTTCCAATCTTCCCAAAGTAATTATATAAAACAATAAATATTAGAGAATGTTAAGAACATAATTATCTTTATAATGGATGGTTCAAGTTTTTATAAAACATGACTAAATGAACATCGATCCACGTTGTCTAATTAAATAACATAAAAACCACATTTACACCTACTCTGCCCATAAACCGCTCCAACCAAATTAAAAACATCCACTCGGGCTTTATTGCAGACTTATACAATGCTCGTAAACTTGTCAAACACCTGGAAATCTTCATCTACGAACGACTTCACAAACCTCACAAACCACATCTGCATTTCTTGTTGCAAATTCATCCCAAGTTCCACTAACATGAATCCGCCAAGAGTGGGTAAAGGATTTATAGCCACTGATGTGAAATAAAGTTACATACTAGAAAAATAATCAGTGATATATAATATATTAGGAGGAAAAATAATATGGAGATAGGAGGTAAAATCAGTTTCAACACACCATTATGTGGTGGCAGCAGCTTCAATGATGGCAACAGCTTCAGCATCAGCTTCAACCTGTGGTGGCAGCAGGTTCAATGATGGTTTGCGCCTCATACTGACTTTTGTCTTGATCCTCCAATTCAGCTTGGATATTGGCCTTCACTGCTGCTTCAGACTGGGCCACGACTTCGAATTCGGACTCGGATTCGTCTTGGGTTTCGGCCATGGCCTTGGCCTCAAACACCAACACCTAAGTTCAGTGCTTTATCCCTATAAAAATGTCAAGTGTATTATTGTAAAGACAAATATACATATTGAAAAGTAATCTTGTTTCTCTAGTGAGAGCAACATATGTTTCTGATGCAAACCAATTCAGATGGTGAGGCTTGACTTGCAAATAAATTGTGTAAGATTTTAAATACAAATTGATGTTCCACAAATCAACGAGACCATACTTCTAATGTTTTCAATTTATTTATCTCCATAATTGGTGCTTCGTGTTTTTTATAAAAAGTTCATACAAATATCTCTAGTCGTTTCACTATAATTGAACAAACAAAACCTAGCATGTGTTGATCATTCAGATTCCACAGTGAAAAAAGTTACAATTGATCAATTTGGCATTCATTTTAATCGAAAAATTAGTTATTGTCATTATCTGTAATCTTTAATATATCAGCTACCAATCCCCATCCCTCATGTGGATATTCACACAACACATGAGTTTAGCTCAACCTCAGTTCATCGCTTACTTCTCAAACACCAAGACATGAGTTTAGCATTCACTTCTCAAATGCCAACACCTGAGTTCAACACAAATCAACAAAAAGAATTGAAAGATAGCAAATGAATATCAGTGCTGCTATAAGCACCCAAATGATTGAATCCAAAATAAAATCAGTTAGTTAGTGTTTGTGCTTAGTGTGAACAAATGAGTCACTACTACATGCATATATGTGATGATATGAGTGAAAGAAAGGGGAAATATTATTTTGGTTTATGAACCAATTAGGGAAATTGGAAAAACAAAGTTGTGATAAAATGAAACAGGTTAAGAAGAAGGAAATTATTACCACATCAACGGTGACACCAAGTATCACCATTCGAACTACCTCATAAATGATATATATACGCAACTATAATGACTCTCAATTTACCTTAGATGACATGCCATACCCCACCAAGAGAAAGACTCTACATCAGATCTAGGCCACCCCCGGTATGTGTAGAACTATAGCTGCAATCAAATCTCAACATTAATACCAATATCAACAAAAAATAAAATAATGGATAATTACGAAAATTGAAACACCAAAGATTACCTCAACAACATAAGAAAAACGTCTAAGATACTGTGGAGCTCGGCGAGGAACAGTCAAACGTTCAACTTTAATTATTGGAATTCCTCCTTTTCAAAAAAATTAAAAAATTATACTTCCAGTTATTGTATATGAAATCAAGATATGAGATTAAAGAGAATCAAAATTTGAAAACTACAATAGGGATATGACAGACCTGAATTTGAAACAAACAATCCAAAAATAACTAATCGTGTCGTACTACTCTATAATACATACAAAAGAAGTTTCCTTGGGAAATTTGTCAATCACTTGGTGTCTAAACCTTTTTTGCTAATGAAATATAAGCATATAAAAATAAAAATGTTCTTGAGATGTGTACAAACCTTTTTTGGTGACAAAATATATAATAGTTGGTGATTAGTAAAACATATACTAATGGGTGATCAAAGCAAAAAAGCATAGATGGTCCTCAAAATGAAAATCTATCATATTGTCAAACATAATAAATAGATAATATGCTACCTTCTTTACAATTTTAACAACCATGCTATCTTATTTACAAATTAAAAACCATTTAGAGAAAATTAAAATATAATAAATCGATTATATGCTCTAAAATCCCAAAAACCCAAATATAATAAAAATGATTTACCTATAGAGAATATAAGAAGAAACCTTCAGTAAGATATTACATGATATGTGACCAACTTGATTATAGCACCATTCTTCTGTGAACAAAAAGCCACTATCATGAACGTCATGTTGCAAGAAATGTGACCAACTCCAATAATGCATATTCTTGCCTATAAGACAACTCCGATGCATATTCTTATTCATTAAAAATGTTTGTAATGAGTTACAAATATCCAACTTTAATGATTCATCACCTACTATAGTATGACTGAATGTAGTTGAGAACTAAAGAGAAGAAAACTAAATAAGCAAAATCTTAAATTCCAAATGCAAAAAAAAAGTCATTTCAAGGAGAAAAGCCTAATCATGCTATAAAATCAGATATTGTAAACTTCAATGTACAAAAATATTTCTAAAATAACCCTAAACAATCATTAAAGCTTCACATTTATCTAATAGTGCTAAGAAGCCAAAGACATATGTGAAGAAATGAAACTCAACAAACAGAACCAATTAAAATCACCATAAAAATGAAAGTAATAGATGGAGAACATGGAGATCAAATATACCTGATTTACGAAACCAAATTCCTAAAAAACAATACATAAATACCAAATTAGATACATGGAGAAAAACTTAAACACCTGAGAGACCTATAATGGTAAATCGCCAAAGTTTAGTTTGAATCTTCATACACATGAAACTGACCGCATAACCAATTTAACCCCAAAAATCAAAATCTAAAATCCTTAAAATACCTAAAAAGAAAGATAGAAAATATAGAGGAGTACCTGATATTTGAAGGTTTTCATTAGATCTGAAAAATAAATGATATAAAATAATTAGATATGTAAAATAAAAAATACGGCAAATAAGATCTGGAAAAATAAATCAGTGTTTGAGCTTAAGAGTGTAAATAGAGATTGTGGTGCGTTTTTTTCCACCCGATCTGAGAGGTGCGTTTTTTCCACCCGTTTTTTCATCATTGCTCCTAAGGAATTTAACGACTTTTGGACGGATGGTTTTTTTCACCCGTTTTTCATCACCACTAATACATGGTGATATAGATGATGGGTTGATGAAGATAACATATCTTGTTTACAGCAAAAGAGATTTTTGGATGGATATTTTTTGGGGTTTGGGAGTGATAGGTGGGATTGTGAAAGTGAATTGGGAGAGAGAGAGAGTATGCGAGTGAGTGGTTGGGGCGTGATCAGGTCACATATACCAATGTTACTCGAGCCATGTGCCTGGCCGGCGTGGCTGAAGAAGACAACTTTAAAAAATTACCCCATTTTAACATATAAATTACGAATACACCACTCATTGTGAACCCTTGGATTGTCATAAATCTTCAAAGTTGACTTCATTCTAACTACAAATTATGTTATCATCTTATTGAACAGTAAAAACACCATTACTCCTTATTTTATATATATATATTCGGTGGATCCAAGCCCTCTTTTTTTCAAAACTTCCTTATATTTAAAGGTCCACGCTAGTGGCATTTATTCCTTACCCCCATTGTTGTAGATTCAATGACCTTCATAAGAGCTCCGATTTGGGGTGGGTAGGGTGGCATGTGGTTCCGCTGGTGCGGACCTTTGAAAATAAGAGACTTTTGAATAAATGGGTGTTGGATCCACCGGAATGTAATGGGGTGCCGCTGGCACGGACCTTTGAAAATAAGATTAAATAAATGGGATTTAGATCCCCAGGAGTGCCGGTTTGGGGTGAGTAGGGGTGGCATTAGGTGCTGGTGGCAGACACCTTTAAAAATAGGAGCATATTGGATATATATATATATATATATATATATATATATATATATATATATATATATATATATATAAAATGTGATGACACATTAAATGCTATTGTTTGTAAAAATGTCACAGATATTAAACTTTATTGTTTACACCAGGAAATGATTGTTTAGGGTTATTTTAGAAATATTTTTGTACATTGAAGTTTACAATATCTGATTTTATAGCATGATTAGGCTTTTCTCCTTGAAATGACGTTTTTTTTTTTGCATTTGGAATTTAAGATTTTGCTCATTTAGTTTTCTTCTCTTTAGTTCTCAACTACATTCAGTCATACTATAGTAGGGTGATGGATCATTAAAGTTGGATATTTGCAACTCATTACAAACATTTTAAATGAATAAAAATATGCATCAGAGTTATCTTACAGGCAAGAATATGCATTATTGGAGTTGGTCACATTTCTTGCAACATGAAGTTCATGACAGTGGCTTTTTGTTCACATAAGAATGGTGGTATAATCATGTTAGTCACATATCATGTAATATCTTACTGAAGGTTTCTTCTTATATTCTCTATAGGAAAATCATTTTTATTATATTTGGGTTTCTAGATTTTTAGAGCATATAATTTATTTATTATATTTTAATTTTACCTAAATGGTTTTTAATTTGTAAATAAGATATCATGGTTTTTAAATTTGTAAAGATGGTAGAATATTATCTATTTATTATGTTTGACAATATGATTGATTTTCCTTTTGTGGATCATCTATGCTTTTTTGCTTTGACCGCCCATTAGTATATGTTTTACCAATCACCAACTATTATATATTTCGTCACCAAAAAAGGTTTGTACACATCTCAAGAACATTTTTATTTTTATATGGTTATATTTCATCAGCAAAAAAGGTTTAGACACCAAGTGTTTGACAAATTTCCCAAGGAAACTTCTTTTTTATGTATTATAGAGTAGTACGACATGATTAGTTACTTTTGGATTGTTTGTTTCAAATTCAGGTGTGGCATATCCCTATTGTAGTTTTCAAATTTTGATTCTCTTTAATCTCATATCTTGATTTCATATATAATGACTGGAAGTATAATTTTTTAATTTTTTTGAACAGGAGGAAGTCCAATGATTAAAGTTGAACGTTTGACTGTTCCTCGCCGAGCTTCACAGTATCTTGGACGGTTTTCTTATGTTGTTGAGGTAAGCTTTGGTGTTTCTATTTTTGTAATTATCCACTATTTTATTTTTTTGTTGATATTGGTATTAATGTTGATCTTTGATTGCAGTTATAGTTCTACACATACCCGGGGGTGGCCTAGATCTGATGTAGAGTCTTGAACTTGGTGGGGTATGGCATGTCATCTAAGGTAAATTGAGAGTCATTGTAGTTGCGTAGATATATCATTTATGAGGTATTTCAGATGGTGATAATTGGTGTCACCAATGACGTGGTAATAATTTCCTTCTTCTTCACCTGTTTCATCTTATTACAACTTTGTTGTTCCAATTTCCCTAATTGGTTCATAAACCAAAATAATATTTCACCTTTCTTTCACTCATCTCATCACACATATGCATTTAGTAGTGACTCATTTGTTCACACTAAGAACAAACACTAACTAACTGATTTTATTTAGGATTCAATCATTTGGGTGCTTATAGCAGCACTGATATTCATTTTCTATCTTTCAATTCTTTGTGTTGATTTGTGTTGAACTCAGGTGTTGGCATTTGATAAGTGAGTGCTGAACTCATGTCTTGGTGTTTGAGAAGTAAGCGATGAACTCAGGTTGCGCTAAACTCATGTCTTGTGTGAATATCCACAGGACGGATGGGGATTGGTAGCTGATATATTAGAGATTACAGATATGACAACAACTAATTTTTTGATTAAAATGAATGCCAAATTGATCAATTGTAACTTTTTTCACTGTGGAATCTGAATGATCAGCACATGCTGGGTTTTCTTGGTTCAATTATAGTGAAACGACTAGAGATATTTGTACGAACTTTTTGTAAAAAACACGAAAGACCAATTATGGAGAGATATAAATTTAAAACGTTAAAAGTATGGTCTCATTGCTTTATGGAACATCAATTTGTATTTAAAATCTTACACAATTTGTTTGCAAGTCAAGCCTCACCATCTAAATTGGTTTGCATCAGAAACATATGTTGCTCTCACTAGAGAAACAAGACTACTTTTTAATATGTATATTTGTCTTTACAATAATACACTTGACATTTTTTATAGGGATAAATCACTGAACTTAGGTGTTGGTGTTTGAGGCCAAGGTCATGGCCGAAACCCAAGCTGAATCCGAGTCCGAATTCGAAGTCGAGGCCCAGTCCGAGGCAGCAGCGAAGGCCAATATCCAAGCTGAATTAGATGCCAAGACAAAGGTAAGTATGAGGTGCAAACCATCATTGAACCTACTGCCACCATAGCTGGAGGCTGATGCTGAAGCTGCTGTCATCATTGAAGCTGCTGCCACCACATAATGGTGTGTTGAAACTGATTTTGCCTCCTATCTCCATATTATTTTTCCTCCTAATATATTATATATCACTGATTCTTTTTCTAATATGTAACTTTATTGCACATTCGTGGCTAGAAATCCTTTACCCACTCTTGACGGATTCATGCTAGTGGAACTTGGTATGAATTTGCAACAAGAAATGCAGATGTGGTTTGTGAGGTTTGTGAAGTCGTCTGTTGATGCAGATTTCGAGGTGTTTGACAAGTTTATGAGCATTGTATAAGTCTGCAATAAAACCTGAGTGGATGTTTTTAATTTGGTTGGAGCGGTTTATGGGCAGAGTAGGTGTAAATGTGCTTTTTTTTTTATTTAATTAGACAACGTGGATCGATATTCATTTGTTCGTGTTTTGTAAAAACTCGAACCATCCATTATAAAGATAATTATGTTCTTAACATTTTCTAATATTTATTATTTTTTATAATTATTTTGGGAAGATTGGAAATATTACACACAAGCACGAGCATTTAGTAATTTATCGTTTTCTTAAAATTATTGAAATTGTGTTTTTGATTTTGTATTTTTTTTTTGTTTTAGCCTTGGGATTTCTTTCATAATGTTTATGGCTGGGATATGTGCAAAAAGAGGAAATCTATGAAGTTAAGATATCCAATTTTAGGAAGTTAACAATTCCTTTCCCACCAAGAAAACTAATAAGGCCTTTGGATCAACTCCGGACACTACCATCACCGACAATTTGACATTCGTGGAATGCATCCGTTCTCATTGGGATCTTGTGCATGTCATTGACTCTCCTTCTAACCCAGCCTCTTTTAAACAAACTCCAAGGATGTGTTTGCTGCCATGTTATTACTATATTATATCTTAAACAATTTGTCTATTTACAATTTTGGTCTAGATTTAGGCTCTAAAACATGGCGGGTCTCATATTTCCTCTTTTTAATTTGTTAATTTGAGGTTTTCTGGCTCTTTGAGTTAGGTTTGGGTTATTTTATCGGGTTTGCATGGTTTAATGATGCCGTGAAGAACACTATATACATGTTGTAAAAACATTATGAGTTAAATTGGAATTTGATGGTTGTGGTGTGATTTATATGAGGTTCAAGACAAATTATTATCCATTACACTCTGTACACATTTTCCCCGCACATAACAATCTTTCTCTTTATCCATTAACTCTAATACTTTGCCCTTCATTCCACAAATGTCATGCTTGAAATAATCCTTTGCCCATCAATACACAAATGTCAATCATTTATTGACAAAATTACACAAATGTCAATCATTCATGCTCTTATAAATGTTTTGTTGACGAACGATATTTTTTTCATTTTGCAATTACGTACTTTCAAATTTTTTATTGTTTTGCGATTACGTACTTTAAAAATTTTCGTCGTGCCTTCAGGCACGGGTATCCGCTAGTATGTATATATATATATATATATATATATTTATACACACATACACACACACACACACACACTGTGTAATATTATCACTGTAAATGTTAGTGTCTGTTTGTGAAAATGTCACATATATAAATCTATCTCACATTCTAGTATATACAGTAAAGTTTATTGTTTGTGTAAATTTTTTTCTTTGAAATTTTATAGGCTTCATGGATCTTGTTTGATAGATCTCGTAAAGCATATTTTAAAAATAGTAATTTTGCGAAAAACTGATTTGTGAATCAAAAGTTATGATCATTTTAAGATTAAAAAAAAGTCCAACCACTTATGTAACTTCCTAAAGGAAGTTACAGATGATTAGTTATAAAAGGGTAAAATTGTGAAAAAATTCCCTAAAAAGTTGGAATATGACCTATAAGATTGTTGAAAAGTTAATAGGACTTATATGTATGTTGACCTGACAAATGGGACTTAAATATAATAATGCCTTACTAAAATGATAATATTGTATGTTATTAGTATACGCACACATGCACGCGCGAGCGCACACGCACAAATACCTTACAATCAACAAAGACTAAGTATTAGTACAGGAATTCTAAGGTGCACCGCCTAGAAACGAATTTTGAGGTCGTGACAAATTATGTTAGCTTCATGTTCGGTATATATATATATATATATATAAGTTTTTTGAAAAAACTGTATCTGCATTCGTATTTTCTACGTATTTCTTTTATCGGCTGGAGGCTTCAATACTTTGGGTTGATCCATCTTCTCCTTACATTTAAGGTCCTATATATGGCATCCATGTGGTTATGTGAGTGGTCCTCTGTCCAGATACCTAATGTTGCCGCCAAAAAAAAAATTATGTCTATCACTTCATGCCCCATTATGGTAAGTGGTTCGATTTAATATATATATATATATAGATGCAATACGGCTCTTGTGCGGACCAGTTCACATTTTAATAGTGCGAACAGGAAATGTGTCACCTAGCGGCGAGCCCAGGAAACGAGAGAGAGTGTGCCTATAATTTAGCCAATAATTTCTAGGCTCACCTCCAAGTGACACATGTCCGGTCCGCACTCTTAAAATGCGGACTGATCCACACAAGAGTAGTACTATATATATATATATATATATATATATATATATATATATATATATATATATATATATATATATATATATATATATATATATATATAACTATGCAATACTTTTGTTGTTTAAGTAACATAACTTTGAGTTCAGGTTACGCAGTTATTCATTATCCATATTTCAATATTCTTTTTACAAATGGTAAGAATTGCAATGAATTACAAGGCATCACCCACGGTTACGAAGACAAGTATTTAACTAATAAACATGGTGATAATTTTCTATTATTTATTTAGTTGGAAATTCCAACTTGGAATATGACAAATGCAAACCTTAATAATATATATTTTTCAAAGTTCGTTATTGTGGGTCAAATTATTCGTGTCATGTGTACCAATGAGACTGGGGCACTTGTCCTCATATGTAGAAGAAAATGAACCATCAGGAAGAAGAAAACCCATTCACGTGGGAATTATCAAAAGTCATCTCACACATGCCATAGAAGATCAATAGTCTCATTCATTATGTATAGGTGTAAATGCCTGAGAATATAAAACATTCCACCCCGTGGTTTCTGAACCATTATAAATATCTCATTTCCCTTAGCCCAAGGGAGGAGTCAATTGCATACAAGCAAGATGACCCAAAATTCTATGTAACTATCCTCAGTAATACCATAACCGTGGACATAGACTTTCCCTAAGCCGAACCACGTTAAAAATCTCTTTTGTCTTTTATTGCTTTGTTTATTTTCCTTATCTTTACTTAAATAATTATCTGTGATTACAAAATTTGTAATTCATAGCTAAGACAATGTCTATACCAATTTTGGACATCAACAGTCCTTATTGGTATATTAAGGACACTATATTTTTAATTATTTCACACTATATAATTTTGTGTGTAGTTATGATTTTATATAAACACATCTAAGTTATATTTATAACACTAATATATAAAGGGTCATTTAGCCTTTGACAATTTTTCTTTTGTCACGTTTAAACTTTAGAGCTCAATATTTTCAATTATATAAGGTTCGCCTTCATTTTGGGTGGAAAACGTCAATTTTGACTTTGACCTTTAAATATCATAAAAATATCCATTTTACCCTTAAGTATTGAGAGTTAAAGTGCAAATGGACAAAACCATGGGCCTAAAGGCTAAATGACTATAATATTTATTCTTGGCCACTATTTATAAATAAATCTAAATTTATTAAAACTAATAAATATATATAATTCGTATTGTGATAGTTTTTGTAGGCCCCTTTTTCTTTCGAATGTATTTTAAGGATGTCAAAAACAACTTTCTTTTTGGAAAAACTCTTTTCCAAATTTCAAACCGCACCAAGTATGTGAAACAATTTTAGTTAAGCCCAATTTTATCTTGATTAATCCTAAAAATACATCTAAGTGATTAAAGCAAGTAAAATAAATAAGTTCACATTGGCAACACCGAATGTAAGAGAAAACCATTAAGGGAAAAAAACCTCAGACGACCCAAGCCAGACAATCACTGTGATGTTATTTTACAAAGTACAAATGATAGACTTACTCAACGACTCGATCCCCCACAAGTCTTGACACTCCTCTAATCCTTCAACTACTCCTCCACAATGCCCACATAGAAATCTTTCTACGATGCCCGTCCACAACACACGCATCCACATATGTCTTAGTGTCCACTGATACATCTTGACAACGTCTATGATATTGAACACGAACTCCTTCACTTCTTCATCGCAAAACTCAATGTTCAAAGTGATGAACAAACTCCAATGGTGTAAACCAAGATTTCTATGGCTTAAAGTGTGAAAGCTCGAATCTTAAAACTCTATGGATGTTTTTAGACTTTGAAAACCTTAGAAAACTTGTGCAGAAAACGTACTATATATAAACTGATTTTCTGGTTTTACAACTTACGAAATTCTGAGAGAAGCACGCCTTAAATAATAAACTTGATTCGACGTATTGTTCGAATGAAATATGCATGTCACTCAAACGAAATGTCCATGTCTCTCGAACGACATGTTCATCTCGCTTGAACGACCTCCAATGTAGTTTGAACCACTAAACATAAGAGTTTATTATATACACAACTCTAAATGATCCTTATCTCATAATAAAAAAAGTTTGAACATTTTAAAAATATTTTTTTTAATAAAAATAACATCCTAAACATATTTTTCGAGTCCCGTAAACATTACACATTCATACCGGAGAGGTTGTAATGCAATGAAGACGTGAAACGTGCACCAAATTAATCTCGACATGATAATTCTTTGAAGCCTAGCCGCAACTTCTTCAATAAACTTTGTGTCATAGACTGTGTGGGATCGTGACAATAAAAATTCTATTTATAACTCAAAAACATTGTTATGTTCCGAGAATAAGTCAAATACTTACAATGGACTCAATTGGAAATTTTGTCCTTACAAATCTCCCCCTTTGACTCTTTCGGGACAAAACCCAAACAGTGAAATGCCTAAGTCAGTTCGTCATACTGTATGATGCCTAAATCCAATCGCATAAAATCCAAAATAAAAAATTACGGGACAAAACTAGTAAGTGATGGTCCGGCAAGCATGAGTTGTCTAAATGTGATGTAGACTTAAAATCTCGAATCTCTTAAGCATATTGACACACATGAAATAGACAAATACCCAGTGAAGTATGGATGAAAAAATGAAATAACCATTATGATACCAATATGAAATATCAATACCAATTTGTAAACTTAAAATCAAATCATTTTTTGAACATATGAGCAAAATATTTTGATAAAAATTGTGAAAATAAACATTAAAAATTCATTTTATCAATTTGTGCAACAAAACTATGTGCTCATCGAACAAGCAAAACTCCCCCTACATCACATACATCTCTCTCCTTTTTTGTCTCGGATAGACAATAAGTGAAAAAGATAAATAAACATCAAATCTAGCAAGAATAATCAATGAAGCATATCTAGATAAACATGTAATTCTAGCTAAAAATAATCAGAATATATCAAATTCATAGCTTGCAAACATAAGTCATATAATTCCAACAATTATTCTTTCATGACTAAAAACAATGCAGTAAAAACCACCATGCATAATCAATAAACACTTCATATAAATTTCCCAGAAGTACCAAAATAGTATAATATCATCATTAAAATGAAGCTGGAAAGAAATCAAAAGAATCCAAAAATTTCTCCCAGAGGTGGCTTAAACGACTATGCAATGTCGTTCAAACGACAATGCATGCCGTTCAAACCATGCATTAAATGACCTAAACATACACAAAATAATGTGCTCTCGCGCGATCAAACCCTTCTCGCGACCTTCGCGTGACACTTCTCGCGACCCATACCTGACACTTTTCTTTATGTCGCTTGAACCTCGCGTGAACAAAACTTCGCGCGACATCAACTTGTCGCTCGAACGAGGTCTAAATGTCATTTAAACGACATTAAACTTTCTCAATTCCAGTTCTAAAAATTATAAAGTTTCATCTAGTGAAAAAATTTCCTGATTAAATCAACTGGAAAACGCAAACAACGACAAAACAGAAAGGAAAACACAAGGAAAACAATGTGAGTTTCATCCCAACATAGAATCAATGTGCTCAAAATGGATATGGAGTGAATGGGCGTAAACTACAACAAATGAATCACAACTACAACACAATGAAAGGGTCAAGAAACTCTAATTAGTAGCTAAATGTCATCAAACTTAGGTTTAGCTATAAGTGACAATTAATATAATGAATTAAATGAAGTAAACAATTATTATACACACAAATCCAGAATTTTGACGATTCTACAAATAATAGCGTCATGATACAATTTTTCAACATAAGGATTCATGGTGCAAACCCATTTTAAATTCTCCATCCAAACTCCATCGAATATATTTTTTTTCTAGCTCTTTTTGAGGTTTCTATTTTTCTCAACTTAGAGAAATCCTATTGGTCCTATTTTGGCATATGATTCTTTTTATTTCCTTAAGTTTTTCTTGGGATCTTTTAAACGGTTGATTTCACGACGTGATTATTATTCACTCGCAGCCCTTTTTCGTGAACACTTATCTTTTCTTTTAAATTTAATCAATATCAATTCTCACGGTAAACGGTTCTTACATATACACCTCCTCCTAAATCTACTTACACATAGAAGAAAAAGTTAAGATAAGAATGTCTCACCAAACTCAAGTATGCATAAGATGTCAAACATTCATATAAACTTGTGCATGTATGCAAAGATGGCATATATACAAAGTCGAACTCAAATGCACATCAACTTCGAAACAACCCAATTAAGACAATGGCTAAGATCATCCAACGCATTAATAATTATGACCAGATGTCTTAGCCACATGAATAATGAAATGGTTGGGGTTCAAGAACACTAATATTCCACATCAAACATGAAAACTTCACGACACAAAAATAAATCGAAAATCTTTTTGAGTTTCCCTAAATATTATTTTCGACCCAAAAATAAAATCATTTTGTATTTTTCGAGATTTGTTTTATCAAAAATAAAATCTTTTTGTATTTTTCAAATAAGACTCAATAAATGAAAAAAATAATACAAAAGATACAAATTTCATAACACTTGCAAGATATAAATCATGATGCAAAGACTAGCGTATGACAAACATGGAAACATAATCATCCTTTAGATTTTGCATGGGAAGAATCAAGTGAAACCAAACAAGAACCATGAAGTTTAATTCCTAAAGCCTCTAAGTTCGATTTCCTTACCTAAGTAGGTGTGAAATTACGCATGGGGGATTTGTGAAGCAAAATGACTTTATTCCTTAACTTCCTAGGAGCATTCTTAATGTCATAGCAAAAAAGTCTAAGGTGACATTTCCTACCGCAATGAGTCCAAGTGTAAACACGGTGGGAATGATTACCAAAATGTCGACCTCTTCTCACGTTTCTAGTGGGCTCTCTCACATGATTGGTATTGGCATTGGGAATATGAACAACTCTATTATCGTAGCCCGTACCAAGCCTATCTCCCTTAATTTGGATGGTTCCTAACATCCTATCTAACTTCTCCAACCTAGCCTCCAAATCAAACTTCACTTTACTCGAGTCTTTCAATCTCTCCTCTAACTCATTAATCCTAGACTCAAGCAAATGCCTAAACTCCTCAAACTCTAGAACCTTTTTCTTTAAAGCCTCCATCAAACCACGAAGACTAGTTTCCTCCTTTTTTAACATATTTTATCTTCTCTTTAAGAGTCTTCTCCCATGCCCTATGATTCTCAATCAAAGCATCATTATTCTCTACGGCACGCTCATTCAACTTAGGTTTCAATTTCAAGTTGGCCTTTTTCACCTTTAATGCTTCCGTATATAACTCACTAAAGTCAACTTGCCACTCTCATACATCAATCTCCTCATCCTCACTAGCTTCAACCTTATTCACTTGGGATTCACACTAAACATTCTTAAAAGTGTTATGCACATGAGAATATTCATGGAAAGAGTTATCGTCATCGCTCATATGACATGCCATGAACGCTACAAAGTTACGCTCAATGGGGGAACTCTCTTCCTCTTCCAGTTCGCGATCACTCAAGGTGTCATTGAATGTTATCGATTTCTTTCCCTCCTTCTTAATTATAGTGGGACACTCGGTAACCTTGTGACCATAACCATCACACCCAAAACACCTATCCAACTTAACCCTCTTGACTTTCTTACTCTTATCTTTGGTGGCGGGATCTACCTTGTTATTTTTGAATATCTAAGGTCTTTTGGAATATTTTGATTGCTTTTCGAACTTAAGAATCTTTTTGAATTTCTTTGCCAACAAAGCGACACCCTAAAAATCAAAATCGAAATCGTCTTCTGAAACATTAGTCTCCTTATTCCGGGATTTCAAAGCAATGTCGTTTTCTTTCTTTGGCACTTGCTTGGAGGTAAACATATCAAGTTCATAGGTTTGTATGCCACCTACAATCTCTTCAAGTTTTGTCGATTCAAGCATACCTAAGGAGTTCAAAACGGTCACTTTTGCATTAAATCTACTTGGGAACGACTTTAAGATTTTTTTTATGACTCGGTTGCCGAGTATTTTCTCTCTCAAGTTAAATGACAAGTTGACAATATTTGACAATCTAGCATAAAACTGGTCAAATTACTCACTCACTAGCATCTTAATCGTCTCAAACTGTGTAGTGAGGTTTTGAAGTTTAGACGCCCTAACCGTGATACTACCCTCGTGAGTAAGTGCAAGAATATCCCAAGCTTCTTTCGAAGTTTCACACGTCATGATTTTATTATAATCTTTCGATGGGATATGTGAGGAAATAATGTGAAGACCTTTTGAGTTATAAAGTGCAAGTCTATATTCGGCTTTGATCCATGACTCAAATATTTTTAAATTAATGGCCTCACCCTCTTGTGTAACCAGTGGAGTCCAACCCTTTTTGACTGCTAACCATACACGCTCATTAATTGATTTCAAAGCACTTCTCATTTGCATTTTTCAATAACCATAATTAGTGCCGTAAAAAACAAGATCTCTAAAACTTTCATAGTTTTTGAAATTCATCCCTGAAAAACACAAGGGATTAACACAATAAAAAAATATGTTTCTAGCTATGATACCAAATTATAGGCCCTTTTTTCTTTCGAATGTGTTTTAAGGATGTCAAAAACAACTTTCTTTTTTAAAAACTCTTTTCCAAATTTCAAATCGCACCAAGTATGTGAACCAATTTTAGTTAAGCCGAATTTTATCTTGATTAATCCTAACATGCATCTAAGTTATTAAAGTAAGTAAAATAAATAAGTTCACAAAGGCGACACCGAATTTACAAGGAAACCACTAAGGGAAAAAACTTCGGACAACCCAAGCTAGACAATCACTATGATGTGGTATTAAAAGTACAAATGATATACTTATTCAATGACTCGATCCCCCACAAGTCTTGATGCTCCTATGACCCTCCAACCACTCCTCCATAGTGCCCACGCAGAAGTCCTTCTATGATGCTCATCCACAACACACACGTCCATGTATGTCTCGGTGTCCACCAATACATCTTGGCAAAATCTACGATGTTAAACATGAACTCCTTCGCTTCTTCACCGTAAAAACCAAAGTTCAAAGCGATGAACAAATTCTAATGGTGCAAACCAAGATCTCTATATCATAAGAGTATGAATGCTCGGTTCTTGAAAGTCTAAGGATTTTTTAGACTTTGAAAATCTTAGAAAACTTTTGCAAGAAATATACTATATGTAAACTGATTTTTCGGTTCTGGAACTTATGAAATTATGAGAGAAACACGCCTTAAATAATAAATTTGAGTCGGCGCATCGTTCAAACGAAATCTTCAGGTCACTCGAACGAAATGTCCATGTCACTCGAACGACATGTTCATCTCGCTTAAACAACCTGGAATGTCGTTTGAACCATTTTTTTAATAAAATAACATCCTAAAAACTTTTTTTGGCTCCCATAAACATTACGCATCCATACCTGAGAGATCAGAATGCAATGAAGAAAATATACGTGAACCAAATTAATCTCGGCATGATAATTCTTTGAAGCTTGGCCGTAACGTTATCAATAAACTTTGTGTTATATACTGTCTAGTATTGTGACAATAAAAAATCTATCTATGACTCAAAAATATTATTTTATTCCGAGAATAAGTCAAATACTTAAAATGAACTCAATTGGAAATTTTGTCCTTACATTTTTGGATTATAAAAACCATAATTTTTTAATATATTAACAATACAAATGGTAAGAGTTCTAAAATAATTGAATAGTATAACAACAACGATTATGTTTCTAATCTGCGAGGCATATTTGCATTTTTTCTACTTCCAAATGTAAAAATGCATTTTTTCTTCCCTGAGTTGTTGATTTGCTCTAAGGCAGTTCATACGATTAGCCTTCCCATAACAGACCAATCATCACGACATCCAAGCTCGCGCTCCAGTTGGAATGTCGCGACACCCATCTGTACATATAAGTGAATTTCAGTGTTTGGGGGCACTTCATCCGCCTCCCAAACTTTATCTTAACCATTTTATACACAACTCATACTCTTTCATCCCTATAAAGTGACAATGTTGAGAAGGTTTGATATCAATTAATGCACTGAATTGCATGGTGCGGATTCATCACATATGAGCTAGTATGCCAGTAACGATTTTGAATTTATAGATAGTGTAAGGACAAATTTTGTAATGAATATTTAAAAAATATAATTGGGTTTATTCTATTGGAAAAAATAGTTTCCGAGTCATAAGTTAGGTATATTCATATATGTACCTTCACCTTTTGCATTGAAGACTTAAAACGTCCGTTGAAAAGCGACATGAAATTCGTGCCGATATTTTATCTTCGTCCTTGGGATCTTTAGGAGTAATAACCGTTTTAATATTTTGATTACTAGATTTTTTAATGGGTGTTTAATTTTTTTAAAGAGGCTATTTATCGAAAGCTAATTTTTGAAAAAATAATTCACTTTTTTTAAACTCATTGTAACAACTTTTCATTCTCGTTCTAACGAGCTGCATTATCGTTGGAACGCGATTTGTATTTGGTTAGAACAAGAATGGTCTCTCATTCGAACAAGCATCTATCGATCTTCAAATTTTGTATAACGCTTCATTTTGTGATTAGATGCTCATTCGATGTTCATTCTAGTGAGTTTGCGGCAATTTTTCAAACAACATGATCTCGTTCGAGTGAGTTGCCAATGTCATTTGAATGAGACATCAATCTCCTTATAACACAAAAGTTTTTCGTGACTTATTTTGTCTGCCTTATTTTGCTTGTTATTAGTTTTAATTTTTTCCAATATATAAAGTGGGTAGTTATTCAATTTCGAAGGAAATTTAGTACAAAGAAAATCCTAGGCCTCTAAACACCCTTTTCACCCAGTATTGAGATCCAAATATGAATATGTTTATCTTTCTCAAAGATCTCATGTTTTAAACCCCCGAGAAGATTTACTCTTCAATTGTTTTAGAGTTTTGGCACGGTGGATTATGTGTTGCTGATTGACGGAGCCTAGTTCAAATCGGTAGATACTGAAACTTGATTAGATTACCTTGTGTACCATTGATGGATTCCTACAATTTATGTAATCAAGGTGAAGGAGCAAAAATTGCATCAAGTTTGAAATGAGTTGAGTCAATGAGTAATATTATTTGTTGCTCTGTATAAATCTTTATATCATAGTGGACTTATGGAGGTTAGGCAATCCGAGGTTTTTTCGTTGTACATTTTCTTCGTATATCGCGGTGTTGTTTTATTTTTTTCTTTACATTACTTTAATTGAATCTTGCGTGGGCACGTAGTATTTCTTAGGCAAGATAAAATGGGGTAAATATCATACAAATCTAATTCACACCATGTTGTTTTTTAAATTGGTATAATTGCTCACTTTGTAATTAATTTATTTTAATTAAATTTTAGAATTTCTCTTATCGTTTATTTACAATCTAGAATCCTTGCACTTTCAAATTGGTATCAAAGTGGGTTACATTATTTTACCGAGTTAGTTTTAGTTTTATTGTGTTTTTAAATTTTTTTATGGATTTCAATCGTGAGGGTAGTTACATTACCTGGCCTCCTTCACTTGATGGGACAAATTATCCCTATTAAAAGGATTAAATAATATTTTCCTTAAACTCTATTGATGAAAATGTTTGGAACTATGTGGAAAATAGTGGGCCTCCTCCTATGGAAGGTGGTTTACTTAAAGCATATTCCTTATGAACTAAGGCTGAAAAAATTCTAAGGGTGTTAATGATATTTATTTTGTTGTCTCATCTGAGGAGTTTTGTCATATAATGACATATGAAAAAGTAAAATATACATGGGATATTCTAAAATCTACACATGAGGGTGCAAATAGTGTTAGAGTGTCTAAGTTACAAAATCTGACAAATAAGTTTAAGATGATTATAATAGAGGAGCATGGTTTGTTTGATGACTTTTATACTGAACTATCAAATATTATAAATTTTTCATTTAATCTAGGTGAACCTATCCCTGAGCCTAAAGTTGTTAGAAAAATCTTAAGTTCCTGCAAAAAAAATTCCATGATAAGGTTACGGTCTTTAATTTTCTTCGGGGTGTTAATGATCTTATAGTCCAAGAAATTTTAAGTGACACATCATATTCTGATAGTGTGTCTGAGTTAAACCCTAACGAGATAGTTAGGTTTGCAAAAAAGTTCAATAAATTTCTTAAGCTTATAGAAGATAAAAAAATCTCACAAGTAACTTCAATAATGATCGTGATAGGAAGAATAGGGATAACCATAAGAAATGGAATGATCGGGTCAAGTTTTCTTAATGTTAAAGAGTTGGGAATTTTTCTTTGAGCATCCCACTAAACTAAAGAGATAAGGTAAGAAGCCTCGAGTATATAATGCAACCCTTAGTGATAGTAATTCAGAATAGAAAATTGATTCTCCCATGGGGCATAACATTACCACTTCTATGGCTAGTTATGAAAGTCTAAATTAAATATCTTCTCCTAATAACATAATTATATGAATGATGATTCTGAGCTCCGGTCCATTGATTCCCATATTTGTCATGATGAGGAATGAGACGATAGTATTGATGAGGAGGAAAGTGAGCTTTAGGTTGTCGACTATAAAGTGTATACAGGGTCTTTCAAGTTCAAAAGGAAACCTTGAAATTAAAGGAAAAGTTGAAAGAGAGTGACTTATAATATAATGATAAATTAATTAAGGATTTAAGGGCGCGTGAGAAAACTCTTAGAGATAAGCTTGCATACATTAAGGAGCAAGTAGATAACCTTAAAGGAATGGTTGAAAATATGAAGAGGGTTGCATACATTAAATGAAAAATAAAAAAAGATTTTTTGTTTATCATTTGTGTTTTATTTGTTTAGTAATTTAGGCTTTATGAAAAATACAAATGATCCTTGTGTATCTTTTGAGTAAATATTTTTATTTTTGGTTAAAAATTTCAAAAACTCAAAAAGATTTTTGTGTGTGTATTTTAGTTTGACACACTTTATGTGGCATATACTTGTGTTTGAATCCCATATTTTTCGCTCCCATATGGCTAGAACTTTTGGTTTAGATTGTCAATCCTTATTATGTTCTTTACCATGCTTACATGGAGTAGTTCTAGCCATATGGGAGGAAAAAAGATTTTGTGTTGATTAAATGGATTCTATTTTTATATGTCTCAATTCACACATGCACGAGCTCGTTTGAAATTTATTCGTCACATGTTATATTTAAGCTTTGTGAGGTGTTCTCCTATCAATTTTGTCATCTACATATTTGTGACCTAGGAGGACCTGTACAAGTCAAAATCCGTTGCACGTGAGATTGGTGTGAGATATAAAAAAATGATATATATATATATATATATATATATATATATGTGTGCACGGGAAAGGACTCGGAAAGGAAATATCATCCTTTGCGAGTAAGCCACCGTTTATTTGGACCTAAAAGAAATACGTGGTCCAATGGCCTAAAATTAGAACAATGGCACTAAAAGAAAAGGAATTGCCAAGGCCAGTTTTTATTGATATATTCATTCAAAAATATATGCTTATTGAGGAAGATTGGATGGTATATCAACGGTTTACACAATATCCATTTACCCTAGTTATCCTTACATTGTCATGACTCTATTAGTTTGTAGAATCATCAAAACTCTAGACTTGTATGCATTGTGTATGTTTGTTCATTGAGTTCAATTTATATTGTCACATGAGGTTATATTCAAATGTGATGAAGTTTGCAATCAATTGAGAACTCCATGAACATATTTTAAGTGATTGGGTCTAAATTTAATTCTTACTAGTTCACACCCCAAGACTTTCGTTTCCATATGACACATTTTTTCCATATGAGTGTGAAAAGCTTGTAGTATTTTGTGTCATGTGTGGTGTTTATACTTATATATGTGAGTGTGCGTTAGTGATATTCTCTATATCTACATATATATGATATTTTTTTTTCGTTGCCTTGCTTTCTAGTCCATCTATGCGTCTAATTCATAATTGGTATCTATCGTTGTTGATACCAAATTTAATCTAATGACGTGGACCAATCATACGAAGACACGTGGCTATCTACATGGCAACAACAAGAATTTCCGAGATGATCACACAATCCGAGGAACAGACCTCTCCGAGGAACTCACATGCTCCGAGGAACAGACCTCTCCGAGGAACTCATATGCTCTGAGGAACAGACCTCTCCGAGGAATTCTTGAATACCAGGAAGCTCAGGCGGTCCGAGCTACTCAGACGGTCCGAGCTGCAGCATTGATTGCCAAATAACCAACAGTTCAATTGGTTCATTAAATGCTTGTCATTGACGCACAGGCTTAAGGGCATTAAATGTATTACCCTTTCATATATATATATCATTTAATGTATCACCCTTTCAGATAATAGTCTCTAGGCTATAAATACATTGTATCACCTTCATTCAAAGGGACCGGAATTTCTTGAAAGCACTTGTAATCGAGAATTCCCCAAACACTCAGCAATAACATAACAGTGGATGTAGGCCATTCAAATAAGGCTGAACCACTTTAAAATCTTTTGTCTCATTTATTTATCTGTGATTGAATAGTTAGAGTAATATAATTTTTTACATCAACAGATTGGCGCCGTCTGTGGGAACGATTGTTATTATCGTTTTCACCAAAAATCATTCATCATCAATGGTAGATAATCCGGAATCCATCAATAGAAACGCTGGAAATGCTGGAAATCCTTCAAATCCCTCTGCACCTCCAGATTTGGCCGGGATTATGATGAATCTGGATCAAGGATAAACCCCCATGCAAGAAACAATGAGGCAACTCATACAGACCCTTCATGGCGGTGCACCTGCACGTTCAGGACAACGAAGTGGTCAGAGGCAAACTTATTTACTTTCTTCATGATCCAGGCGTACTGAGTCATATCGTAATGAGGAATCTGATGATTTCTCTTATCAACCTGGGCGAACTTCGTCAATAAGGGCTACAGATACTGATCAATGTATCACTCTCTCTCTCTCCAGAAAGACCCAGTGCCTTGGAAAGACTAAGTAAGGTGTCTCCTTTCAGTCGATTAGGCCCTAAGAGGAATAGGAGCCCACCTAAGACCATGTCAAGGAGTTTTCGACGACCATCAGATCTAAGAGAAGGATCAGCACAATCACGATCAGTTGCTCGTCGAGATAGATCTCAGGAGGCCACATCAGAATAATCAATTGCTGGAACTAATAGGCCCGAGGAAGGAAATGATGCGTGGAAAGGTTCCATTCAGCGGTTGGAGGATAGATTGGGAGAAATGGCTAAGGCGAAGAATCCCTTTCAATAAAATTTTGTTCAAGGGATACATTTTGTCCAGGCCATTGTAGGTTTTCCTACCCCGTCAAAGTTTAAAGCACCTGTGGTGACCCCCAAATATGATGGAAAGACAGATCCTGTTCTTCACATAGAGCAATATCAAGCTGCTGCCAACATCTATGCCATTCCCAACGAGATGAGATGCAGAGCATTCTCGGGAACTCTTACTGGATCTGCCCAGATATGGTACAACAATCTTCCTCGGGGTAAGATTTCAACTTTCTTTCAGTTAGCCGAGTTGTTCATTGGAAATTTTTGTTTTGGAGCAAAGCCAGTAAAACGAGTAGCGCACTTGTTAAGTGTTAGATAAAAATCTGGTGAGAGTACTAGAGATTATATAACTCGTTTCAATAACGAGAAGCTGGAAGTCATAGATTATAAAGAAAAGACAGCAATCACCTCCTTGATGAGTGGGTTATTGCCTAACAAGTTGTATTACACTTTGGCCAAATATCCACCTACAACTATGTCAGAGTTGATGGAAAAAGCGGCCAAAGTCATGAATGTCGAGGAGGCTATGGCTGCGAAGAAGAATATGGATAAAGAAACCAAGGTGGAAGTCGACAATAAAGAGCATAAGGGCAATTGCAGTGACAAGCATTCCAAGAATAATAAGTTTTTATGGGAAGCCCTAAAGAAATTCGATAATTATATTCCTTTGAAAATGGGTATTAATCATGTCTTGGAGGAAATCAAGAATAACGAAGAAATAAAGTGGCCAAAGAAACTGAGGTCAGACCCTGATACGAGGAATAGTGATAAGTATTGCGAGTTTCATAAGGATCATGGTCATATGACTAAAAATTGTATAGCCCTCCAGAACGAGATCGAAACGCTCATTAGACGAGAAAAGTTGTCAAAGTATGTTGATCGTAATGAAGACCGAGTAAGAGAGAGATCTAGATCTCCTCGTCGGGCAGAAGAAAAACTGGCATGGACCATACCGAGTTATAGAAGTTGTTCGATCAGGAACTTACCGCATAGCAACTCTAGAAGGAGAGGAATCTAAGAATGCATGGAATGCTGAACACCTACGCAAGTATTATCAGTGATGTAAAATGTAAAGCAGTTCCATCAATATGAATAAAACGATGATGTTTCTCCATCTTATTTCTTTTTATCGAAAGTTTTTCGGGGAATACTAGTGTACAACACTACGCTGTTCAGTAATAAAAGAAACACTGATAGTTCGAGCGTGACCAACTCCGGTTGGTAAAAGAGCGAGAACAAACCATACTCCTTTGGTTAGGAGGCATACACTAGCGTGACCAACTCCGGTTGGTAAAAGAGCTAGTGGACATGATAGTTCGAGCGTGACCAACTCCGGTTGGTAAAAGAGTGAGAACAAACCATACTCCTTTGGTTAGGAGGCATAGTTCGAGCGTGACCAACTCCGGTTGGTAAAAGAGCGAGAAAAAACCATACTCCTTTGGTTAGGAGGCATAGTTCGAGCGTGACCAACTCCAGTTGGTAAAAGAGCGAGAACAAACCATACTCCTTTGGTTAGGAGGCATAGTTCGAGCGTGACCAACTCCAGTTGGTAAAAGAGCGAGAACAACATCAACATTCCTAAAAATGCCAATCTCGGTTGGTTAGGAAACAAGATATATCAGACATCAACATTCCTAAAAATGCCAATCTCGGTTGGTTAGGAAACAAGATATACCAACTTATGTTGGTCGGCTGGTAAAATCATGCCAGAAAATACAAAATATTTTCAAATTGAACCAAGTATGGCTGGTCGGGAATAAAAACCCACCAACTGTAGTTGGTCGGCAAGCACAATTTAACAACCTTGGTTGGTTGGAAAAAATTTCAACATTTTTATACTCATTACTTTATTATTAAGTGATCGAGCAAGATTGATACTTGTAACTTTTTTGGTCGATGAACCATACAATATTGATATGCAAGCACAAATAAGAAAGTGTTTTATATTTACAAGACAATAGCAAATACAAATTTGTGAACAAAAATGAAATTCTTTCACTGAATTCAAAATGAATTACGCGAATTTATTACATTGATATTAAATTGTGTACTAACTATTATATTGAGATTCCTACTCTATTGGTTTCTCTCCCTCTGCTTTAGAAACAGGTTCCTTGCCAGCAGGTGGATCATTTAAAGTAAGAGAAAAATTTATAAAGTTAAGATCTTTGAGCATCCTGATATTCATCAAGGATGGTCGATCTAGGAGGTGCTCGGTAAAGTATTTTTTCATATGGGGGCTTCTATTACAGATATATTTGTTCATTTGGTGGCACACCCTTATAACATCATGAAGTCGAGCACATAATTCAACTTCACAAACTCACACGGAGGCATATTCAAAAGTTCAGGAGTTATTATGCACATACTATTGAAGTTCAGAAGTCAAATTTAGCATCTACAGCACTAAGAGCTCTACTACTACTATCTAAACTAACATTGAAGAAGAAGTTGTATGAAAATGTTTTGAAGTCCACCACTAGCTCACAGGAGGTAGTAGGTCGGCTAGCAAACCAATCAACATACTTGAATATTATGATAAGCTACAAGCGGCATCATATGTCGTCCAGGAGATAATGCACTTTATGTTGAACAAATCAAGAAGGTAGATCAAGAATTTCACGAGCACCGAGCAACACTGCAAAATAAAATACTCCATCCTTTCAAGTAAACCATCAAGCATGAAGTATTGGGGGCTTCTATTGATACCAAATTTAATCTACTGGCGTGGACCAATCATACAAAGACACGTGGCTATCTACATGGCAACAACAAGCATTTCTGATATGATCACACAATCCGAGGAACAGACCTCTCCGAGGAACTCACATGCTCCGAGGAACTCACATGCTCCGAGGAATAGACCTCTCCGAGGAACTCATATGCTCCGAGGAACAGACCTCTCTGAGGAATTCTTGAATACCAGGAAGCTCATGCGGTCCGAGCTACTCAGAAGGTCCGAGCTGCATCATTGATTGCCAGATAACCAACAGTTCAACTGGTTCATTAAATGCTTATCATTGACGCACACGCTTAAGGGCATTAAATGTATTACCCTTTCATATATATATATATATATATATATATATATATATATATATATATATATATATCATTTAATGTATCACCCTTTCAGATGATAGTCTCAAGGCTATAAATACATTGTATCACCCTCATTCAAAGGGACCGGAATTTCTTGAGAGCACTTGTAATCGAGAATTCCCCAAACACTCAGCAATAATATAACACTGGATGTAGTCCATTCAAATAAGGCTGAACCACTTTAAAATCTTTTGTCTCATTTATTTATCTTTGATTGAATAGTTAGAGTAATCTAATTTTTTACATCAACAATCGTGTTGCATTCTTTGTTGATATCACATGCTTAATTCTTTATGTATCATATTGATATCATTTTCTTGCATCTTAGTTGGTATCCTTTATTCTTTGTATGTATTAGTTATGATTTTTTCCCCTATATGCTTTCATGTTCTTATCACCTTATGCATCATGTTTAAATTAGTTTTATCCTTTGTCTATTCTTGAACAAAAAGGGGGACAATGATACGGGAGAAATGGTATCTAATCCTATTATAATCGTATCTTAGTTTGGGATATTTAACTTAGGGGGAGTCGCTATCTTCTTAGGTTGATCATAGTTTGATAATTGGGAGAATTAATTTTGGGGGAGTAATTATTGTAATTGTATTTAATATTCTTGATTTTCCTTATGCGTTTGATAGTTTGCTTAAGTGTGCAGGAATTCTTCTAAAAGGCAACTTTCATCGTCGGCAAAGATAGTAATTCTTGGGTCTTGAGTCAAGTTTGGATGGGATGTTTTGAGTTTAGTAGAGCTTGACGACCTTTTAGGATTTTTGTTGGTTTTTATCCCGGAATAGCCAAAGGGGGAGATTTGAAAGGACACAAATTTCCAAATTTAGTCCTTTGTAGTTTTGGCTCAATTTCGAACGAAAACATTTGAGTCATAGGATAGTGTTCAAGTTTATTTATTCAAGCCTATGACGTGTTAGTTGAATATGTAGCGGCCAAGATATTAAAGCTTCATCAAATACTTAGTTTAATGTGCCTCGTTTCTACGTCAACAACATTGGTTCCATTGCTCCTAAGGTATGAATGCATTGGAACAATAGTTATATCGGTGTACTTTGATTTTAAACTATTGTTTATTTTCAGAAAATTTCTTTAAAAATTTAAAATAAAGTTTCTGGGCTGAAAATCGAAATTCAAACATTCTAGAAGTTCGTAGGAAATTATCGTTTGAATGAGTTTGTCGTTCGAACGAGAATTTCGTTCGAATGAGGTTGCCAACGAGATTTCCCCATTGGACACTAGAACTTCTTTAGAAGGGTCCGTTCGAACGAGACTTCATTCGAACAAAAATTTCGTTCGAACGAGATTTTAGGTGGGAAATTTCTTTGGCAGTTTTGAGCAGTTTTTCCCATGTTTCCACTAACCTTTATCCACTAACTTTTGAACAGACTTAAGTGGTGTGGGAACCAACTTTTTCAACTTAACTTTTTCATATCCTTCCATCTCCAAGAGAGAGTTTTGAGAATTTAACTTTTTTATGAAAAGGTTCATGGTTTAAGTGTTTTTCTTTCCAAGAAAATCACACCAAAACACTTTTGGTTTACATCCATATTGTTTATTCCAAGTTTATATATAAATATCTTGCTTGGAGTGTTTGGCACCGGATTTACTCTACGAAGTTGAAGAGTTTATTTGGGTTATCTTCTACATCCCTCAATGAAGAAGTCTCATTATTTTGCTGCGGCATTCTCACATGGTGAAAGGCATCATGTGTGGTTGACGCTGTTCCTAAAGTCTCATTGATGAAGTCCAAGGTTCCAGTGGAGTTCCGGGGTTGTCGACTAGGCGGAGGTGTTTGCAAGAAAACGCATTAAGGCTTGAAAGGAGTTGAGTCGAGTAAGTAAGTCATATGTCTTGTAATTGTAAAACCATACTTAGTGGACTTAAGGCTAGGGCCGTCCGAGGTTTTTTCCCGTTGTAGGTTTTTCCTTGTACATCGCGGCGTAGTGGTTTGTGTTTACATTATCTTTTGCATAATTCAACTTAGATGCATGCTTAGGTAAAAAGATAAAATTGGTTTAAGTCACTACTTGTTTAATTTGGTGCTTAAATTAATTTGGGTAATGTTTAATTAATTTAGTTCAAGTCATTTACTTTAATTTGATAAAATTTGGTTTGGCCTAATTTGCAAAAAGAATTAATATTGTTAGGCAAAGTTTTAGGACTTGAGTTAAACTAATTTGGTTTAAGCGAAATTAAAATATGTGTGGATTTAATCTTATTTCCCTTGGTTTAATTTTAATGTGAAAAGAAATTAAAATTTGGTGTGTACTTGTTTATGTGAACCATCACGCTTCCGCATTTATAAAAGAAAATTTAAAATGATCTTTTTGTAGTAAGAGTTTTAAAAATTTGGGACCTCGTATTCCAACAAGTGGCATCAGAGAATTGATTGAGAAAACCTATCGTTTTCAAAGTGGTATCGGAGAGAAAATGATAAATTACTTCGTTAAGATCCTTCAATTATTTTTATCTAAAACGGAATTTTCCCCATTTTCAAAATTTCCTATTTTCGATGGTTCTAATTACGCGTATTGAAAAATGCAAATGAAATCGACACTAAAATCTATCAACTAGAGAGTTTCATTGTCTGTCATTTACGGGTGGTCTCCACCTACTCATTTAGTAGATAATGAGTGTGTTCCCAAATCCGCCGATAGATGGTGTGAGAACGAATTTAAACTTTCTAATTTTATTTTCCAAGGTTTAAATACCTTGTTTAGCGTGATCACACCGGATGAATTTCGACGCATTATGACGTGTGAAACCACTAAAGAATCTCGGGATATTTTACAACTCACTCATGAAGGTACTAGTGTCGTTAAATCTTCTAAACTCCAAAACGTCACCACTCAATTTGAAACCATCAAAATGAACGAAAAAAAAACTTTTGATGAATTTTATGCTATACTTTACTATATAGTTAATTCATCTTTTAATTTGGGAGAGAAAATACCCAACAACCGTGTTGTAAAGAAAATTTTAAGGTCCCTTCCCGATAGATTTATTCCAAAAGTGACCGTTAGAAATTCTTTACCCACTTTACCCTCTACTAAATTAGAAGAACTCGTAGGTGATTTACAAACCTATGAACTAGACATGTTTCCCTACAAAACTGCAAAGAAAATAGAAAAGGGCGTTGCTTTGAAAGCCCGAAAGGAGGAAAAATAAGTAGTAGAGAGTGAAAGTGAGAGTGACTCGAAAGATATGGCCTTGTTTGCTAGTAAGTTTCAAAAATTTCTTAAATTTAACAAAGATAAATTTAAAAATTATTTTAAGAAATTTGAAACTTCTAAGCACGACAAAGACGAAAAGATCTCTAAAACTCTGAAAGAAAATTTAAATAGGGACGAGTCAAATATGTGTTTTGGTTGTGAGGGTTATGGCCATAGGGCTTTTGAGTGCCCCACTAAGTTAAGGAGAGAGGGTAAGCAACCTATTTCATATAATGCAACCCTTAGTGATAGTGATAAGGAATAGGGATCCAATTCCCCTATTGAGTGCAACTTTACCGCGTTCATTTCTAGTTATGTTAGTGATAGTGAGGAATCATCCAGTGATGACATCTTAACACATAACACTTCCGAGGACTTTATTTGTGAAGCTATAAAAGATGATGGTAGTGAGAGTGGAGAAGAAAGAGAGAGTGAAAATGAAGAAGAGATTGATGTGAGTGAACTTCAAAATGTTTTTCAAGAACTTTATGAAGAATCCCATAAATTAAAAAGAGCTAATTTGAAGATAGAAGCGAGTTTTAGAGAGCGTTCCAAGGTCGTTGATGATAGTGTGTTGGTTGAAGACCTTATGACACGTGAGAGGAATCTTCGAGAGAAGCTTGAATATATAGAAGGCGAGAGAGATAACCTTAGAGGTTTAATGGAATCAACGAAAAAAAAGCTTCTCGAGTTTGAAGAGAGAAATGTTTTATTAAAATCTAACATTTTAGTATTAGAAAATAAATTAAAAGACTCTAGTAAAGTCAAATTTGATTTGGAGTGTCGTTCAGAGAAATTAGATAAAATATTAGGAACGGTCCAAATTAAAAATGACACTTGTGGTTTAGACTTCGATACTTGTAATGAATCAACTCATAAAGCCCAAACCAATATTTTAGGAGAATCACTTAAGAAAGCCTTTAAAGATCGCTCCTTAAGTAAATCTTTTCGCCGTGACTTTAGATGTTCACATTATGGTCGAAAAGGTCATCTTAGAAAATTTTGTTTCGATCTTAAACGAGGTCCTAGAAAATCCCAATGTAAGGCAACCAAGGTAAACAAGATTCGTACACCCTGAGATAATCATTCGTCATTAGTTTGGGTTAGGAGATCCGACTTGGTAGCTTTATAAGATAGGGTTTTTGATTCTCATTTACTTTCACATGCTTCCTCCTTTGCAAAATCTAAAGGTTGAATGTGTTAGTTTTGTTTGCGTACTTTAGCTTTTGTGCTTCATGCTATATCACCATGCTAATTGTATGCTTGTTTTAATCATTTTCTAGTCTATACTCAATGCTTAATCACATGCTAGAATTATGATTGTTGTTTATCTTTTCTATTATACTTCTTTCATTTTAGTTTGCATTAAATGAAAACTAATAAAAGAGTTTTTGTTTATCATTTGTGCTTTATTTGTTCAGTAATTTAGGCTTTATCAAAAATACAAATGATACTTGTGTGTCTTTTGAGTAAATATTTTTATTTTTGGTCAAAAATTTCAAAAACTCAAAAAGATTTTTTGTGTGTATTTTAGTTTGACACACTTTATGTGGCATATACTTGTGTTTGAATCCCATATTTTTCGCTCCCATATGGCTAGAAATTTTGATTTAGGTTGTCAATCCTTATTATGTTCTTTACCATACTTACATGGAGTATTTGGATTTTGTGTTGAGTAAATGGATTCTATTTTTATATGCCTCAATTCACACATGCACGAACTCTTTTAAAATTTATTCGTCAAATGTTATATTTGAGCTTTGTGAGGTGTTCTCCTATCAATTTTGTCATCTACATATTTGTGACCTAGGAGGACCAGTGCAAGTCAAAATCCGTTGCATGTGAGATTGGTGTGAGATATAAAAAAATGATATATGTGCACGGGGAAGGGATCAGAAAGGAAATATAATCCTTTGCGAGTAAGACACCATTTATTTGGACCTAAAATAAATACGTGGTCCAAAGGCCTAAAAATAGAATAATGGCACTAAAAGAAAAATAATTGCCAAGGCCAGTTTTTATTGATATATTCATTCAAAAATATATGCTTATTGAGGGATATTGGAAGGTATATCAACGGTTTGCACAATGTCCATTTACCCTAGTTGTCCTTACATTGTCTTGACTCTATTAGTTTGTAGAATCATCAGAACTCTAGACTTGTATGCATTGTGTATGTTTGTTCATTGAGTTCAATTTATATTGTCACATGAGGTTATATTCAAATGTGATGAAGTTTGCAATTAATTGAGAACTCCGTGAACATATTTTAAGTGATTGGGTCTAAATTGAATTGTTACTAGTTCACACCCCAACACTTCCGTTTCCATATGACACATTTTTTCCATATGAGTGTGAAAAGCTTAGAGTATTTTGTGTCATGTGTGGTTTTTATACTTATATATGTGAGTGTGCGTTAGTGATATTCTCTATATCTAGATATATATGGTATTTTTTTTCGTTGCCTCTCTTTCTAGTCCATTTATGCGTCTAATTCATTATTGGTATCTATCTTATTGCATTATTTGTTGATATCATATGCTTAATTATTTATGTATCATATTGATATTATTTTCTTGCATCTTAGTTGGTATCCTTTATTCTTTGTATGTATTAGTTATGATTTTGTTGCCTATATGCTTTCATGTTCTTATCACCTTATGCATCATGTTTAAATTAGTTTTATCCTTTGTCTATTCCTGAACAAAAAGGGGGAGAATGATAGGGGAGAAATGGTATCTAATACTATTATAATTGTATCTTAGTTTGGGATATCTAACTTAGGGGAAGTCTCTATCTTCTTAGGTTGATCATAGTTTGATAAAGGGGAGAATTAATTTTGGGGGAGTAATTATTGTAATTTCATTTAATATGCTTGATATTCCCTATGCGTTTGATAGTTTGCTTAAGTGTGCATGAATTCTTCTAAAAGGAAACTTTCATCATCGACAAAGATAGTGATCCTTGGGTCTTGAGTCAAGTTTGGGTGGGATGTTTTGAGTCTAGTAGAGCTTGACGGCCCTTTAGGATTTTTGTTGGTTTTTGTCCCGGAATAGCCAAAGGGGGAGATTTGTAAGGACACAAATTTATAAATCAATTCCTTTGTAGTTTTTGCTCAATTCCGAACAAAAGCATTTGATAATGTTCAACTTTATCCATTCAAGCCTATGACGTGTTAGTTGAAGACGTAGCGGCCAAGACATTAAAGCTTCATCAAATGTTGAGTTTAATGTGCCTATTTCTATGTCAACAACATTGGTTCCATTGATCCTAAGGTATGTATGCATTGGAACAATAGTTATATCGGTGTACTTTGTTTTTAAACTATTGTTTATTTGCAGAAAATTTCTTTAAAAATTTAAAATAAGTTTCTAGGCTAAAAATCGAAATTCAAACATTCTGGAAGTTCGTTCGAAATTATTGTTCGAACGAGTTTGTCGTTCGAACGAGAATTCCGTTCGAACGAGGTTGCCAACGAGATTTCCCCATTGGCCATTGGAACTTCATTAGAAGGGTCATTTGAACGAGACTTCGTTCGAACAAAAATCTCGTTCAAACGAGATTTTAGGTAGGAAATTTCTTTGGAAGTTTTGAGCAGTTTTTCCCATGTTTCCACTCACTTTTATCCACTAACTTTTGAACAGACTTAAGAGGTTCGGGAACCAACTTTTTCAACTTAATCTTTTCATATCCTTCCATATCCTAGAGAGATTTTTGAGAATTTAACTTTTATATGAATAGGTTCATGGTTTAAGTGTTTTTCTTTCCAAGAAAATCACACTAAAACACTATTGGTTTACACCCATATTGTTTATTCCAAGTTTACATATAACTATCTTGTTTGGAGTGTTTGGGATCGGGTTTACTCTACGAAGTTGAAGAGTTTGTTTGGGTTTACTTCTACATCCCTCAAAGAAGAAGTCTCGTTATTTTTCTGCGGCATTCTCACATGGTGAAAGGCATCATGTGTCGTTGACGGTGTTCCTAAAGTCTCATTGGTGAAGTCCAAGGTTTCGGTGGAGTTTCGGGGTTGTCGACTAGGCGGAGGTGTCTACAAGAAAACGCGTCAAGGCTTGAAAGGAGTCGAGTCAAGGAAGTAAGTCATCTGTCTTGTAATTGTAAAACCATACTTAGTGGACTTAAGGCAGGGACCGTCCGAGATTTTTTTTCGTTGTGGGTTTTTCCTCATACATCGCTGCGTAGTGGTTTGGTTTATTTTATCTTTTGCATAATTCACCTTAGATGCATGCTTAGGTAAAAAGATAAAATTGGTTTAAGTCACTACTTGTTTGATTTGGTGCTTAAATTAATTTGGGTAATGTTTAATTAATTTATTTCAAGTCATTTACTTTAATTCGATAAAATTTGGTTTGGCCTAATTTGCAAAAAGAATTAATATTGTTAAGAAAATTTCTAGGACTTGAGTTAAACTAATTTGGTTTAAGTGAAATTAAAATATGTGTGGATAATTTTAATGTGAAAAGAAATTAAAATTTGGTGTGTACTTGTTTATGTGAACCATCTCGCTTCCGCATCTATAAAAGGAAATTGAAAATTATCTTTTTTATTAAGATTTTTAAAAATTGGGGGCCTCGTGTTCCAACAAGTGGTATCAGAGCATTGATTGAGAAAACCTATCGTTTTCAGTTATCATACACTAAACTAGTAGTTCGTGACATATATTAAATCTAGTGATATTATGTTTGTATCTTTTTTAGAGTGCGCATGACCTAATGGATCAATTTATTTAATTAAATGCACCAACACACAAATACAAATTTTAATCAAATTTTAATTATGGTGTGCATGTGAATTATGCCAAATATCAATTTGCAATTTCAGACCAAACATGCAAAAATACACGACATAAGAGAAAATTCCTTTGCAGGGAAAAAACCTTTTAGTCAATACTATTGACAGTTTTGAATACATTCGACTTAGAGAACAATTACCTACACTAAGTAAGACATGTAAAGTCTTTAAAACGCCAACATATACTACCCAGCTCTAGAGTCATCTACCTTCGATATTTACTATCTCATCATTCTTTCTTCTTCAGCAGTGAAACCCTGTTTCACAAAGTCAACCCTAGAGAAAAGTCTCTACAAAAGTGTATCTCAAGAAACCTTCATGATGTAGGTAAAAGTGATCTTGAATATATTCCGTGGGTGAGGAATATGATATGAGGTGTTACAAAAAGGGAACTCAAAAGGTTACTTTCTTTATATAAAGAGTTTTTGGAATATTTGATCTCATTCAGCCTTTTTTAAGAAGGGAAGATAAAAAGGATACACACAATAGATATTGGGAAGATATTCATGAAAAAATAAAATCTTTTCCTGTCATTCAAATGAACACTACACCAAAAACAACATTTTGGCACACCCTGATATTAAAAATCTGGCACAATTTAAAATTGTGCCAGATCTTGGATCGGTTTAATACTGTTTTGAAGTGTGCCAAAATTGAGTACACTTACTAAAATATATAATACCACCCCCCCAAAAAAAACATTACACAAGTGCCAAGCCCGCTCTCTCTCGTTCCCGCTCGGCGCTCACATTTCCCGCTCCCTCTCTCTTAGCTATCTAGGTCGGAGCTCACTCTCTCTCTAAGTCGGCGGTCGGAGCTCAGTCTCTCACCCTCTAGGTCAGCTGTAGCCTGTCGGCGGCCATTATCTTTCTCTAGGTCGACGGTTAGATCACCTCGTTGTTTTCTCACTCCACTCATCCCAATCAGGTATTTGTTTAAAGCATCTGTATTTTTTTTTTAACCTAAGTTAGGTATAAGATTTGATCCTAGAGTTTATGATATGCGTGACATGATTCGTATTTGCTTTTTAGGGTTTTATATATACATTTTTAAATATTTATTATTTTTTTAATGTGTGAGTTTTGGGTGCAAATTGAATGTTGATAATGAAAAAACAAATCATTGGTTTTTAGATGGACCTTGGAATCTTTTAGTGGTAAATTATATTTTTATTTCCTTACCCTTTTAATTAAAATGCTTATTTGATCTGATTCGTATAGGTTACGTAGTTTTAAGAAAATTTAAGTGCTAAATATTCAATAATAATGTAAAAATAACAAATTGAAAAGTAGACACCCCACTAATTAAATGGATAAATGAGATTATGTGTTGAAAATTTAAGAAAAAGCAAAAAAAAAATATTTAAATAGTAAGTAGACATTAATACTAAACATTCAATAATGATGTTACACATGTTAAAAAACCATAGACCCGTTCAAGAGTCCTCACTATGACTGTGGTGAGAACTCTTGAATTGTCCCATTTTTGGACAGTTCGGAAATGCAAAAGTTTGTATTGTATATAATGTTTATGCATGTCCTATTTTGAAAAATTCGGTGGCATCTTTTCATGTTGTTTGAGTGCATACTAGATTGATGTAGTGTTTTGTGTTTTCTTGGTTGAAAAACTTAAGTAACACATGAACACTCCCAATTTAAGTTGTCTACTTGAAGAACTGTAGAGAGATGCTGGGGAAATTTTCCAGATTAGGACATGGCATGAGACATTATGAATAATACAAAATATGCATTTTCGAATGGGATAGGACCCTTACCCTGTAGAGGAGATGGAGGAAATATAGGAGCCCAAATGTATACATATTTACACTTGAATAAACTTAAATATATTTACAATAAGCATTTATATTATACTGTTTGTTCTTTAAACTTATCAACAGGTCGTCAGGAATCAATAAAGAGTGGATAAATGAGAAAAATATCGAGACCGATACATATAGAGATGGGGTGGTATAGTTTCTACATTATGTGCGTGGTAATAGTTCGAATGATAAACATTCATGTCCCTGTAGACGTTGTCGAAATGGGATAGGACATGTTGTTATAGATGATATATTAGTTCATTTAACGACATATGGTATGGACATGAACTATACCTTATGGCATTTTCATGGTGAGACATTAGTTGTTGAACAAGACCAACCACCACCGCAATCTGTGACACCGACAGAACAAGCTGATGTGCACAATATACCAATTTTGAATGATCTTGTGAATGATGCTTGTGAGATGTTTTTGGGTGAAGCGGAACCTAGTGAACCTAATTTTGTAGGCAGTGATGAATCCCCCCCAACTTTTGAGGTTCCCAATGATTCTCACACACATAAATACAAAGGCAAGAAGTATGATCGTTTACATCAACTCGCACATGAGCCATTGTACCCAACTACTGGTTCTTCGCGTCATACCACTATATATTCTCTTATAAAGTTGAATGATTTGAAAACACAATTCAATTTATCGGATGGTGCTACAAGTGGAATTCTTAGATTGTTAAATGAACTACTTCCTGAAGAGAACAACTTGACAACTAGTTATACAGAAATGAAAAAGACCGTTAGAGATCTCGGTATGTATTATGTTAAGTATAACGTATGTATTAACAACTGCATGCTATTTTGGAAAGAGCATGAAAAATCTACTAGATGTATAAAATGTGGATCTTTACGCTACAAGTTTACTTGTCTAAACAAGGACAGTGTAGAAATTCATAATACTAATGGGAAAAAGTACTCTAGGGTTCCTAAAAAGGTAATGCGACATTTCCCTCTAATCCCTAGGCTAAAACGGTTGTATACCATAAAATGGATAGTAGAGAAAATGACTTGGCACGCTCATGCAAGCTCTTGTATGGAATTCTTATGTCATCCCTGAGATTCAACATAATGGGTAAATTCAAACATTTTGTGGAGAGATTTTGCAAAAGATCCGTGGAATATTCGACTTGCAATAGCAACTGATGGTTTCAGCCCGAATAACATATTTGGTCGTAGGTGTAGTTGTTGGCGAGTGATAATTCAACCTCTCCACCCTCCTCCATCAATGTGTATGAAAGTGAGTTTTCAATGTTGTCTGTATTGATTTTCATACCAAAGTCACCATCAAGTAATATTGATGTCTTCCTCCAACCGTTGGTTGATGAGTTAAATATCTTATGGTCTGGAGTTGAGGCTTGGGATGCGTACAAAAATGAGAAATTTAAGTTAAAATCCATGTTGATGTGGGCTATACATGATTTTCCAGCTTATGGGATGTTATCAGGTTGTTCATCTCAAGGTTACAATGGGTATCCTGTTTGCTCTACAAATACACCTTCTCAATATCTTTCTAAGTCAACGAAATGTTGTTACCAACGATCTCGTATGTTCCTTCCTAAAGACCATCCTTACAGGTTTAACACATCAAAGCAAACATTTAATGGCAAAATAGAGGATGCTATGGCTCCAAGAAAGTTAACAAGTGTAGAAGTTGAGCATATAGTGTTACTTATTGCTTGAGAAGGTGTTCAAAGAGAGGGAAAGGGAGATAAAAAGGGAAAGGCAAAGGGGAAGGGGAAGGGGAAGGGGAAGGGGAAGGAGGATGTCGTAATAGAATACGATGATTATCCAAGTGAGGGTGACGATGAGAATCTAGCGGGTACCGAGGGTTTTTCAAGGAGGTTAATTTTCTTTGACTTAGAGTACTAGAAGGATCATGATATTAGACATAATTTAGATGTTATACATGTTGAAAATAATGTCACAGAGACTCTTTTAGGTACAATACTCTCGGTGAAAGGTTCATCAAATAAAGATACGGTCAAAGCCCATAAAGACTTGAAAGTTCATTTGAATCTTAAAAGGAAATTATGGATGAAATATGTTGAAGGCAGTAACAAAAGGCTTATTCCAAAGGCACCTTTCTTATTAGGAAAGGAAGAGAAATAAGCCTTTTTTCGTACACTAAAAACATTAAAGGTACCGATTGGATTTTCATAAAATTTCAGTAACAATGTTAACCTCGATCCACCTGGATTTACCAATCTCAAGTCCCACGATTATCACGTCATTATGCAACGGTGGCTTCCTGCATTGCTTATGCATTCATTTCCTAATGATAAGCCTTTGTTTAAAGCTATACAGTCGATACGCATATTCTTTAATGTGTTGTGTGCCAAAGTGATATTTAGGGAACATCTTTTGAAGGCTAAAAACGCATTGGTAGAGGCACTTTGTGTCTTTGAAATTTATTTTCCACCTGCCTTTTTTGTGGCGATGATCCACCTCATGCACCATTTAGACGATGAAGCTTTGACAGCGGGGCCACCAAGATATCGGGCGATGTGGTTGTTTGAGAGAGAAATGGGAAGATATAAAAAATGGTCACGAAACAAGAGGTACATTGAAGGGAGCATTGCTAATGCATATTTGTTACATGAAGCTTCTTTGTATGATATGGAGTACATATCGAAGAGAAGTGAAGGAACTCATAAGAGGAATCTTGAGGATTTTCTTGATGATGAGTTTGATGACTCGAAATGCCAACGACCATTGGGTAAAATTAAAGAATTGATCTTAAATAATGTACCATATGAGCAAGTGAGAAGATGGGTTTTACCTCAATGTGATGGTGCTGATGAATGGAAAAGGTACACACTTAGTTCTATATTAATCCATATTAATTGATTGTAATGTGATATTTCTTAATTTTGAAACAAATTTCTTGTAGAAAATTTGTGGTAACTGAGACTCAATCGAGGCATAGAATTGATGATTTCATCCCTTGGATAAGGAACGAGGCAAGTCTTTATTTACACATGTACTTTTTTATCAACCGTAATTATTTATAGTGAAACTTTAAAAAATTATCAATTCCTTACAGGCCTCAAGATTTAATGATATGGGAATTTTGCCATATGCTGATGGTCCGCGTCATAGGGTTACCAATTATGAGAAATTTCAATGCAATGGGTACACCTTTTGTACTTCTGAACATGAAGAGAATCATAACTTTCAGAGTAGTGGTGTATCCACTAAGGCCTTTAATAAGAAGGAGATTATAACAACCTTTTATGGAGTTATTAGACAAATATTCTCCCTCAATTACATTGAGTTCACACATACTATCTTTTATTGTGATTGGGTGGATGTTGATGATAAGAATGCTTGCAAAGTTGAACCCACCTCAAAATTGGTGATGGTGAATCTTATTAAGCTCGTGAGTAAAAATACCATTCAGGATGATCCGTTCATCCTTGCATCTCAAGCCAGTCAAGTATTTTATTCTCAAGATGTAAAGCTGAAGGGGTGGTCAGTTGTTTTACACTCTCCCAAGAGACTGACAAAAGAAATAGATGCGATTGATTTTGACCGTACGATGTATGACTCCATTCTCGAGGAAAATGATAAATTGCTGGAGCTTTTGGACACGGATTTCTAGTGCAATGATTTAGTTATGAGCTTTTTTTTGAATATGCAATATTATATTTTTTGTTATTTTAAACGGGTAATATTCTACTTATTTCGTTTGTTGTTGTTGTGAACATTTAATACTTTATTATTGTTTGAACATTTAATACAGGTATGGCTGTTTGAACTTGTACTTCTATGTTTACTGATGTTTGAACATGTAATATACTGGTGTCTATTTGAACATATATTCTTGTAATGTTTATTCTGATTATTTTGGTGTCCAATAGTCACTTTTTTCCAAATAAATGTCTCATATTGGTGACACTTCACAACCGTCAATTAATGGAGTGACACCTATATCAACCTCCCGTCTAAGGTTGCTTCGGGTGTTTCAAGAGTAAGAGATGACTCTTCCGCCAAGAAATTAAAATTTAATGAGCACGGCCTTCCAGTTGGTGAAGATTCATATACACTCTCAACCAGGTTGGGAGACTTAACAAAGACACATGTTCCCATTTCTTAAACGAGTTGGAAACAAGTGGATGTACGATATAAGAACTCAGTTTGGTCATCATTAATGGTATACTGTTCCTTTCTATTCCAAATAATGTAATAGTTAGTAAATTCAATTATGTGGTGTTTTAATTTTATTTCTTCATATATTGTAGAAAGAGTTCCCAGATGTGCGTGAAAGTCAGAAGCAAATTTTTATGAAAAAAGCGAACGATGCTTGGAAAAAGTTCAAGTCAAAGCTAAGGGTTAATTTGAAGGATGGTGATGTTGGAAAGTGGAAGGAGAAAGTTCCATGAAATGTCAAATCTGAGGACTGGGAGGTGTTTTGCAATAATGAAGCTTTAGAGGTTCAAAAAACTTTGCGAAGAAAGAACAAAGAGACTAAACAAAATTGTGTGAGAAAGAAAATTCATAACACAAGTCGTCATGGTTATGCCCGAGCTTCAGAGAATTAGAGAAAGAAGCATGGGCGTGCATCCACTCGTGCTGAATTATGGTTGGCAACTCATATAGTCAAAGGAGGTGGTTATGCCCCTCATGATAAAAATATTTGCGGTAATTTAAATTTTTTAATGTTCATTTTGTCAAAAAAAAGTATCGTATCATCAAACCTAATGTTAATATATTTTTGTACAGGAACAAATTCAATTGCTTCTAGATGTATACAAAGCGAGTGGTCAGGAGGAGACCTTGGATGCCGGGCCTATTTTTGAGGTTTTTGGAAAAGATACGCGTGGACGTGTTCGTTGTGTTGGGTCCACAATTTCGAGAACCGCTATATTAGGGTCGGCATTTGCTAGAGAAATGCTTGAAGAGGTGAAAGAGGACACCGAAAATTGGAAGGATCATATTGATCACCTAAGGAGTGACATAAAGGGGATAAAGTCCTCATTATCAGAATTCATTATTGACTTCAAAACTGGGAAATTTTCATGTGTTGGACACAACGTTTAGGATTTACCTACTCTAGGCACCGCGGATCCTTCGTGTTCTCTTTCCTCCCCTGCATTCGAGGTTCCAAATTTCACCTCTCTGATTGAATGCAAAATACTATCCCATACACGTGAACTTGTTTGTTATGGGAGGAAAACGCAGCCAGGAGCCGTCTCGACCATTCACTTCCATGAGTTGAGAAAGAATGAAGTGCGAGTTTTACTCGATGACATCAAGGTGCCCGAGTATCTAGTTCGGGGTGGAAAACAAGCTCATTGCGAGAACTTGGAAGATGTTGGTAAAAATGGAATTATGTATTGGCTCGACGACCTTTGTCCTCCCATTGGTGACATCGACAAATGATGTAATTGAGTCAACTTTTGTAACTTTTGTGGTAATGTGTTTGATGAACATGGAGCTCTTACATCGTTAATTTTGGTCTAATTAGGTATTGCATCCACTTTTGTAGTCGCAAGTGTAAAAGTAACTATCACTTCTGACAATATAACAACTATGTTTATTTTTTGTTTGTTTGCATATTATATTTTCTTTTGTGGTGTTGGGATACAATATTATTATCACATCCTTTGTTTCTTTGCATCAAATATTTTTGTGATAGATGATTATTATAGCTTCAGTAAAATGAGCATTAGGGACTCAATTGTGGATCACTTAAAGAAAGGTTAGTTTAATTTATGTTGGATGCTAACATCTATATTTTCCAATTTAACATTTAGCTATTAATTTTTAATTTTATTTCTTGTGAGGTACATATACAGTTAGGAAGGATGCGGACAATGAGTAGTATGCTAATTGAGGTTCCTGAAGAAGCAGAGATATGGGAGGTTATATCAAAAATTAATGAGGGCAGTGCTCCTAGACCTGATGGGAGGCTATTCTATCATTCTTCCAGGGAGATGAACTTCCTAAAAGCTGGACTAACACTTTGATCACCCTCATTCCAAATGGTAACCTCCCATCTAAATGTGCTCACTTTAGACCTATTACCTTATGTAATCACCTATTAATTATGTTGCGTAACTTCCACATGTTCTATATTGTTGCAGTACAGAGGACATACATGAGCATAATACCTTTAACACAAGTGTTCATACTGATATGGAGGGCAGTGCTCCATAGGGAATACTTGGAGATATTAGTCCGGATTCGTGGTGTTTTTATGATTTGTGCTCAGCGTGCGCATTAAGATCTATTTTTTATGATTACAAGTGACTAAACAAGTTTTAAACATATTTTGTTGTTGTTTTTGACATTGAGCAGGTAATAAACGAGATGATCGATGGTGGTGTAGACTATTGTTTTGAATGCATTGGTTTGACATCCTTGGTGCATGAAGCATATGATTCCTTCTTAAAGGTCTCACCTCCTCCCTCTAAGCAGTGTGTATATATATATTATACTTATCAGTGTTGGAGTTTTGCATAATTTCTGGTTGCCTTGAATGAAATGCTAATAGGGTTAAAAGAAGAGAAGGAGAAAAAAATTACAGAATTGAACACAAGTATAAACACACTCATTAGACTCTCTTTCAGTTTCAGCTTTACTAATTAATATTCATCCATTAATATTTGTGTGTATGTATATATCTTTATGTCGGTTCTTCTTTATGATGATCAGAGAAATTACATTTATGATCCGCCTCTTTTTAGCGCATCGAGACCGAGGCCCAAGATTGGGAAGCAGAAACTCAGGTATTTAAGCAATTGTTCTCCCATTCAATATGTTGTATATATGCAACAATATGCTATTGTGAGCATATAGGCAACATATATGCTGCTACGTGCATATATGCTACTGCATATATGCAACTGTATGAATATATGTTGCATATATGCTGCTGCGTGCATATATGCTACTGCATATATGCATACAGCTACTGCATATATGCAACATATATGCATACAATTTCATATATGCTACATATATGCATACAGTTATTGCATATATGCTGCTGCGTGCATATATGCTGCTGTATATATGCATACAGCTACTGCATATATGCAACATATATGCACACAGTTCCATATATGCTGCATATATGCATACAATTATTGCATATATGCTACTGTATGCTGAAAATAATCTATATGTTTACTACCCATATAAGATAATCTATATGTTTACTACCCATAATTGCCACTTTAGAACAAATATAAATAGAATTATCAGGCATCAACATGCCGACTTTATTAAAATCCTAACCTCATGTGCAATCAAGCAGATCAAATATGTAAAAAGTGTTTGGAATGTTGGTTGAGTTTATAGCAACCTCTCTAGACCAGTTATCCCATTTGACATTGATTTCCTCCTTACCAATTAACCATTTACAGTGTATCTCTGCATATCTCTATGTTTAATAATTCTTTTCCAAACATGAGATCCTCTATTAGCCTTAGTTGCCACTGGATGATGAATTCTGTAGTACTTAGCCTTTAAAAACTTAGACCATAAAGATTTTTGATTCTTGAAATTCAACAATAACTTTATACTAAAAGCATATACAAAGTCATTTAAAGCTCTTAAGTCTAAGCCCCTTTCTTTTAATGGCATGCATAAATCTTTCCAAGCTATCCAATGATAATTTTTTGTGCCTTCAGAACATCCTTATTGAAAATCAGCCATTATTTTTCAATGATAGCAATGATTTTATTTGGAGGTTGCATAAAATCTAGGGTGTAGATTGGGATTGATTGAAGCACAATGCTTAATCAATGTAATCTTGCCCCTAGCCCAAGGCACAAGAATAGTCAAATGGAAATTCCCTTGTCCTTGACAATAACCTTTGCTGCTTCCAAATCAGATTCTGATGGAGGAGGATTCTTTATGAATTCTTTCTCTAATTTTTTTGATTCATTAATCAATGTTGTAACTTGGAACATTTCACATGCCCCCTCACAATCGCTTTGCAGTAAGTGTGCAGTTTGATACACTTCCACCCATTTACATCAGAATCAATTACGGTGTGTTTGATAGCCAACATTTGCCACTATAAACGTGAAAGATTTCAGACGTATGGTTAAAAGTGAATTGGGGTGTATAAATGTTGAAAGAGCGAATAGAATACATATTGTGTTGGTTCTGGGATGAAGATGGACATAATCTCCACGATTATTTTTCTTCTTCCTAATCCTCGTTGAATGAGTAGGCCACATCCTTAAAAAATTTAGAGATTACATAGGTGATAAAAGCCGTTGAAGATTACAATAATTTCAAAACATGTAGATTAGACTTGAAAACAAGCCGTTGAAGGGTGAAAACCCAAACCAGCCCCCAGACGACCCCATAGGAGGCACAAACACCTCGTACGGGACCAATGTAACTTGTAGGAACTGACCTCGTAGTCCTGGGTCTCCTGGTTTGTGAATATGATGATAATTTGCAAAAATCAATACTTAGACTTAAAAATAAGCCGTTAAAGGGTGAAAACCCAAACTAGCCCCCAACGACCCCGTAGGAGGCACGAACACCTCGCATGGGACCAATGTAACTTGTAGGAACTGACCGCGTAGTCCCGGGTCTCCCGATTTGAGAGTATGATGATAGTTTGTAAAAATCACACTTAGACTTAAAAATAAGTCAGCCCCCCAATGACCCTGTAGGAGGCACGAACACCTCGAATGGGACCAATGTAACTTATAGGAACTGACCGCGTAGTCCCTAGTCTCCCGGTTTGAGAGTATGACGATAATTTGCAAAAATCACACTTAGACTTAAAAACAAGCCGTTAAAGGGTGAAAACCCAAACCAGCCCCCCAACAACGTCGTAGGAGGCACGCACACCTTGTACGGGACCAATGTAACTTGTAGGAACTAATCGCATGACCCGGGTCTCCCGATTTGAGAGTATGACGATAATTTGCAAAAATCACACTTAAACTTAAAAACAAGCCGATAAAGGGTGAAAACGCAAACCAGCCCCCAAACGATCCCGTAGGAGGCATGAACACCTCCCACGGGACCAATATAACTTGTAGGAACTGACCGCGTAGTCCCGGGTCTTCTAGTTTGAGAGTATGACGATAATTTGTAAAAATCACACTCACACTTAAAAACAAGTCGTTAAAGGGTGAAAACCCAAACCAGCCCCCAAACGACCCCGTATGAGGCACGAACACCTCGCACGGGACTAATGTAACTTGTCTCACGGTTTGAGAATATGACGATAATTTCCACTCATATATGTAATTTTTTAGTTTGAGTAAATTTTTTTTTTGTAAATTATTGGGTTACTAATATCGTATCTTTTTTGTATCCTATTTTGTTTATAGGATAACAGTTTATCGTTGGCATTTATTCATGTGGAACACACAGAGAACTCAATGGTTTACAACAAGGGGTTTATTCATGATCCCATTTTTTTGTGTCATGGCCGTGCGGTCTTTTGCTGTTTTATTGTTGACTTTTATGGCCGTGCAGGCTTTTGTAAGTTAATTGTTATATTTTGTGGCTATGCGGGCTTTATGTTAGGAAGGTTTTGTATTAATAGGTTTTGAAATGTCCAGAAAATAGAGGAAACTCTGCCCAATTTTTTTGGGCATGTGAACTATTAAAGACTTGTAATATTTTGAAGTTTGTATGTACATTAGTTTATTAACAACGTGCAATATTATTAATTTCAGAATTTTGTGCTTTCAAATAATAATATTTTTTTTTTATAAAAAATTTGGCACAGTTCAAAACCGTGGCAAAAGTGTATCATATTTTGGAACGGTTTTGAACTGTGGCATTTTTTTAAACTCTGCTGAATCTGGCACAAATAAAGCCAAAAGTGTTCCAGAAATATCAAATTCTGGCACGATTTAAAAGTGTGCCAGAAGTGTTCCTGTTTGGCCAAATCTGGCACAGTTGAAAACTGTGCCAAAAGTGTGCCAGGAATATCAAATTCTGGCATGATTTAAAAGTGTGCCAAAAGTGTTCCTGTTTGGCCAAACCTGGCACACTTTTGAGCCGTGCTAGAAAAAAATTTGCCATTTTTGAACACCTGATTGTAGCACAGTTCAAAACTGTGCCAGATTTGATCTGGCACAATTTTAAACCGTGCCAGATTCCTGTTTTTGGTTTAGTGAAATGGGCAGGTCATTCGAACGACACTGCATCTCATTTGAATGATGCTTCGAATGATGACTTCTAAAGAGATTACAACATGAACCAAAAAGGATTTCATTTGAATCTTCGTTAAACTCATTCGGAATAGGACTTCTAACAAGATATGAGTATCACCCAAAAGGAAATCTCGTTCAAATGGCACTAAACCTCGTTCGAACGAGGATTCAAATTTTGAAAAATACTTCTTTAAAAAATTTCAAATTCTTTTAAGAAAAATATTGCCTTATAAAAATAAGCAAACCCCAGAAAATATTCAGAATCTTTTCACCACTCCAAATGCATACTCCTTCCATAATTGTTGAGATGACCAAGTCTTCAATTCTTTGACGGTATTCAACACAGTCTGCAAGTACCGAGAAGTAGTGATGTTGATGTATTTAGATGACGTGTTAGTATAACAGGATACGACAAACTAAAATAAATAAAAATGTGAGCGTTCATAAATTTTGCTCTTACTTGTTTTATTTTGGTTTTTCAATTTTTATGAGTCTATATATAAAAATATAGAAAGATTTTTGTTTCTTTCGTCTAGTTAGTTTTACACATTTGTAGGACATTTGGTGTGTTTGAATACCATTCATTCCACGTTTTCCATGTGGCTAGAGGCACTTGAATATGGTTTAAAATGCTTTGGATTGTTTCTTAATTATGACATGTTTAAGAGTTCTTCTTATTTAATTTTTCTCAATGCGTTCATCTAAGTATATGTCTCTGCACACACTTTTACGAGCTCTTTTAGGATTTGGTATCTATTTATGCATGATTTAAGTGAGGTGTTCTCCTATAATTCTTGTCAAATACATATCTTTATGTCTAGAGACTTTGTGTATGTAAGAACTACGTGGGTGAGGATGCTTTAAGGTTTAAAAATAAGAGGTTGCAATGAAAAGGACTATGATAGGACATAAAATCCTTTTCATGTTAGGCCACCACCGAGGAGAGCCTTTTGAAAAAGAAAAATATCAATATGCGAAGGCCAAATTTAAAAATTGATTATCATAAAAAGATTAAAAAATTATGTATGTTTTTAGGGTTTTATAAGATGAGGATCAATGTTTTTGCACATTTTCTCCTAGTTCATGCTTAAAATGTTTGATTGTGTTGATTTTAGAATCATTAATATTTTGTAAGCTTCTGTGTTTTTAGACTATTTTGTCTGTTTGAGTTCATTTTATATGTCACATGAGGCTTGAAACTACGTTCGATAAACTAAGCCTATCAAATTTGAACTCCTTAGACCATCTTAACTATTTGTGGAATTTTTTTTGTTTCTAGTTTACACCCCTACACTTCATGCCACATATTTTTAAATACACATTTATGCAATATTATTATGGAGAACTTGTTTCGTGTGTCTTGTGTGGTAATCTCTCTCTCTCTATCTCTCTCTCTCTCTCTTTCTTTATATATATATGTATATACACACACACACACACAAAAGTAATTGTGATTCTCAAAACCCTCCAAAGGGTGAATCCTAATTTTTGAAATTATTTTTTTTAACAAAAAAAAAATATTCGTGTCACTAGAAGAGTTTTCCCAGTCCTTTCAAAATTTTAAAAAATAATAACACATATTCCAAAAACCACCCACCTCCCCATTTCTTCCACTAAAATTTATTTATCTTTATTAACCTCGCACTGCCCCTTCCCAAATGAACCTATTACTTCAAACTCAAAACTCTTCGTTCCAAACTCTCTATCCGATTAAACCATTACCCCATTTATGTTACAAGATTATAACCCCATAAAAGGATGATAGATAACCTATTCTGATTTTCCTCTCTTAAGTGAAACAAATCGTCTCCAAATTAGTATATCAAACTCTACAGCTATCCCCCTCACTCGATCTAATTTATAAATTCAAATCACAAGCAAAATTAAACCAAAAATCCATGAAACATCATAAAAACCCACATTACTAGATGATGTGGATTTGACCAAACGAATTAGGGGAAGACAGAAGACAATATACATGAAGTTATGGTAGAGAAGATGAAAGTGGATATTGTTGACAATTACAAATCGGAAAAGGAAAAAAGGTTAGGAAAAGTTTAAAATTAGTGTTATGGATGACGATGATGCAATTGTTAAAATTTAGCCCCGTCGAGGCAGATACAAATTATAAGAGCATCCACAGTGGTGATCTTCCCACGAAAGGTATAATACAAAACCAGATGCACATTTACCTTTCGCTCGGTTGCCTTGCATCCAGTGGTGTAGCTTCCTACGAACTTCTGAAGTTCGTAGGAATTGGTACAAACCTCCTTTATTCGTAGAAATTCCTACGAACTTCAAAAGCTCATAGGAAGTCCCAACGGCTCTCTAACGACTATAAACGTCTACTAATGGCTACTCTATTAATTAATACATAAATCTATATTTCTCTCTATCACCCACACATAACTCCTTCCTATCCACTTCTCCACCTAGTGAATAAGAACTTCTTCTTCTTCCTCAATCTAACATTGCAAGTGTAATAATCCCAATAATTATTCCTTTAACCCCAAATTTCAGTACTTCATTTCCATACTAACAAATTTCAATTACCTAAATTTTCATTTATACATTATGGACGACAAAAGGTGAAAAAATTACCTAAATATCGGGAAAAGCAAGAAACACCGATCCACATCAACGAAAAATCCGATTCAACCTCCGTTGAGTGAACCTATTGATCCTATGTACAAGCATTACGTCTGTAGTTTCAATCAGGGTACACACGCGTCCAACTGACAAACATTAATTATAAATGATAATAAATTTGAATTTCGTGGTAATTGGGAGGGCCCATTGAAATTATATAAATTGATCGGAGAGAATAAACCGTCGATAAAAGAATTTATCGCCGGTGCCGGTGTAATGTCCAATTTATTTTTGAGGGTGATGCCAAATTTTGATCAGTGCAATGTGACGACGATGATCGAACGTCGGTGGGAGATAACGCATACCTTCCAATTGCATTTGTTCAAATTGCGTTCACACCTCTGGACTTCACGATGCTTTTAGGTAATTTTTATTTCGTATTAAATCCCTTATTTAATATTATATATTAAATTTGAATAATTTGTAGGTGTAATAATAATTATCATATTATTTGTACATATGACATGTATTTTTAATTTTTGTACGGGCATCCCGATTGGGCAAGGGTTACCCATTCCAAATTTGTCGATAGAAAAATACACAAATTTTCAAAATACCGTTAACGAATTTTCACCCCAAATTCATATAGAACGATTTTCAGGTGCGGGAATTCCGATTTTTGACCTCAAGAAATACATTGTCAATTTTGTGAATCAGCTGGACCTACACGATTACATGATGCCAGTCATTGCTCGACCATTTTGGTTTTATGTAATTGGAAGTTTATTCTTTCCAAATGCCAATTCCACGTCCAAACTTGGATATTTACATTATTTGGAGGATGTTGCAGTGATTGGGACCTACGATTGGGGTTCGACAATTTATGCCTGTATCATTTGGTCAATGGACAAAGGGAGTTGACGGTCATTAACTAGTGTCGAGTGAATGTGGCAATTAATATAGGTACAATTTATTATTTATACGTTTATTCATTATATGTTTAGTCACACTAATTATTAATGTATTCTAATCAATTTAATATATTTACATACTTTGCAGTACTTACATCACAAGTACATAGCGACCGCATGTCCGATTATTATTGATCCAACCGTAGATGTATGGCTCTGAGTATTTAGTTGGACAAAGTCGAATAGGAGCTGAGTAAAGTGTGCACAACGGTTTAATATATTGGGCAACCAACATCAGCTTGAGATGTAGTCACCCCAATCCATCATTTGGCAATCGTACGAGACGTCGATGTACCGACATAATGACTTCATCACATATGCACATTATTTGTCTAGGCTTGGTATGATTTTTTGGGATCCATTATTTAAGGGATTTTGGTACTTGGGTGACCGGAGGTTTTGATAGTTGACGGTCCAAATATGTATAGCAGATAACCCTCCCTGAAATTTGAGCTCAGTCCTCCACTCCGAATACCAAACCACCTTTGCCCAGAATTAGCTTATTGCAAATGCCCATATATTAGTTGTGACATAAGAAGAGTATGATGCATATTGGAAAGCACTGGCACAGGGGTCTTACTTTCAGTGATGGCATGTTAGGTTAATGTTGATTTGATTAGAGTTGGGAGAGTGGCACCATTAACATTGTGCATCCCAAGGGTGTCAGCCCCAATTAACCAGTCGTTTGAGTATCATACAGAGTTTGTATCGGCTGGACCTACAAAAATACATGGGCCTAGGCAGAGTTGGACGGTAGACGTCGGCCCAACGCAAGGTGCTTCATACAAAAGAAGTGTGCCGCGACCTGAGTTCCCAACAAATGCTCCTCCGGCTCATTCGTTGTCACAATTATAATGGCGTGAGACATTCATCGACACAGCACATAATATTCACGTTCTCCGTCATTTACTCCTTACTGAGACTCGAGAGCGCGAGGATTGAATTGAGGAACTCGAGCGACAACTTGCCGTCGCCTGTAATGTGCGTGGTACTGGTCCTATCGTTAGTGGTCTGAGTTACACCTATGATGATGTTTACGTACCAAAAATATCTGCACCATCTCACTCATATGCTGGATATCAAATGCAACGGAGTTGGGGCAGCCATATAAGCGACGATCCGATGTTGGGGCCACGCGTTGATTTAGGTCAGGATTATTAATTTGGGCAGGGGCCACATTGATTGTATTTATTTTATTCATTTTATTTTATTTTATTTAGTATTCATAATATTATCAATTAATTTACATTTTATAAGTTGTATTCGTTTCCATTATCAATTCCTTTGCTTGTGTAAGGACATATTTTTAATAAGTTCGTCACAATTTATTATGTCGTATACCGCTACAAGTCGTCGAACAATTGCCAAGATTGCATCTATAAAATATGGATCTGAATTACAAGATACCTTAAACATTCAAGCCCAACAATATGAACTTTGGTAAGATATTATTTAAAGTTTCATTTACATTACATATTAAGAGTGTTAGGATATTTTTTTTAAATGAGTTTTAAAAAGCTTTTATATAAAATGTTTTTATACAAAGTTTCATAACTGTTTTAGAAAACTTGTTTTTTGAAAAGATTAGAAAAAATTTCTAAGAGAGTAAGGCAGTATGTGTTTCTTGGCTTCGATGCCAATATCGTTCAAGTGAGATCACCATCTTGTTCAAACGACATTGAGATGTTGCGCGTAGTCGTTCGAACGACACGCGTATCTTGTTCGAGCGAGATAGGGATGTCGTTCAAACGACCTGACTTTTTATCTAATACGCTGCTGTAATGCTTATCCTTTAACCGACTCAAACATCTTATAAAAGGGATGTCAACTTTGGTATTTCAACAGAGAAGAAGTTTACAACCTTTTAGAGTTTTGTTTGGCTTTTGGTACTGCCATAATTTGCAATAACATATCTTCGGCAGAATGGTTTCTTCTCTCATTTAAGGGTTCAAATATTTTTTTTAATTCACAAAATCCCAATTACTTTTATGTGAATTATTTTGTGGAACTGAAGAACATATTTTGCTTCTGTTTATCTCTCGTGGAGTGCATCTCTACACCGTATGGCTGTGTGTCATTGAGGATCTTGTTGCGTAAATATTCTTTGCTGAAGATTGGGCTGCGAGTCCTTGGAGAGTGATACATGTATTCACTTACTGAGTTCAAGACTGCGAGTCTTTGTGGGTTGGCTACGCGTTGATCCATTGCAGATTTTTCTATGTAATTGTAAGTTGTGATTTATAAATTCATAGTGAAATAAAGGTTTTACCCGAAAGGGGTTTTTTCTAGAAATCTGTGTCCCAGCATATTTATTGTGTCGTATGCTTTATTTATTTATGGGTTTACACACGCACACTTTAGATGCTTGTTTAGGGGCTAAATTAAATAAGGTTTGATTGGAAACTTACAAATTAATTTAATCAGTATCACACGTTTTACAAATTAGTATCAGAGCGGGTTACGCTAATTTATCGCGTTATCCTGATTTTTTAAGGATTTAATTTTTGATAAAATTTGTCTACTCACATTTACAAATTGGTATTAGAGTGGGTTACGCTAATTTATCGCGTGATCCTGATTTTTCAAGGATTTATTTTTGATACAATTTGACTTCTCACGTCGTCAAATTGGTATCAGAGCGGGTTACTCTAGATTATCGAGTGACCCTGATTTTTAAAGTTTTTTTCTGATACAATTTGACTACTCACGTTTACAAATTGGTATCAGAGTGGGTTGCACTAATTTATTGCGTATTCCTATTTTTCGCAAAATCGTGTGATATTAATTTAAAAAAAAACTTATTTTGTGAAAAATCGCAATTTTTCCAATAGAGCGTTCATTTAATAAGGTGCCTATTTTTTTATGGGAATAATTATGCCTATTGGAAAGCTCGCATGAAATCTAGTTTAAAAGCTATTGACGAGCTTGTTTGGTTGCTTTGTGAAAATGGTTGGAATCCTCCCTCGGTCACCAATGATAACATCACCTCTTTAAAACCCGTGTTAGCCTGGACTGAAGATGATTATAAAATGTCTAATTTTAATTCACGTGGTTTGAGTGCTATTTCTGGAGCAATCATTCCCAACAAGTATCGCCGAATTATGACGAGCACCAGGTCTAAAGAGGCATGGGATGTTTTGAAATTGACACATAAGGGTACGAACGCGGTTAAAGAATCAAAATTACAAAATTTGGCCAACCAATTTGAGACAATCACCATGTCTGAGTCGGAATGCTTTGATAATTTTTATGCACGTTTGTCAGACATTGTTAACACTTGTTTTAATTTGGGTGAGATGATTGATAACACGCGTGTCGTTAAAAAGATTTTAAGATCTCTTCCAAAACGCTTTATTCCTAAAGTCACTGTTTTGAACTCTTTGGGAAATTTGAAATCACTTAAGTTGGAAGAACTTGTAAGTGATCTTCAAACCTATGAGATTGACATGTTTCCCAAAACCATTAAGGCTAAGGATAATGGTATTGCTTTAAAGACTCATTGTAAGAAAAAGAAAGTAGAAGTTTGTGAGTCCGATTCTGAGGAAGACTTTGATTTTAATGATATGGCCTTGTTTGCGAAAAATTTTAAAAAATTTCTCAACATGAGTAAAAATAATTCTTCCAATAAAAAGAATCTTTTGAGAGAAATAAAAATAAAGGAAAGGCCAAACAAAGCGGTGAGAGGAAAAAAGGGAATTACTCAGATGAGGAGTGTGAGGAATATTTGGAGAACGCGACTTGTTTTGAATGTGGGGGTAAGGGTCATAAGTCGTTTGAGTGTCCTACGTGGCTTAGAAAGAAAGGGAATAAAGTAGCCATGCCTACCACACTTAGTGATAGTGAGGGAGATGAGTCCGATAAAGGTTTAGCACATGGGATGGTTATCGCTTTTTCTAGTCTTGTGAGTACACCCACTTTATCTCACGAGAGTGCATACGAGAGCGATGAAGTGATTTGTGTTCTTCAAGTGAGGGAGAAAGAGAGAGTAAGAGTGGAGATGCAAGTGAGCTCCAAAAATCTTTTAGAGATTTGTACACCGAGACCTTGAAAACAAACAAGTATAATAGAGACTTAGGTCGTCGGGTTTTAGATTTGGAGAGAGAGAAGGAGGTTTTGAGAAAGGAGAAGTGTGATTTGTCCAACACGTTGTCTAGTCCGACGACACGTGTATCCCAACTCGAGAGTGATCTCGAACGTGCCAGGGAGGTCAAAGTCAATTTTGAGAACACACCTATGAAGGTTGAAAAGGTGGTTCTTAAGGGTAAATGTGAAAATTTAGAAATAAGTCATGACGGTGCTTTTACTTCCCAATTAGCACCTGAGCCGGTTCCCACTTTAGTGTTAGATTCACGCGAGTCTCAGCCTAACCACCTAGGCGTCCCATTCCTATTAGGAGAGCTCGTCCTACAGTTTTTGATAGAGGTGTTCCTAGGTCCATATATGTTTGTTCCCATTGCAAAAGGACAGGAAACCTTAGGGAATTTTGTTTTAAGTTGGGTTATGTGTCATGTTTTGCTACTACACGTGTTTCTGGCACACATGCATCCACACATGATACTTTACATGCTCCTGGATACTACATGAGAGAGTTTGCACATCTAGGTGAGCAAGTTAAGTTTTTGGTCAAAACTTTGCAAGATTTGATGGAGGTTTTTCATAAGTTGGCACCACCTTTGGAAAACCCCTCCCCACCTAACGATTGAGGTTTGACTTGTTTACTAGCATAGGATGTTTACCATGATGTCATTATTTTCCTATTGCTAGTATGTACAAATTTTTATATAGATTTTTGTTTTTGAAAATTTTTAAAAAATACAAAAAAAATTTAAATTGATAAAATTTTGAAAATCCAAAAAGATTTCTGTATTTTGTTTGCACCTTTTATGGATGGACACTTAGGATGACCGATTCACAACATCATTCCATTTTTAATGTGTCTATTTAATAGTGTTTTGAGACAATTGGTCAATTCATCCATGTGTTTTATAATGGTTGGAGTCATTAAGATGTAATTAAGTGTTACTTCCTACATATTTGACTCATGATTTCCTTTATTGCACATGTGCACGAATTTGTTTGATTATTGTGCTTGTCTTATCACATGTTGGTTGGGTGTTTTCACTTCAATCTTGTCCTTTAAAACGAACAAATCGCAATAAAAATTTGAAAGGAAATTGTGCATTTAAGAACCATTTTGTGAGTTTGTGTGCTTTGTTTGAAAAAGGGGAAGGGTTGCAAAAGGTTCATTGGCCTTTGAGAATACTAAGCCACCGTTAAATCGGATCCAAAAAATTGAGGAATTTTATTATCTGGGGTCCAAAAATGTTTAAAAGAGCCCGAAAAATTGAAAGGCAATAAAAAGAAATTCATGCCAATTATGGAACATTTAGGTTTTTGCACCAATTCTCCAAAGTTTGAGAATTTAGTTTATACACCTCTAAAAGAAAATATATATGAGGGAGTTTGGATGGAGAATTAAAACGGGTTTGCACGTCCTTGAAAATCTTGAAAAAGAGCTAAATAGTTTTGGACATTATTGGGGTGGAAATCACTTTGACTTTGATTTGTTGATTTGCATAAGACGATGTCATCTAAATTGAACAATTTTTTCCACTTAAGGATAGTTTTGATGTTTATTCATTAGGAGTACACGTATGCATCGTGCACATATGATTGATTGAGTTGATTTACCTATCGAATGTGTTCACACCCATTCATTCCATTTCCATGACTTGGTTGTTTGAGTTTAAATCTATGGTGTGATTTTTGTGTCATGTTTTTTTTGTATCCTATTTTGTATGAAAAAATTGAAAAATCAAAAATAGTTTGTGAATGCTTTACCTTTGCATATGCGTAGCTTGATCCATATTTGCTATGCATTTTTTCGTGACACTCCATGTTTTGATTTTTTCTTCTTATCTGTCTGTTTGGGGACATCATAAAAAGGGGGAGATTCAAATAATTATCATGTTATGTGGGAGTTTTTGCATTATGGGGGAGATTTTATTATTAATGCTTTAATCTTATATCATTTCAAACTCGATGCATCACGAAGGTATTTTTATTTATCTCATGTGTGTAGGTAAGAATATTGAAGATTATTTTGTTGCACACCCTGATGAGAAAAGCTTTGAGAGTTTTGATGTTGAAGAAAAAATTGAGAACTTGCATATTTTACCTTTTCAGTTTTAGGATTCATGGGAGGGTAGATTTGTATATGCATTTTAGTTTTTGATAATTCGAATGTTTTTATGTATGTACCGACATAGACATAGGGGGAGATTTGTAAGGACATATTTTTATAAGTCCGTCACAATTTATTATGTCGTATAGCGCTACAAGTCATCGAAGAATTGCCAAGATTGCATCTACAAAAGACGGATCCAAATTACAAGATGCCTTCAACATTCAAGCCCAACAATATGAACTCTAGTAAGATATTGTTTAAAGTTTAATTTACATTTCATATTAAGAGTGTTGGGATATTTTTTTTAAATGAGTTTTAAAAAGCTTTTATATAAAAAAAATTTATAAATGTTTTTTTATTCAAATGTTCATAGCTGTTTTAGAAAACTTGTTTTTTGAAAAGGTTAGAAAAAATTTCTAAGACAGTAAGGCAGTATGCGTTTCTTGGTTTTGACGCCAATCTCGTTCAAGAGAGATCACCATCTTGTTTGAACGACATTGAGATGTCGCGCGTAGTCGTTTGAACGACACGCGTATCTCGTTCGAGCGAGATAGGGATGTCGTTCGAACGACCTGACTTTCTGTCTGACACGCTTCTGTAATGCTTATCCTTTGACTGACTTAAACATCTTATAAAAGGGATGTCAGCTTTGGTATTTTGGGAGAGAAGAAGTTTACAACCTTTTAGGGTTTTGTTTGGCTTTTGGTACTGCCATAATTTTTAATAAAATATCTTTGGCAGAATGGTTTCCTCTCTCATTTAAGGGTTCAAATATTTTTTTTTAATTCACAAAATTCCAATTACTTTTATGTGAATTATTTTGTGGAACCCAATAACATATTTTTCTTTTGTTCATCTCTCGTGGAGTGCGTCTCTACACCGCATGGCTACGTGTGATTGAGGATCTTGCTGTGTGAAGATTCTTTGCTGAAGATTGGGCTGCGAGTTCTTAGAGAGTGCTGCGTGTATTCTCTTACTGTGTTCAAGACTGTGAGCCTTTGCAGATTTCTCAATTTAATTGTAAGTTGTATATAAATTCATATCAAAATAAAGGTTTTATCCGGAAGGGTTTTTTTCCTGAAATATGTGTCTCAGCGTATTTATTATATCGCATACTTTATTTATTTATGGGTTGACACACGCGCACTTTAGATGCTTGTTTAGGGGCTGAATTAAACAAGGTTGGATTGGAAACTTACGAATTAATTTAATCGGTATCACACGTTTTACATCTTGGATAATTATATTGTATTGTATTCATTTTATTATTAATTAATTTCTAGTTTATTACAAAATTAGTGACAACAAATTATAGAGCAACCCAAACCAAATAATATTGATGACGGATTAACCGATATATTGTTTCAGGACACACTAACCGATAAAAATTTATGATGACAAACTAACCGATAAAAAATTATAATGACACACTAACCGAGAAAAATTTATGATAAGACATTAATTGATAAAAATTTATAATGGCACACTAATCGATAAAAAATTATAATGACACACTAACCGATAAATATCAAATCACTAGAGTATTCCTCCAATCTTTTCCCTATAAATATACGGTTTCAGTTGGGTATCCCTCCACAAATCTTGTTATACTTCCTTATATCATAAACCTCATAATGCATAACCATGTGTACATGCCTGATGAAGATTCACCATTCTTAACCCATGTTCCCCAAAAAACTCTGTCCGAAGAAAAACTTTCGTATTATAACTGGTCACTACCTAAAAAGGTAGGGCGATGTGATTACCTCTTAACTGGAGGGGCAATTATGATGCACCACGTCGCGAAGAAAAATTGTAAGACTAAATCATCAACATCGGTTATTGTTGAACATGTTTAGGTGGCGTGCATTAATATTGAACTAGTGTTGACTAACCCAGGGATCTACCAAGATCCCCATGGAGGCAGCTGGTTTGGCGAGAAAAGTTTTTTTGAAACATCCCTACTACATTCTATAGACGACATTGATCATGTGATGAAATGGTTAACGCTGACAAAAGTAAATATTTCATGGGATAATCATTTGAAATTACATAGGTTATTTGATAGGCATTGCGATTTGGTGTGTTACTACCATTGGCATTGTTTACCTGTGCCACAAGCAAAATCGGGTAGATTTTGCAAATATCCAAACAAACATAATGAAAATTGTAAACTTTTATTGCAACGCAAAATCGCATAGATGGAGAAAAGGCTAGAGCGGTGGCATGCTAAATATTTAATAAATACTAAACTTGACGATCAAATGTATGCATCGGATTCAGACTTGTCGGATTACAAAGGGGCCGAGTCGGACATGGATTTAGTACATCATCTACCAACCATGTTAATGGGGGATGGGAATGCCTTATGTTGTGCTCTGTTATGGCCTAGGAAATAATTGTATTCACTAGACAAATCAGTCATTACTATATAACTCTCGTTTCTATGTTTATATTTCGAAAATTTTAATATTTATTTTTCTATTTGAAATTTTGTTTAAAATTATAGTTGTTTGTAATCAGTCATTTGTTATAATTATATATGTAATATATAGTGGTACTATTAAATATATAAAGTTAATATATAGTAGTAATAGTAAATATATATAGTGAACATATATAAATGTACTAGTTAATATATATTGAAGTAGTAATTATATAGTTAATATACAGTGGTAATAGTGTGTATATATATATATATAGTAGGAATAGTAAATATATGAAGTGAACATATATAAATGTACTAGTTAATATATATTGTAGTAGTAATTTTATATAGTTAATATATATTAGTAATAGTAAATATATATAGTAGTAGTAGTAGTAGTAGTAGTAGTAGTAGTAGTAGTAGTAGTAGTAAATATATATAGTAGTGGCGCATATTCCAATCCATTAATGGCACACATTCCAATCCATTGTCTGCAGAAGTAATAATTCATGATGAGATATATGAGATCAGTAACTTTTTTTACCTTGAAGCTATTAACTGTCATTGTCATGTATTAACACTTTAGTACAGACTGTATGGCACACAAACCTATAGTCATCTGCATGTATGAGTATATACATTTATAAATAGTATGACAGTTTATGAAATATTATAATACAACTTCTTTCATTTCTTAATTCTTTCGAGTAAAAAAAATCACGAACTACTTCTGTTCTAGTGATGACGGACGAAATCAAATGCTTCAGTATGCTCAATTTAATGATGGCGCATCATCAGATGATTCAGATGAGGGGATGATAATATGCATGGATACTACACATTGGGTTGTTGAACAAATATAATTCGAGATGGAAAAGAACTCGAAACTAGACGTCGAGTGAATCAAAGGAGAGAAAGTGGACACGCCACACTCTAGGAAAATTAATTTGGTGAAAATAAGGTATACAACGAGTATTTCTCCCGAAGGAGATTTAGGATGCGGTATTCTATTTTCAATCGCATCATTTATTCTATTTGTCAGTACGATAACTACTCTGTACAAAATTACGACCCGTGCGATCGTCTTGGTTTAAGCTCACATTAAAACATTATGGGGGCTATATGACTCCTGGCTAACGGAGGATCCCATGACGTATGATCAGAGCAGTACATAATGAGCGAACAACTCTATTAGAAATTTTTATTAGATTTACTGAGACAATTATGGCCATATTATGCCAGCAATCTAACAACAGGCGATGTCACCAGGTTACTTGAATAAAATGAAAGCTGAGGATTTTTAGGAATGCTAAGGAGTATAGATTTCATGTATTGGCGGTGGAAAAACCGCCCCACAGCCTGGCACCCTCAATATAGTGGACGAAAAGAATCGCCAACTATAATTCTAGAAGTGGTTGCCTCATACGACCTCTAGATTTGGAAATCTTTCTTTGTGGTTCCTGGCTGTTGCAACGCTATAAACTTCTTGGATCGATCTAACGTTTTATGATAATTACGCAATGTGACTGCACCTTTGTTAATTACACTATCAATGGAAAGATATACAATATGGGGTATTACGTTGCTGATGGCATATACCCTCCATATGCAACAATCGTTCAAACTTTTAGGAACAAACATGGGCTATCACAAAAACAAAAATTATTTTGCAAGAAACAAGAATCGTGCAGGAAAGATGTTGAAAGTGCTTTTGGTGTAGTACAAGGACGATTTTCTTTCGTGCGCGAGCCTTGTAAATTATGGAATAGGGCATCCTTAGCAACCATAATGAGATCTTGCATTATAAGGAACACCATGATTATTGACGATGAACGTAGAGACAGTCCTTGGTAAAATGAATACGAACAAACTGATCCCACACCTGAAATACTACGGGGGAAAACTAATTTTTACGACTACCTAAAGCGAGATGCTAATGTTAGGGACGCAACTACACATCAACAACTACGAGATGATTTGGTGGAGCACATTTGAAACACCAGCGATGATGACTTGGCGGATTAATGATTATATAGTTTATGTGTATTTTAGGGTTTCTAATAACTTTCTTAGTTCCCTTTTTTACATTGTTCTTTTACGGTGCATCAAAATAATAAAAATATGTAATGTAATTATTTTGAATTGCCTGATTCAATTTAGCATACAATAATACAATAATTGCAACATTTGAATAATATAACATTCAAGTTGATATTACATTTATTATCGTAATCAAATAATGAAAAATTAAACCTGCCACACATTACATAACATCCTAGTCAGCATTGTTTGTACCAGATAGACCGAAATTAGAATTTGACGAGTCGACAAAGTTTGACATAAGTGCAATAATCGTAGCTTCAGTCGGAGCTACCATATTTATGAGGTTGGTGTACCTTTTCACATGGAATTGATGTTGTACCTCATTCATTTTGGTCATATCCAACTCCATGATGTATGACTATTCTCGGCCTAGACGTATAAGTTGCTCTTATTTTTTTGTAATTTGATCATCTCTTTTCATCTCAATGAAAGCATCCATTTTAGAATCAAATTTCATGGCCCGACTTTGCTTCCACTTTTACTTACTTTTAAACATCTCGGTTCATTTTTCGCAATGTTTAAAGACCATCGTGTTACAATTAAGGCTGTCAGAATGCACACTTTGATGGGCATGTTGTTTCTCCCCCTTTATGCCCGGGGGTCTGTACAGTACATCACATACACCCAGACTGTCCTCCGAGTCTAGAGGCGTAGGTTCATCGTTGTTGCACACTATGTTCTTTAAATAAAATTTCAGTAACTCTTTTAAAATTTGGTAACATTTATCAAACATGAATTGTTTGCTCATTTTCACGCGGTATGCTTTGCGGGCCTTTGTAATCACGTCAAACTCGTTATTGCCGCCTCCTACATTCTCTAGCTGGTGAGACAGATTCATAACGTAAATCATTACACTCGACGAAATATGATTGTAACGTGTTGAAAACATGGTCCTCGTACGTTGAATATAAATTTTAGCCATGTTATTGTATTAATTTATAACATAATCTCAAATGTTCCATGTGAGATCGAGTTACCTTCAATACCACGACTCGTATATTTAGCATATATGGTACATAAAATTTCGTTTTCAATAGGAGTCATATTTGGTTGCCTAGAATTACTAGTATTAATGGGATGATATGAAGACATATTGGTCGGTCATTAAAATGTATAAGGAGATGAAACGAATCACTTATATATAATTTTATGGAAGAATTGTGTTGGATGGAAGAAAAAAGAGAGAATTATGGGGCTGAATATAAATTGGTGGGAATTGATGGGAGGGAAGGAGGGTATTATATATGATTATATAGGATAACGTCCGTTATTTTTAAAGTGGTGAAAATGTTTCCTACGAACTTCTAAAGTTCGTAGGAATTGCTATAAACAACAGAAGTTCGTTCCAATTCCTATGAACTTTAGAAGTTCGTAGGAAACAGATGCAAATTCTTTAGCTGTTTTGTATAATTGGATAACCTATGAAAATTGGCTTACAAATTCTCTTCGTTAAACCTCACCAGTCGACTGCACCCAGTTTGTAAATATTTGTAATCTTACAAATTCTCTTGTAGTTTAGTCCCACCATTGTACAAGCTCTAAGATGTTGGGTAACCCCTTGGTAATTAAATCAATTTATGATTTCTCTCTGTCGACATCTTCAGATACTATCTCTCTCTCTCTCTCTTTCTCTCTCTCTCTCTCTCTCTCTCCCTCTCTCTCAAAGCACACCTAATTGACACTACTTTTTAGGTGAACTGTATGTACTGATTTAGTATGATTACACTATTTTCTGGATCCTTCAAATATTAAAGTATTTGATAATTACTTGCTACTGCCTACTACACTATTTATTTATGCATGCTAACTTTTTAAAATAGGAAAAAATATTAATATATCATTCAATTTTGTCATCTTACTTAATGTTTTCTTCATAGATACAGTAAATTAGGTAGGTGGTGTACTGATGAGAGAAGATTGTGGATCAATGATGATGCATTGGTTTGGGATTTCTAGTGGAGGACCTCACACAAGATGAGTTGTGGGATAAGTTATTTGGCCCGGTTCGGGTTGGACAGATGGAGATGTCATCCACCACTTTTGTTGAAACTAACAAATCACCTGCTACCACTTTTGGGCTTGTCGAAGAAGTTGTTCGGCACAGTTTGGGTTAAATGCCACAGATCCAATTAGGGTCCGTTTGGTTAGCTTATTTTTTCGTGGCAAATGTGATTTGCACACACTTATACCCAAAAGTGTGCTTATACCCATAAATGTGGTGTTTGATAGGCATTTTTAGGGAAAGCCAAAATTGCCCAAAATTGCCCATTTTCGTGTGTAAATTTTTCTTTGCTATTTGGGTTGGAAAATTTTGTTAGGAGAATGAGTTGGGACTGATATATTGGGAACTTAGGAACTGATATACCTGCTATTTTAGTGTTGCTGCTATATTGTTTCTGCTTTAGTGTTTCCACTATATGCCTTATACTTTAATGTTGTTGCGATTTAATATTTGTTGTGATTTAATGTTGCTGCTATATACGTGTTATTTAGTATTTAGTATTTAGTATTTACATGTAGTGCTACATTGTTGTTGCTATCATGTTGCTGCTATACATTAGTCCACACATGATTGTTGCTCCTAAACTTTGGTAAATTTTCTATGTGTTTATTATGTTAATTTTGATATTAATTTTGAGTTCTGAAAATTGCTTTTTATTATTTGTAGTTTTATTTTAAATATTATTGTAAAACACACTTCGAAAACATTATCAACGGGCCATTTTAAATTAATTCTGTCCACATTATTTCATCACCATTCAAGTACATTCATTCAATTATAAGAGATTTTGTCCAAATAAACGTGCTATCATCCAAAACAGATTTTGTCCAAATAAATGTCATTTTAAAATGTTTATTCAGTTAAAATAAATACAAAAGTATATGAAAGTTAGTATGCCGAACTACACAAAATTATTTTCATCCACATTTAAAGTAGGCATTCGACTTCACTTGCCTCCGAAATTACATTGTTAATCTTGAAAATGAAAAAAATCGTAAGTATGCAGAATTTGTTATAACGCAAAAGTGGAAAATGGCAAAATTTTGCCAAAATTATATTGGCAATTTTTTTTATTTATGAGGATAAATTTTGTCTATCAAACAGTTTGAGTAGGAAAATAAGTGTCTTTCAATAGGCAAAATGTCCCTATCAAACATAAAGAGTTCGCAAATATAGTTTTTTCCAGTGGCAAATAAACCTTATCAAACAACATGAAATTATCTTTGCCACATCAAAATTTCCAGGGGAAATTTTGTCATGCCAACACTTTTGCCCAACGTCAACCCTTATATATTTTAGATTTTTTCTTTTGATGGGTTTTTGGTTTTAGATCCAATTTTTTATTTTGATAGAATTTTGGTCTAAGTTCCAATTTTTGGTCTGAGATTCCATTTTTGGTTTTCACTGGTTTGTTTGTCATTGTTTTTTTCTGCTGAAAATTATTTTTGGTGTATTTTCAAATTTTTATAAAGTTTTATTCTATATTAGTCACAATTTTAAAATAACTTATTTTTTTTAATTTGCAATTTTTTTAGTTAGGACTTTGTTTTTTTTATTTCAAATCCTTTTTTATTAATCGAAAATCTATTTTTTTATTTACCAAAAATCTATTTTTTTGTAATATGGAAATCATTTTTATTGAAAATATTTTTCATCGCCCAATTGGAGTTCAGAGCGAAGATAAAAATTGTAACAAACTACTCGTATGATTTATTAATAGCGGTAAGACTTTATTTTCAGTCTTAAAATATCTATGTTTTCATACTATGGATTTTGAGAATATATGTTATCCCCTTCCCAATCGTCTCGAGGTCATTCATTTTTCTCATTTTATAAGACATCTGATCATTCATTATTCGTTGATGAATTACGTCAACACTGTGAGGAGAATTAGTTTACAGTGCAACAAAACTTCTACATTGGTTTGTGCATTTTTTATTTCTGAATTCAATTTTTTTCCTTGTTCAAAATTAGGTTTTCAAAAACTTGAGTTTCATTTCTTTTGGATTGAAATAAGATTTTATGATTTCTTTCATTAGAAATCAGTCTATCTATGATATTTATAGCTTTGTGCACCTGTGAATGGGTAAACATATAGTGTTCTTTGGAGTTTGTGATATCCCCCATACATGTTTATTATTATGCAGGTTTATTTTTCTCATTTTATAAGATATCTTATTATTATGTGTATCATAATAAGATTCTTTGCTATGCGAGTCTCTCAATTTGGTGCACAAATTTGATTATACAATTTTTTTAGTATTGAACATTGAACATCTGTAAAAAAAAACACCCACAAAATTTTTTTATTCTTTGAATGTGATTATGTTGTTGAGTTGCTAATATAAATAGTACTAATATATTTTTTTATTTGTTTCTTGACATAATAAAAAAATTAGTGATTTTTTTTAAAACTTTATGAAAGGGTTAAAGTTATATTTAATCATTGCAAGTGAAGTTACTATTTCATGTTAAATACAAATCGGGTGTAGCATGTAGCATACGAATAATAGAATGATCCATACTGCTAAGTTACTAGCCCATGCGTGTTGAAAGTCCGACATGCGAAGACTTTAATACGAAGGACAATCACAAGGCTCAATGCAAAAAAAAAGGTCTAGACATATGCATACTTAGAAGGATAATTTAATTTTATTAAGCATGTGTAACACCCCGTATTTTTAGAGAACTTAAATTATTATGTGATTAATTATTATTGTGGGATTAATTAAATTCATATGCGAGAATTAATTGGTAATTAATCCGAATTTTAAAATAAATATTAACTACAGTGACAAGGGTTAATACTTATTAATGAGAATTATTGAATATTACCGAGTGAATAAGTAATATGGAATTTTTGAATCTGATAAATTGTCGAGAGTGAAATATACGATAGTTTGGTATATTAAGTCGGGACACGCGTGTGAGTCGTGTCGGGACTAATTGAATGGAATATAAAGGTAAATTATTTTTAAGTAACTCATATGGTAATTTCGAGTGCGCCATTGAGTCCGAGAGGGTCGAGATAGTCAGAAAACACTACCCGGGTATTTTATTTAGACTCCGGGAGATTTTATGCCAAACCGGCACCCCATAGGTGTAATTTTGTAATTTTAATTTTTGAAGAAATTAAATGGACAAAAATTGGGAGTTTATTATATCAGTCACGAGAGGTTCATTAGGGTTAAGATATACAAAAGTAAGGAATGACCATAGAGTGTGTGAGGGAGAACAAATTCCAATAAGGAAGGCCCGATTAACATCACTTTGCATAACCACCACCACCATCGTGTAGATCGGGACAAGAGGAACACACCCATACCAACAACATTAAGAAATCAGACGGCTGATTCGAAGCAAGTGTTTATTACTTGCTCCTTTTTAGCAATAATTTTGTTTATGTTAGAGTAGATAAATTATCCCACTAATATTATGATAATTATGATGAAAAATAAAGGGTTTCTTGCATATTATAGGCCCGAGATGTTGACAATTGATATACCCATGTAGATAGGTTTTAATCACGAATTTTGATGTGTATTGACGATTAAAAATCTAGGAAATTATTGATTGAAACTCAGAATTTAAGAGTTAGGGTTCTTATACAATTAAATTGGAGATTTCATATATTCTCGAGGATTGATGATGAATTACTGATCCTAGGGTCTTAGAATTATTGTATATACAGTGTGTTATTGTTTGAGTTTGATGATGAGACGATGGGAGAAAATCTATAGAGGTTTTGGGGATAAAAATGGTGGAAAATGCAGAATTCTAGGCAGGAAGACGAGACAGTGCGTGTCGTGCAATGTCGCGCGTAGTCGTTTGATCGAGATAGATATCTTGCGCGAAGTTGCTCAAGCGGCACGTGGCAGTCGTTCAAACAACATTGCCATCTGGTTCGAGCAACGAGGTAAATTTCTGGGAATTTTCTTAGGGTCCAGTTTTTGAATTTTCAGTTTATTGGAGTGCGAGAAACTGTCAGTTAACAAATTTAAAATGAGTCAGGTTTACGAGAAAGGGTGTGACATTTATACTTTAAATATTTCGAAAAGAAGATTTACCTTGGAGATTACGAGAGAGTTATGGTAATCTAATAATATTATACGATACGTAACAGTGAGAATAAAATACGTATGGTGTGTATGCAATTAGGTTGGGAGAATACCTATAAATTTTAATAGGATGTGTGTATGCCTATTATTTGATATTTTTCTTAAGTTCACTAATGGGCGATAACCCGAAGGTGCAAGCTAAGGTTGTTTAATACACTAAAGGGTGATAACCCGGGGGTGCAAATTTATTTATTAAGTGCACTAATGGGTGATAATCCGGGGGTGCAAGAATATTTTATTGAGTGCGCTTATGGGTGATAACCCGGGGGTGCAGGGATATTTTTATAAGTGCACTAATGGGTGACAACCCGGGGGTACATGATCATTTAATTTATATCACTAATGGGGATTAAACTGGGGGTGCAGGACTGAAATATATATGTATAGGGATGTTAGGATTATATACATATATGTGTATTTATGAGATATTATACTAAGAGAAACGAGTAGTTATAGAAACAATGACAAATGAAACAATCTTAATGAGATAAAGATTCAATTACTCTAAGAGTGAATATGAAAGGTAGTAAAATGGGATAGACTAATTATGGGGTATTGTATGGGAGATACGAGAATACTACTGTTGAATGTAGATAGTGTTATGTGACTTTGAACTAGTTAACTTGGGTAGAATTACTAGTACTAGATAGAAGATGCAATAGGAGTGAACAATACAAGAGAGGTGAGAACTTCATGTGAGAGTGCGAATCTAACATGCACATAATACTTGCTTTAAGGTAGTTTTATATACTTACTAAAATATATTTTTACACATCAGGCTCTGACCCGTCTCTTGCATCTCTTTTTTCTCTTGCTATATATATATATGAATTACATCACGTGCTCAGCCGCAGGAACACCAGATTTAGAGACTTGGATTGCTTTGTGTGCTACGACTATGTGGAAGCGTATATCTTTGCATTAGACAATCCTATAATTTCTCTCAGTTTATCTAGACTTTTCATCTAGGGCATGTGTCGCCCATTCCTTAGACATTTTATCAGAGATTGTATATAATTTACTTTCTATTAATTTTAGTTGCATTTAGTTTTACTATAGATCTGTGGTTTAGGGTTTTGAACTGGAATGTTTTATCCAGTTGTATTTATTTTAGTACGTGATTCATATTTATTATTTATTTTATTCAGTTGAATGGTGAATGGATTATATTTAAATTCTTGGACTTTATAAATATAATTTTTGGTTACAATTTAAAAAGGGAAGTATTTTGGGACTAGCTTAATTTATATTATGTGATTATTAAAGTTAATGTTTTCGACAGTGATGGTAAGAATGGACCAAACTAACATTCCATTTTAAAATTTTATAAATGACTGATCACCCGGTATTTAATTGGGCGGGGTGTCACAATATGAAGGACTTACTTAACATCAACAATTAATTTTTAAAGATGAAAAATCTTGATAATTTGGACATAAATTATTTCAACAAGATGTTTTCAATACAACTTCTTTGAAAATAATTTTTAACAATAAGTTTATATGTTTCGTTTAGTTTACATAACTAAATATCATGTACACTATTAATTACCTTAAAATGTTTAAAGTTTAAAATCATGTAATTTGGTCAATTTCTCCTTCCCTATTTTGTTGATCTATCATTGAGCTCTGAATTTTCATTTGCAAATCCACCTTATTTTGAAGGTGAATTATCTTCTATGGTTGTAATAAGAACCCATTTGCTACACTGTTTAGTCTTCAAATATATATTTTTCCATTTGTGGTTTAAAGTAATATATTAGTCCTGCTAAGTATTGTGTTTTCTATTGCTAATGAGATACCGTAATGCATATGCTACAATGTCTACCAATATTGCTTAACCATGCATTAATTTAACTTTTTCATATGTTAATGGTGCCATATTTTTTAGATATAAATAACCCATTTCTTCTGTAGGAATTATAATGACTAGGTCTTCCCACATATGCTTTCTTAATCAACACTTTTTAAAAAAAATAAGAAATAAAAGCACTTAAATAACGTTGTATATTCGAAGATTTATTTTCGTGAATGCAGAAGAATATAATATATTTTTACTTCCATCTTAAGTAGAGAAGTTAAAACGTACCACTTATTTACATTCATGACACTAATAATTATAATTTAAAATCCAAAGTTAATAATTCTAACTTTAATGATCATAAATACATATTTTGTTTGTTATAATGACTCAATTCAGAAGAACCATATAACATGTACTAGATATGGAGATAAACGAAAGTCATAGAATATGGAGAAGACTTAAGTTATTTGCATTTTTGAGTTATGTTATGTTGTACGATACTATAGTTCCTTACATTCATTACCTTATAATTATTTCAATTCACATGCATTTCCTATCAGATTACTCAAATTTACATGTTTGTAGTTATGGCTACGATCATTTTTTAAAATACTAATCAAAATTACAAATTAGAATAATGTATTTATGAACGCATTACACACGTTCGTGCATCACACGGGTCACCCCTATTTAGTAGTAACTTGCAAAAGACTCGAAAACTTCAATCTTAAATGCTCTGATTTTGGAGTTGTTTAAATAAACTAAATATAGGTGTCCACATATGGCACATCAAACCCATAACTTCCAAATACCTGTTCATGTAAAATTCCATGCCTCACACCTTCTTATAAATGTAACCTATTTTCTATAACTAACTCAAACAAACCAATTACAAACTGCATACTTCCAGGCACGCATGAGGGTGAAATTATATTTTTTTAAATGAGGGTGTATTGCAAATTATGTCATAAAAGAGGGGAGGAAACTCAAAATAACCCTTTCTTTTTAGTTATTAGGATTTTATAACTATGTTTTGTTCTACGATAATATGATTCTTAACATTCATTAAGTCATATTCATTTCAATTAATGTGCATTTACTCACCATATTACTTATATTTACACGTTCATGGTTATGGACACGATCATTTTTTTAAATAGTAATCAAAATTATATTTAAATTAGATATTAATATAGTATATTACAAAAAGTGTTACACCCAACCGTGCATCGCACAAGTCACCACTAATATATATATATATGTCTGTGTGTGTGTGTATGTGTGTGTAATATTATAAGATTTTCATATATACGATATTAGTTTAAGTCTTTTCTAGAATTTAATCCACATTATTAATTGATACATCTTTAGGATTATATGTTATTGTGTTTCCTTGTCACGTGCTTTTTTTTAGCTACAGTTAACAATGCATGATATGATTATTAACTAAATGTTCACATTTTCTTCATATTATGCTCTTTAGCCTTTATTCCCGAACAAAAAAGGGAGAGAAAGATTAGACTAAGGGGGAGGGAATTCATATGCTGGGAGAGTATTTTGGACTAATAATGTTACATGATTTTTTATTCTTTGTACATTTAGAGGGTGTGTTAAGTGTCCACGTATAAGGTTCAAAGCATTAACGCGGTAATGCTTCACAAATGCAAAAATTCGTAAGTGATATAGTTGGTCAATTATTTGTAGTATCTTTTAACCTTTTGGGGTTTGGGGATTGGGCATTATAACGTGATGACCTAGCTTTGTTTTTTGATTTTATCCCGGAGTATCCAAAGGGTGATATTTTTAAGGCCAAGTTGGCTTTATTCCAATCATAAGTTAAGTTTGTTTGTGTATGTACTTTTATCCTATGCATTAAAGACTTTAAGCGACCCTTCAAAAGTGACATCAAATTCATGTTGATATTATGTTTTCATCCTTGGGATCCTTTAAAGGTATAACTGAATTAATATTTTGATCCTGAAAGTTTTAAATGGTTGTTTTATTTTTTAGAGGGGCCACTTTTTCAAAAATTAAAATTTGAAAAATATTTTCATTTTTTAAAGTCGTTATAACGAGTTTGCTTTCTCATCCTAACGAAATTCACATTCTAGTTTGAATGAGATATGCATCTGGTTCAAATGGAAATGGTATCTCATTCAAATGAGCTCCAAATGACAACATTTTATCTATATTTTCATTTTGTGATTAGAAGCTCAATCAATACTCTTTCTAACGAGTTTGGGGAATTCATTCGAACAATATGATCTCGTTCGAACGAGATGCTATTGTCATTCGAACACAACATCAATCTCATTCAAACGTGATGGTTTTGTGCTTCATTTTGCGTGCGATCAGTTTTTAAGTTTTTCAAATATATAAAGTAGGCAATTATCTAGTTTCGAGTATGGTTTTATTACAAAGAAAATTTTAAGCCTCTAAACACCCTTTTCAACTAGTTTTGAGATTCAAGCATCAATTTGTTAATCTTGGTCAAAGATCTCATTTTTTGAACCCCTAAGAAGATTTACTCTTCGATTATTTTTTGATTTTTGGCATGGTGGATTCCACGTTGCTGATTAACAGACCCTAGTTCAGATCTATGGATACTAAAGCATGGTTGCACTGCATTATGTATCATTGGTGGATTTTCGTGGTTGCTGTGATCTAGGTGAAGGAGAGAATATTGCATCAGGATATATGAGAATCGAGTTGACGAATAAGTTGGTTTGTCCTCCTGTATAAATCCTTATATCATAGTGGACGTGTGTAAGCTAGTCCGTTCTAAATTTTTCTCATTGTTAGTTTTTATCGTATATCACGGTGTTGTGTGATTTTTTCTTTACTAGACTTTAATTTAATATTGCATTCTCACATAGTAATTCTTAGGGAAGATATAATGGGGTAAAGATCACGCAAGTCGAATCCACACTTAAATTGGTATAATTGCTCACTTGGTAATTAATTTTTTTATATTAAAAATTGGAATTTCCATTACCGTCTATTTGCATTTTGGAATCCTTTCACTTTGAGATGGGATAAATATTATGCTTGCTCCCTAATCTAGTCATCTTTGCATGAATAGTGATTGCAACGAGTTTTGAGCAACGAGGTATGGACATCTTTTCATTTTTATTTTTATGTTAAATTTATTAAATTGTATAGCCTCTAAATAAATTACTTGGTTATCGAATTAATAAAATTAAGTTATTGAATATAATATTTAATTTAATGAATATAAGCTTCAAAATAGTTAAATCGGTTAGTCGTTTCATAATTTTTTTAATTATGTTACTAAAATATTTATTTGGTTTATTTATAAATCACTATTTAAATTTTAGGTCATCAATGGATATAATATTTTTTTGTGCATTGAGATCCGTACAGACTTGGTGGAATATTATGGTGCCTTTTGGTGAGCGTAGGGCATATATTTACGAATGGGTTTGGATTATAGTTTTTTGCCCCATTATTAACATGCCTTACAGATAGACAGATCGGGGCCTTATTCTGGCACTCATTGGGAGGTGGTGGGACGTCATCTACACGTTAAATTTAGACAGGTGAAATAGGGTTAACACCAATGGACTTCACAAAGATGACGGGGTTGGAAGTGGGTAGGGAGAGATCGTACTGTTCACTAGTGGGGATGAGACATTTTAGTACTCCAGTTAGTAATCCCTTGGGCTCTTTCAGACTAATGTGAGTGCTGTCACGGTCCAACACGCGTATTTCATGAGTAAGAGAAATCTTATCAAGGATGGCGCGTAGCCCGATAATCATATGGGATACATATAGGCATTTATGTTATATAGCATCGGTTATTTATTCTTCACAACTGGAAATAGTGGTATTAGACTTAGTTGGTTGGTGTTGTTGATTCACCTAGAGTGGTTGGTTGATTTTGACTAAGACAGCTCCATCATATCTCATCATTATATTGGAATAGATGTGACGTGTTGTAGGCTAACTGACAAGGAAATAATCATGGTAAGTCACTGGCGAACGAGCTGACCTTGATCATTTAGGTAAATTAATTTCATTTAGTTAGTTATATTAACTTATTTTCATTCATATAATTTCAATTAACTAATCGTTATGATAAATTTCTTTTACATTTTTGGTGCTTTGAGTACTTTCAATGCATTTAACTTTTGTTGATTGAGGAGTATGCTAACGATGATAATTTTTTGAGCATTCAACGAGGGGGGGGGGGGGGGGGAAATACATATTATGGGTTAGGTACACTACAACCTCCTTATGGACCGTGGCCAACTAGAGATTATGGGATTCGAAGTTAAGGTGTGGTAATCATGGTTGCATAACCAGCAAATTGACAGGGATAAGATGGTCCAGTCCCACATCACGACGAGGAAAATGGATATTTATCGATCAAGGATGGTATTCATGTATGGGTTATAGGGGACTAGTATCGATCTCATCATAATGGATTTCCAGTGGTCCCATTCTCTCCTCTGATCAACATGGCAGGCCATCAAATCCAACCTGAGAAAATCGCATACTATTGAGACCTCATAATCTTCCCCTGCCCTCAATTACATGGATATGCATTTGGACTATGACACGTGGTGGAGGGAGTATATATATATATATATATATATATATATATATATAGGTCATTGGTACAATACGTGTATAGAGTGGGTAATGCCGATGCCATACACATTTATAACATATAGCTGGATCACTAAGTCCCCTATGCTGGGGAGAATCACCATGCCTTGAGAGAGTACATTACTATCATGCCACAACCACATCAGGTCGATGAGGGTCTCTTGAGGAATGTTTGGTGAGCACGCATGGGAATGATGAATACATCTCCTTAACCCAATGCCCTTAGGAGGTTGCCTTAGGTATTATTCTAGATATGAACTAACCATCTCAAGTAATATTTGATATATTTTGACTAATCACGTTTTACTTCTACTTCATTATTATTTTGACATGTATTAATTTATTTCGTTAACACAAGATGAATACCAGAGGTATTTGCGCGAGTATGTCATGCATGGGCAGAGTTTGAGAGGGGGATGTATAGTTAGATTGCAAGACTTTTCTGCCATGCATATTAACCTTGAGCTAATACGAATGGAGCATGATGTCCATCAACAATGGTATGATATGGAAGGAGACGAGACCCATAATGAGTCAGAGTAATCATCCCGTCTGAGACGGTGTAGACCACGCTATAATAGTGAATGTAGTGCTTCCTAGTTTAATTATGTTACTTTTGAATTTAAGTTTGTGAGATGAATAATTTCTTTATGAATATTATCTTGACATTTTGATATTTTGGTTTGATGTATTTTATTCGTCTAATATTATCTCTTTGTTTCATTCGTATGAATTTATCATTTAATGAAAGACGCATTCAAATTGAACTTAAATAATAGTATAATTATAAATAAATAAATGAAATTAGAAAGTCTTCTCACGATATTCCAGTTTCCACGCGCGTGCTTCCTGCGACAACTAATTTATCGTGCCATCTACTATTTCCCTTCCCAAGGGGAAGCAGAATCATTAGCATTTTGCTACTGATTTGGCTCCATGGGACAAAAATATTAGTTTGCAACTTGCTCTCGAGAGCCAAAATCACAAAATGGATGAGAAATAACAAATTGAAAATATATTGATGGCTCTGGAGAGGGTCTTAGGAAGACAGACATTTAACAAATGAGCATGGCAAAAGTTTCTACAATTTATTTAATCAGGATAAGGACAAATTCAGACCTTATTAGTATTTGTATTTTTAAGGGTCCTTAATGGTATCTTACGAACACTATATTTTTAATTATTTGACACTAAATCATTTTACTATGAATTATTCTTTTATATAAATACATCTATGGTATATTTATAAGACTAAAATATAGAGGATTATTTAGCCTTTGACACCCATTAATTTTTTCGGTTTACACATTAATACCCGATCTTTTCACTTACATAAGGTTGACCTCCAATTTGGACAATGTGACAACCCGCTCAAACTAATAACGGGTGGCCAACCCTATACTACATTAAATCAGGTATCTCAGATGGGTCAGTCTCAACATCAACTGACAACACTAAATAATATTAGCCTAACTACCCAAAACTATTAAAAGAAGATGCCAAAAATTTAAAACTTTTTATTTCACACCAATTTAAAACCAACCATGCAACCAATAACCAATAATATTACATCTAACTACGATGAGGGAAACACATATGCTCTAAATGCACAAAAGAGTATAACAAAATGTACAAAGTATAATACCCGAATATGCTATCGGGTCACATACAATACAATAATCAGAGAGAGAGGATATAAAAGTGTTAATCTACAATACTTGGGTATAAACCCGATATACAAACTGAATCCTAATCTAGATGTTTAAAAGATAGGAATCGACTAAAACAAAGTATCGCAACAGTCTGCTACTGCCACAGCTCCACGAATACCCTAGATGGATAACATCAATGGCATCCTTGCAGAGCAACACCTAAAGTAATGCAATATATATACATAGTAGGAGAAAATATAAACAGGTCGGATCCCGAGGTGAAATTTTTTTTATAGCAAGTGCATTAAAATGCATAATAATTATAAATGCATTATGACATGATTTAATGGAGTCGCGCTCTACATAATAATGCAACTCTCCTCTCAACTAAAGTACGCATCTAAACGTATGCATGTAATCTCCAAATAAATGTCCAAGTATAATTAGGCAAATAAATCTAACTAAATACCAATATAAATATTCATTTAAAATCATCTAACTTATCTCGCAATTTACCGCTATCTAAATTTCCATCTAAATCGTATACTTTAACTTTTAATGTTATAGTTCTCTTTTTATTTGTTCACTTACTTAATATATAAAGTTTACGTAAACATCCTCTAATCTAACATAAAATATACATAAACATTCTCTTTACTAGAATTTCCTGTATTCTAGTTATACCATCAACATACATATAATTATATATGAGTTATTAGCAACCAAATGCTAAGGACTAAACTTCTCACAATTCTCAATAATGCACTGTGTTTCGTGCGTGGGACGTCTCACAAAGCGAAATCCAAACAAGGAACCCCCCCGTTACACTACTCCTTGACAGTATTGATTTTCGAGATTCATTATGCCCTCAATGCGTGATGCATGTAACCCAAATTCTTATTATTCAATTAATTAATTTATTATTCCCAATTCTCAACAGTGCATTGCGGTTCTTGCGTGGTACGTCTCGCAAAGTGAAATCCAAACAAGGAAACCCCCCGATACACTACTTCTGGCACTGTCGATCATCGAGATGTATATACTTTATATATACGAGCATCAAGGACTAACTTCTCCTCACTCCTAACATTACACCGCGTTTCGTGCGTGGGACGTCTCGCAAAGCGAAATCCAAACAAGGAACCCCCCCCCCCCGATACACTACTTCTTGTCAATGTTGGTCGTTGAGATCCATTATGCCCTCGATACCCAAGTACCAAGAACAACCATAATATAATAATCATCAAAACGAGCTATAACTCAAGGACGCAGGTTCTCAATGTTATCATCTTCTAGTGCCCGGCTCACGTAGCATACTGTGGACCACCTGTAGGACTAAATGACACCTACGATATGATCAACTCACACATACAATGTCCGGGAAGCGATCATAATTCCTAAGCGGTCAAACGATAAATACACATACCCTCGACTTCTCACTCCAAAAATATAATGCAAATCACATATCAACACAATGGACGACTATGACCTGGGGAATATCCACACACTGCTCATCGAGCCAGGGTGCTCACCCTCATCGCGCAACTTCCCAATGATAGCAAGGAGGGGGTATGCTTCACTATAATATATATATATATATATATATATATATATATATATATATATATATCATTCACATAAGATATACATACATCATCACATCATACAAAGATATACCATCATATAAGGTATACCTATCACATTATTTACATATCCGTATTGCGCTCTTAGGCGTAAATGAAATAATGTCATTATTTAATATATTTCTCCCTCTTGATATACTAATCGTTAATTCTCACACATCTTTCCCACTTAGTATACACTATACTATTTCTCACTTGAAGTTTTTACATCACTTCTGATTATGAATTGTCTCTCAATTCTAATTATGTTAAGGATATTCTCTATCCTAATGCATCTCGATTATCATTTCTCATTGTGTAAGACATCTCCCATATTAAACATCATTAAGGATATTATCTGTATGCACATTTATTAGCGTTTAATTATTCTCAATCCATAATATGGTTCAATCAATCATATGAACCTTTAACGGTATCCCATTTGGGATTTGATTCTAAAATCCAATATCACTAAGTGCGTTCTCACTCTTTCAAATATTTTCATAATTATTTCCAAATTGAAATCTCAATGGTAGAGGGCTTCCCCACTTAGAATATACAGTATTCTCTAATCGTTGTTTCTCAAATTAAGTCCATATGTACCAAACATTATCCTATGAGGGAACTCCCAAAAAGCATCCAAAACACTCTTCCCTCAACTCCTATAGCGGTTCCCAATCGATAACCTCAAACGAAACGAAATGAAATTCTCCCTAGAAAAACATCCCCCCAAAAGCCCTGTTTCCGAATCGATTCGGGACAAATTCGAATCGATTCGGTCCTGCGAATCGATTCGGGTCCTAAGACCCAGGACTCTGTATCAGGCCGGATAGATTCGGATGGGGTCTGAATCGATTCGGTCACTCAGACCTGGGCACCTGCATATTTTCGAATCGATTCAGTAAGGGGTAATCGATTCGGCTCCTCAGAAATCTCGAAAATGGCTACTTTTTATTAAGCCAAAAATCCCCAAAATTCATTTTAATCATCTTCTACTCATTTATCTTCAACCAATCACATATATAGTGTTAAAATTCATCCAAGCATACATTTAACCTAATTTCTAACATAAAATCCATTATCTACACAACAAATCTAAGATTTTACCCAAAAGTTAGGTTTTGACAACTAAACCTGAAACCCGTGAATTAAATCCACAAATCATGAAATAAATGGTACACAACAATTATTTAGCAAGTTTAATCACTTGCCTCAAGTTCGTAGGGTCTGATTCGTCCTCGAGATCGCGTATTGACCGAAAAATCCACTTTCTCTCTCTTTCTCTTTCTCTTCTTCTTTCTTCTTCTTCTCTCTTTCTTTCTTTCTTTCTATTTCTCTTTCTCTCTAAGGATAATTATTTCTCTCATAGGCTTAATAGACCTTGTCTCCCAAGATACACAACTTTGAATGATAATACACACTTTAAATGACTTGGTAACTTTAATTCAAGCCAAATGAACTTAAAATATTTTGGAACCAAAATAGACCTCAAGTACAGTCATTTTGACTATCTTGACCCTTCAATAAACAACTACACCCTCAGAATTGCCATTTGAAACACTTTCTAACAACTTCAAATTTTGACCTCAAATGCCAATTTAATAATTCTCCAAATAAAATGATATTTATTTCTCCCAAAATAAATAAATTATCGTCTCTAAAGTCTCGGTTTGTTACAAACTTACCCACTTACAAGAATTTCGTCCTCGAAATTTAGCTAAGCCTAATACTGCAAAGCTCAACTAGTTCCTACTACACTCATCCTCACTAATCCTATACTCAAACCTATAACTTCCCACGACGAATTTATTATAATTCATTTTAAGTTTTATAAAACTAATTTTAACAACTAGGGCATCCATACACCCTTTATTCGAGCTTTACTCGTACCAATCAAATGAGGCTTCATTTGCCTCCAAAGTTCCATAATTCTAAAGATATAAATTATACTAGAATATTAATAGTGTAAAAATTTTGAATGGTCCAAATAAATAACTCCTCTCAATTCCTGACATTCGCCACTTTCATGCGGGGGAGGTCTCGCAAGCGAAATCCAAACAAGGAACTCTACCAATACACTAATATGTAGCGACGTCGGGGATTGAGAGTTTGTTAAATCAGGACTAGAGTTTAAAAATATTTTTGTGTAAATAATTTTGAGATGGCACAAAGGCCTATAAAAAGTTTTATTTTGAAAACAGTTTATTTTAAAAAAAAAGTTTATGTCTTACGATACATATATAAAATGCCTTATGCCCATAACACATGGTCTTTACAATCGTCACACACATAACAACATACAACTCACAAAAATTAGCATAATTATGAGCTAAACTTTCCTGCGTCCCAATAACCCACAAATTCTTTACTCTTTTCAGTAATAACATCTTATATCATATTAATATATTGCCATTCATTAGGCTCATCCATAGCTGGAATACAACAATTATATAAGTCTAATCATGACTATATAAAAATAAGTAGCTTTATCATTACTATTTAACACAAAACAACAATTCATACATTTATAACAAGATTATAGCTCTCTATGAGAACATCACAAAATAATCTATTATATCGAAGGATAATAACATAAGAGCCTAACTCGGTCAAAATTCCCTTTCGGGTCATTCAATACACAATAGGGTTATAGCACTACCGTCTCAAAACAATCTCCCTTATGATATCCAAAACATCATATATTAATATTCCTATTCACAAAGTAAAGTAACTTACGTTATCCATCTCTAGTCCGATTTTCCTTCCTCATAATTGGGCTCCCACACAAGGTCCCCTGGTCTAAAATGACCTCGAATTTGCTGTAGGGGTTGCACTTCCAAAACTTCATCAAAACGTGGTCCTTTACCTCTTTTAGGACAATACCTCTTTCGATGACCTATTTCTCTACAAAAGAAACATCTACCCGTAAATTCTCTCGACCCACCTGGAGGAACAAAATGCCGTTGCGACTCTCTATAGTCCGACTTATTCCCTCTGGCATTACTGGCATTAGCTTCGCCAAACCTACTTGATGAACCCGAATCTCTAAAGTTCTTACCCTTTTGCGAAGAAAGACGACATTCATGACACTTCAACAGTGCCGCATTCACTACCTCGACCAAAGTCACTAACACTGGGCCCTTTAACAAATGATGCCGAATTCTCCAATCTAACCCTCGTATGAACTTCAATATATGCTCATCTTTCATGTTCACCTCATCAGGTACTAATTTCGCTCATAAAAAAAAAATTTCTTCATATTCTGCCACTGTCCTATTTCCTTGAAACACATCCATTAATTTCCTCCTCGTTTCCTTTTGAATGGGGGAAGGAAAATACCTTCTATCAAAGAGTTCCCAAAAATCTGTTATAGGAAAAGTATGTCTCTGTTCAGATGTGGTGACAAACTCCAACCATTGGAGAGCTGGACCCGTTAACTTAAAGGTGGCAAAAAATTTCTTTTGCACCTCACTACACTCAACCATACGCAGGTGCCTCTGCATACTATTCTTTCATTGACTTGCAGCCATTGCATAAACTCCCCTTGAAAACTCTAGAGGATGACCCTTACTAAAATCTTCTTTCGCTCTTTCCCACCAAGATGCTCGTGAATGGGTTTGGGCTCCTTGAACAGAAGATTGTTGCTCTATCGTAGAAATAACAGCAGTCACTGGGTGTGCCACAATATTGGAAACTTCATTTGGAGTTATAGTCCTGGGAGATAATTGGGGTTCCACATTCTCAGCCCCCTTTGTTTTCCGTGACTGAATGACCTCTTTTCGGTGGCATATGAAACAAGAACAGTTGTATCAGAAGGCCTTTAGAATGTTTTCTCATCACAGAAGAAATATGGACGTGTGAATACAACATTCCTAATAATAAGGCTCTACATCAAGAACGCTTACGAAAGATAGTAGTAACCCACACAGATTCTAAAGACACTAGAACCTGATGCTCTGATACCACCTGTGACAACCCGCTCAAAATAATAACGGGTGGCCAACCCTATACTACATTAAATCAGGTATCTCAGACGGCTCAGTCTCAACATCAACTGACAACACTAAATAATATAAGGCTAACTACCTGAAACTATTAAAAGCGGATGCCAAAAATTTAAAACTTTTTATTTAACACTAATTGAAAACCAACCATGCAACCAATAACCAACAATATTACATCTAACTATGATGAGGGAAACACATATCCTCTAAATGCACAAAAGAGTACAACAAAATATACAAAAGTATAATACCCGAATATGCTATCGGGTCACAGACAATACAATAATCTGAGAGAGAGGATATAAAAGTGTTAATCGATAATACTTGGGTATAAATCCGATATACAAACTGAATCCTAATCTAGATGTACAAAAGATAGGAATCGACTAAAACAAAGTGCCGCAACAGTCTGCTACTGCCACAACTACACGAATACACTAGATGGATAACATCAATGGCGTCCTTGCGGAGGAACACCTAAAGTAATAAAGTATATATACATACCAAGAGAAAACATAAACGGGTCAGAGCCCGAGGTGAAAACATTTTCATAGAAAGTGCATTAAAATGCATAATAATTATAAATGCTTGATGACATGATTTAAGGGAGTCGCGCTCTCCATAATAATCCAACTCACCTCTCAACTAAAGCGCGCATCTAAACATATGCACGGGATCTCTAATTAAATGCCCAAGTCTAATTAGGAAAATAAATCTAACTAAATCCCAATATAAATATTCATTTAAAATCATCTAACTTATCTCGCAATTTACCCCTATCTAAGTTTCCATCTAAATCTTATACTTTAACTTTTAATGTTGTAGTTCTCTTTTTATTGGTTCACTTACTTAATATATAAAGTTTAAGTAAACATCCTCTAATCTAACATAAATATAGATAAACATTCTCATTACTAGAAGTTCCTGTATTCTAGTTATACCATCAACATACATATAATTATATATGAGTTATTAGAATCCAAATGCTAAGGACTAAACTTCTCCCAATTCTCAATACTGCACTGCGTTTCGTGCGTGGGACATCTCGCAAAGCGAAATCCAAACAAGGAACCCCCCCGTTACACAACTCCTTGAAAGTATTGATTTTTGAGATTCATTTTGCCCTCAATGCATGATGCATGTAACCCAAATTTTTATTATTCAATTAATTAATTTATTATTCCCAATTCTCAACAGTGCACTACGGTTCGTACGTAGGACGTCTCGCAAAGGGAAACCCAAACAAGGAACCCCCCCGATACACTACTGCTGGCACTGTCGATCGTCGAGATGTATATACTTTATATATATGAGCAACAAGAACTAACTTCTCCTCACTCCCAACATTACACTGCGTTTCGTATGTGGGACATCTCGCAAAGAGAAATCCAAACAAGGAACCCCCCGATACACTACTTCTTGGCAATGTTGGTCGTTGAGGTCCATTATTCCCTCGATACCCAAGTACCAAGCACAACCATAATATAATAACCATCCAAACGAGCTATAACTCGAGGACGCAGGTTCTCAATGCTATCATCTTCTAGTGCCCGGCTCACGTAGCATACTGGGGACCACCTGTAGGACTAAATGACACCTACCTCGTGATCAACTCACACACACAACGTCCGGGAAGCGTTCATAGTTCCTAACCGTTCAAGTGATAACGACACATACCCTCGACTTCCCACTCCCAAAATATAATGCAAATCACATATCAACACAATGGACGACTATGACCTGGGGAATATCCACACACTGCTCACCCTCATCGCGCAACTTCCCAATGATAGCAAGGAGGGGGTATGCTTCACTATAATATATATATATATATATATATATATATATATATATATATATATATATATATATATATATATATATCATTCACATAAGATATACATACATCATCACATCATACAAAGATATACCATCATATAAGGTATACCTATCACATTGTTTACATATTCGTATTGCGCTCTTAGGCGTAAATGAAATAATATCATTATTTAATATATTTCTCTCTCTTGATATACTAATCGTTAATTCTCACACATCTTCCCCACTGAGTATACACTATACTATTTCTCACTTGAAGTTTTCGCATCACTTCTGATTATGAATTGTCTCTCAATTCTATTTATGTTAAGGATATTCTCTATCCTAATGCACCTCGATTAGCATTTCTCATTGTGTGAGACATATCCCAAGTTAATCATCGTTAATGATATTATATGTATGCACATTTATTAGCGTTTAATTATTCTCAATCCATAACATGGTTCAATCAATCATATGAACCTTTAAAGGTATCCCATTTGGGATTTGATTCTAAAATCCAATATCACTAAGCGTGTTCTCACCCTTTCAAATATTTTCATAATTATTTCAAAATAGAAATCTCAATTGTAGTGGTCTTCCCCACTTAGAATATACAATATTATCTAATCGTTGTTTCTCCAATTAAGTCCATATGTCCCAAATAATATCCAATGAGGAAACTCCCTAAAAGCCTTGAAAACACTCTTCCCACAACTCTTATAGAGGTTCCCAATCGATAACCTCGAATGAAATGGAATGAAATTATCCCTAGAAAAACATCCTCCCCAAAAGCCCTGTTTCCGAATTGATTCGGGCCAAATTTGAATCGATTCGCCCCTGCGAATCGATTCGGCTTCCAAGACGAATCGATTTGGGTCCTAAGACCTAGGACTCTGTCTCATGCCGAATCGATTCGGCTGGGGTCCGAATTGATTCGGTCACTCAGACCTGGGCACCTACATATTTCCGAATCGATTCGGTAAGGGGTCGAATCGATTCGGCTCCTTAGAAACCTCGAAAATGGCAATTTTTTATTAAGCCAAAAATCCCCAAAATTCATTTTAATCATCTTCTACTCATTTCTCTTCAACCCAATCACATATATAGTTTTAAAATTCATCCAAGAATACATTTAAATTAATTTCTAACATCAAATCCATTATGTGCACAACAAATCTAAGATTTTAACCAAAAGTTATGTTTTGACAACTAAACCTAAAACCCATGAATTAAATCCACAAATCATGAAATAAATGGTACACAACATTTATTCAGCAAGTTTAATCACGTGCCTCAAGTTCGTGGGGTCTGATTCGTCCTCGAGATCGCGTATTGGCCGAAAAATCCACTTCTTCTCTCTTTCTCTTCTTCTTTCTTCTTCTCTCTTTCTTTCTTTCTTTCTTTCTTTCTATTTCTCTTTCTCTCTAAGGAGAATTGTTTCTCCCGTAGGCTTAATATGCCCTGTCTCCCAAGATACACAACTTTAAATGATAATACACACTTTAAATGACTCAGTAACTTTAATTCGAGCCAAACGAACTTAAAATATTTCGGAACCTAAATAGACCCCAAGTACAGTCATTTTGACTATCTCGACCCTTCCGAAAACAACTACACCCTCAGAATTGCCATTCGAAACACTTTCTAACAACTTCAAATTTTGACCTCAAGTGCCAATTTAATAATTCTCCAAATAAAATGATATTTATTTATCCCAAAATAAATAAATTATCATCTCTAAAGTCTCGGGTGGTTACAAACTTCCCCACTTACAAGAATTTCATCCTCGAAATTTAGCAAAGCCTAATACTCCAAAGCTCAACTAGTTCCTACTACACTCATCCTCACCAATCCTATACTCAAACCTCTAACTTCCCACGACGAATTTATTATAATTCATTTTAAGTTTTATAAAACCAATTTTAACAACTAGGGCGTCCATACACCCGTTATTCGAGCTTTACTCGTACCAATCAAAATGAGGCTTCATTTGCCTCCAAAGTTTCATAATTCTAAAGATATAAATTATACTAGCATATTAATAGTGTAAAAATTTTGAATGGTCCAAAGAAATAACTCCTCTCAATTCCTGACATTCGCCACATTCATGCGGGGGAGGTCTCGCAAGCGGAATCAAAACAAGGAACCCTCCCAATACACTAATATGTAGCGACATCGGGGATTGAGAGTTTGTTAAATCCGGACTAGAGTTTAAAAATATTTTTGTGTAAATAATTTTGAGATGGCCCAAAGGCCTATAGAAAGTTTTATTTTAAAAACAGTTTATTGTTTTTAAAAAAGTTTATGTCTTACGATACATATATAAAATGCCTTATTCCCATAACACAAGGTCTTAACAATCACCATACACATAACAACATACAACTCACAAAAATTCGCTTAATTATGAGCTAAACTTTCCTGCGTCCCAATAATCCACTAATTCTGAACTCTTTTCAGTAATAACATCTTATATCATATTAATATATTGCCATTCATTAGGCTCATTCATAGCTGGAATACAACAATTATATAAGTCTAATCATGACTATATAAAAATAACTAGCTTTATCATTACTACTTAACACATAACAACAATTCTTACATTCATAACCAGATTATAGCTCTCTATGAGCACATCACAAAATAATCTATTCTATCTAAAGATAATAACATAAGTGCCTAACTCGCTCAAAATTCCCTTTCAGGTCATTCAATACACAATAGGGTTATAGCACTTCCCTCTCAAAACGATCTCCTATACGATATCCAAAACTTCATATATTAATATTCCTATTGACAAAGGAAAGTAACTTACATTATCCATCTCTAGTCCGATTGCCCTTCCTCATCATTGGGCTCCCACACAAGGTCCCCTGGTAAAAAATGACCTCGAATCTTCTATAGGGGTTGCACTTCCAAAACGTCATCAAAACGTGGTCCTTTACCTCTTTTAGGACAATCCCTCTTTCTATGACCTATTTCTTTACAAAAGAAACATCTACCCACAAATCCTCTCGACCCACCTGGAGGAACAAAATTCCGCTACGACTCTCTATAGTCCTTCTTATACCGTCTAGAATTACTGGCACTAGCTTCACCAAACCTACTTGATGAACCCGAATCTCTAAAGTTCTTACCCTTTTTCGAACAAAGACGATATTCATGACACTTCAACAGTGCCGCATTCACTACCTCGACGAGTGTCACTAACACTGGGCCCTCTAACAAATGCTGTCGAATTCTCCAATCTAACCCTCGCATGAACTTTGACATACGCTCCTCTTCCGCGTTTACCTCATCAGGTACTAATTTTTCCCAACTAGAAAAATCTTCTTCATATTCTGCCACTGTCCTATTTCCTTGAAACACATCCATCAATTTCCTCCTCGTTTCCTTCTGAATCGGGGAACGAAAATACCTTCTAGCAAAGAGTTCCCAAAAATCTGTTATAGGCAAAGTATGTCTCTGTTCTGATGTGGTGACACACTCCCACAATTGGAGAGCTCGACCCGTTAACTTAAAGGTGGCTAAAAATTTCTTTTGTACCTCACTACACTCAACCATACGGAGGTGCCTCTGCATACTATTTTCCATTGACTTTCATCCATTGCATCAACTCCCCTTAAAAACTATGGAGTATGCCCCTTACTAAAATCTTCTCTCGCTCTTTCCCACCAAGATGGTCCTGAATGGGTTTGGGCTGCTTGAACGGCAGATTGTTGCGCCATCGTAGAAATGGCAGCGGTCACTGCGTGTGCCACAATATTGGCAACTTCATCTGGAGTTATAGTACTGGGAGGCAATCATGGTTCCACATTCTCAGCCCATTTGTTTTCCCTGACTGAATGACCTCTCTTTGGTGGCATCTGAAACAAGAACAATTGTATCAGAACACTTTTCAAATGTTTTCTCATCACAGAAGAAATATGGACGTGTGAATACAACCGTCCTAATAATAAGACCCTACATCAAGAACGCTTACGGAAGATAGCAGTAACCCACACAAATCCTAAAGACACTAGAAACTGATACTCTGATACCACCTGTGACAATCCGCTCAAAATAATAACGGGTGGCCAGCCCTATACTACATTAAATCAGGTATCTCAGATGGCTCAGTCTCAACATCAACTAACAACACTAAATAATATAAGGCTAACTACCTGAAACAATTAAAAGCGGATGCCAAAAATTTAAAACTTTTTATTTAACACTAATTGAAAACCAACCATGCAACCAATAACCAACAATATTACATTTAACTATGATGAGGGAAACACATATGCTCTAAATGCACAAAAGAGTACAACAAAATATACAAAAGTATAATACCCGAATATGCTGTCGGGTCACAGACAATACAATAATCTGAGAGAGAGGATATAAAAGTGTTAATCTACAATACTTGGGTATAAACCCGATATACAAACTGAATCCTAATCTAGATGTACAAAAGATAGGAATCGACTAAAACAAAGTGCCGAAACAGTCTGCTACTGCCACAGCTACACGAATACACTAGATGGATAACATCAATGGCATCCTTGCGGAGGAACACCTAAAGTAATGAAGTATATATACATACCAGGAGAAAACATAAACGGGTCAGAGCCCGAGGTGAAAACATTTTTATAGAAAGTGCATTAAAATGCATAATAATTATAAATGCTTGATGACATGATTTAAGGGAGTCGCGCTCTCCATAATAATCCAACTCACCTCTCAACTAAAGCGCGCATCTAAACATATGCACGGGATCTCCAATTAAATGCCCAAGTCTAATTAGGAAAATAAATCTAACTAAATCCCAATATAAATATTCATTTAAAATCATCTAACTTATCTCGCAATTTACCCCTATCTAAATTTCCATCTAAATCGTATACTTTAACTTTTAATGTTGTAGTTCCTTTTTTATTTGTTCACTTACTTAATATATAAAGTTTAAGTAAACATCCTCTAATATAACATAAATATACATAAACATTCTCATTACTAGAAGTTCCTGTATTCTAGTTATACCATCAACATACATATAATTATATATGAGTTATTAGAATCCAAATGCTAAGGACTAAACTTCTCCCAATTCTCAATACTGCACTGCGTTTCGTGCGTGGGACGTCTCGCAAAGAGAAATCCAAACAAGGACCCCCCCCCCCCCCCCGTTACACAAATCCTTGAAAGTATTGATTTTTCAGATTCATTTTGCCCTCAATGCATGATGCATGTAACCCAAATTCTTATTATTCAATTAATTAATTTATTATTCCCAATTCTCAACAGTGCACTACGGTTCGTACGTGGGACGTCTCGCAAAGGGAAACCCAAACAAGGAACCCCCCCGATACACTACTGCTGGCACTGTCGATCGTCGAGATGTATATACTTTATATATATGAGCATCAAGAACTAACTTCTCCTCACTCCCAACATTACACTGGGTTTCATGCGTGGGACATCTCGCAAAGAGAAATCCAATCAAGGAACCCTCCGATACACTACTTCTTGGCAATGTTGGTCGTTGAGGTCCATTATGCCCTCGATACCCAAGTACCAAGCACAACCATAATATAATAACCATCCAAACGAGCTATAACTCGAGCTCGTTGGTTCTCAATGCTATCATCTTCCAGTGCCTGGCTCACGTAGCATACTTGGGACCACCTGTAGAACTAAACGACAGTTATGTCGTGATCAACTCACACACACAACGTCCGAGAAGCGATCATAGTTCCTAATCGATCAAGTGAGAACGACACATACCCTCGACTTCCCACTCCCAAAATATAATGCAAATCACATATCAACACAATGGACGACTATGACCTGGGGAATATCCACACACTGCTCATCGAGCCAGGGTGCTTACCCTCATTGCGCAACTTCCCAATGATAGCAAAGAGGGGGTATGCTTCACTATAATATATATATATATATATTGATATATCATTCACATAAGATATACATACATCATCACATCATACAAAGATATACCATCATATAAGGTATACCTATCACATTATTTACATATTCGTATTGCGCTCTTAGGTGTAAAAGAAATAATATCATTATTTAATATATTTCTCTCTCTTTATATACTAATCGTCAATTCTCACACATCTTCCCCACTTAGTATACACTATACTATTTCTCACTTGAAGTTTTTGCATCACTTTTGATTATGAACTATCTCTCAATTCTATTTGTGTTAAGGATATTCTCTATCCTAATGCACCTCGATTGGCATTTCTCATTATGTGAGACATCTCCCAAATTAATCATCATTAAGGATATTTCTATATCCGTATGCACAATTATTAGCGTTTAATTATTCTCAATCCATAATATGGTTCAATCAATCATACGAACCTTTAAAGGTATCCCATTTGGGATTTGATTCTAAAATCCAATATCACTAAGCGCGTTCTCACTCTCTCAAATATTTTCATAATTATTTCCAAATAGAAATCTCAATGGTAGTGGGCTTCCCCACTTACAATATACAATATTCTCTAATCGTTGTTTCTCAAATTAAGTTCATATGTCCCAAATAATATCCTATGAGGGAACTCCCTAAAAGCCTCGAAAACACTCTTCCCACAACTCCTATAGAGGTTCGCAATCGATAACCTCGAACGAAATGGAATGAAATTCTCCCTAGAAAAACATCCCCCTAAAAGCCCTGTTTTCGAATCGATTCGGGCCATTTTCGAATCGATTCGGCCCTGCGAATCGATTCGGCCTCCAAGGTGAATCGATTCGGGTCTTAAGACCTGGGACTCTGTCTCAGGCCGAATCGATTCGGCTGGGGTCCGAATCGATTCGGTCACTCAGATCTGGGCACCTGCATATTTCCGAATCGATTCGGTAAGGGGCCGAATGGATTCGGCTCCTCAGAAACCTTGAAAATGGCTACTTTTTATTAAGCCAAAAATCCCTGAAATTCATTTTAATCATCTTCTACTCAAATCTCTTTAACTCAATCACATATATAGTGTTAAAATTCATCCAAGAACACATTTAAACAAATTTCTAACATCAAATCCATTATCTACACAATAAATCTAAGATTTTAACCAAAAGTTAGGTTTTGACAACTAAACCTAAAACCCATTAATTAAATCCACAAATCATGAAATAAATGGTACACAACATTTATTTAGCAAGTTTAATCACGTGCCTCAAGTTCGTAGGGTCTGATTCGTCCTCGAGATCGCGTATTGGCCGAAAAATATACTTCTTCTCTCTTTCTCTTCTTCTTCTTTCTTCTTCTCTCTTTCTTTCTTTCTATTTCTCTTTCTTTCTAAGGAGAATTGTTTCTCCTATAGGCTTAATATGCCCTGTCTCCCAAGATACACAACTTTAAATGATAATACTTACTTTAAATGACTTGGTAACTTAAATTCGAGCCAAACGAACATAAAATATTTCGAAACCTAAATAGACCCCAAGTACAGTCATTTTGACTATCTCGACCCTTTCGGAAACAACTACACCCTTGGAATTGCCATTCGAAACACTTTCTAACAACTGAAAATTTTGACCTCAAATGTCAATTTAATGATTCTCCAAATAAAATGATATTTATTTCTCCCAAAATAAATAAATTATCGTCTCTAAAGTCTCGGGTTGTTACAGACAAAAACCGAAAATTTTGACTTTTGACCTTTAAAAAAGTCAATTTTTCCTATAAGTGTTGGGAGCCAAAGTGTAAATGGACAAATTTGTGAGGGTTGAAGGCTAAATGACTATTATTTTTAATCGTGGCCACTATTTATTAATAAATCTAAATTTATTACAAAATACTAAATATATTACAATTCTTATTATGATATTTTTTAATATAAATATCATAATTTTTTTAATATAGTAACAATACAAATGGGATGAGTTCTAAACAATAGAGCAATATAACACCAACAATTATGTATTAATCTCTGCAAAAATTAAGAATTTTATAAAATACGATTGCTATAATAATAATTTTGGTGTTAATATAAATTTATTACTAAATAAAAAGTTTAATATTCATCTTAAAAATTAGTAACAATGTTAGCGTCGATTGACTAAAACCAAATTCATTCCCATTTTTCAAGTTCAAATTTTGATTTGAATTAACTTAAATGAAGAGAGTTGAGTTGAGATGAAGAAATACTCCTTATTTCTGTATACATTTCATGTTGAACATGAATCTCTTTTTGTACAAAAAGTACACTACCAAGATTATTATCCATATACTCGATCTCTCGGAGATTCAAACAAAATTACAGAAAAACTTACAGGAGAGATGAGCTTGAATCTTCGCTATGCAAAAATAAAAAATAAAAAATTATGCACATCGTCATAGATAAATATTGATACTACCACATGCCCATTAACATTCTTACTGCTTAAAACCTACTAACATTCTTATGTATTCAATTTATATAAGTATCACAATATTTACAATCAGGGAACAAATTTTCCAGCTCAAACTAAAATTCCAAACCATAATATACCAATTTTAACATGTGATCTCTACAAAATTTAAAATAATATTTTTTAAAAGACATAATGAATGAATTTTTTACTGGATAAAATTAAAGAAAAAAAAAAAATTTATTTTCCTTTCTTTTCTGTTAAAACACAAAATAAGACAAACCCAAAAAAATTCTAAAAAAAATGAAAATATTTTGCAAAAAATGAGGATAAATTCAATAATCGGTGAATTTTTTTATTTTTGCTTAATAGATGGCTAGTTTAGGGATTAACAAAAAAGAGACAAAAAATTAACGGTGAACTTATTTGAGCAAGTGGTTCATTTAAAATGGGGGGCAAACTTATATAATGAAAAAGAATGAGTATTGACGGAAAAATCGGACCAATGAGTTAGGGTCACAGGCCATATCACCCAAATAAAACAACAAGTGTGTCATTACCTGAAAACATTAATTTATAGCAAGTTTCTTTTTGTTTTTTTCTTAATTTTGATGTAGTTAGAGTGTTGTAAAACTAAGTATATACATTCTCACTGTAAATCATATATATTTATATAAAAAATTGTATAATGTAATATGAGTGCATGTTGTCCAAAAAAGTAATTTTTTTCTTAGTTTTTATCTAGTGAAGGTGTTGTATATGGATACATTGTGATCGTGGAAATGTAGACATTTAGAAAAAAAGACGTAAATGCATTTTCTTCTGAACTTATAAAGAAATATCTTTTTTTGCTTGTTCTTGTGATTTATTTCTAAATAGTATCGTGACTTGTCAACGGACCCCTTTCGTTTAGTTTACTATTTTTTTTGTTTTCTTGACTGTTAAAATTGATTTAATACAAATAATGTTGAAATAACAATGATTTTGTTATATAAACAATGTTTACCTCATATTACAATTTTTATATGGGTAAAGGGGGTCATTCAAAGAAAAGTCCCTCAATTTTTTTAATTTAACGTTTAGTCCAAGTCATTTTATTTTGTTCAAAATAGTCTTTCACCATGTCAAAATCTCAAATACTATATTTCTTCTCTTATCCTGAACCCTAAAAAAATTGCCAAAAAAATATAGGAGGAACTTTTTAGAACATAAAAAAATTAGGTGGACTAATTTCAAATATAGTTGTTTCATAGGGACAGAACATTAATTGTCCAAATAGGTATGAATAATTTGTAGAAAACACGAGTAACGATCTACTAGTTATAAACTGCAGCTCATCCAATCTCATCATCTTTCTCAATATTCCAATAAAGTCCCTTCTTTCGAAGATAACTCCCATTGGAAATCTAGGTAAATACAACAAATTTCAAACATGTTTGAAAGCAGGGTAGGAAAGGGTTTTTATAGGGATATGAATTGATTTCAAATAGACCTATTTCAAGGAAACCACATTCAATCCAATTGAATTCAGTTTTTCAGTTTTAAAATCCAATATGAACCTCACTAAAGACGGAATCCAATCCAATCCAACTAAAACTGGATTTGAATTAGATCATTTTTTTAGAAATAGTTATGATTCCTCTAATTTATGCCTTATTAAATCATAATTGGATTGTATTTGGATTCAATCCAATAATTCTCTCTCTCTCTCTCTCTCTCTCTCTCTCTCTCTATATATATATATATATATATATATATATATATATATATATATATATATATATATATATATATATATATATATACACACTAGGGTATGCCCGTGCCTAAAGGCACGCTGAAAATTTCTCAAGTACGTAATCGCGAAATGACAAAAATTTCTAAAGTACACAATCATAAAACAGTAAAAATTTCATTCCCCAACAAAACATAGTATAATTTTAAAAAAATGGTCGTAACTTTCAAAGTCATGCTCGTCATGACTCCAACTCGCATGCCTACAACACTTCTTACATGGTCGTAATTTCCAAAGTCGTGCGCATCATAACTTCTAATGTTTACAGGACGATCCATAATGCAAATAGTTTGTATTGGACCTCACATAAATGATACCGTAGCCATAAAATACTAATTTCAATTGAAAATTATTTCTTATAACACCAATGTATCTACGAAGAAACTTAAAGGAAGGTGAAAATTGCATAACATATTTAAGTATACTAATTAATTGATTGGTACACACCTAAATTGCGAAAAAAAGTAGAGAAATTTGAATTGAATCGTAATAAGAGCATTCCATCTTTCATTCCATCACTTCTTAAAGATCCAATTCCATGGTGTAATCATGTCCAAAATTCGTACTCCAATTAGTAGTCAACACATAGCATGCTTGTGCCGAGGGAAAAATAATATATATTGGGATAATCACAAATTGAATTACTAATCATAGCAGGTATGTGTTTCAAATACATTTTTATCTACTATATAAAGAAGCTTGGCCAAGGCATATTTGAGTGAACATTTTTTATACCACCAATCTATATAAACAACTCTCTCTTTCGTATACAACATTTAGTACTTTCTGTTTGGCTTGGCAGAAATATATTTATCTCAAAAGCCTCCAGGGAACAGCTATGCTCTGTGCGAAGAGAGCTAAAGAGGGTAGTGTCTCACTTAACAACAAATGGATTTCATCTAGGCAAGATCCCGCTTAGTTGAAACCTACAGAGCACTCGATTGCAGGCGCGTGAGAGAGCTAAAAACACCTTCCAGAAGGCGAAGGCTTCCAAGCATTCAAGTCTGAACTCGGTGTGACATCCCAGACTGAGCGAATGACGATATACTCGACAGCTAAGACTACGCAGTGCACTTCTAAAGCCTCATTTGAACAAAAAAACTCTTGCGAGACCTAAAAATGAATCCAATAAACACGAATTTCTATAAGAGGAAAATATATTATATGAGAACTCATTTATGAAAATAACAAAAGAAAAATTGTTAGCTACAACGAATTCGGAGAGTTTATAGCACTACATCAATTGACTATGCGCATTTTTCCATCAGGTGTAATAAAATGAGTTCTTCCAGTGTCTCAACCATTTGCCCGTGTGTATCAGATGTCTCAAATCTAATAGAATTATCCACAAAAAAACATTAATGGAGGTTGCAAAGCCTACATCATAAGCTCAAGAATTTTAATAAAAGAAGAGGCCCGAGCATCACTGGAGTGTTTCTGCAGACCATGTCGAGTATATGGTTATCAAGGAGGATAAACAAGCCATACATGAGCTCGATAGATGATGGGGTCTGTGGCCAAAATTATTTGGAATGTCATTTATGTCAAAGGCTTCCACCATTATTGCATTTACTTCAACTTTCATCATTGAATATCTCTCGTATTTGAGAGCCTATCTTGCTGTAATAACCCTCGCTTATGAGACCGTGTTTTATAGTAATTACTTAGTATAGTAATTAGAGACCAGTGTTGGGTTATGATTCGAATGATAAATTCTATGTAGAAAAGTTGATATTTATTATGAGGTTGCATGCATATCATAATTATGGGAATATATTGCTATGTCATGCTTATTAATATCATCTGAATATAAAATGATATTTGGCTTAATTATGAGACGGGAACCTAAATTGAATTTTAAAATGTCCAAATGATAATTTGGAGGTTGCAGTTGATTCCGGAACGTGGGAAATAGTCAAATAATGTACCATATTGTATTTGGTAGTTTTGGGCATTTTTGACTGGTTGTGCTTTAATTATGCTATCGCGTATTATTTTATCGCACTTTTGATTAATTAAGTGGAGCATTTACCTTAAGTCACGATTTATGCCCTAAGTCTTCTAATTTCCCCAAAATCCCTTCCAAAACCTAAGAGAGAAAAGAGAAGAGTGGAGAGAAAGCTTTGGAGATTGAGTGAGAGAGCTTGCTACACCAAGAAAACTGCATATTTGCTGAATCAAGGCAAGTTTCTACTTGCTATTTGTATCTTGAGATAAATGATTTGTTGTGTTAATGGTGTGTTGATTGTAGTTTAGCAAACTTAGGGTTTTATTATGTGTTTGGGTTTTGATTTACTCCCAAAATGATTTTTGAGGTTTTAAGATGATCAATAGCATCTTTGATGTTTTAGAATGTTGGTATATGAGTTTGGTTTGGAGAAATTTGGGTTTGGGTAGAAAATGGAGTCCAAGACTCCATAGCCATTTCTTGGCAAAATCGCAGGCCCGAATCGATTCGGCCCCCTGGGCGAATCGATTCGGTTAGTTCCAGTGCCCAGGTCTTGTTGACCGAACCGATTCGGAATTTATCCGAATCGATTCGGCAGTTATGCAGAAACCAAAATTTTCTGACCGAATCGATTCGGTCTCCCATCCGAATCGATTCGGCTATGATGCAGAACCTCAATTTTCTGGCCGAATCGATTCGGCCAAGGGGGCGAATCGATTCGGTAGCCCTGCATTTTCCAAATTTTTCTTTTTTCATTTTTAACCCCTTTTCTTTAGGATTATTGATTAGGGACCTTCTTAAATGAAGTAAACATAGGGATTAGAGTTCTAGTTGAGTTGGGACGACATCCTAGACTCGAAAGGGTTCATCTAGGATTCATTCAAGGTGGAATTTAAGGTGATGTTTGGGCATCACTTTTGTCTTGTAGTTTTATATCGGTCTAGAATCTATTGAAGTTAATTTGGAGACTCTAGAATTCCATTTCGAGCTAGAATTGACTTGTTGGTTTATATTAAAGCCTAAAAGAGGCCTTGGAGATAACTTTGGAGTCCGAATTCCTTTTGAGGATGCTATGTCGGTACTATGTGTACTTAGTTCGGAATTAGCTTATTCATTTATTTAAAAAATGGGGAAATTGATAAGGTAAATGATAATTTGCTTATTCATGTCATGGAAATTAATAAAATGAAGGATACACACCTCTCTAAATACCATCTTAAGGGAAGTCCGTGCGATAGGTGAAGCCCCCTGGCTATTGAATGCAGGGTGGATATAGTCCTAGGCCATATGAGCGTTTGTTTTATTTTTCTGCGATGGGTAGGAGATATCGGGTGTGGTCTTGACTACCCCGCAGGCATATGGCCGCTTCCCGACGTTTCGATAGGATCCCAGGTTGTCGTATGCTAGGCCCTGGAGGATGATGGTTATTTAGGGGCGCGCCCAGTGGGGAAACCCGGACGGGCGGTCTTAGAATCGTTATATTTGTAATTATGACTATTCTAATTATCGAGTTGGACTCAACGGAACATAAATGCCATAAAGAGCAAACTTATGCCGCAAGGAGCATGTTATTGAGATCAGTGCCATATAGAGCACATGATGATAATCATATTCCCGAATAAGAATGGAAACATGAAGATTGTTATTGAAATGTGATGAAAGATGATAAAGGCTCATAAGCACTTTTAATTCTGTTTTTGTGTGAAACTCACTCTATGTAGTCCTTCACTAGTTTCAATTCCTTATATGCTGTTAACATGATAGACTATCATCCATGCTTAGTTGTGCATCATTATCATACTTGTCATTTATCTATTGATCACATATCCCCGGCCCTGACCGGTTTTCCTTTTCTGGTTGTATATGTATATCTATATTATCCGTTCAGGTGTTCCGCCGCACGGTCGCCCGTAATGACTTTTCCCTTCCGCATGTTTTGAGGAGCCGTGACATTGTGCGGGTTTCACGGGATTTTGAGTAGACGCCTCTGTTTATACTTCTAGTTATGTTCAGTTCATTCGGGCATGTTGCCCAAACTGTTGTAAATGTATAATGAATTTATTATGTAACACTTGATGCTATAAGTATGTTGTATGGATGGTATTGACCGAAGCTTTATTCGGTCCTTTGTATCTTTCGGGATTTCTTATATGCGCTTGTGGGGGTTTCCACCCTCTATTTCTATTATGGGTTGTTGAAAATGTTTTTCTTTTTATTTCAAATCAAAGTTTTTGATAACCCGTTTTCTGGAATATAGAGTGGTTATTCCTTATTCTTTGTGTATTGTTGGGATGCTGAGGATGATATTATCCATGATTTCCTATTTAATCGGGGTATAGGGCTGGCCACCCTTTATTTCGGATAGCGGGTTGTCACACTTGCTTCACTCTAAGCGCTTTCAAAATATATTTTCACATCCCCAACCCTCAATAGATTACGCCATGTATAAGCCTATTATCCGAATAACCTGTTAAATGATTAGATAAAAAATATCACAATGAATGTACAGAAGTCATTAATAAGATTACAGTGATTATATATTTTAAATAAGCATAAGCCAATTGTTTGTATTAATGATCAGATTATAATATATATATATATATATATATATATATATATATATATATATATATATATAATGTTTTTAAAAATGAAAACCTCTGTTATAAAATTTCTTAGCATTACCACTGAACATATATGATGATCAGATCCCATGTTTGAAATTTATAAAGTAATAAAAATGATATGAAAAAGGAGGTCTAGCATATGTAAGCTGTATGTGCATAGCTTATACCGTGTTTCGATGACATGCAAAAAAAGAGGAATCTTTCAAGTGGTGAGGGTCAAAACCTTGAAAATTATATAAAAATTCGATCAATGCCAAAAAAAATGAAAAACATTGACTAGGCAGACCAGAACTCACAAAACCAACATTACTGGTGCTTTTTCCAACCACCATACCTGATTTACTTCTCAATCCCAAAACCGCAGCAACAATAGCCTCTTAAAAATCCTTGGTATCATGTGATTGAAACCCATGTGATCAAACATTGCGATTCTCTATTTTAAGTCCCTGCAAAATAAGAGAAGACGTTATAAGGATAAAATTCAATTGCAAAATCAGTGTACATTTAAAAAAGAAACATGTGAGATGGGGTCGATTCACACCTAGTGATTGGTACTAGGGCCTACAATAAAAACAAATGTGCAAAAATAATGGAAATCATATGAGGATTTTAATAAATGAAATAAATGAAATGGGAAAACTCAGTACCAGTTAAAATAATAGAGGACAGGGTGAAAAAGAGAAATATAAAATACACATACGTACCAGGTGAACAATGAGTACCGGGTAAAAAATTACCAACTATTTAAAACAAAAAATTAAAAACTATTAAAGCAAAAAACATTTACATCTACATAAGAAACTATTGAAACAAAAAACATCGAAGGGGAAAACTCGATCCCCGATTAAAACAAATCTCAGTACCGGTTACAACATTAATAGTGAAGCAAAGACTTAGAAACGACATAAAATTTAGCATCTCAATGACTACCCTTTATTGTACTAAAATATTAGATGTTGAATATTAGTTTGTATTTCACCATATTAATAAAATCTGAACCGACAATATAGTTTTGTCTGAGACTTGATTCTCAAGAATATTTGAAGATGAAAGTAATTACCATGCTGTCGGATTCTAAGCGCAAGGTTGTCTACTCTTTCCCCGTCCTTGTACATCCTAGAGATCTTCACATCTACTTTATGAGATCCAAACACAATCTCAGCTAGGTCTACTGTTGAAGTTAGTACAGGGTGGAAAAAACTGAGTACCAGTTAAAATATAAAAAAATTCTGTTTCGGTCAGAATTTTAAACTAAAAACTCAGTATCGGGTATAAATAAAGAAAACTATGAAGTACATATGTCGCATGCCTAAACATAATCTGTGCCCATACACCCCAGCATACTATTTCAATCGAAAATAAGTAAACCGAGTTTTAGAACATATCCAAACTAAAATGAAAAGGTATTTGAATAAAAAAGGCCGGGTCCAAACTGAAGCAAGGAAATTTGTCAGTTTGTGAAAGTTGAAAGAAATTAACAATGAAAAACTTTCAAAACAAATAATTTTTGAATATGAATGAAATTGGACCCCCCAAAAATTATTTGAATTTCATGTATGAATGCCATTTTAAACTTATAAAATATAGGAGTTTCAGGGATTTCCAAAGAATCCAAATAGATTTAATACCCCTACACAACTTGAATAAGCAAAAAAAGAAAGTATTTACCCTATATGTGTGACTGCTTCTGCATATGCTGCAGCTGCTGCTGCTTCGTTGTTCCTACAGCTGCTACTTCTGCATATCCCATGATGCTGCTACTGCAGAAATGCTACTATGACGTGCTGTGAAGATGACACTATGATGTGCTACTACGCTTCTACCTATAGCTGCTACTGCGAAAATGCTAATATGACGTTTCCTACCTAAAATGTGATGCTACTGAAATGAACTGAAATGATGTGCCATATTAAAATTACAGAAATGACGTGTCATATGAAATGCCTTGCATCTTCACTAATGTAGTCAACCGTCAATTATCTACTGGAAGTTACACAAATGAACTGAAATGATGTGACATATTAAAATTAACTATTCTGGCACCCTTAATTAATTGTTCTGCCGTATATAAATTTTACATGTTACGACAAATGAACTAAAAACAAAATTATACCTGCTTGAGAAGTCCACATGTTTGAGCAGTCTACCTATTTGAGAAGGACATCCTATATTTAGTTGAGACGGCTCCCATCCGAAGGAACATGAGGGTTGGCAGTATCCCCCTCCTGATCATTTTCATTCTCGGACTCAACCTTAGCTACCTTGCCCACCTCCTAGGCCGCCACCACCATAGCCTCGGTATCACTATTATGAGCCTCTGCCTCAGCATGAAGTTCGTTTAAAGGTCTCCCAAGTCGAACTACTTCAGAACTTGACCAAGCTATGGGTCGAACGATGCTAAGTCAGGCGCATGTTGAGCACCCAGTGGCAGGAGACTTTGGCGCTCTTCTCTAGTTATTGAATGGCGTATTCGATGAATTCTTTTGACATAAAAGCATAAAGTAAAATACTCCTCGCGAGAACAAATTAAATAAGTAACACTATGCATAAAAGTAGAAAAAACATGTGACACACCAAATACCATTCCCAATAAATTCCACTTACAAAGTTGAATTGCAATTTTTCAATAAATACACTGAACGTTGAATAACTTCAAAGGGTAAAACATAAACCATATACCATATTACAACTTTGTTTTTCATAAACCTAAACCATAAACATGTGACAGAACAAGAACTGTCTTGATACTACCATCGGCCCAAATGTGTATATTTATAGATTATCGAAAGGATTACCAATGTAGAATAAGCACATAATAAACATGTCAAAATTTAAGTTACATACCAAAATTTAAATCTTCCCAGAAATTTATTCGCACACACCGTTATGGTCTAATTGGAGATTGAATACAACAAAAGAGGTAACTATTGAGGTGCCTTTAATATAAGTATTTTTTTATGCATGTATCACATTAGAACAAATAGGAAAAAGAGAAACTATATTAATAGCCTCCCACATAATTAAAAACCTGACTTGGAAAAGATATATAGTTCAACTACTTGAATAGAAATTAACAGCTCTCTACACAATCATTGGAAAGATAAGGAGAAAAAGTTATGTTAAACTTAATTAAAATTCACTATATAATTACATAAATAGAACTCTAGCCAAATAAATACACCAAACCAATATCCAAATGTAATACCCCGTATTTTTGTGATATTTATTTATGGGATTAATTGAATTAAATGTGTATTAATTGAGAATTAATCCGGATATAATACTAACGAGATGTGAGTTGGTATTTGATTATAATGTGTATATATGGCAATATATAAAGATTGGAAATATTGAAATTGTCGCGAGATTGAAATACGGTAATTTGGGAAATTTTGTTGGGACGCGTGTGACAGTCGCGTCAGAAATGTAATTATTTGAATTAAAAAGTGAATTTTATTTTCATCAATCGTATGGTCATTTTTAGTGCGCCAACGAGTCCGAAAGGGTCAAAATAGTCAGAAAACACTAGCCGGGGGTTAAGTCTGGGTCCCGGGGCATTTTTGGGCCATACCGGAAACTAAAAAGGGTATTTTGGTAATTTTGAAATTTTAGGATAATTAACCAACGAATTTTGGGAGTTAAATATTAGGATATTTAGTGACCCACTAACCCATTATCATCACTTAACCAACTAAAGGGCTACGGGAGTTATAGGAGAAGTTAAGAGAGGTTCCCAAAGGAGAAACCATAACCATCATCTTCAACCTTTAACCGTGGGAGAAATTAGAGAGGAAAAGAGAGCAACATCCAACATCAAATTCAGAGAACAATCCGAGGCAAGTGGTTTAATTACGTTATTTACATCAAATGCTTCTTCCATGCGTAGAAATTTATAAAATTGCATTGTTTTGGGAGAATGACAAAAACCCATGAAATTGGAATTAGAAACTCATGTTTTGATAAAGAGATTGTATGTAGATTTGTGTTTGGATGATTATACTGTTGGAAATACATCTTTCATGATACAAAAACGGATTTAATTAGGAATATTAATGACTTTAATTTTCTAGGGTTCATACTCATAAGGTTTGGGGGAAAATCGGGAGATTTGATAATTGGGTGTTGTTTAGGATGAATTGAACCCATAAATATGTTAAGATACGACCTAAGTATGTTTAGTAATGATTAGTAACCTTAAAACACTGTTGGGTTAATGTTTGGATGAGTTTTGAGAATAGAAAGTTGGAGGAAAAATGAATTTAGGAATTCTGGGCTCGAAACTGTCACCTCGTTAGAAGACCTGCCCAGGTCATTCGAACAAGCTTCTAACGAGCTGACAGTTTGCTTTCTAACGAGATGGATGTTCATTCGATGCCTTTCGTTCGAACGAGATATCATTAGATGCCCACTTCGTTCGAACGAACTCTCGTTCGAATGACCTCGTTCGAACGAGACTTCTAACGAGTTGACAGAATGGCCTTTTTGGCCTGATTTGATTTCTAATGTCCCATAACCTGGTTTAATTATAGAGATAAGATTCCCTTTATGACTAATTGATATATTTGGGATATATTGAGGAGTAAAATATATAAGTGTGATTGGAACCAAATAATATTTGTGGATTAGAATGCGAGTGACTAATCACGTTGTGAGAATAATTGGTGACTTAATTACATACGAACCGAACATATGAATTGCGTAACATTATAAGTTGGTATAAGAATGAGAAGTATACCACAAATAAATTATGGTAATTACTAAGATGTGTGCATGCTTAGTATATGTATATGATTTTATGTGTATGACATACCTACCATACTTGCTATCACGGGAGGTTTACGTTCGCTTAGGGCCATCTAATCTTTGTGTGCCTGGATTTAGATTGGTACCTAGAGGACATAGTTCAAACAATGACTTATTGGTGAGTTAATAATTCAGCTGACCATGGAGCATAGGTATGTACGTGACCATGGATATGTCGAATTATGTTCGCCTCCATTTTTGTGTGTTGTGCTTATTCTAACAATTTCTGAGAGATTCGGAATTTGTAATCCTTATGTACGTGATGTACCGGGATGGATAGCAGAGTATGTGTGCACCGCAGCTTAGCCTCGGGGTGCTTGTATTGTATAATTATGATGTGAATAATATACGGTTAAATGAAAAGGAATTGTTATGTTTAATTGCGAGTACAATTGTAGTAACGTCTTGATAAAGATAAAAAAGGAAAACCTGCTGTGAATTGTAATGCTAATAATTGAGAATCAGAGTTTAAGTAAAGCTACCTATTTAAGTGATAACATTGGTAATTCATATTCTGAATCGAGTAGTTGGGTTAGAACTTATGTTGGTTTAGTGAGATGTAAATACCACTTAGATTGGTACTGTGCGTTAAGAGTGCACGATTAGTCGAGAGGTGAGAATTTCATGTGAGTGCACGTCCTAACATGTATTTTGCATTCATTATTTTAATGTTATTAAAGCACTTGATGTTTTTAAAATACTCTCCACTTTCGGGCTCTGACCCGTTTGTTTTCAAATCTATTTTTTTATAAAAACCTTTTTAGGTGCCTAGCCACAAGGACACCATGCATAGGATTTCCATTCAGGTGGCGAGCTGTAGCTGTTGTGGAAGTTACTGGGCCTTGATATTAGACGCCTCATTTTCTAGTCTTGACTCCATATTCAGTTTCATCATTTATAGGGCATGTCGCCTATTTCTATTAGAGACATTTCATATTTCAGTTATTCAGATTTTTGGCATGTAATTAATTCAGGATACACGGTTTCATTTATTTCAGTTTGTGGGATTGTTGTTAGGAGTTTTCCTCCGGACTTATTATTATTTGTTGGTTACTTTATTGAGACTTTATGGTGTATGGTGATGTTATTCTTTTACATTTCATTTATCGCATGTTAATCAGATTTAATTTAAAATTTGACAACTTACTTTTTAAATACTAGGTGGTTAGTAATCATTAAATGTTTTCGACAGTGATGCTATTAACTGAACCAACTTGGCATTTTGAATTAATTTAATAAAGGAGTAGCTACTCGGTATTTAATTAGTCGGGGTGTCACAGGTGGTATCAGAGCATCAGGTTCTAGTGTCCTTTAGGATCTGTACGACTTATTATGTTTTCGCTGAGCTTTCTTTGATATAGAGCCCTAGTACTAGGAATGTTGTGTTTATCTCTACAATTGGAAAATTCGTGCTTCTGCGATTGTTTATACGAATGATGAACTCATCCGAATTACTTAAATTTTCGGATGGATCGTCAAGAAGAACTAGCTAAAACGGTTGAGGGAGTCAACGAGCAAGATCGATTCACACCCCAGGTATCCCCAGAGAGAATATCAACCTCCGAGTTAGCAGGTATCGTGGCACAAGCAGTTACCACTGCAGTTTTACAATACCAAGAACGCAGCATACAACTTAAAGGAGGAAAAAGACCTAGAGAGGTTAGCCAAATACATGTGACTAAAGCTAACAAATGTGCGAAGACCCCGAAATTTCGACAACAAACTACCCAAGACCGAGTCAGTTCTAGTCAACAACGTGGTAAAATGAAGCAGTTTCGAAAGAGGAATAAAGTTCCAAGTCAGCAAGGCCGACACCGACAACAGCAGGGTCAGAGGGGGACTAACTTCATAGGCCGATGTTTTGTGTGTGGCACGCATGGCCATAAACGCCAGAATTGCCCAGAGTGTGTTAGGGCCCCACAGCAGCAGGGTGCCCGTAATGATCCACAGGGGCCACTTTTTACAGTCGCTCTCCCAGCACCAACTTAGGTACCAGCCCTACCAACCTTTCCAGTAGCTCCAGTGCAGCGGGGGCAGTTACAGTACAGACATATCTATAATTTCCACCAGGCAGCCGCCCCATAGGCACCACCCGCAATTTGGGGTATGTTTTCCTATCCATGGGACTTTGGGTCGAATTTTGTTTGTTACTGGGACAACGCATTGTTTTATAGCTACACATTATGCGAAGACCTTAGGGTTATTAACCACAGTAGAGAGTACTGTAATGTAGGTAGACTCACCACTGGTGAATGGTTCTTTTTTTTTTCTTTATATGCCGGGGAGTTGGGGTAGAGATTGGTAGTTTGGTATTACCTGCAGACATGTTAGTTTTAGACATGCACGAGCATGATGTGATTATTGGTATGGATTGGCTCGCAACTTATAGAGCCATGATTGATTGCTTCGGTGGGAGCATTATTTTTGCCATTCCGGGGCAAGATATTTGTAGTGGCGATGCCTCGCCCAGAGGGAGGTTCGACCGCTCATTTGTACTATATAGAGGAGGAGACCTCTAAGGAAGTGGTGATACCACTTGATTCGATTCTGGTGGTTCGAGAGTTTGCCGATGTATTTTAGGATATACCTGGATTACGTTCGAGTAGAGAGATAAATTTTATGATCGATTTGACGCCGGGCACTCGGCCTATTGCCCGCGCACCTTACCGTATGGCTCCAGCTGAGATGAGAGAGTTAGGAGATAAGATTGAGCAGTTGTTGAATCAGGGGTTTATCCGGAGTACTTCTCCTTGGGGTGCCCCTGTGTTATTCATGAAGAAGAGGGATGGATCGTTGAGGTTGTGTGTAGATTACCGGGAGTTGAATAAAGTCACGATACGGAATAAGTATCCGTTGCCCCGAATCGATGACTTATTCGACCAGCTGAGAGGAGATTCTTTCTTCTCAAATATTGATTTGCGATCAGGATACCATAAGTTGCGTATCAGGGAAGAGGACGTCTCGAAAACTGTTTTCTTAACGAGATATGGTTCCTACGAGTTTCGAGTTATGCCTTTTGGCTTGACCAACGCTCCAGCCGTGTTTATGGACTTGATGAATAGGGTGTTCAGAGAGTTCCTAGACCAGTTCGTCATTGTTTTCATTGATGACATTTTGGTTTACTCCCAGACAGAGTAGGAGCACGCCGAGAATTTGAGGAAGGTTTTGCAGACGTTACGTCAGAACGAGCTATATGCAAAGTATGAGAAGTGAGGGTTTTGGCTGAAGGAGGTTCAGTTTTTGGGACATATTATTTTCGACCTGGGGATATCTGTTGATCAGGGGAAGGCATCCGCGGTGAGGGAGTGGGGATAACCCACGACACCGACTGAGATCCGTAGTTTCTTGGGCTTAGCAGGATACTACATGAGGTTTATTCGGGGTTTCTCCAAGATAGCGGGTCCCATGACACATCTGACTGGTAAGGGTGTGCCGTTCATTTGGAGTGATGCCTGTCAGTTGGAATTCGATGAGTTTAAGGACAAGTTGACATCAGCACCTGTGTTAGCGTTGCCAAGACCGGGAGTTGAGTATCTAGTTTACACCGATGCGTGTTTACAAGGACATGGAGGTGTATTGCAGCAGGAGAGTCAGACCATAGCTTATGCTTCTCGTAAGCTTAAGCCTCACGAGAAGAATTACCCCACCCATGACTTGGAGTTAGCGGCATTGGTATTTTCCCTTCGAATTTGGAGACATTACCTTTTGGGGAGAAGTTTTGATTGTCCACGGACCACAAGTCCATACAGTACCTATTCACGCAGAAGGAGTTGAATATGCGGCAGCGAAGGTGGCTTGAGTTTGTGAAGGATTATCAGTTCGATATCCAATATCACCCGGGGAAGGCTAATGTGGTAGCAGACACATTGAGCCGTAGGCCAGTAGATGAGGTGGCAGGGGTGTGTAAGGCTAAGTGGAAGGAGTTGGGACACCAGGATGCAGTGGCCCGATCATTCATGTCGGTGATGACTGTTACACCGCATATTGTCACGAGAGTGGTAAAGGCACAAGCAGATGACTCGTTCTGTCAAGAGCAGATAGTTCGATTATTAGCAAAGGGAGCCGAGTCCTATACCGTTAGCTCAGACGGGGGATTACGCTTCAATGGGAGACTGGTAGTTTCGGAAGGGGAGGAATTGCGACACGAGGTGATGGGAGAGTCGCACGGCTCACGGTTCGCGGTACATCCCGGTGGGGATAAAATGTACCAAGACATGAGACGATAGTATTGGTGGAGCGGGATGAAGAGAGATATTGCCGTGGTTATTTCTAAATGCGCCACTTGTCAGCTGGTAAAAGTGGATCATCAGAGACCGGCAGGACTTCCATAGCCATTAGAAGTCCCGATGTGGATGTGGGAGAGCATATCCATGGACTTTATCATGGGGTTGCCTACGTCACAGAGAGGTCACGACTCCATTTGGGTAATTGTGGACAGGTTGACCAAAGTCGCTCATTTTCTACCCGTAAGGACAGACTACACTACGGGACAGTATGCCCAGCTTTTTATTGCAGAAATAGTGAGACTTCACGATGTGCCCCTAAATATCGTGTCTGACAGAGACAAGATATTCGTTTCACGGTTTTGGAAGAGTTTTCAGGAGGCCATGGGCACGGAATTGCGGTTGAGTACGGCGTATCACCTGCAGACCGATGGGCAAACTGAGCGTACAAATCAGATGTTGGAGGACATGTTGCGTATGTGCATCATTGATTTTGTGGGTGGATGGGAGCAGTATCTTCCACTGGTGGAGTTTGCTTACAATAACTCCTACCAGTTCACCATTGGCATGGCTCCATTTGAGGCGTTGTACGGTAGACCTTGTCGTTCCCCATCATGTAGGTTGGAGGTGGGGGACAATAAACTACTTGGGCCGAAAGTGATTCATGATACTTAGGCAAGGATATAATTGATACGGAGTCGCGTTCGGGTAGCTCAAGATCGACAGAAGAGCTATGCTGATGCGAAGAGGTTCTTTAGGGAGTTCCAAGTGGGGGACCAGGTTTTACTCAGAGTATCTCCTATGAAGGGGATTATGCGATTTGGGAAGAAGGGGAAGTTGACACCGAGATACGTGGGACCATTTCCTATCATCGAGCGGATTGGATCTGTTGCGTATAGACTTGGATTACCGGAGCATTTACACAGGATTCATGATGTGTTTCATATTTCCTCGCTAAGGAAATATCTTAGAGATGATTTGGCTCATTCTCACATTGCTTTGGAGGACATCGATCTCCAGCCCGGTAGCTCCTACGAGGAGGGGATGATTGCTATTTTGGACCGAAGTGAGCGGAAATTGCTGTCAAAGATAGTTCTGTTAGTACATGTTCACTGGCGATATCATAATGCCGAGGAGTCCACATGGGAGCGCGAGGATGAGATGCGCCAACGTTATCCAGAGTTTCTTTTACCAGGTACTTTCTCGTTCCGAATTTCAGGACGAAATTCTGTTATTAGGGAGGAAGTATGTAATACCCCGTATTTTTGTGATATTTATTTATGGGATTAATTGAATTAAATGCGTATTAATTGAGAATTAATTCGGATATAATACTAACGATATGTGAGTTGGTATTTGATTATAATGTGTATATATGGCAATATATAAAGATTGGAAATATTGAAATTGTCACGAGATTGAAATACGGTAATTGGGAAATTTTGTTGGGACGCGTGTGACAGTCGCGTCAGAAATGTAATTATTTGAATTAAAAGTGAATTTTATTTTCATCAATCGTATGGTCATTTTTAGTGCGCCAACGAGTCCGGAAGGGTCAAAATAGTCAGAAAACACTAGTCGGGGGTTAAGTCTGGGTCCCGGGGCATTTTTGGGCCATACCGGCAACTAAAAAGGGTATTTTGGTAATTTTGAAATTTTAGGATAATTAACCAACGAATTTTGGGAGTTAAATATTAGGATATTTAGTGACCCACTAACCCATTATCAACACTTAACCAGCTAAAGGGCTACGGGAGTTATAGGAGAAGTTAGGAGAGGTTCCCAAAGGAGAAACCATAACCATCGTCTTCAACCTTCAACCTTGGGAGAAATTGGAGAGGAAAAGAGAGAAACATCCAACATCAAATTCAGAGAACAATCCGAAGAAAGTGGTTTAATTACGTTATTTACATCAAATGCTTCTTCCATGCGTAGAAATTTATAAAATTGCATTGTTTTGGGAGAATGACAAAAACCCATGAAATTGGAATTAGAAACTCATGTTTTGATAAAGAGATTGTATGTAGATTTGTGTTTGGATGATTATACTGTTGGAAATACATCTTTCATGATAAAAAAATGGATTTAATTAGGAATATTAATGACTTTAATTTTCTAGGGTTCATACTCATAAGGTTTGGGGGGAAAATCAGGAGATTTGATAATTGGGTGTTGTTTAGGATGAATTGAACCCATAAATATGTTAAGATACGACCTAAGTATGTTTAGTAATGATTAGGAACCTTAAAACACTGTTGGGTTAATGTTTGGATGAGTTTTGAGATGAGAAAGTTGGAGGAAAAATGAATTTAGGAATTCTGGGCTCGAAACTGTCACCTCGTTAGAAGACCTGCCCAGGTCGTTCGAATGAGCTTCTAACGAGATGACAGTTTGCCTTCTAATGAGATGGATGTTCATTCGATGCCTTTAATTCGAACGAGATCTCATTAGATGCCCACTTCGTTCGAACGAACTCTCATTCGAATGACCTCGTCCGAACGAGACTTCTAACGAGTTGACAGAATGGCCTTTTTGGCCTGATTTGATTTCTAATGTCCCGTAACCTGGTTTAATTATAGAGATAACATTCCCTTTATGACTAATTGATATATTTGAGATATATTGAGGAGTAAAATATAGAAGTGTGATTGGAACCAAATAATATTTATGGATTAGAATGCGAGTGACTAATCACGTTGTGAGAATAATTGGTGACTTAATTACATACGAACCGAACATATGAATTGCGTAACATTATAAGTTGGTATAAGAATGAGAAGTATACCACAAATAAATTATGGTAATTACTAAGATGTGTGCATACTTAGTATATGTATATGATTTTATGTGTATGACATACCTACCATACTTGCTATCACGGGAGGTTTACGTTCGCTTAGGGCCATCTAATCTTTGTGTGCCCGGATTTAGATTGGTACCTCGAGGACATAGTTCAAACAATGACTTATTGGTGAGTTAATAATTCAGCTGACCATGGAGCGTAGGTATGTACGTGACCATGGATATGTCGAATTATGTTCGCCTCCATTTTTGTGTGTTGTGCTTATTCTAACAATTTCTGAGAGATTCGGAATTTGTAATCCTTATGTACGTGATGTACCGGGATGGATAGCAGAGTATGTGTGCACCGCAGCTTAGCCTCGGGGTGCTTGTATTGTATAATTATGATGTGAATAATATACGGTTAAATGAAAAGGAATTGTTATGTTTAATTGCGAGTACAATTGTAGTAACGTCTTGATAAAGATAAAAAGGGAAAACCTGCTGTGAATTGTAATGCTAATAATTGAGAATCCGAGTTTAAGTAAAGCTACCTATTTAAGTGATAACATTGGTAATTCATATTGTGAATCGAGTAGTTGGGTTAGAACCTATGTTGGTTTAGTGAGATATAAATACCACTTAGATTAGTACTGTGCGTTAGGAGTGCACGATTAGTCGAGAGGTGAGAATTTCATGTGAGTGCACGTCCTAACATGTATTTTGCATTCATTGTTTTAATGTTATTAAAGAACTTGCTGTTTTTAAAATACTCTCCACTTTCGGGCTCTAACCCATTTGCTTTCAAATCTATTTTTTTTAAAAACCTTTTTAGGTGCCCAGCCACAAGGACACCATGCATAGGATTTCCATTCAGGTGACGAGCTGTAGCTGTTGTGAAAGTTACAGGGCCTTGATATTAGACGCCTCATTTTCTAGTCTTGACTCCATATTCAGTTTCATCATTTGTAGGGCATGTCGCCCATTTTTATTAGAGACATTTCATATTTCAGTTACTCAGATTTTTGGCATGTAATTAATTCAGGATACACGGTTTCATTTATTTCAGTTTGTGGGATTGTTGTGAGGAGTTTTCGTCCGGACTTATTATTATTTGTTGGTTACTTTATTGAGACTTTATGGTATATGGTGATTTTATTCTTTTACATTTCATTTATCGCATGTTAATCAGATTTAATTTAAAATTTGACAACTTACTTTTAAATACTAGGTGGTTAGTAATCATTAAATGTTTTCGACAGTGATGCTATTAACTGAACCAACTTGGCATTTTGAATTAATTTAATAAAGGAGTAGCTATCCGGTATTTAATTAGTCGGGGTTTCACACCAAATAACTACCAAACTCTTCTATGCCACCAAAACCATCACCCCTGTACTGGGCATAAACCAATGCAAGCTAAAAGAGAGAATATCACATACCATAAGTCCCCAACAACCCTACAATGTAAAAGCATGCCAATAGATATTGATCATGTGCCTACCCCTCTTCAAAATATGAAATCGTCCCCTGGATATTGTTCGAACAAATAAAGCCACATTTACTGGGGCTTCGTCCTCACTATGGAAAGTCGGGTGCCTATGGAGTTGTAACACTTCCTTTTTCTGTCAGAGAAGGAATAAGTATATTTTTGGCTGGATTTGTACCCACAGAAAATCTTCGATTCAGGGATGAATCTCTTACCTTTAAGGTTGCGGAGACTCCACGGGAAAGTGTTGAGGAGATTTATACATGGTTTGACCCAATCAAACAAAGATATCTGAGTCGTTCTCCAAGATTTGATTCTAAAATTTGTTCATCTGAAACACAAACAAGATCAAACATTAAAAGCACAAAAATGTACACCATATTTGGAAACTCAACCAACATTTGATAACTTAATTTGCACAATTCAAGCTTCAAGTCCTAATATATGCAAACATTGCGAAATAATACATTTTGATTATGAATCCAAAACCCCCAAAAAGTTAAATGACTTACATAGTTACCACAAATCGATAACAAAATACAATAGACGAAAATCGAATGCCAAAAAAGGAAATAAAAAATTGGGTCAATAATACATAAATGACAATTATATCAAAGTAAATCTTGGTTAAGCATTTCACCAAACAGTTGTCATGCAGAATTAAGAATGTAAACCATCAAAATAATGAATCTTACCCAACATTTGAGGCTATTCAAGAATATGACCACCTGTGTACCTCAAAATTGAACTAAAATTTTGAATCAACAACATGACCACGTGTACCTATAGTGATGAGAAGAAGTGTCACGTGTGATGGTTGAACCCCACATAAACTTATTTTGAACAAAATCCTTAAAGTACAGAGAATGTTATGTTTAAAATCAAATATTGACTATGTACAATACAATATTTTTTTGTGAACCATATTGCAATAACATAAAAGAAAAGATGAACAATACTGAGAATAAATAATCTGACACTTCTAAAATGTAGTATTATCCATTACCTGAGAAAAAAAATGTAAGAAAACTATAAATTAAGGTAGAAACAATATACATACAAAATAAATTGAACCTTACGCTACAAAAAAAACACATTTTCATGACACTTTAAAAAATTGACTTAAGACATTTTTAACAAAACTGTCATTAAATATATAATACTATCACTTACATGACATATTTTTTTTTATAAAGTGTCATTATATGTCTATAAATATTATTTTTTTATTACACTTAAAATATAATAATCATATATATTATGACCCTTTCTAGTAAAAAAGGGTAATGCATATCTACTGACTATACTATAAATGACGTTTTTTCCCTAAAAAATAATTTGACGCGCGTATAGAAAAACATTGGTGGACTCTTTCCCCCCAAACTGAAATCTAAAACTTTTAACCTAACCTCCCAACATATCAGCCACACACAACGTCCCAAACCACACCCGATCCCATCGTCCTCCTTCGATTTCCATCGACGTCCTCCCATGGTCAACTAACTCTTGGGTAGGGATTTTCGGTAAGCACTCTCTCTCACACAAATAAATATTCATACATAATAATTGGTCAATTTAACAACTTGAGAGGTCATTTTGGTGTTGTATAGAACTCGAGTTTTTTTCATTATCTAGCAATCTGTATTTCTAAAGTTAATAATCCAATCTAGATATTTTTTTTTAAATTTGGATTTTTGTTTTTGAGGTTTACTTTATGTTTAGATTAATATTAATTATTGTCTTTGTTTTGAATAATGTTACAATCAAGGCTTTTAATAACTTATTAATCTATAAACAAAATGATGGTCTTTATTTTTTACGGGTTGGTTGGATATATTTTGTTGAGAGAGTTGGAGTTAATTTAGGCATGTTGTCATTAGTATGTTAAGTTTCATGTTAATGTCCTTTAATATTATATTGAACAATTGTGTTATTTGTTTTAATTTTATTAGTTCTACTCTTCACACAAATCTAGGTTATCCTTCTCTGTGTGCATTTTATTATCTGTAAGGATATTTTTTCTAAGCCCTCGAGATTGTATTTCAAATACAGGGGTTCTAATTTAGGCTAATGTCACTATGGGGTTGCCCAATTTAGGTTAATTCACTTTGATACAATGTTGTATGGAGTAACTCAAATGGTAAAAAAACAATGATTTGAAACTTTTTTGTTTATATAATTTGATATAATGTTGCATGGATTAACTCAAACGTTGACTTTATATTTATAGACTAATTAAAATTAGTTATATATATCATTACGTTGAACTTTTTTTTGCAGTTTATTATAATAACTACTATACATGTATTTGAATCTTCTACTGTTTTTGTATTGCAAACATTTTGTATATAAAATAATCTTATTATGAAAATATTTTCGTATTGCAATCATTTTTTTCTTTTGTATACAATTTGTTGGTGTATGCATAGAGTAAATACATAATAAAAAATTTCAACTACTTGCAATTTATTTGTGTCGATTGACCATTATTTAAAACATAGTAATATGTGTCATACTTACTCTTACTCATGCATCGCATGGATTACTACCAGTGATTGTTCATTCTAAAGTAAAATGGCAGTGGGATCCTCCCTGTAAATTGTTCTCCTTGTTGGCCGCTGATTCTTTTACAATTCCCACTTACTTTTATAATTTATTACCTTGGTGTGATGGCAAGTTTTCTTGCCCAAGCTATGGTTGGTTTCGGGTTTGAGACATGGGATCAACATCTCCTTAGATGAGGTGTAAGACCAGCTGAGATCCACCTTTTCCATATATGGGATCAACCACTTTTTATTTATTGTTAGTGTTCTTTATAATTTCAATTCATTCGTTATTTTCAAAAGTTACTGTGCATAATCATATGTGGTATATGGATCATAGATGATTATTTTGTGTAAAAACTTATGTTTTTAACATGAATTATAGTTTGTAATTTTGTTATAATTGATCGGAAGAGGAGTTCAAGTGTAAGTGGGCATTAAGAGGCACGAACACCCCATGGAGCATAAAAGTAACCCGTGGGAAGTGTCTGCATCCTCTTATTGCTTCTGACTGTTAAAATTAACCAGTATAGGCTCATTTTGTGATAAAAAGTGGAATTTAAGGGGCGAAAAATCAAAATAGCGACCGAGTGGGTGGTGAATGGCATGGACACCCCATAGGGCATAAACGTCACCTATGGGAAGTGACCGGGCTCCCGGTTGGAAAAATTAGTTAGTTTAGGCTCATTTCGGGGTTAAAATTGGGGGTCAAGTGGCATGGACATCCCATGGCGCATAAAAGTAACTCGTGGGAAGTGATCGTGTTATCTTTAGGCTCTCGATTGCGAAATTAACTAGTATAGGCTTGTTTGAGGGTTAAAAGTGGGCATTAAGGGGTGAAAACTTAAATTAGTGACTGAGTGGTCCAAAGAGAGGCACGAATACCCCATGAGATACAAAAGTAACCGTGGGAAATGGCGACGTTCTCATTGAGAACTTGATTGTTGAAATTAATTACTATAGGCTCGTTTTGGGGTTATAAGTGGGAACTGAGAGGAGAAAACTCAAAACAATAATCAAGTTGCCCAGAAATAGGCACGAACACCACAAGGGGCATAACTATTTTCTCATGACGTCTAATTTGTTAGGTATGATTTATCTTTTTCTCAAGTACTATTCGTTAATTGGATGTGCAAACCATAATGATATTCGATAATTGTTTGTTTTTTAAAAACTGCATTGTATTTGGATGAAGAAATTGAAAAGCTGATATAAAGCCACATTTGAACATCACCTAAGATCTGAACATTACTCTTAATAGTATTGTTGAATTTAATTCTTAAACATTGGTTTGGGTATTAAATTTTCATTACTCTCATTAATCTTTTCTCTTCTCTTGAATATTTATTTTTACATTACTCTCTTATCTGAACAGGACATCATTGACTTGCTATTCCTCCTCTTTCCATCGACACTTTTTACTCTAAGATCTTAGATATGGGATGGATTCTTACACCAACATTTCCACTTCAGTTGTACTAGGTATCTGCTAACCTTACATTCTGAATTTAAATTACGTTGATTATTTTTATAGCTTAATTTTGGGCTTATGCTTTCTCAAGCCTGGTTGCTGTTCATCTACAAGGGTTTGGCTCTATGATAGGATATCTTGCGAGTAAATAAAAGTGATATTCTTCCATGGTAATCTAATATGATCTTCCATTCCATTTTATTTTTTTGTGGAGATTGTACTATTAGGGAATTATTTTACATTTGAAAGATAATTCCAAGAATATGGTGGTATTTGTGTTTATAGTACCATCCGTACTCATTGCACTAGATGTTTTAGCAACATTTTAGATAATTTCTTGTCATAATTATCTTCTACACTAGCTACTTCTCACCCATTAGAATAATTTTGCTGATTATGTAACATATAGTTAATTATCTTACTTTGTCATTATATTCAATGAATATAATGGGAGATCATCATATGATTTACTGAATTACAATAGAAAAACATAACCATCACTATATACTAAAATCATTTGACAAACCAGAATGAAATTGTAATCTCCTACATAGGTCTCGCATTCTAGTAGAATTAATTTTTGGTTCTAGTAGAACAATAACCTCTAAAGCAATTTATTTGGCAAGTTTTTAATCTCCTCATAGTAGCTTTATTTCCTACTCCTCTATTATTCCAAAAAAGTGTTCTGATCATTTAGACAATCTGTTGGAGTTATTGTTATCCGAGAAGCGGATCTAGTAAGCATGGTTATGTTAGAGAGTCCATTATGTTTCGTTTTCTTCTTGCATTTTTTTTACAACAACGAAACCATATGTATTTTGATTTTGAAGAAAGGTATACTTTGATGATAGTTTATCTGAGAATTCCAAAAAACTTTGTTTGGAGATTGAGTATTTTTTGCAATCTTTCTCAAAGTATGATAAACAAAGAGATTCCCAATCATTTTTTATTTGGTCTAGAGCCACACATGAAATTTTCCTTGGAGATAAGTTCCAGATTTTAACACAATGTTAGCCTCTATACAATCCGTTACCATATCATACAAATGAGTAGAAGGCACCTAAGTCTGCTCTGTTAGCAAATCAATTCTAAAGTTAAGTTCCTGATCAATAGCTACATGGGTTGGATAGACAATGGGTTGAATAGAAAATAATGTCTCGTCTAGAGCCTCTTGATGTTGTTCAGTAACCAATTTAATGGTAGGATCGTGCTCATTGACTAGATGAACCTCATAAGGCTGTTTAGTAATGAATTCGGTAGTAGGCTCCTGCTCGTTTACTAGATGAGGCTGAATCTCATCAGTGAACGATGTTGTAGACTCAATTTCATTGGCCAAATGGGATATAGGTATATGTTGAACATATGTTGAACGCCCTCTTAGGAGCTGATGGCAGTGTCTTGTGTTGGAGATTTTGCAGGGGGTCATTAATTATAGGACATTAATTCATTCTCCATATTTTTTTCTTCACTTCATTCTCAATCACTGGATTTTTTATCTTCATTAATGTTTTTTTTAATAGAAGCCCATGCCTTCTTTTTTCTTAAGTGAAAACAGTGAGAATGAAACTCACTATAAAAAATAAAATGAGGCTAATTCCAAAAAACCCACTAATTAAAAAAAAGATTTGAAAGAAAAAACAAATTGAGAAAGTTAATCAAAACTAAAGAATAGCTAGTGTTGTACAAATAGCTTTCAAGTCCCATCTTGAAGGTCCCTTTAAAACCTTTTTCCCTCTTTGTTTGATTAAGCTTTTTATGTAGCCCAAATCTTGGCTTTTATTCCTCTTCTTCTTGATACAGATGAGATACATTACTACATATCAATTCCAATTCATATCCATATACGAAAACCCTTTTAGACCAATATTCAGTTGAGACAGCACTATATGAAAAAAATAAAGAAAAAAATCCACTAACACTGATGCTTCTCATCAGGTAAGTCAGGATTTTGATCACTATTCGTGAATGCAAGCCTCTTTCTTCTAGTGCTAATAACAATTTTAGCTGAAGAATTTGGGAAAACATGATCTGGTCCTCTCAATTCGATTGGTGACAACACTGGGGATACGTTGTTATTGACTAATTTAAGTTTCTCGAATTCTATTTGTTGTATTTGATTATAAGAAGAAAACACAACCTCAATTTCAAGAAAACCACTTAAGGACAGAGAATTAATCTTTAACTCCAATGCTTGTCTACTTAGTTTTTGATCCATGGCTGCCAGTGTTGTCTCCCCTGCTATGATAGATGATCGATGGGTCATTAAAATCATATCTTTGACTGTAGAGAGGATGAGGTCTATGATTTTGGCCACTAATTATTTTCTTGGCAACTGATTGCTGAACTCTGATACGAAGTAATGAATATAACAAAATGGAGTAATTAAACCCATTTTCCATTACAATACATTCAATACCAAAAGCTCCATTCTCTGTATCATTTTACTCTAAAGAAGATAATCTTCTTCTATTGGACAATCTGATAAAGCTGGAACACTACTTTCTTCCAGTTTTGCCGCTAAAGATAAACATGCCACTGATAATAATTGAACCGCCCAATACTTTTCATTATCAACTGCCCTTCTTGAAAGAAACTGATCTAAATAAGTCACGGATAGATAATCCATTTGAAATTGAAACCTAAAAAATGCACTTATATTGAGAATCCATTCGATTGCCTCCGAACGTGCTCCATTAATCCAAGTAACGGTGGTCATAAAATGTGAAGATTGGGCAGTTTGAAGTTAAAAACAACTTTTCTCTCTAGTAAATAACATTTATACATATTCATCATCAACATCTTTCCCTTCATTTTCTTCCCCTTCTTCATTTTGGGGCAAGCAAGATTTAGTTTCTTGACAGAGAAGGCTGGAATCCACCATTTACGAAATTTCTCTCTCTCTCTCTCTCTCTCTCTCTCCAAAATAGAAAATCTGGGATAATATATATGTTGGGTTGGTAGTATTTTTTGTGTTGCTAAAATAGTGAACTGATACGACTTTTACAAAATTAAGGTTTGTGTGTTTATTCTTGCTTAGTTTTTTATGACGTTTGGAGAAAAATCTAAGTATGGGGTAGTCTTGAAAAGTAGTCCGGATTATATAGAGTAATGAGAGAATGTGATGGTGGTGGGTTTGAGTCAAATATGAGAGTGGTGAATTGGGTTTTTAAAGCACATGCCTATAATTATAAGCTTTCAATAATCAATGTTGTAGGGGAAAAAGGAAAATGATTATAAGCTTTCAATACCAATGTTGTGGAAAGTATCCTTAGTTCTCCATCCTTGTGAGCTTCAAAATCGAGAATTGCCAAGTGCTAGATTAAATCCACTTAGATTGTGTTTTCGAACTACTTATGTTGCATTACCCACTGGACTCGCAATGGCATTCCCTTATTTCAACCAAGTTGTGGAAGTGGCTGGATCCTTGACCTTTTGGCATGTGGTTATCTATTTCCCCATTGAAATGTACATTGTTCAGAAAAATATTAGAGCTTGGACACGCAAGTGGGTTGTTCTTTGTGTTTATTTGGCGTTTGCTTGATCATGGCAATGTTCATACTGGTTGGATCATTTAAAGGATTGATAACAATAAAATTTGACTGATAATATACTTCATGCTCTTCCACAATGTAAAGTTAGGAAAGTAAATTTGATAGTTTCTCGAGTTCAATGGTAAAATTTGTAATTATATACCCTCCGCCCAAAAAACAAGCTGAGGAATGGATGCAAAGGTTATGGAATAAAGGAATATGGACCCGAACTTCTTTGCACAAAATTCTATTTTTTTATTCCATCTTAAACAGGTTCAGCAAAGCCTTATTCTTGAATAGTAATATTTCAGCTGGATATGGCTTGGATGAAATTTCCCACTTTTTAGCCTCATCTTTGCAAACTCCCAGTGAATAATAACATCTCCAGCTAGATCTGCTTCTATGTGCACAAGATTCTTGGCTATTTTTGGTCACCTCCTGACGGAAACACTCAGAGAGTTTTCAAGAAGAACTTCTTTTATAATTGAAAGCTCTTCATAGAACCCTTTGAGTTGCCTCTTTTACTGATTAGGATCTTTCAACTCATTGTTGCTGTCTTAACTACTAAAATGATCTCCTTGTGGTTTGAGGAGTTTGTTGGACAACAGTCCTAAAGCCCTTGCCCAAATGCCAAAGCCCCCTTTAGCTCCAACAATATTATTATCATTGTGGAGGCAATCAATAAGAGGCACCTTAAAGTATCTTTGTTCTGATAATAAGCTCCAGTTTTTTCATCACTCAATACATATGCAAGGGAGCTACTAGTATTAAACTTAATATTCACTTCATCAAACGTATCTACTTCCAATGTTGTGGATGGGTTTTTCAAAGGAGTATTAATTGCACAGTCCTTAACGAAATAGTACTTGGGGGTCTCATCTCAAGAGGAGGTTGGTCCCATTCACTGGCAACATCATCCACAAAATTTACTCCCTAATGAAGAACCCACTTCCCTGGAAGTGTACATCCTACAGTAAGTTGTCAATGCTCTTCATCTTTGCCACTGTCTAATCTAATTAGAAGCTTTCCCTCCACCTATTAATGCACATATACATGGTCCGTTATCACGCTTCTCATCTACGCCGAAAAGTAATAATTTGCCACAATAATTTACTATTTTCTTTCAGTATGAGGTTAATTTTTACTTTCATCTTTGCTTGAAGAACGTTCATGCCTTCACTAACCATTTATTCAACTCAGTTGATCAGAACTGTATTTTACACTGTTCGTGTGATACCTCTTGAAGCATTAAGTATATTATCAGTGTTGTTCTAGCACATTTCTTATTGAAGGTGAAATTGTGAAAAATGAGAATACTTGGATGCATTTTGTGTGTAATGAGATCTACCATTATCGTGCTTCATACACCTGGTGAACACAGTATTTCATTTGTAAAAGATATACGGTCATTAGCAACACAACCAACTTTTCTTTTATATACTGCCTTAGCAATAGCTATAGTATTGGTACCGGTGTTGTATTGTGAGTTGAGCTATTGTCATACCAACTTAATAGTGTATATTGGAGTATGTTCCATAAATTAATCTTTGACGATTATGAGCATTAAAGCAATAGGTATTTCCATAAAACTCACACTAGAGGGTCCAAGTCAGGTAGCAACGTGGTTCGAGGTACCTTGGATCCTTATCTTTTGGGTCTCTATTTTTCACTTTACCTAATGAATATCACTTGAGATATAGTGTTTTGGTTGTCTGTGTTTTATTGTCCAAGAAGTTCACCGTGTATACATTTTGATCATTCTTCAATACTTTCTCTATCTTTTAAGTCAATAGTATTCTAGCATTTGGGATCCACATTTTAAATGTTGATCTCTCAGTTAGGATTAATCTTTCTTTTGGCATGAATGTACTTATTTTTGCATCAATCTACATGATACACTTTTGTCTTGTGTTGCATGCATACGATATCTTCATGTTCTTTTCTTTATGGATTACGCCGTTGGAAAATTATTTCTTTTAGCGCGGGGGATTCTTTGACTATGACTAATTACTCTACCACATTTGTACCATTGAAGACATTCATTCACACCCTACCTCTTGCTATGACCTATTGTCTTTACATGGTACGCACTCACAGTATAATGTAAAACTTGTCTTTAACTTAAATTGTATATATCACTTGTAAGTAAAATCTTCTCGTTATTCTGTTTCTCGGCTACAATTGAGTCTGTACGGGGAGTAAATGTACCCATGTATACAACCCTTAGGATGACAACTATATTATTTATATTTAATATGTTTGTGGAGTATATTCTAGTGGGGAAGAAGTATACACGGTCTGTTATTAGAAGGTAAGAAGCTCTTTAGATGATGATTTATAGAAGTGTGTTAGTTTTGTTGTTCATCAAGAGAATGGTTTGTTGTTATGGTATTCCAATTTAATATATATATATATATATATATATATATATATATATATATATATATATATTTAATTCAAGTCTTTACTCGCATGATTTCATCTCATTGAGGACATGATGAAAAGATACGCGGGGTGTTGAACAAAGACGATCAAGTATATACTCATCAAGTAAGAGTGTATATCTATTTATGTCCTTTTATGTTGATTTATAGTTATCATTGTTTAAAGGTACTCGTAGTATATGATGTAACAGATTAAAGCCCAGTTGGGGCTTGAGCTCTTGTAACCTCATTAGGGGTAGACCTTGATTTTGAATATAGAAGAAGAGTATTTCTCTCTCTCTAGTATTTCTCTCTCTAGGACTTGGTTGGTAGTATGACTTCACTGAAGAAGAAAAAGAAGCATGGGTGAAGGATAAGAAGATTAATCAGGTTTGTTTCACTATCGTAAATACCGAAATATTTGATGAAATATATTATGAGACTGTTTACATTTTATTTAATTGGTGGTAAATACAAGCACGAGCGTATGGGGTGACAATGGGGTGAGTTTGGGGAGGGTTTTTAAAAATTCATACCCCCCTCCCCCCGTTTAATTTTTTTTAGCTCATTCCCCCCCCCCCCCCTTTTTTATTCAGTTGTTGACCATTCAAGTAATTGTGTGAATTTTATGTAATAAGTGCTTAAGAACTCTTGTATTTTACCCACTATTTTTACTAAAACTTAGAAAGAAAATTGTACAGGGAAGGAAGTCCTTACACAGTTTCTTGAGGACCCTACCTATCCCAATACTACCTTATCATGGAACATCATTTGTGATGAGTTGGAAATGTGGAGTATATATGTTATGTGGTAATTTAGTATGTTGTAACATAAGCACTTGTTATCAACAAGAAATGGTCTGATCCAAAAGAATATTAGGAAGTCATATAGTTACTACATTATTGTGGAAAATTTCGGCTAGGAAACACGACACTTTTTCTAGTTTATGTACACTAAACTAATAATAATATTAATTTTTATTTTAATGATTTTTTTTGGTATTTGGGGCCATAGCTCCCCGAGAATTCGAAGTGCCTAATGGACAGTGAAGGACTTGGTTGGTAGTATGACTTCACTGAAGAATAAAAAGAAGCATGAGTGAAACCTAAGAAGATTAATCAGGTTTGTTTCACAATAGTAAATATCAAAATATTTGATGAAAGATTTATGAGACTGTTTACATTTTGTTTAATTGGTTGTATAAGACAAGCACGAGCGTAGGGGGTGACAATTGGGTGAGTTTGGGGCGGGTTTTTAAAAATTCATAGCCGCCCTATTAAATGTTTTTAGCTCATCCCCTCCTCCCCCCGTGACGGGTTTACTTCAAGGAGCCCCGAATCCATTTAGGTCTATATTACATGAACCGTACCCGCCCTGCCCAATTTAAACTTTGTGGGTCACAATCCGCTCCGCCCCAATTTAAACCTCAAGTATCTCTCCATGAACATTAACATCATCCTCGTATCATCAACTCTTGGAACCTGAAAAAGTAAGACAAAATTCCAACATGTTAAAAAAATAATATCAATAAATTATCAATACAATAGTAATATTTACAAATAGATTGAATCAATGACAAACAAATCAAAAAATAAATTGACAAATAATAATTCAAACCTCTATCACTAGTTTATATCATATGATTAAAATTTTTGGGTGATACCTTTACGGAATTTCATGGAGGCGGTGACACTAATGTTTGCGCCTTGTGTTTCGAGAAGTATCAATTAAGACCCAATAAGCAAATCATCGAGTGCATTAGTAGTCATCTATGTGTCTTATAATGTGGTAATTACACTTAGATCCATGCTCATGGTAAAGTAAAAATAATATTGGATCATGAAAACGTAAGATAAGAGTAAAACGATATGAAACGAGACATAAACACCTCACACGGGATCAAAGAAAGTTATGGAAAACAACCTGAGTAGTCATGTGACTCACGAGTTTGAGATCTGATCAAAATTTGGAAATTTTAAGTGTTAGAACTTAAAAATTGAGCTTTGTGGACGAAAGTGAAAAACAACATCCAAACATTACGAAAGAGGCAAACACACATCATACACGATTAAAGTAACTTGTTCAAACAACCCATGTAGTTACGAGACTCATGGATTCAGATGTCATTCTAAATTTTAAATTTCTAACTATAAAACTTTAGAGTTGGGGTTGGAGGATGGAAACGCAAGATAAGAACATAACGATTCGAAAATAAGCGCGCACACCTCACAAGGGACTAATGAAAGATTATTGTTAGGCTGTGCGGGCTGTGTGAGATTATTATTATATTTTTTTAAAACTCGGACATGAGTTCGTTGAACCTTTATGTTGATGGACTAAATTTTTTTATTTTATATATGTTGAATCGGTGGAAGGGATTTATTGGTCGTTTAGTTGTGGCTTTTGTTGTTGAGTTTATTTTAATGTTAAAACAGGTTAGATTTCATGAATAAACAAAGAAAACTCTGTTGAATTTTTTTGAAATTAATAAGTGTTCCAAATTTATTAAGTCGAATAGAGACGCATTTGAAAATTGGGTATTGGTGGACGAAAAATTAAAACAAGTAATAAACATACCAGAAAGTGAATAGACACGCATTTTCTGCCCAATTTTTTAAATTTTTTTTACAATTGTTTGTGTTATATGAAAATCTTTTCGACTTAAATTATACACGACTTAATATTTTGAAAAAATTGGAATTCATATGTTATGTTTTATATTGCACTAGAGATTTGTATATGATGTTTTGAACTTATGCAGTAGCATCTACTTCGAGGAATGCGAAAGGTGTATTGCTGTCAGACAAACATGACGATGAACGCAAGTGGGAAGAGGACTTCGACGCATTGTTGCCTAAAATTATGAAACGATTATTACTACGGAGGAACACTTAATTTTGATTTATAAATTTAATTTGGTTTATATGTTACCTCAATTTGATGTGAGACAACAAAATATGTTGGTAGGAGTGTTGTTGTATTTCTTGGCTAAATGATATAATTTATAATATATCAATTATAACATTGAATGTGGAATAAATGATTTTACAAATTTTGGTTTGTGTTTAGATTTATTTGTCAACTATGACATTAATATTGATTATTAATTTTTTTATTATATGTTTAATTTATGACCGTTTATATTTAATCATGTGATGAAGTTTTTTATGACCTTTTTAAAATTTTGAAAATTATTTATCATGATGCTTTTAAAATCAAATATGACATCTTATAGAGTATATTATGACCTTTTTTCTTGTAGCATATATGACAATTTTGAAAAAAAAAGTCGAATATAACCGTTAGCTAATATGACACATTTTATGGGTATCAATTATGACACCCAAACTTATGATGTTTAAAGTGTTATAAAATACGTTTTATGACACTTAAAAAAGGTCATAAAAAGGCTTTTTTCATGTAGTGTGTGACAACATGCCTACTAAAATAATAGGTGGCCAACCCAATACTCTAATAATCATAGGAATCATAGATGGTCCATTCTCAGCATCACTTTCGATTAAAATAATAGTACGAGATAACCACCAATCATTTTAGAAAACGGACTGTCAAATTTAAAATTTTGGAAATAAAAGAAAAACAGTTAGACAATCATATTTGCAAAAATGGTGGATACCAAAAATTAATGGTAACGGAAAGACAATATCATAAATAATAACCGAGTAAGCTGTAGGTTAATAGACCAATACAAATATGTTACATCGAGTATTACAATTTAAATATCACAGTATAATAAATGAATACAAAGCTTGGGAAATACTCCCGAATAAATAAACTGAACATAACTAGAGTACAATGGAAAAAAAACGTCTAATACAAATATCCTATAACATCCGCAATATGATATAGCTCCATGACAACTGGAGTGGAGATGTCAATACAGGTGTCCATGCGATAGAGCACCTGAACGGACAAAGAGTTGCATACAAAACAAAGAAATATAGACGGGTCAGGGCCCGGTTTGATATGATTACCAAGTGACTAAAATGCATGACAATTATGTAAATCTAAATAACCTTATGAACTTAACTTCTCTCGCAATATAAAAATAAAGGTTCTCACCTCTCAATCTAAAGGAACCATAGATAACCCAAGTACTAAGGGCTGACTTCTCTCCAGTCTCAACGCTATGCCCTGTTCGTGCGTGGGGTGTCTCGCGAAGCGAAATCCAAATAAGGAACCCCCCGATACATTAATACTAGGCAAGGTTGATCGTCGAGATCCATTAGACCCTCAGCACGAAATCAATATATACATATTCATCTAACTAAGTACACATAACAAATTCATCTTTATCTTTCATATAAGTGTCATGTTACACTTCCGGATATATCTACCGGAATGAGAATTCACTTTATGGAATGTCTACCAAATCAATTTCATTTTTATCTCAAAACTTTCCTTACCAATTTTATTTCCTTTCTTCCATCCAGGAAAAATACATATTTTAAAAGCAAGTTTTATTAACATAAAAATGCTTTTCCATTTCATTTCATATGTTCCATTTTCCTTCTTCCATCTGGAAAAAGTATTTAACTTCCCCATTTCCCTTCTTCGATCCGGAAAATGTATTTAAAGCCATTTTATTATCATAAAATTCTTTAATCACCAATAATGTCCCGCATTATTGTAATACCCCGTATTTTTGGCTATATTTATTTTGGGATTAATTAATTAATTGCGTATTAATTGGAAATTAATCCGGGTTATAAATACTAATGAGATGCGAATTGGTATTTGATTATGTGCATATATGATTATATATGTATTTGGTATTATAAAATTTGTCGTGGGATTTATATACGGCATTTTAGAAATTTTGTTGAGACGCGTGGGACCGCCGCGTCACGGTATATTATTTTGTTAATAAAAGTGAATTTAAAATCTATAATCCGTATGGTCGTTTTGAGTGCGCCAACGCGTCCGGAAGGGTCGAGATAGTCAGAAAACACTAGCCGGAGGTATAGTTTCGGTCCCGGGGTATTTTTAGGCCATACCGGCAACTTAAAGGGTATTTTGGTAATTTTACATTTTTAATAATTAAAAGTGACGAAAATTGGTGATGTAAATCTGATGTGGAATTTGGCCCACTAAGCCCATAACCAACCCATATTAACTTAGAAAGCTACGTAGGTTATCATTTAGGTTTTCTAAGTTTCCCCAAATCAAAACCCTAGCCACCTTAAGCCACCATTGGAGAAGAGCTTGGAGAGAGAGGAATTTCTGCAGAAAACTTCATCTAATCTACACCAAACTCAGAGACAACCAAGGCAAGTGACTTTATTCCATTTAATTTCTGAGAATGTTTCCTCCATGTTAGAAAATTCGGATTTATGGTTTGTCCTTGAAGAAAATATGAAAACCCATGTAGTTTAGATCATAGGAATTGAGAAATTGTGAAGAGAAATGCATGTAGTATGTTAGGTAGATGATTTCCCTTATAATAATTGTGATTTGAAGGAATTAAAACGAAATAAAATTCTGGGATTTGAGGAGGATATACACCTAGGGTTCATGTTCTAGAGAAATTGGGAAAAGTGTAGAAATTTGTAAATTTGGTTGATGTTATGATGATTTAATCCTTGAAAACATGTTAGGAGATGATGTAAATATGTTTAGGATGAATTAGAGACCCTAAAACGTTATTTGGATGAACTTTGGAAGAGATTAGAATTGATAAAAATGGTGAAAAACGATTTTTGGAAAAATCTGGGTCGAAACTGGTGGCTCGTTAGAAGCAGCCCCCAGGTCGTTCGAACGAACTCGTTCGAACGAGCTTCTAACGAGTAGGGATTTCGTTCGATATCTCGTTCGACCGAGATATCGTTAGAAGGGACAGTTCGTTCGAACGAACTGGGATCTCGTTCGAACAGCCTCGTTCGAACGAGACTTCTAACGACCTGACAGTCCAAACTCGTTCGAAGTCTCGTTCGAACGAGACTTCTAACGAGCTGGCAGTTTGGTCCCTTTTGGACTGTTTTGACTTTTGGAGTTCCGTAAACTTGTTCGAGGATATAGTTAACCTTCGTAGTGATAATATTGGGACAATTGGGTATTTATGAGAAGGAATTTACATACGAGAGTGTTATTACATGGACGGTTTGGGTTGAGACGTGAGTGTCTACTACGACGTGAGATAATTATGGCGCGTATAATTACAAACCGGAATAGTATGAATTGTGTTAATTATAGTTAGTATGAGAATATATACTACGATTAAAATACGGTACTACTAAGACGTGTGTTTACTTAGTATTGGTATATGGATTGTGTGTATGACATACCTACCATACTTGCTATCACGGGAGGTTGCGTTCGCTTGGGACCCTCTATTCCTTGTGTGCCTACGGGGGGGATATAGACTGGTACCTTGATGAACATAGGTAATATAAAGACTTATTGTGATATTAATAAGTCCGCTGACCATGGGAGCGTAGGTATGTGCGTGACCCATGTGATGGTGACTGTGTTCGCCTCCACTATTTGTGATTTGTGTTATCTGAACTATTCCTGAGAGATTCGAAATGTGTGATCCTTATGTACGTGATGTACCGGGATGGGTAGCAGAGTATGTGTGCACCATAGCTTAGATTGCGGGGTGCTTGTATCGTATATTTATGATGTGAATAATATACATTATATTAATGGGAATCCTCATGCTAATGTTGTAAAAATATTACGGTATTGTTTCAAGATATATAATGAGTTAATTGATAGTTATATCATTGGCATATTTAGTAACTGAGTTTACGTTAAACCTCTATTTAATTACGAGCGTTGTTATGTTAAATGGAACCGAGTAATATGGGTAGAACCTTTGGCAGTCTAGCTAGTTATGTTGTCAGTTAGCTAGTAGTATGGGTCGTTATAGATGGGTATTTGCGTTAGGAGTGCACAGTTAGACGAGAGGTGAGAATATCATGTGAGTGCACGTCCTAACATGTACTTTGCATTTAATGTTTTAAATGTTTTTAAAGCACTTGCAGGTTTTTAAAATATAACTCCACATTCGGGCTCTGACCCGTTTGCTTTTCAAATCTCTTTTTCTTTGTAAAACCATTTTAGGTGCCCAGCCACAAGAACACCAAGCATAGGATACTCATTCAGGTGACGAGCTGTAGCTGCTTGTGGAAGCTACAGGGATTTGCATGTAGACGCTTCTATCTTTTGGGTTCCAGAGTCACTATCTATCAGTTGTAGGGCATGTCGCCCATTTCTATTTAGAGCATCTTTTATATTTCAGTTTTCAGACTTTAGCATATTTTATTTCAGTTTCGGATATTCATTTCTGTTATGGGATTGTAGTGAGGAGTTTTTCCTCCAGACTTTATTTACTCTATTGTGATGGTTATTCAGTTTACTTCAGTATGGTGAATGGTGTTATTTATTTCTTCATTACATTTGTTGTATGTTAATCGGACTTAAAAATTAAAATTTGGCAACTTGATTTTTAAATACTAGGTGGTTAGTAATAATAAAAATGTTTTCGACAGTGATGCTATTAACTGAGCCAACTTGGAATTTTGAATTAATTTTATAAAGGAGTAGCTACCCGGTATTTAATTAGTCGGGGTGTCACAGGTGGTATCAGAGCATCAGGTTCTAGTGTCCTTTAGGATCTGTACGGCTATTATGTTTCCGCTACGTTTTCTTTGATATAGAGCCCTATATTTTAGGACTGTTGTACTCTTATTGTGTATGCTTCGTTCTTCAGCTATTTTAAGTTTATAAACCGTGAACTTATAAACTTTGTTCTTATTTCAGATGCCTCCACGACGTGCACGGCGAGTTCCCAGGAATGCAACGCCCGAACCCCAGCCCGCTCCGGTTCAGGGCATGTTGAACGCCGCTGAGGTTGCAGCTATAGTAGCTCAAGCGGTGAATGCCGCGATTGCCGTTATTCAGCAGGCACCACCACAAGCGCCGGTTGCCGCGCCAGTACAGGTTAATGCATTCCCGTCTGCTTGGGAGCGTGTACGTGACTCTTTTCAGAAAGCGCATCCGCCAGAGTTTGCAGGTAGCTCAGATGTAGTAGTCTCGAGCCAATGGAGGAAGGACATACAGAGGCATTTGAGGATGCATGAGTGCACAGATGTTCAGAAACAGGTGCTAGCTACTTTCAAGCTAGTGGGATCTGCATTACAGTGGTGGTAGTCTATTACCACCGCGGAGGAGAGGGATACCCTCACGATTCAGGAGTTCTGGGTGCGGTTCGACCGCAAGTACTTTCCGTCCGCAGTTCATACAGAGATGAGGAGGAAGCTGATGAGTTTGAAGCAGGAGGGCAAGACAGTGGCCGAGTATGAGGCCGAGTTCACTAACCTGTTGAATATCGTACCAGACGAGATTCCAACAGAGAAGAAGAAGATAGAGAAGTTCACCGACGGGTTGAATTGGAGGATCCGTCAGCATCTGCTAGGGAACCTATCGTTGGCCACGTATGCTGATGTGGTTAACGCAGCATTATTGCACTGCCAGGACCACCGTTTTCATATGGCCGAGGGCAAGCGGTCGGGGGAGTCTAGCCATCAGGGCAGGACTGGAGGACATAGTGCCAGCGGGGCACAATCGGGTCAGGGGCAGAGGCAGAATGAGAAGGGCTCCCAGCAGGGGGATAATAAGAGGTTCCGATCAGGGAACTACAGGCAGGGTCAGGGAGGTTTCCGCCAGGGCCATCAGGGTCCAAACGGCCATCAGGGCCAGCTGGGACAGAATGGGCAGCAGTTTCATCAGGGCCAGCAGGGCCAAGGGAGGAATGGTAACGGCCACCAGGGCCGGGGACAGCAGGGGCCGAGGGGAGGGAACTTCCCAGGGAAGTGCTTTACTTGTGGCAAGACTGGTCATAAGAAGCAGGATTGTCCTGATAGGGGCAGGGCCCCACAGCAGCAGCAGCAGGGTGCTCGCCAGGAGCCACAGAGACCTATGTTTCCCGCCGCTCTTCCTGCACCGCCGCAGATGGCAGCATTGCCACCCATTCCAGCAGTCCCAGCTCAGCAGGGGCAGCTACAGTATGGACGTGTCTACAACGTTCACCAGGCTGCAGTTCCACAGGCACCGCCCGCCATTGAGGGTACATTTCCTATCCATGGCACTATAGGTCGGGTGTTATTCGATACGGGTGCTACACACTGTTTTCTAGCTACACACTTCGCGAAAGCTTTAGGATTGTTAGCTACGGCAGAGAGCACAGTGACGTGTGTCGACTCACCATTAGGGAGTGGGTCACTTATTTTCTTTATATGCCGGGTAGTGGGGGTAGAGATTGGTGGTTTGGTATTGCCTGCAGACATGTTAGTGTTAGATATGCATGTTCACGATGTGATCATCGGTATGGATTGGCTCGTAGCATATAGGGCCATGATTGATTGCTTCAGCGGGAGCATTGTTTTTTCCATTCCGGGGCAAGAGATGTTTATAGTGGCGATGCCTCGCCCAGAGGGAGGATCGACCGCTCATCTGTATTACATTGAGGAGGATACCTCTAAGGAGGTTGTGATTCCTTTGGATTCGATCCCGGTTGTCAGGGAGTATTCGGATGTGTTTCAGGAGATACCAGGCTTACCACCCAGTCGAGAGATAGACTTCGTTATAGATTTGCTACCGGGTACGAGACCTATAGCACGTGCACCGTACCGTATGGCTCCGGCTGAGATGAGAGAGCTACGGGATCAGATAGAGCAGCTGTTAGGGCAGGGCTTTATTCACAGGAGTACCTCACCTTGGGGCGCTCCGGTTTTGTTTGTGAAGAAGAGGGATGGTTCACTGAGATTGTGCGTGGACTACCGAGAGTTGAATAAGGTCACGATACGGAATAAGTATCCGTTGCCTCGAATCGATGACTTATTCGACCAGTTGAGAGGAGCTTCTTTCTTCTCGAAGATTGACTTGAGGTCGGGATACCATCAGTTGCGTATCGGGGAGGAGGATGTCTCGAAGACCGCGTTCTTGTCGAGATATGGTTCTTATGAGTTTCGGGTTATGCCTTTCGGCTTGACCAACGCTCCAGCAGTGTTTATGGACATGATGAACAGAGTGTTCAGGGATTTCCTAGACCAGTTTGTCATTGTCTTCATTGATGATATTCTGGTTTACTCTCAGACAGAGGAGGAGCATGCCGAGCATTTGAGGCAGGTTTTGCAGACACTTCGTCAGAACGAGCTGTATGCAAAATACGAGAAGTGCGGGTTTTGGCTGAAGGAAGTCCAGTTCTTGGGTCACATTATTTCCGATCAGGGAATATCTGTCGATCCGAGAAAAGTATCAGCGGTGAGGGAGTGGGGGCAACCCACGACACCAACGGAGATTCGTAGTTTCTTGGGTCTAGCAGGATACTACAGGAGGTTTATTCAGGGTTTCTCAGAGATAGCAGGTCCTTTGACACATCTTACTCGTAAAGGTGTGCCGTTCATTTGGAGTGATGCCTGTCAGTTGGCATTCGATGAATTGAAGGACAAGTTGACCTCAGCACCTGTGTTAGCATTGGCGAGACCGGGAGTTGAGTATTTGGTTTACACCGACGCGTCTTTGCAAGGGCTTGGAGGTGTATTGCAGCAGGAGAGACAGGCCATAGCTTATGCTTCCCGTAAGCTTAAGCCTCATGAGAAGAATTACCCCACGCATGATTTGGAGTTGGCAGCAGTGGTATTTGCCTTACGGATTTGGAGGCACTATCTATTAGGGGAGAAGTTTCAGCTGTTCACGGACCACAAGTCACTACAGTACCTGTTCACGCAGAAGGAATTGAATATGCGACAGCGTAGGTGGCTTGAATTTGTGAAGGACTACCAGTTCGACATCCAGTACCACCCGGGTAAGGCTAACGTGGTAGCAGACGCGTTGAGCCGCAGGCCAGCAGATGAGGTGGCAGAGGCGTGGAAGGCTAAGTGGAAGGAATTGGGACACCAAGATGCAGTGGCCCGATCTTTCATGTCTGTCATGACCGTTACACCGCAGATTGTCACAAAGGTAGTACGGGCACAGGCTAATGACTCATTCTGTCAGGAGAAGATAGTTCGATTACTTGCAGAGGGAGCCGAGTCCTATACCGTTAGCTCAGACGGGGGATTGCGCTTCAATGGGATATTGGTAGTTCCGGAAGGGGAGGAATTGCAGCACGATGTGATGGCAGAGTCGCACGGCTCACGGTTCGCGGTACATCCCGGAGGGGACAAAATGTACCAAGACATGAGACGGCAGTATTGGTGGAGCGGTATGAAGAGAGATATCGCTGAGTTTGTCTCGAAATGCGCCACTTGTCAACTTGTAAAAGTGGATCATCAGAGACCGGCAGGATTACTACAGCCATTGGAGGTTCCGGTGTGGATGTGGGAGAGCATATCCATGGACTTTATCACGGGGTTGCCAACGTCGCAGAGGGGTCACGACTCCATTTGGGTAATTGTGGACAGGTTGTCCAAGGTCGCTCACTTCTTACCCGTAAGGACTGACTACACTACGGGACAGTATGCCCAGCTCTTCATTTCAGAGATTGTGAGACTTCATGGTGTGCCCCTAAATATCGTGTCTGACAGAGACAAGATATTTGTTTCGAGGTTTTGGGAAAGTTTCCAGGAGGCCATGGGCACGGAATTGCGGTTGAGTACGGCTTATCATCCGCAGACCGATGGGAAGACAGAGCGCACTAACTAGATGTTGGAAGACATGCTACGCATGTGCATTATTGACTTCGGGGGTGGATGGGAGCAGTACCTTCCACTGGTGGAGTTTGCTTACAACAACTCCTATCAGTTCACGATTGGCATGGCTCCGTTTGAGGCATTGTACGGTAGGCCTTGTCGTTCCCCAGCATGTTGGTTAGAAGTGGGGGACAACAAACTACTTGGGCCGGAAGTGATTCAGGATACTTCGGCAAGGATTGAGTTGATTCGGAGTCGCATTCGGGTAGCTCAAGACAGGTAGAAGAGTTATGCTGATGCGAAGAGGTTTTTCAGGGAGTTCCAAGTGGGGGACCAGGTTTTGCTCAGGGTTTCTCCGATGAAGGGGATTATGCGATTCGGGAAGAAGGGGAAGTTGGCACCGAGGTATGTGGGGCCGTTTCCTATTATTGAGCGGATAGGACCGGTTGCATATAGACTTGGACTACCGGAGCACTTGCATCGGATTCACGACGTGTTCCATATTTCCTCGCTGAGGAAATACCTTAGAGATAATTTGGCTCATTCTCACATTGCTGTGGAGGACATCGATCTCCAGCCGGATAGCTCCTACGAGGAGGGGCCAATTGCTATTTTGGACCAAAGCGAGAGGAAACTGCGGTCAAAGATAGTTCCGTTAGTGCGTGTTCAGTGGCGACATCACAATGTCGAGGAGTCCACATGGGAGCGCGAGGATGAGATGCGCGAACGTTATCCAGAGCTGTTTTTAGCAGGTACTTTCTAGTTCCGAATTTCGGGACGAAATTCAGTTATTAGGGGGGGAGTATGTAATACCCCGTATTTTTGGCTATATTTATTTTGGGATTAATTAATTAATTGCGTATTAATTGGAAATTAATCCGGGTTATAAATACTAATGAGATGCGAATTGGTATTTGATTATGTGTATATATGATTATATATGTATTTGGTATTATAAAATTTGTCGTGGGATTTATATACTGCATTTTAGAAATTTTGTTGAGACGCGTGGGACCGCCGCGTCACGGTATATTATTTTGTTAATAAAAGTGAACTTAAAATCTATAATCCGTATGGTCGTTTTGAGTGCGCCAACGCGTCCGGAAGGGTCGAGATAGTCAGAAAACACTAGCCGGGGGTATAGTTTGGGTCCCGGGGTATTTTTAGGCCATACCGGCAACTTAAAGGGTATTTTGGTAATTTTACATTTTTAATAATTAAAAGTGACGAAAATTGGTGATGTAAATCTGATGTGGAATTTGGCCCACTAAGCCCATAACCAACCCATATTAACTTAGAAAGCTACGTAGGTTATCATTTAGGTTTTCTAAGTTTCCCCAAATCAAAACCCTAACCACCTTAAGCCACCATTGGAGAAGAGCTTGGAGAGAGAGGAATTTCTGCAGAAAACTTCATCTAATCTACACCAAACTTAGAGACAACCAAGGCAAGTGACTTTATTCCATTTAATTTCTGAGAATGTTTCCTCCATGTTAGAAAATTCGGATTTATGGTTTGTCCTTGAAGAAAATATGAAAACCCATGTAGTTTAGATCATAGGAATTGAGAAATTGTGAAGAGAAATGCATGTAGTATGTTAGGTAGATGATTTCCCTTATAATAATTGTGATTTGAAGGAATTAAAACGAAATAAAATTCTGGGATTTGAGGAGGATATACACCTAGGGTTCATGTTCTAGAGAAATTGGGAAAAGTGTAGAAATTTGTAAATTTGGTTGATGTTATGATGATTTAATCCTTGAAAACATGTTAGGAGATGATGTAAATATGTTTAGGATGAATTAGAGACCCTAAAACGTTATTTGGATGAACTTTGGAAGAGATTAGAATTGATAAAAATGGTGAAAAATGATTTTTGGAAAAATCTGGGCCGAAACTGGTGGCTCGTTAGAAGCAGCCCCCAGGTCGTTCGAAGGAACTCGTTCGAACGAGCTGCTAAGGAGTTGACCAGTCGTTACTAACGAGTAGGGATTTCGTTCGATATCTCGTTCGAACGAGATATCGTTAGAAGGGATAGTTCGTTCGAACGAACTGGGATCTCGTTCGAACAGCCTCGTTCGAACGAGACTTCTAACGACCTGACAGTCCAAACTCGTTCGAAGTCTCGTTCGAACGAGACTTCTAACGAGCTGGCAGTTTGGTCCCTTTTGGACTGTTTTGACTTTTGGAGTTCCGTAAACTTGTTCGAGGATATAGTTAACCTTCGTAGTGATAATATTGGGACAATTGGGTATTTATGAGAAGGAATTTACATACGAGAGTGTTATTACATGGACGGTTTGGGTTGAGACGTGAGTGTCTACTACGACGTGAGATAATTATGGCGCGTATAATTACAAACCGGAATAGTATGAATTGTGTTAATTATAGTTAGTATGAGAATATATACTACGATTAAAATACGGTACTACTAAGACGTGTGTTTACTTAGTATTGGTATATGGATTGTGTGTATGACATACCTACCATACTTGCTATCACGGGAGGTTGCGTTCGCTTAGGACCCTCTATTCTTTGTGTGCCTACGGGGGGGATATAGACTGGTACCTTGATGAACATAGGTAATATAAAGACTTATTGTGATATTAATAAGTCCGCTGACCATGGGAGCGTAGGTATGTGCGTGACCCATGTGATGGTGACTGTGTTCGCCTCCACTATTTGTGATTTGTGTTATCTGAACTATTCCTGAGAGATTCGAAATGTGTGATCCTTATGTACGTGATGTACCGGGATGGGTAGCAGAGTATGTGTGCACCATAGCTTAGATTGCGGGGTGCTTGTATCGTATATTTATGATGTGAATAATATACATTATATTAATGGGAATCCTCATGCTAATGTTGTAAAAATATTACGGTATTGTTTCAAGATATATAATGAGTTAATTGATAGTTATATCATTGGCATATTTAGTAACTGAGTTTACGTTAAACCTCTATTTAATTACGAGCGTTGTTATGTTAAATGGAACCGAGTAATATGGGTAGAACCTTTGGCAGTCTAGCTAGTTATGTTGTCAGTTAGCTAGTAGTATGGGTCGTTATAGATGGGTATTTGCGTTAGGAGTGCACAGTTAGACGAGAGGTGAGAATATCATGTGAGTGCACGTCCTAACATGTACTTTGCATTTAATGTTTTAAATGTTTTTAAAGCACTTGCAGGTTTTTAAAATATAACTCCACATTCGGGCTCTGACCCGTTTGCTTTTCAAATCTCTTTTTCTTTGTAAAACCATTTTAGGTGCCCAGCCACAAGGACACCAAGCATAGGATACTCATTCAGGTGACGAGCTGTAGCTGCTTGTGGAAGCTACAGGGATTTGCATGTAGACGCTTCTATCTTTTGGATTCCAGAGTCACTATCTATCAGTTGTAGGGCATGTCGCCCATTTCTATTTAGAGCATCTTTTATATTTCAGTTTTCAGACTTTAGCATATTTTATTTCAGTTTCGGATATTCATTTCTGTTATGGGAGTGTAGTGAGGAGTTTTTCCTCCAGACTTTATTTACTCTATTGTGATGGTTATTCAGTTTACTTCAGTATGGTGAATGGTGTTATTTATTTCTTCATTACATTTGTTGCATGTTAATCGGACTTAAAAATTAAAATTTGGCAACTTGATTTTTAAATACTAGGTGGTTAGTAATAATAAAAATGTTTTCGACAGTGATGCTATTAACTGAGACAACTTGGCATTTTGAATTAATTTTATAAAGGAGTAGCTACCCGGTATTTAATTAGTCGGGGTGTCACAATTATTGTACATAGTTATATATCATATAATATAGCATTTCTAAGACCGCCCATCCGGGTTTCCCCATTGTGCGCCCCCCTAAATGGCTATCATCTTCCTGGGCCTGTCACCAAGACAACCTAGGATCCTAACGCAACCGTCGGGAAGCAAGCAAATGCCTGCGGGAAAGTCATAACCACACCATGATTACCTCACCAGCGCAAAAAATCATACAATAAAAGCTCATTTGGCCTAGGGATATATCCACCCTGCATTCATTAGCCAGGGGGCTTCACCACACGCGCGAACTTCCCTAATGATAGCGATTTATTGAGGTGTGTAATCATAAATTAACATTTATGAAAATCATTTTCCCATTTTGAAATCATTCAATTTTACATTCTAAAAAAAACCATTTATACTTAGCCATTAAATGCCAAATTCTTATGATGTGTATTTCTTATTCTTAAAGTCATATTTTATTAATGACCTAAGACCCGAAGTGCCATTATCCTCAAACTAGTCTCCGAGAGTTCAACACAATATCCTAATTCATCAAAGTGAGTCTCCCTCAATAATTATCTCCCAAAAGTCTTAACATTAACATCTTTTATCTTCTATAAATTTTAGGTTAACTTCCTATATCATTTGAACATTAACCTACATAAACTAGCTCTAGGGGTAAGCCCAATTATCCTCATTTAGCCTAGGGAATTTTTCTACACAAAACAACCCCCTACGACTCCCCAAGACTTCCCAAAGGAAGGTTCCTAAATATAGAACCTACAAGAACAGGGCTAAAACAAAACAAGGAAAAATCTCACAAAAATAGGGCAGCCGAATCGATTCGCCCCTGGCTGCGAATAGGTTCTCCCAAATGCGAATCGATTCGGTGATTAAAACCCATCTTCTGCCTCTGCTCGAATCGATCCGGCCTTAGCCCGAATCAATTCGGTCTCCCAGACCTGTATCCAGCCCCCTAACCGAATCGATTCGACCCTGCGAATTGGCCCAGTTTGGGCTACGGGTTTAAGAACGCTAATTTCTCCAAAACTCAAAATCCTTGATTTCTTCCAACATCAACAACAATTATTTCTACTACATCATTCCTACACATCATCTAACTAATTTATTCTCCTCAAATCCAACTAAAAACAAAGATTTAATGGTTATACACCAAAAACACCCAAAACCCATAAATGGTTTAAGTCTCCAAAAAGTAACTATACATGCAATTTATCACATTAAATCAATATCTAGCAAGTAAGAAACTTGCCTCGAGTTTGTAGTCTCGGATCCTCTTCCGGTTGCAACGGATTCCAGCCCAAATCTTCCATTTCTCTCTCTTTCTCTCCATTTCTCCCAACTCTCTCTTCTCTCGCTCTCTCTTGGATTCTAACACAAGATAAGGGAAATAAAAGGTTTGGGAGACTTAACCGGGTATAAAACATAAATGCCCCTCTTTTAGGTGTTAATGCACCATTAAAATGACTCGTATCCACATAATTGAGTCATAACCCCTTAAAAATGCCCGAAGCTCAAAAATACAACTTGGCACTTATTTTGACTATCTCGACTATTCTAAAAATAACTGCACCCCCTATTTTGGCACTCAAAAAAATGTGAACTAATTTTATGTTCCAAATTCATGTTATTTCATTAATTAGTCTCTAATTTAAATATGAGTCATAACCGTCGCATAACATATAACGACGCAATAAAACACAATATAATGCTATTTACCTTCTCATAACGGTAAATAGACAAAACATAGTAAATATTATCCCTTTATATCACGGGAAATAATATTTACTCCAACTTCCCCTATTTTATAAAATTAGCCTATCAGGCAAAATAATATAAAATAGTCTCTCAAAAGCTTGGGTTGTTACATACTTCCCCCCTTAGAAGGGAATTTTGCCCTCAAAATTCAGGCGTACCCCATAATCATACATAGGGTACACTATTCCAAACTATAGTTCTATCATTCTTAGCTAACCCCTCGGCAGTGTAGCATCCCCATTGGACTCGGACTAAGGTCATCACTATTCGATCTCAGTCTACATTCTTCGTCCTCTAACATAGCACCAAATCGTTCCTCATGAAGTATCGATCCTACCATTCTACTATGCAAGGAGATACCTACATCTCGAAATAAATTGCCTTTCTTCCCGAATCGCGTTACACACTTGCCAGGGAATAACTATACTAACATATAATCACTCACCCAACACTACTTACTTCTATTCGCATTGGCGTAGCCCTTAAAAGTATGCGGCTCACGGAGCCCAATTGTTAAATAAATATTCTCGGACCACTCCAAGCCCAAGGAATATATTGTCCGTTGGTTCCATTCCAACGAGCAGGCAAATTACTCAGCCGACTACACCAGTCCACACATACGGCAACATACTTATAAAAAGCGATCCGAACTATTGTACGGAAATTTTGATCCATAAAAGCTATTACTTCCATCCTTCCTTTAAGTCAACACACCCATTTGAGGTATGCCTTTAGACATTAGGTTAACTGTCTCCAAACCTTCAACCACTCGCAGGTGGCGGATTGTACCCGACTTCAATTTAGTTCCCATTACTCCCTGGGAACTTTACCAATAATCATGACCGTTGCAATAACGGTAATTCAATAAGAATGTCCACCAACATATCCTTCCTCGCTCCACACTACTCTTTTCACACGAGTTGGTGAAATGGTCAATCATGGATAGGAATGCTCTTGATATAGCATCCTCTCGGTTAAGCTCGTTCCACTAGGCTTCCCATGCCTCCGCTAATTACTCCCATGGTTCTCTACTTGGCGCTACCGCCACCCCATTCGCACCTCCTTAACGAAAGGGAATATCCAATTGATGGTCCTTTACGAACTCTAACTTGTTTCTCGAGAAAAGACCAATTTTCTGTCCAGGAAGTAGTGCCTTTATTCCTTTAAGGCGAGTACTACTGCTACTTTAAATCGAGCGTGGGATAATACTTCTCACGAGGTTTAAGTTTGTGAGACGCATAAACAATGGGTCCATGCTCTAGTATTAGTACTTCCCGTTCCTGGAAAAACTCGTTCGTTAAATCCACTCTCGAGCTTAACAACACGAGTGCAGGAGTAGAGGTAAACTCATACTTCAACTCCTCAAAAACTAAGCTACCGATGCCACGCTCTATCTAAGAGAGGCCCCACCTTCTATGGCCTAATGTCTCGGATCACTCGAGATCCTATACTCCTTCGTTCTAGGGACCCAATTCTACTTAGAGTTAACCCACAAACCTAATATGGTCAACTTCCTACCGCCTTCTTAAAACCGCGTCACATGCCCTAAGGGCCTTACGTTCTAATAATCCTAAAGTCGATATATATCCTTATCAAGTCATATAAATATTATGTTAATCGTATCCCTAGTGTCCAAGAACTTTCCTAACTTCCAACATTCGCTCGATTTCATGCGTGGGACATCTCGCCAAGGCAAAATACAAACAAGGAACCCTCCCGTTACACTACTACCTCGCATCGTCGGTCATCAAGATATAACGGTCTAAGACACATGATCGGGACCACTAAAATCCTAACTCGTAACCCTAATAATGCACTTCTGCTTCTATGTTTTTACCATATCATTTAACTGAAAATTTAACTAATCTGGAATTTACTTCTGTAAGATGCCACAAATGCGTTATCCCAATATACATACATACATCTTTTATAAATGGCCTTCTCATTGAGGCATAACCATAAGTCTCAATCTGACTTTTTATCTTTGTCTCCCCCACATCGATCAGTGGGAAGGACTATTACAGTGCTCATATCTCTCACTTTAACTTTATATTAGCCCTTTAATCACTCAATCATGTGATTCTCAGCTAAACCTTCCAACCCAGCGCTCAACCCACAAAAAGAAAGCAAAGAAAGAAAAAGAAAATAATTACAGCATCTCTCCACTTCCTACGTCGTTAAGGTTCACGCGTGGAGCGTCTCGCAAAAGTGAAATCCAAACAAAAAAGCCCTCCTATGCATTACTACTTAACTTTGTTGGTCGTTGAGATAAGGCAACACCATACACAAGCAAAGCAAACAAATAATCAAACAAAAAAAATAAAGAAAATAATGAAAAATACCTACATACCATAAACCATCTCTATAAAGTCTCAACCTGTATCCAGGAGAGATATTATAGAACAACTAGTTCTTCTCTGGAACTAGAAATAGGATAGCCTCACAATTCATTCGCTTTCTATCGCCCCAACCAAACCAAGAATATTTTCACTCTTACGTTACATATAATACTTTTAGCACATACCACACATATACTTTTAATATATCATCACTCGCCTTATATCGAGCTAAGAAAGAAAACATCGAACCTCCCTATCACGGAAGTTATATATATACACTCACTATCATAATATCGATAGTACCACAAGCCCAATTTACGCACCCGGACCTAGGGTTAATACCATACTACTCCATCTTATTATAAGGAATACTCCACCCTCAACTAAGGTGGAAATTCCCACCAACATATTTGCCAATCTCTAGCCACTACCAATGCCTCCTAGACACATTATTCTAGTCCTATCCGAACCAAACTACTTCCATCTATGCCCCAACTAGGCACTGTATTCTTATCGGTTGTCTTCAATCGACAAAATCAAAATGCGTGGTTCCACATTCCACATCAGAACCGTTTTTCCATCTCTAACTACCAGATGATTACCCGCGTAGTTCCCTTAACCTCCTCAATAAAAGAGAACATACTACTGGCCTCCCCTATATTGTTCAATGAGTCTTCCCCGGGTGGATGTCCACCAATGGGGTATCACGAAGACTACTTCTCTAGAAGTGTTAGCAACACTTACTTGTGAGCCTATCATTTCCACTAAAGGGCTCTCTCTCCCTTGTATCATCCCACTTCGATTCAAGGTTTCCTTAACCTTACAACTCTTTTTTCACTGTCGGCCTCTGACCGAACCTCATGTGAACACTTGAGAATCTACTTTCTCATTATTCCAATTATCCCAGAGAAACTTACTGTTGAAAATATCCACCGAGTTTCTCCCCGAGCAAAACCTCCAACTCCACCAAAATATGGAGACTACCCTTTCGGCCATTTCAACCTTATTCCTAGGGGTGAAATATTTTCCTCCAATCTTTGCACCTGGGCACTTCTATACCCCTCTCTAGACCAAAGCCCTCGGGCCTTATACTTCCACCAGATGAGGTTACACTTCTCCAATCGACCAGACTTCAACATGTAGTACTTGCCAAGGACTTCTCAACTTCAATTTAACGTCGCTTGGAATCACAAGCTTAATACCATTTTCTACTTGCAGCAATACTTGGAAAACTATATCTACTGCACTTAGTAGTTACGATAGCAATATAAGATAATGCTACGGAGGGAGAGACCTCCAAAGTGGACCTCATCCTCGACTACAGCTTACAGATCTTAGTAATCCCATCTTATGATGACTTCATAAAGGCCTTCCCTGATGACCTTCCTCCGTCGACTTACGAGTCATACACGAACGCGCAAAGAATTTTTGGGGTTCTCGTATCATAGCGGGAGAATGAAATCTCAAAAGAGAAATCAACGATCTTAATCTTAAGGCTCCATATCAAATCAAAAGAAATGCAGAAGGCGTAATACGTCCGCACAGATTCCTAAGGACTCTAGAACCCAATGCTCTTATACCATTTGTGACAACCCGCCTACTAAAATAATAGGTGGCCATCCCAATACTCTAATAATCACAGGAATCATAGATGGTCCATTCTGAGCATCACTGTCGATTAAAATTATAGTACGAGATAACCACCAATCATTTTAGAAAACGGACTGTCAAATTTAAAATTTTGGAAATAAAAGAAAAACACTTAGACAATCCTATTTGCAAAAATGGTGGACGCGAAAAATCAACGATAACGAAAAGACAATATAATAAATAATAACGGAATAAGCTGTCGGTTAACATACCAATACAAATATGTTACACCGAGTATTACAATTTAAATATCACAGTATAATAAATGAATAGAAAGCTTGGACAACACACCCAAATAAATAAACTGAACATAACTAGAGTACAATGGAAAAAAACGTCTAATACAAATATCCTATAACATCCGCAATATGCTATAGCTCCATGACAACTAGAGTGGAGATGTCAATACGGGTGTCCATGAGGTAGAGCACCTGAGCGGACAAAGATTTTCTTACAAAGTAAAGGAATATAGACGGGTCAGGTCCCGATTTGATATGATTATCATGTGACTAAAATGGATGAAAGTTATGTAAATCGAAATAAAATTATGAACTTAACTTCTCTCGCAATATAAACATAAAGGTTCTCACCTCTCAATCTAAAGGCATCCTAGTTAACCCAAGTACTAAGGGCTGACTTCTCCCCAGTCTCAATGCTATGCCCTGTTCGTGCGTGGGGTGTCTCGCGAAGAGAAATCCAAACAAGTAACCCCCCGATACACTACTACTAGGCAAGGTTGATCGTCGAGATCCATTAGACCCTCAGCACGAAATCAATATATACATATTCATCTAATTAAGTACACATAACAAATTCTTCTTTATCTTTCATATAAGTGTCATGTTACACTTCCGGATATATCTTCCGAAATGAGAATTCACTTTATGGAATGTTTACCAAATCAATTTCATTTTTATCTCAAAACTTTCCTTACCAATTTTATTTCCTTTCTTCCATCCAGGAAAAATACATATTTTAAAAGAAAGTTTTATTAACATAAAAATTCTTTTCCATTTCATTTCATATCTTCCATTTTCCTTCTTCCATCCGGAAAATGTATTTAACTTCCCCATTTCCGTTCTTCCATCCGGGAAATGTATTTAAATCCATTTTATTATCATAAAAAGCTTTAATCATCAATAATGTCCCGCATTATTGTACATAGTTATATATCATATAATATAATGTTTCTAAGACCGCCCGTCCGGGTTTCCCCACTGTGCACGCCCCTAAATGGCTATTATCTTCCAGGGCCTATCACCAAGACAACCTGGGATCCTAATGCAACCGTCGGGAAACGGCCAAATGCTTACGGGAGAGTCATAACTACACCCATAATTACCTCACCAGCGCAAAAAATCATGCAATAAATGCTCATTTGGTCTAGGGTCATATCCACCCTGCATTCATTAGCCAGGAGGCTTCACCACACGTGCGAACTTCCCTTACGATAGCGATTTACAGAGGTGTGTAATCATAAATTAACATTTATGAAAATCATTTTCCCATTTTGAAATCATTCACTTTTACATTCTCAAAAAAACCATTTATACTTAGCCATTAAATGCCAAATTTTTAGGATGTGTATTTCTTATTCTTAAAGTCATATTTTATTAATGACCTAAGACCCGAAGTGCCATTATCCTCAAACTAGTCTTCGAGAGTTCAACATAATATCTTAATTCATCAAAGTGAGTCTCCCTCAATAATTGTGTCCCCAAAGTCTTAACATTAACATCTTTTATCTTCTATAAATTTTAGGTTAACTTCCAATATCATTCGAACATTAACCTATATAAACTAGCTCTCGGGGTAAGCCCAATTATCCTCATTTAGCCTAGGACATTTGTCTACCCAAATAAACCCCTGGGACTCACCATTACTTCCCAAAGGAAGGTTCCTAAATCTAGAACCTAAAAGAAAAGGGCTAAAACAAAACTAGGAAAAATCTCACAAAAATAGGGCAGCCGAATCGATTTTCCCTAGGGCCGAATCGATTCGGCCCTTGTTGAGAATCGATTCACCCAAATGCGAATCGATTCGGTGAGTAAAACCCAACTTTTGCCTCTGTCCGAATCGATTTAGCCTTAGCCCGAATCGATTTGGTCTCCCAGACCTCTATCCTACCCCCTAACTGAATCCATTCGCCTGGGAGCCGAATCGATTCGGCCCTGCGAATTTGCCCAGTTTGGGCTACGGGTTTAAGAACACTAATTTCTCCAAAACCCCAAATCGTGGATTTCTTCCAACATCAACAACAATTATTTCTACTACATCATTCCTACACATCATCTAACAAATTTATTCTCCTCAAATCAAACTAAAAATAAAGATTTAACGGTTATACACCAAGAACACCCAAAATCCATAAATGGTTTAAATCTCCAAATACTAACTATACATGAAATTTATCACATTAAATCAATATCTAGCAAGTAAGAAACTTGCCTCGAGTTTGTAGTCTCGGATCCTCTTCCGGTAGCAACGGATTCCAGCCCAAATCTTCCATTTATCTCTTTTTCTCTCCATTTCTCCCAACTCTCTCTTCTCTCTCTCTCTCTCTCTCTCTCTCTCTCTCTCTCTTGGCTTCTAACACAAAGATAAGGGAAATAAAAAGGTTGGGAGACTTAACCTGGTATAAAACATAAATTCCCCTCTTTTAAGTGTTTATACACCATTAAAATGACTCGTGTCCACATAATTGAGTCATAACCCATTAAAAATGCCCGAAGCTCAAAAATACAATTTGGCACTTATTTTGACTATCTCGATTATTCTAAAAACAACCGCACCCCATATTTTGTCACTCGAAAGAATGTGAACTAATTTTATGTTCCCAATTCATATTATTTCATTAATTAGGCTCTAATTTAAATATGAGTCATAACCATCGCATAACATAACGCAATAAAACACAATATAATGCTATTTACCTTCTCATAACGGTAAATAGACAAAACATAGTAAATATTATCCCTTTATATCACGAAAAATAATATTTACTCCAACTTTCCCAATTTTATAAAATTAGCCCATCAGGCAAAATAATATAAAATAGTCGGTCAAAAGCCTGGGTTGTTACATTGTGTTAATAAACAAATATGGAATCGAATCTCATATATAAACCAAAATCGAAAACTAAAACTGAAACGAAAATATAAAGTAAACAACTTTGCATCAAAAGAATTCTTAAAGTCATTAAGACACTCTTCATCAAACAAAAAGGACTTGGATCTGCAAAAAAAATCCACAAAATCCAATCGAAGAGAGTGCGGGAGAGAGAGAAGTTCTACCTTATGGATCTGCAAAAAAAATGTAAAAAGAATTGGATCTCCTTATAGAAATGAATATGAATAAAAAACGTAAAAATGAATGTCAAAAACCATGATTCCCTACAAAACTTTTATTCGAACAAAAAAACCCAAAAAATCGAATCGTAGAGAGAGAAAAGGAGAAGTTTTACCTACACGGTCAAATTCATGTAATGTCGAGAGTGTGTAAGAGATGGAGGGGAAAATTAAGGAGTTCGTGTGTAAGGGAAGGGGGCGGTTGTGAGTGCATAAGAGAGAGAAATTGAGGGGAAAATGATGGAGGCAGGTGCGTGTTGGAGGGTTTGTGTGTTATGGGGAAGTGAAACGGGGAGAGCTGTAAGAGAGAGAATGAGTCACCATATATTTTTTGTTGTATTACAAAAATAACCCTTATATTTGAATTAAAGTAAAATTTTAAGAGTAAAATGAGGGGGAAAATAAATTTTAGTGGGATAAAATTGTAATTATAATTAGAGTATAAAATTAGGTATGGTGAGGTATATAGTATTATTGTATAAATATTGATCTCACCCTCCATTTCTTGCCTTGTTGGCTTCGATCTTAACCGTGAAGTGTCTTCCCATCTTATGAATAGTGAAAAACTCATTGTAACTTATTATATATATATGTGTGTGTGTGTGTGTCTCTCTCTCTCTCTCTCTCTCTCTCTCTCTATATATATATATATATATATATATATATATATATATATATATATATATATATATATATGGTTTGATTATTGTTTGACTGAGTTTTAAATAATTGTAGCACCACATGATCTAAATCATTCTCCTTATTTTTTTAATATTTATTTTGAAGGAGATGAGTTGGGATCAATATCCAAGTCCAAGCCATACATCATTGTGTAAGATTTTGAGCCTCTATTTATATACTTTTTTTTTAATGGAAATGAAGCCTCTTAGGATTGGATCATTGTGTTACAAGTTTTCTTAATTATGTTGTAAAAAGTAGAGATCAATTTGGGTTTACTTTGGCATGATCAGATTTAGGTTATCCAAGGTTAAGTGTACTTGGCATGATTTTGATTTCTTTATCATGGTTAATTTTTTTTTTTCCTAATTGATATTTTTTTTACTATTTAGAACATTTTTTTGTGGTTTAATATCTCTAATTGAGTTATCATATTTTTGTTGGGTCACTAAAGTGGATCTTTATATTCTATTATTATTATCTATGATGAAATTGGTTAATGTAATCAGACTCATATTGCCAAAGATTAAGTAAAAAAACAAGAATAAAATAGTTTTAATAGTAAATTAAATTAAAATACAGGGTTTCGGGCTAGCCTTGCAATGAAACTTCAATAGCGAAGATGCTATCTCATAAGACCTTTAGGATAAAAAAGAAGATGAGGAAAAATAGGCCCGTCCTCATTGCATCCATACGTTGGCTGATAACACCATTATGTACAATGTGAAACGCAGGCAATGGCACCGTACTAAACATGGGTTCTGAGGTGATGGTCAATTTTGCTTTACTTTAGGTTTTATTTTGAGCGAGAATGTTATGTATTCTGTTGGACTTGCTTGTAATGTACTCATAAGAGTCTTTTATCAGTGGAGATCTTTCCAATTTTAAAAACATGGTTAGTCTAAAAAAATAAATAAAATTCATAAAATACTGATTTTTTTCGGGCACTTCTTTTATGACTCAAGGTAGTGATCAGAGGGTATGCACTCAATGATATGTGACTTAAGAATATTTAAAAAAAAATGTTCTTATGAAGATTTTAATAAGTTTCCTTTGCTTTCATAAATATGTTGCATTAAGTAAATGTGGTAAAAACATGATTGAATGTAGGAAAAATGTTGAAAGTATGCATGTTCTTTTTAAACAAATTTTTAATAATGTTGTAAGTGAACTAGGAATAACAATTTGTATATAATTATTTAGTGCCTGCGCATCGTGCGGATTGTATGCTAGTATATAACAATTTGTATGCTAACTTAGTCTTGCTACAAGGTGTAGTACGTGGATCTAATAACGCGAATCACTATGAGATAAGTTTTTGAGTCACTATTGATTGATTTATGCCAAAAATTGGTCTTAGAGGGACCCCATTAATGTTGGGTTATGACAAGACTCCACCATTTGGTGGAGTATATTTGTTTATGACAAAGCTCTCACCCATTTGGTGGTGGAGTCTTCTTCTCCACAAGATGTGCTCTAAGTGGACACTCAACTATGTCATTTTATATGGCCTTAATTCCCCTTGCTCACCTATAAATAAGCTCTATGTATTAAGAGAAAAACACACCATTAAATAGGAGAGAAACAAAGCATATGGAGAGTCTTGTTTGTGAGAGAATCAAGAGAGCAAGAGTCTTTGCAATTCTCCTCTTCTGATAATACAATTCCGTTGCCCCCGTGGACATAGGCAAATTGTCGAACCACGTAAATCTCTTGTTATTGTGTGTGAGTTTGATTTCAGGATTGTTACTGGGCATAACAATTAGTATTACAGCCAGACACAACCGTTATTGACGCTTTGTTCATTTTTTTGGATAGAAATCAAAATCTTCAAATATTAAATTTCAACACAACAGGAGGAGTGTATCGTCGATACGAGTCCAACGAAATAAATCGGAGGCCAAATGGAGCTCCAAAGCTCCCAAATTTGCCAACTGAAGAGAAAAAAAATCCAGCCAAGTTGTTGACCAAGACACCAAGCAATTTGACCAAGTCATTGACCAAGTCATTGAGCCGTTTGACCAAGCCGTTGACCAAGCCACTGAGCCGTTGGACCAAGCCGTCAAACTGTTTGACCCTGCTACTGATGTCATCAAACGAAAGAGGAATATTCTATTAGAATATTCTGTTAACTTTAATAGAAATTCCCCTTGAGTCAAATCGGTCTAAAAAACTATTTTTAGGCCAACTCAGTCCATTCTGAACACATTTTTGACCGAGTCGAACCTTTTCCTAACTCTTTTGACCATTGCGGACGCAATCGTGCCCTCCGTTTTTTCTGATTTCGCCCTTCATTTGCTGTATTGACTTAAGAGGGACATATAATGATATTTTAAGGCACTTCCAAGCATCGAATCTATTTTTTGGGTGGAGTCTAAGAAGTAATGGAAGGTGAAACTTCTTCCGATTCAATTGAAGTACAAACTCAGACAACCACCAGGAGCTCTTGGAAAAGAAATTCTATGTCAAATGCAAAGTTTGATGTCAAAAAATTTGACGGTACAAATAACTTCGACATGTAGTAGTGTGAAGTTTTGGATCTGTTATTTCGAGAAGGGTCACATATTGCCTTGGATTCCAAGCCCAAGGATATTTTGGAGGAAGATTGGAATTTTGTAAACTATCAAGCTTTCTGTATAATTCGATTACTCTTAGCCAAAGTCCAAAATTATTTTATCATGAAGGAGACTGTGGCAACAAGTCTCTGGAAGAAGCTAGATGACAAGTACATGACGAAAAGCATAAAACATCGGCTCTATCTCAAGAAGAAACTTTTTCACTTCCAATTTAAGCACGGTACGTCTATGAATCCTAATTTAGACAGTTTCAATAAAATTTTAGCTGATTTGCAAAATTTAGAGGTTGAAATTGCTAATAAGGAAAAAGCACTATTATTGCTAAATTCATTGCCTGATTCATATGATCACTTGACTACTACCTTACTGTATGGAAAAGATGAGGTAAAATTCAATGATGTTTCCAATGTTTTAATGAACAACGAGGTACGAAAGAACGATTTGTAGGTCCATCGAGACCCCTCATCATCAGAAGCGTTGACAGTAAGAGGGAGGACACCCAATAGAGGATGACGAGGAAAATTCCACTCAAAGTCAAGGGGAAAATCATCTGATAGATGACAACTTGCTAAAGGCGAATGTCCCTAATATCATCAAAAGGGGCACTGGAAGAAAAACTGTCCAAACAGAGATAAGAAAAAAGAACCAAATGTGAATGTTGCACAAAATGAAGAAGATGACCTGGAGTTCGCGTTGACCGCTTCATCATGAACCTACCATTCTGAGGAATGGATTCTTGATTCAGGGTGTTCATATCACATGTGTCCCAATAGGGACTGGTTTTCAAGCTTCCAAGAGCTTGACGGGGGATGTGTTTTAATAGGCAATGAAAATGCCTGTAAAATAAAAGGGATATGATCGATCCGATTGAAGCTGCAAGATGGATCAATTAGAGTACTAATAAATGTAAGATACATTCCATACTTGAAGAAGAATCTCATTTCACTGGGAATGTTTGATGCTAAAGGCTATTCTATTATCATAAAAGGTGGAGTCCTAAAGGTGGTTCGAGGAGCACTTATAACCATGAAAAGTACCCGAAAAGGAATTTGTATTTCTTCGACGGGAGCACAGTCACTAGGACAGAAGCAGTCTTTAAAATCTCAGATGATTCAAATGAATCCAGACTATGGCACATGCTCTTAAGACATGCTGTCGAGAAAGCTCTACAATGTTTGATAAAGCAAGGCATGTTAAAAGAAGCTAAGACAGGCAAGATTGATTTCTGTGAACACTGTGTCTTGGGTAAGTAAACTCGAGTCAAGTTTGGTAGTGGTGTTCACCGCACCGAAGGAATTCTTGACTATATTCACTCATATGCATGGGGACCTACCAAAAATGTAACTTTAGGAGGTAAACGTTGGTTCGTGACTTTCATTTATGATTAATTCAGACGAGTTTGGGTATACATGATGCGTCAGAAAGATAAAGTTATGGAGATTTTCCTTAACTGAAAAAAGATGATAGAAACTCATATAGGTCAGAAGATCAAGAAACTCCGAATAGATAATGATGGAGAGTACACTTTAGACCCATTCCTTAAAATCTACCAACATGAGGGAATTGTTAGGCATTTTACCATATGAAGAATGCCACAACAAAATGGAGTTGCAGAACGTATGAATCGTACTTTGGTGGAGAAAGTTCAGTGTATGTTGTCCCATGCTGGATTGGGAAAGGCATTATGGGGTGAAGCAGTGAATTATGCTTCTAACCTCATCAATAGACTTCCTACAACCGCAATTGGTAGGATGACTGCTACAGAGGTATGGTTTGGTAAATCTTCTACATATTATGATTCATTACATATTTTTAGTTGTCATGCTTATTATCATGTAACCGAATGAAAGTTAGATCCTAGAGCTAAGAAAGGTGTATTCTCGCGCTTTAGTGCTGGCATAAAAGCATATAGACTCTGGTCCTCTGAATCAAAGAAAATTGTTTTGATCAAAGATATTACTTTTGATGAGTCTATAATGTTGAAAATAATAGTTTCAGAGAAACATAACGTGAATCCAAGTTCTTTTCAACAGGTGGTGCTTGATATTCCAATAAGGACTTTTCAGATAATTAATTTTCCTGATGCGGAAACTAATGATGAGGATGAAATCTCAGTTGAGTTGGAGGTTCCAACACCAGAACCAGTGATCAATCAGCAACCATACTCTATTTCCATTGGCAGACCAAAAAGGGATGCTCAAAAATCTGCTCGATTAACAGACATGGTGGCCTATGCACTTCCAGTGACCAATCATGATGTCTCGTGCACTTACAGAGAGGTCGTAAAGAATACACGCAGTGTCAAGTGGAAGAAGGCAATGGATGAAGAAATGTCATCACTTCACAAGAATCAGACTTGGAAGTTAGTTCAGCTTCCAAAGGGTAAGTAATCTATCGGATGCAAGTGTATCTATGCTAAAAAGGAAGGTGTTCCTGGCAAAGATAATATTAGATACAAGGCCAGACTAGTGGCGAAAGGCTACGCTCAAAAGAAAGGAATCAACTACAATGAGGTTTTCTCACCTGTTGTTAAGCATTCATCTATTCGGATATTATTGGCTTTGGTAGCACAGTTTGATCTCGAGTTAGCTCAACTCGACGTGAAAACTGCATTCCTCCATGGTGACTTACAGGATGAAATTTACATGTCTCAGCCAGATGGTTTTAAAACTCCTGGACGCGAGAACTGGGATTGCAAGTTGAGTAAGTCGTTATATGATTTGAAGCAGTCACCATGATAGTGGTACAAGCAATTTGACCATTTTATGATGGATCACAAGTACACACAGAGTCAGTTTGATCATTGCGTCTACTTTCATAAGCTCCAAGATGGGAATTTTGTCTATGTGCTCTTATATGTGGATGATATGCTAATTGCATCTAAGATTAAGGTGGAGATTGACATGCTGAAGATTCAGTTGAGTTCAGAGTTCGAGATGAAGGATCTTGGAGAGGCCAAGAAAATGATTAGGATGGAGATCAAGCGAGACAGAATAAAAGGCGTAATCAATTAGACACAGACGCAATATTTAAAGAAAGTACTTCAGAGGTTTGGCATAGATAACTAATCTAAACCTGTCAGTACTCCATTGTCTCCACATTTCAAGCTGAGTGCGCTGATGTCATCAGATACAGATGATGAGAAGAAGAAGATGGATTATGTTCCACATACAAATGCAGTTGGTGCTTTAATGTATGCCATGATGTGTACCAGATCAGACATTTCACACGTAGTGAGCATGGTGAGTCATTATATGCACAATCCAGGAAAAGGACACTAGCAGGCAGTGAAGTGGATACTATGGTACATTCAAGGTACTGTGGATGTCAATTTGAAGTTTGAGAGAGACACGATAGTTGGTAAGCATCTAGTCGGATACGTGGATTCTGATTATGCTAGAGATCTTGACAAGCATCGATCTACTACTGGTTATGTGTTCACTATAGCAGGAGGACCAGTGAGTTAGAGATCAAATTTACAGTAAACAGTGGCTTTATCTACAATAGAGGCAGTGTATATGGCTGTAACAGAAGCTTTTTAGGAAGCCATTTGGCTTCATGGTTTGATTGATGACTTAGGTATTGTTCAAAAAAACATGGAGGTTTTCTGTGATAGTCAGAGTGCCATTTGTTTGGCAAAGAATCAGGTTCATCATTCTCACACCAAGAATATTTATGTACGTTTTCACTTCATTCGAGAAATTATAGATGGAGGGGATATTCTACTCTAAAAAATTGGGACTGCAGATAATCCTGCATATATGCTGACAAAGGTGGTTACAGGGATCAAGTTCCAACACTGTTTGGACTTGATCAACATCTCTCGAGCTCTTGGTGCCTAATGGCGCATGTGGGGGAGAGTTTAATGATGGACTCTTACCAAGGTGGAGATTTTTGGGTTATGACAAGACTCCACCATTTGGTGGAGTATATTTGTTTATGACAAAGATCTCACCCATTTTCTGGTGGAGTCTTCTTCTCCACAAGTTGTGCTCTAAGTGGAGACTCAACTAAGTCATTTTATATGGCCTTAATTCCCCTTACTCACCTATTGATAAGATCTATGTTTAAGAGAAAAACACACCACCATATAGGATAGAAACAAAGCATATGGAGAGTCTTGTTTGAGAGAGAATCAAGAGAGCAAGAGTGTTTGTAATTCTCCTCTTCTGATAATAAAATTCCGCTGCCCCCGTGGACGTAGGCAAATTGCCGAACCACATAAATCTCTTATTATTGTGTGTGATTGAGTGTGAGTTTAATTTTTGGATTGTTATTGGGAAAAATAGTTAATATATGGACTTATGTTGGGAGGGGATCGGTCTCGCCTTTTGAGTTTCTGCAATTTTTTATATTAATATTTATGTTTTATATGTTAAAGGGGCTATCTCTGTGACTATGTCATAAGGTAAATATATGACAAATATGTTTCGATAGTTTGGTTAGTCATATATCTTGTTCCAGTTTCGAACCATGACATTTTTGTCCATTGATTTATAATTATTTTATCTGTGACAATTTTTATGATTTATTTCTAATGGCAAAAAAAATTAAAAGTTTTATTTCTCAAGAAATTTAACTCGATTTTTGGTAATGAAAGTTTTTTTTATGGATATAATTTATGACAAAAATAAGTGAAACATTTTTACAGTTTAATTTTTTTCTAATTGAACATGTGTGCTTATGTCCCTCTTTAAAAATAATTCTAGATCGGAAACTTAGGGGGTCTTTGTTTTGGTTTGGGGGGGTGGGGGGTGGAGGAAGGTTATGTTAAACTTTAAGTTCAACACCCTAAAGTTTATTCTATTCGGTCAACATATGGTAGCCAAAATTGCTTATGGGTAATCTTCGTGATGCTTCATATCATAAGTACAAAGTGTAAAATAAGTGTAAGAAATGAAATATTATATTTCGGATCACAAAGTTTGAATTTTCAATTTCATTATTCTCTATTCACATTTTGCATCATTACAGCCTTTTTTTAATTCTCTATTCACTAAACTTAGGTCCTTTGACCAAAAAGGTTTGGACACTTGACCCCATGATTATATTTTTAAACCCTAAAGTTCCCTCACCCATCAGTTATCAAACACTTCTCTCCATCACCCATCTCTCATCTCAAACTCTTCCCTCCCTCTTACCCACTCAACCACCACCGTCGTCGGACTGCTATCATCATCAAACCAATGCCATCATCGTGATAGCTATATCTTTTGTTCTCTCTCTCTCTCTCTCTCTCTCTATATATATATATATATATATATATATATATCGTGCACGTGCGCACGTGCATTTTCTTTATTGTCTCTCTCTCTCTCTCTCTCTCTCTCTCTCTCTCTCTTACTCTCTCATTTCTCTCTTTCAGATAGCTCATTGGAACTCTAAGTTTTTTGGCTGAAAACACGGGTTAAGATGGTTTTTTTGTTTTTTCTTAAATCTAAAAGTGTACGGTGGTTGTCGGTGATATTTTGGGTGATTTGTTTTTTTCCTTTTTTTCATTTCTAAAAGTTTTGGTTATTTTAGTTGGTTTTCTAGTGAATGCCTCTAAAAATAGAAAAATGAGATTTATGGAATAGAGGGTCATTTGAAGGGGGCACCAGAAAGAGGGTCGTCGAAAAGGAGGCAATCAACAGAGAGGCTAACATTCGGATAGAGGAAGAGGGAGAGGAAGTTTAGTGAGTGTTGAACCTAATTGTAAAATTAGGGACCTAAATGTTTAAGGAAAAATATTGTCTATTGAAGTTTCCAAACCTATCATTTTGAGTACTAAAGTGCAAAAATCGTTGTCTCTAAAATTAGTCTCGCGATTATTTTACTTCAATTTTTAGTATTATGAATTATGATATTAAAATATTGATTTTGACATCTAAAATCAATTAGGGCTGAGATAATAGGTCATATAATATTTTTAGACACTAATAAATTTGTTGATAATTTTGTCAAGGCCTTGAGATTTAATGAGTCAAGAAAATAATAAGATTCCACCTGTATGGAAACACCGTTACTTTAGTAATGAATCCAAAATTATCATGAGGGGGAAATAACATGAAAATAATAGTGCACGAAAAATATACACAAACACACAAGACAAAGATTTAAATGCTTCAAAAAACTTTTCATTAAGTCTAAAACTCACACCCACTTTCGCTATATAATTAACTGAAAATGTTACACATCCTATCTTATCTCACTATTGTACTCACTATGTTTTTATCTCGGTTGCTAGTCTCTGCAACTTTATGCATATGTCGGATTCCTAACCCCCAGATTTATTAGATAAGTTGGGGGAAAAATCATTGTATGCAAAATAGTGGCCTGAAGGTGTGAAATGATTAGGCTATATATTTATTTAACAAAATAAAATATTTGAGAAAAATGTGTGATACAATATCCCTTATATAGGCTATAGTTCACAATCTATTTTTACACTAATCTACAAAATAAAATATCTTTCATCCTCCTTAATATGTATCTACAATGAGCTATGCGTGAGACGTTATTGTCTTCTCTAAGCCTTTAATACCCATTGAAGTTGAGTATAACTCTAGTGTATATCTATTCACTCTCTTAGTTAACATGTAACCTGGATTATTACTTCCCTCGATATTCTCAAGACCTAACACCTAATCATCAGAAATTGATCTAATAAAGTGATAACAATGTCTGATGTGTTTGGTATTTTAATAAAATATTAATTTCTTTGTTAGACATGCAGAAGTTTAATTGTCACTTTGCATGACATTCCTCACATGTTTGAACCTTAATTTTGTTAGACTTTCTCACGATCAATTAATTATGTTTTGTAGTATATAAAGAAACTTTTTTCGATAGTTAAGAAACCCAAATTACTACAGTAGTACCCATTGTGTAAACACTACCGATAGTGCTCATCGTATGATCTATCTCACCCACAAAGTTTTTGTCTACATATCCCTATAATCTGATGTTGCCTCATCTGATGAATAAAGCACCCCGTAAGTATCCACTTGACTTGATCCTAGTGTTTATTTTGTGAATTTGTTATGAATCTGATCACTGCTCTTGCTATATGAGACTATATGGTCTCGTGTATACCTTGACATACAAAAAACGTCCAATATTAAACTCATATGGGACTTTAGTCATGATTTCTTATCTTTCTTTCTCTCGGATGAGTGGTCATTACGTAACTAGAAGTGACGTAAAGTGACGCGTAAGGTTTGTTAACATCCTTAAAATCGCTTATGTGAAACCTACACGGGATACAACTAATATAGTCTTATTGAGGCAGCTGTAATGTACCCATTTTCTTGTCCCTTTTGATTCTCATCCCAAGAATCTATTTTGCTTCGCCATAATCATTCGGGCCAAAATAACTCCACAACTATTTCTTTAATAAACTATTTTTCCAAAGTCAAGCCTTCTCCTGACATGTCATCAACATAATGTAACTATACTCAAATATCTTGAAGTAGAAATAACGGTAAGTGTTTCACTTGTACTAGTCATTCATCTAGATTAATCCATCAAAGTTCTTGTACCAATACCTCAGGGCTTCTTCAACCTATATAATCTCTTCTTTTACTTGAACATTAACTTCTTACTTCGTTGGTAATTCAAAGCCCTTCGGTTGTTGTATATATATACCCTCCTTAAAGTCATTATAGAGGAAAGAGGTTTTAACATCTAACTTCTCAAAGTGAAAATTCTTTCTTGCAACGATACTTAAAGGTAACTAAATGATAGTCAATTTTACAACTAATGGAAATATTTATGTGTAATCAAATATTTTTTGTTGTTGAAGGCCTTTGATCATAAGAGTTTCCTTATATCTCTTGTAACCGTTGTGTTCCTCCTTAACTCGATAAACCCATTTGTTGTGGATGTCCTTATTTTCCATTAGAAACTCAACTACCTCTCATGTCCTTTAAAACATGGGGTCCTTTATGTTATATTCCATTACAAGCTCCCACTGACTCGAATCCCATAATATACCTTCATTATTATATCACTTATATTCACCACCATCAACTAACAAGAAATCGTACATACATTTCTTATTTGGTGCATAAGGATATGAGGATCCTCCTGAATGTTCGCGGAGGAGAGAGGCTTTGTGGCGATGTTGTGTACTACTCTTAGTATTATGAGCGTCCGGAAGCCCCCAAATTTTAATTTTTAAATTTTAAATTCTTAAAAACAAACTTTTAAACTACAATTTCTTTTTCAAATTCACAATTAAACATATCAAATTTTTATTTCTCCGAATTAAAATTAAACTAAGTAAAATACGTGAATTAACTTGACCCAATACTAAAATTTTCCTAACAATGATTTATTCTGATTTCCAATAGAGGTCAAACCAAATTTTATCAAATTAATTTTTGGACATGAATTAAATTAAACTTACCTAAATTATCCAAACTTAAATTATCACCAAATTAAACAAGTGTGATGACTAAACCAATTTTTATCTTGTTTTTTTTATAGCAAGCATCTATGGTGATTTTTGTAAGATAAAAATAAACACAATCACACTACACAATGATGTACAAGAAGAACCCAAATGGGAAAAATATCGGATGACCCTTGACTAACAAATTTACTAGGTACGATATGTTTACAAAGACAATGACAAGAAGACTTATAACACTCGACTCGACTCCTTCAAGCCCCGACGCGACCTTCGCTCTTCAACCTCTGCCTTGTAGATAACTCTAGAGTCCACCAATGGAGGCACAACAGCCGTCAACCACATATGGTGCCTTTCACCATGTGAGAAATCCGCACCACAAACCAATCTTCCTTTTGGGGTAGGAAAGAGACCCCAACAACCTCCTTCAAATAATTGAGAAGGAAACATGTGCCAAATATATATATATATATATATATATATATATATATATGTGTGTGTGTCTGTGTGTGTGTGTGTGTGTGTGTGTGAGAAAGCTTGGAATTAAACAAACATGGGTGTATGTGTGTTTTGTAGAATGTTAATCCAAGAATTTACAAACACATAACTTGAACTTTTGATAGAAAGCCTTTTTCTATAAAAAACTAGAATGATATTTGTCAAAAGTTACTCAAAAATTTCTTGTTCCCGCACTTTTTAATCAGGTAAAAGAGGTGGGAAACGAATTGGGCAATTGGTAAGTTTAAAAAAAAATGTCAGAAAACTGTCCAGGTCATTCGAACGAGCTCGCTCAAACGACTTTTCGAACGATATTTCAAAAAAGAATGCCCTAAACTCGTTTGAAGTTCGTTTGAAGTCTCGTTCGAACGACTTTTTAAACAATAATTCCGAGAAAATAAGTCAAAGTCATTGAAAAACTCGTTCATTGACAATCTCATTCGAATGACAATTCGAACGAAAAATTAAAAAAAAAAACTATTTTTTCAAGTTTAAACCGAAAAACTTATGGAAAAAGTTCTAAAGAGATTTTCTTAAAATAAAAATTCATAAAAAGTAGTTAATGAAATACACCCAATAAAAGTTCCAAGCTCCTATATATATATATAAAACGTATTCATACCTTTGGAGACTTGGAATCCTCAAATGTTGATGATGTGAAACATGTGGCACGAAACCTGACAAAGATGAAACTTTAATTCTTGGCCACTACGTCTTCAACATCTTCAAACGTCGTATCCTTGATAGGAACTAACTTCTATCATATGACTTAAATGGTTTTGTCCGGAATTAAGCCAAAACTACACATGGACTCAATTAGAAGTTTGTGTCCATACAAATATCCCCCTTTGGCTATTCCGGGACAAAACCCAACCAAAAATCATAAAGGGCCATCAAGATCGTCCAGACACAACATCCCACCCAAAAAAAAAATACAGACGCAATGACTCGAACCTAGGATAAACCTCTTGGCCGCTTTAAAGATGCCGCTTAAGATGAAAATATTGTACACTTAATAAACTATCAAATGCATAGGGAATATGACAATATTAAATGCAGAAAATAAATACACTCCCTTAATTAATTATCCCACTTTTTCTACTAATGTCTACCTAAGAAGATTGCGCAACTCCCCCTAAGTTAGATCTCCCAAATTAAAGGTCTATATACCATTTCTCCCCCTTTTTGTTCAGGAATAGATAAAGGATAAAGAATTCTAAACTACTTCTTTCTCCCTATATTTAAAGCAAATACTATTTCTCACTCTAAAGTCTAAACAAGGGATATAAATTAAGAAGAAACAAGATAAACATGAAATGGTGCACAAACAGGAACAATAAAGCATATGGAAACAATAAAATGCAACTAATCCACACAATAACAAAACATACCAATTATGATGCGATGACAAAAACTGATACCAACTAAAGTGTATTGAAGTTGCAAGGTTATATGAACTAAGTTTATTTCATGGAATACACACACATAACCCAATTAAAATTTTCCAAGTAGAGATATATTCCAATATTAAATTCTTTTTGCAAGTTTACAAGTTAGAATAAACACTTTCTAATTAATTCGATGAGATTGATAACTTGATTAATTGAAATAAAATTATCCAATTTTATCCATATTATCCTAAGCATATATCTATGTGATTTAGTAAAGTAAATTGTGAAAATAACAACCACAACGTGCCAATGTACGAGGAAAACCCAAATGGGAAAACCCTCGGACGATTGGGACTAGACAAAATCCACTACAAAATAGGTTTTACAAGAGACTCAAAAGACTTACAGACATTGACTCACTCAAGGTATGCTAATCACTCAAGGTATGCTAATGACATCCTCGACCTCCGAATTTGTAGTACGCGAAGCTCTAACGCGTTGCTCGACACTCCTTGTGTCGCGGTATCCACCGAAGCCCAAAACCACCGTCTCCACTAAGCTTGAATCCAGAGATCCACCATAAACTTGCTTGTTGAATGTCCAGTTGATTGTAAAGGGTTTTGATTAAAAGGTTAAAGTAGTGTTGGAGATTGATTTTACCAAAAGGAGGGAAGTTGTGAATTTTTCTCTCAAGAGAATATGAAACTTCCTTAAGGAAAATAACTGATTTTCGTCCATATATTGAAGGTGTAAAAGTAGTGGACCAAAAACAGTTTTGTAAATTAACTGCTAAAAAATAAATTAAAATTTTCAAATTTGGCAGATATCGTTCGAACAAGGTCGTTCGAACGAGTTATCTAGCGTAATTCCTGTGTCGAATTAGATAGGTTGATAGAAATCTCATTCGAACGAGATCGTTTGAACGACATATCTAACGAGATTCTAACGAGTTTCCAGTATAGACTGGGGAATGTCGTTAGATCCAGGCCGTTCAAACGCCCTGCAGAAAACTTCGAACGAGATTTTCTATTTTTTTTAAAGAAATGTTCAAATTAATTTAAAAAATGGTTCTTTCTGAAAATTAAATTACTCTATATGGAAATTTCTCGCTATGAAAAATACTCCAACACTAAAAATGATTTTGGTCATATACCTTTTAGAAGAGATAGAATGGCGTACATATTGATGTCACGTGAACTTTGGATGCAATGCTCAAATCTTTACGATTGAATAATGCTTGATGAGGACTGACCCAAAATTATTTTGTCCAACGGAATGTAGCCAATATAACAAATGACTTGATTGGAAATTTTTCCTTACAAATATCCCCCTTTGGCTATTCTGGGACAAAACAAAAGAATAAAAAAGAAGTAAAAAGACTGAATTTGCTAAGCCAATCGTCAAGCCGATTCTAAAGCCCATCCCAAAACCCCCCAAAAAAGACAGACTCAGTGACACGATTAACGATGCTACAAAAGAGTAGGTGATGTATCCTACACACATGAAATAACAAATTTATAAACGCATGGGTAAGTAGAGAATGTAACGTATGTAAAATAATGTGTTAGCATATGTTTTGAATAGTAAATGAACTCCCCCTAAAATATGCATATATTAAATATTAAGAAATTAACTCCCGCTAAATTATAAATTCCCCCTATCAATATTTCTCCCCATTTTTACCCGGAAAAGACAAAGGGATAAATAGCCTGTATGTTAAAAGGTAAGCGAGAGAACAATTGGCAATACAAACAATAGAGAGTGAGAAATGAACGGACAAAGGAAATAACATGATAATTCATTAACCAATGGGAAATGGCAAATAGTCAAGGTGCATACATGTCATAAGGAGAAAATCAAAACCAAATGAAACAATACAAGAAATAAAATATCCACTCATCCTCACAAGTACATTGAGAAAGGAAATTAAAAACAAAGAACATCAAGGGGCATGAGCATTATGTGGAGAATCATCGGGAAGAGAGCCAGAGACGGAACCGGATGAGCCTGCACCTCGTCGCATCTCCATACGGCGAATGGCATCAAGGTGCTCTAACAGAAGAGAATCCCGACGTGCTTGTGCTTCATCTCTGTGCGGTTGAACCTTCTCCCGGCGAACTTGTGCCTCTCTGTCTTGTTGCATTGAAACCAAAAGCTCCTGCAACAGTGACCTGTCTTGATGCCTATCTTCCTGAATCTACTTAACCTATGAATGGATAAACAAAATATCCTATGACTCTATGGGTGCGAGATTATATGAAGAAAAGGGTCGATGGATAGAGCGAGAGGGTGCGGGACAACTGGGGTAGGGTGGGAGGAAGTGGAGGAGTGAGAGGAGGCGGAGGGAGTGAGGTGAGGGGTATCGGGGGGTAAATGACCACGAGACCGGCTGATCGATGACATGTCAATGGTTTGGTATCGTGTGACGGTGACATCGATGGATAGGCGGGGGCAGTCGACGGTAAGACAAAGCCGGGTAATAATAGCGGCAAATGGGAGGGCTTGGCGAGCGGGACTGGAAGGGAGGATCCTAACCGTTCGAATGACACTAAAGATGAAGGTGGGGAGATCTATGGCAGCCCTAATTCTAATGTAAAATATGAGGTCCACGTGCATTTTGGTGATTTGGGTTGTGTTCGTACGGGGAATAAGACACGTACACACGATCCAATTAAGGACCATAAAATTGGGATGCAAGTGTTTGTGAAAGATTATGACAGTGCCGGGAGGGTTATGCCTAAAGACGGTGAGCGTAACGAGGGAAGGGTCAGGACGAGTATCAAAAGACCATGGGAAGGAAGGATTATTGAACCTTGGTAAGGGGATGATATGAGCAATGGATTCGGGAGAGATAATAATCTCCCTACCGTTCACTCAAGAGTAAATATTATTCTCCCTATCATTCATCCCAAAATAAAATTCCTGAATGAGATCGGGAAAAATAATGTCCGTGAGGGAGAATAGGGGGTCCCACCCTAAATCAGAAATCTAAGAATGGACAGTGGCGCCGGCGAGAGATTGGAGATTTACAATTTTCTCACGCACAATAGAACGAGTAGAGAAACCTTGTGTATGATATTGGGTGTGTGCGGAGAGTGATCCCCAATGCATCCTAAGGTCGGGAACAACTGTATTTGCATTGGACTCCTCATCGGAGGAAGATGAGAGTTCTTCGAGAGAGTCACGAATGCGACATGGGCGGCGGTTATGGTCCATTCTAAACTAGGACGAGACTAGAACCTACCCGAACAAAGTTCCATCCAAACCGCCAAACACACCAAGTAAGCCAATAAACCAAACAACCAATTAGCACGAATCCCATATGCCAAAAAATAATTAAGATATATTCCATTAAAAGAAAAAAATGTTATGAATGGAAAACGAATAGTTGGGAAATAGAAATAATTTTTAATGAAGGAAAATACATTTTAAATTATGATGGAATGTAGCTTAATAGGACTAAATAAACTAGCCTTAAATACCTAGAGAGATATACACATATTCATATATGGAATTTGGGAGACAAAGGAATAAAAGGTTTTTTTTTTTAACAAAAAATCCCAAATGCATATATCTATATGGGTATATGCAAATATATATATATATATATATATATATATATATATATATATATATATATATATATATATATATATATATATATATATATATATATATATAAGAGTAGGCAGACATATATATATAGTTAGATATAAATATATATATAGAGAGAGAAATGAATACAAAAAAATACCTTGAATGGAAGAGGAAAATCGCAAAATGGAGATCTACTGAGCAAACAATGGATTAAATGGAGTTTAATGGAGGAAGGTGGTGAGGGAAAACCATGGTCAAATAGAGAGTGGAGAAGAGGGATAATGGGTAATGGGGTAAGGAGTAAGGGTTAGTGGAATATTGAGTGGGAGAGTGTATTGGGAAAAGGGGAAAATGGGGAAACGTGGGCAGGTGGTGAGAGAAAAAAAATTGAGGGCGACAGTTTTGGGGAAGAGAGATTGCAGAAATTAAACCCGGGTCGTTCGAACGAGTGATTTCATTCGAACGAAGTTCCAAAAGCGCATTGGGAATTTCATTAGATATCTCGTTAGAAGTTCGTTTGAACGAACTTTTCATTCGAACAACATTACAAACGAAGTTCCAGAAAGGGGGTAAGAAATTTCATTAGAAATCTCGTTCGAACGAGAATTTCTGACGAAAATCAATCTTTTTAAATAAAAATAAAAATAAAATAGTTTTAACAATAGCATAAGAGCAGTAATTGGGAAGGCCAGACATATGCCAAAATGTGGATTTTAATAGTCCTAACTTGTGAAGACATGTCCAAACCGTGGGAGCGGGAATGTAGTAGTGTGAACAATGCGAGTGAGAGTTTTTTACCCAAGACAGCGTACAAGTGCGGAATGCCAAACAATATATAAACGCAATATTCACTCACATTAGCCTTGTGTCAATAAAGAAATACTATTGGACATTCAAACACAAATGCACCATGCATACAAGATAGATGATTCTCTCGCCAATAATTTCACAATGAGAAAGAAATGAATCGATTAAATGTTCATGCCCATTGATCTTCAACTTATATCTCGCATTAATAACAATAGATTGAGATTATTCTTTTTGAAGAATCAATCAAGCTAAATATTTTGGCCTTGGCATTATATATCATTTTCAATGATTCTATTTTAGGCACAAATTCGAGAATGAAAGTGGAAGCTATTAACGCAAAAACTTTATGTTTTTCGCAGTCCGAGTCCATTGCTTGAAACGAAAACCAACCGTAAGAATATAATCATTTTGTTTCAATCCGGGAAATGGATGATCATGCACAATTTCGATAGCTTATAATAGATGTGACAGGATTGAGAAGACAACATCAAATCTCACTTTACAAGTGTAATGTGAACAAGTATTCGCAATATTTCATGAAAGGTGTGTGCAAAAAGGGAAATATGTGAGGTAATCAGAGAAATACATATCATAAAAGAGAATTTTTGTGCACAAGATAATCGAGGTCCATCTTGACTACTCATCAAAAGCCACGTGGATATGAAATAGGATAGTGATCCGAACACATCTAACACAAAGCCATATGGACAAAAGTTTGTGAAATCTTTTCTAACCATTCCCGTGTTCCTTGAAAATAAGAAAGACGAAATATTTTTGAGATTTTGAATAAAATATATACAAAAGAAATCTAGTTCATAGGTATAAAAATGTACAAGAGAAACATTCTAAACTAGATAGACGGCTTCAATTTCAATCAATTGAGCAAACCCCAATTGATTTCCTAAGGTTTTCAAACCTAAGGGCATCTAAATGTTTAGTTAAGATATCGGCCAATTGTTGATCGGTAGAAACGAAGCTTAGAGAAATGATTTTCTCTTCAACCAAGTCATGAATAAAATGTTCACGGATCCTAATATGCTTGGATCTAGAGTGTTGAACGGGATTATGGGAAATGTGAATGGCCCGAGTATTGTCACAATAGATAGTCATAGTGCCTTGAGAGATACCGTAATCTTCCAACATTTGTTTCATCCAAATGAGTTGAGTGAAACAACTCCGATGGCTACGTATTCGGCCTCCATCGTGGACAAAGAAATAGAATTTTGTTTCTTGCTCATCCATGAGATAAGTGCACTTCCAAAGTAAAAATAACCGCCAAAGGTACTTTTGCATCCATCAACTTCTCCTACCCAATCGGCGTCCGAATATGCTGATAGACAATCATTTATGTCTAAAGAATACCAAATTCCAAAAGATAGGGTCCCACTAACATATTTGATAATACGTTTAATAGCAAGTAAATGAGACTCTTTTGGGGAGGCTTGATAACGGGCATAAACTCCTACAGTAAAGGAAATATCTGGATGGCTAGTAGTTAGGTAAAGTAAACTAGCTATCATACTTCTAAAAAGTGTGTGCTCTACATCCTTTCCTTCAGTATCCTCACTAAGTTTAATCGATGAACTCATAGGAGTATGTGCATGTTTATTGAATTCGAGTTTAAATTTCTTAACAAGGTCTTTAGAATACTTATTTTGGGATAAAAATATCCCACTTTTGAGTTGACGAACTTGAAGACCTAGAAAGAAAGTAAGTTCACCTACCATACTCATCTCAAATTCATTGTGCATTTCTTTTGAAAAAAATTGAGTATGTTTATCACATGTACATCCAAACACTATTCCGTCAACATATACTTGAGCAACTAGGATAGCTTTTTCATCACGACGAACGAAAAGTGTCGTATCTACTCCCTCTCTCAAAAATCCTCGAGAAAGGAGATAAGAAGTGAGTCTTTCATACCAAGAACGGGGTGCTTGTTTCAAGCCATATAGCATTTTCTTTAGCAAGAAGACATGATTAGGATGCTTTGGGTCTTCAAACCCTTTCGGTTTTTCAATATAGACTTCTTCTTGAATAATACCATTTAAAAAGGCACTTTCACATCCATTTGATATAATTTAAATTGGAGGTGACATGCTATGGCGTGTAAAAGGCGAACCGATTCTAACCTAGTAACAGGAGCAAAAGTTTCTTCAAAGTCAACACCTCCTATTTGGGTGTATCCTTGCGCAACCAATCTAGCTTTATTATGAATAATGACACCATTTTCATCTATTTTATTTTTTAAAATCCATTTGGTGCCAATGACATTTGTATTAGAAGGCCTAGGGACTAATTCGCAAACATCATTTTTCTTAAATTAAAATAATTCTTCTTGCATAGCATTAATCCAATGTTCATCTTTTAATTCTTCTTTAAAGTTTTTATGTTCAATTTTAGAAGTATAGCATAAATAGGTAGCTTAATTTCCTAACTACGCCCTAGTCTTGACACCTACCTCGGGATTTCCTATAATTTTTGAAGTGTCATGACTTTTACGCACCCAAGGAGTAGGATCCTTTTTCTCAGTACTGGGAACAACCAAGTCATTTTGAGACTCAATACTTTCAACATTGGACACAACATTACACTCACATGACAAGTCTTCCTCATTATCAATTGATGTGACCGGAGCATCGTCTTTTATGACAACATTAATTGATTCCATGACTTTAGAGCTACTTAAGTTCAATACTCTAAAGGCTATACTATTTTGAGAATATCCTAGGAATATAACTTCATCACTCCTTGAGTCAAATTTTCCTAGAAGTTCTCCATCTTGAAGAATATAAAAAGGACTACCAAACACTATAAAGTTGGACAAATTTGGTTTCTTGCCCATCCACAGTTCATATGGTGTTTTATTAGTCTTAGGACGCAAATAAACCATATTTACGGTGTGACATGCGGTGTTAACCGCTTTGGCCCAAAATCTACGGGGAACATTTCATCCTAGGAGCATAGATCTTGCCATTTCTTGGATCGTTCAATTTTTTCTTTCAACTATACTATTTTGTTGTGGATTTCGAACGACCGAGAATTCATGTTTAATTCATATTTCATCACAAAAAGCATTCACATCGTATTCCTTGAATTCGGTTCCATTATCACTCCTAAAGAGGTTTATGGTAACACCGGGTTGATTTTGAAGGGTTCTACACTTAATAGTAAGAAATCAACTGTCTCAGATTTTTCTCTTAGAAAGCCTACTATGGAGTATCTAGAAAATCATCAACCATTACAAAGATATACCATTTTCCTCCTATGCTCTCGATACGAGTGGGACCCATAAGGTCCATGTGTATCAATTTTAAGACACAAGAGGTAGTTATAGTGTTTAACTTCTTTTGAGGACTCTTAATTTTCTTTCCTAATTGACACGGCCCGCAAATAGTGGAGGTTGTCTTTCCAAGTGGTGGTAAGCCTCGAACTAGCTCTTTTCTCACTAATCTATCAAGATCTTTAAAGTTTACATGACCTAATCTTTGATGCCAAAGATCGACAAATGAGGCTTTTGCACTATTGCAAACTAAAGATGATTTAGGAATAATTCCATAGCAATTATCACTAGTTCTAAATTCACCCGATTGATCATATACAGTGCACTCCGATTGACTAAATTTAACCTCAAGATTTTCATCACATAATTGGCTAATACTTATCAAAGTAGCCTTAAGACCATCAACATAAAGGACATTTTCAAGTTTAGGAAACCCAGAGATTTCAATAGATCCTCTACCCATGATTCCAGATTTGCTACCATCCCCAAAGGTGACTTTACCATCTTTATAGTTTTCAAGAGTGGTAAATAGAGATTTATCACCAGTCATATTTCTCGAACAACCACTATCAAAGTACCACTGTGAGGTATTTTGAGCCTTAAGTGCAACATGAGTAACAAAAGCTATATCGGTGTGATTTTTCTTAACCCAAGCTTGAGTTATTTTCTTTCCTTTGTTGGCTCTAGTGTTATAATTAGAATTATATCTTGGGACATTAGAAAACCTAAGAAAATCTTCCATTAGACCTTTAGAATTATTGACTAGATAATCAACTTAGCCCTTAAGATTAGCGAAGGAGCTATAGTGTTGTTTAGAAGAAGTGAAATGAGAGTTCTTTCCAATCTTGTAGTAAAAATCTGTAAGATGTCCCTGTTTGTGACAATAAGTGCATACATAGGGTTGTTTTGGACTAGCTTTTGAAGATTGCTTAGTGGGACTTATTTTAGAAACATTAGATTTGGTAACAAACTTAGCTACGGGTTCGGGTTTGACTTTTGATGAATCTCCTTCTTCATATCCTATACCCTTTCTCTCTTGATAACATTTCTCCTTATATCCTAAAACAGGACCTAGAAATAATTTTCCCATTCTTCCTGGATTATCCTCGAGTGCGACTTTAACTTCACGAGAGGACTCGAGATCTTTTTCAAGTTGGGCAACTTTCGCTTCGAGAGATTTTCTAATCTCTAAAGACTCATTAAGATCTTTATTGACACCTTCTAAGGAGATAATTAAGTCACATTTTTCTTTACCTATCAAGATAAGCTTCTCAGAAAGAGATATCTTAATTGCCTTGAGTTGACTAACTAAAGCCTTCTTCTCCTTCAGGCCTTTCAACTCTTTTTCTAATGTAAAGACTTTAAAGGTTAATCTTTTGATAACTTTTTGAATACGGAGAGATTCAGAGTATAGTTCAGAATAGGCGGATTGCAGTTCACTTTATTCTATTTCACTTTCACTTCCTTTTTCATCACTACTAGTAGAGTGAGTGGAAGCAACCTCAAGATTTTTCTCAGAATGGTTAACATTAGGGTATGACACACTTGAATTACTAGCATGGCTTGCCATAAATGTAGTGAAATTATTTCTAGATGGGGTAGAGACATCAGAGTCTTCAGACTTATTATCACTGTCACTTAGAGTGGCATTGTAAACTGCTTTCTCTTTGCCTTGTTTTTTTAAGTTTTGTAAGGCACTCGAATGCTCTATGGCCACGTCCCTCACACTCAAAGCATCTCTCCTAATCATCCTTTTTAAAGATATCGTTGTTGAACTTCTTTGGATCCTGATTATTGAATTTTCTATTTCCTTTGTTTTTGTTCTCAAATTTTGGTTTTTCAAATTTAGAGTTTTGCTTTTTGAATTTGAGAAGTTTTTTAAATTTTTTAGAAAATAAAGTTATATCATCAGGATCTATATCATACTCATCAGAATCAGACACATCTACTTTTTTAACTTTTAAGGCAACACCTTTATCTTTGCTATTGTTATCTTTAGGAAACATATCTAGTTCATAAGTTTGAAGATCACCAACAAGTTCTTCAAGTTTTAAGGTATTTAGATTTCCTAATGAATTAAGAATGGTGACTTTATGAATGAACGTGTTAGGAAGACATCTAAGTATTTTCTTAACAACACGATCTTCAGGTATTTTTTCACCTAAGTTAAAGGAAGAGTTAACAATATCTGATATACGAGCATAAAACTCATCAAATGTTTCAGTTTCTTTCATGGTGATCATTTCAAATTGAGTTGTTAAGTTTTGAAGTTTGGAGTCTTTAACTACACTAGTTCCTTCATGAGTAACTTGGAGAATATTCCAAGCTTCCTTTGACGTCTCGCACGTCATTATACGATGAAATTCATCGGGGTTCACCGCACCAAACAAGGCATTTAAACCTTTGGAGTTAAAGTTACACCATTTTAGTTCTCCCTCACACCATTGTTGTATAGGTGTTAAAATGATTTCATCATTAATAACCATAGTAGGAGGAGACCATCCTCTTTCAACAGTGACCCAAACACGTTCATCAATAGATTTAAGGGCAGATTTCATACGTGCTTTCCAATAGGTGTAAATAGTTCCATCAAACAAAGGTAGTCTATTCGATGAAAAACTATCCATATAACCCCCAGGATTCATCTAAATAACTTTTAGAGCCTCGCTCTGATACCAATTTGAAGTTGCAAGGTTATATGAACTAAGTTTATTTCGTGGAATACACACACACAACCCAATTAAAATTTACCAAGTAGAGATATATTCCAATATTAAATTCTTTTTGCAAGTTTATAAGTTAGCATAAATAATTTCCAATTATTGCGATGAGATTGATAACTTGATTAATTAAAATAAAATTATCCAATTTTATCCATATTATCCTAAGCATACATTTATGTGATTTAATAAAGTAAATTGCGAAAATCTCAACCACAACTCGCCAATATACGAGGAAAACCCAAATGGGAAAAACCTCGGACGGCTAGGCCTAGACAAAATCCACTACAAAATAGGTTTTACAAGAGACTCAAAAGACTTACAAACATTGACTCACTCAAGGCATGCATATGACATCCTCGACCTCCGAATTTATAGTACGCGAAGCTCCAACACGTTGCTCGACACTCCTCGTGTCGCGGTATCCACAGAAGCCCAAAACCACCGTCTCCACTAAGCTTGAATGCAGAGATCCACCATAAAATTTCTTATTGAATGTCAAGTTGATTGTAAGGGGTTTTGATTAAATGGTTAAAGTAGTGTTGGAGATTGATTTTACCAAAAGGAGGGAAGTTGTGAATTTTTCTCTCAAGAGAATTTGAAACTTCCTTAAGGAAAATAACTAATTTTCGTCCATATATTGAAGGTGTAAAAGTAGTGGACCAAAAATAGTTTTGTAAATTAACTGCTCGAAAATAAATTAAAATTTTTAAATCTGGCAGATCTCTTCGAACGACTTGTCATTCGAACGAGTTATCTAACGGAATTCCAGTGTCAAATTAGATAAATAGTTAGAAATCTCGTTCGAACGACATTTCTAACGAGCTTCTAACGAGTTTCTAGTATAGCCTGGGGAATGTCGTTAGATCCGGGTCGTTCGAACAACCTGGAGAAAACTTCTAATGAGATTTCTTATTTTTTTTAAAAATGTTCAAATTAATTTAATAAATGGTTCTTTTTGAAAATTAAATATTTACGAACATTACTCTATATGAAAATTTCTCGTTATGAAAAATACTACAACACTAAAAAGTATTTTGGTCATATACCTTTTAGAAGAATTAACATGGCGTACATATTGATGTTGCGTGAACTTTGGATGCAATGCTCGAATCTTTACGGTTGAATAATGCTTGATGAGGAATGACCCAAAATTGTTTTTTCCAACGGAATGTAGCCAACCTAACAAATGAATCGATTGGAAATTTGTCCTTACATGTATTAAACATAAGCATGTGATATCAACCAAAATTCGCAACAAGATATATACTAATTATGAATTGAAAGCAAATATGGACTAGCTAGCATGGCAAAGACTCGAAAATAAAAAAAATACCATATAAATATATATATATATATATACAACACACTATGAATATGACTAACGCACCGCACACGACACAAAATACAATAAGCTTTTCACACTCGTATGGCAAAAATGTGTCCAAATACATGTGGTAATGGAAGTGAAGGGGTGTAAACTAGAGACTAAAGGAATATAGACCCAATAACTTAAAACATGTTCACAAAGTTCTCATTTGATTGCAAAATTTTATCACATTTAAATGTAGCCTCAAGTGACAATATAAATTGAACTCAATGAACAAACATGCACAACACACACAAGCGTAGAATTTTTATGATTCTACAAACCAATATAGTCATGATAATAAAAAAATAACTAGGATACAAAGTCATTGTGCAAACCCATTGATACATCCAATCAAAATCCTCGTAATTGACTTTTTATTTTTCTTTTGAACACATCAACTAAACTAAACAAGCCTTGGCTAATTTTTTGTTTTTAATGCCACATTTTAGGACAAATTTCAATTAAGGCTTTTCACGCAAAGTAATTTTATCTTTCGCAGTCCGATTCCATTGATAAACAACACAACACCAAATATATATTTTAATATTTTTTTAAACTCTGAAAAACGATTATTACATGCACAAATCCTCCATAGTCGTAGCAACATGTAGATGAATAAATTGATAGGATTACATATCACTTAGCTTAAATATACATGAGAAGTTAAAATTTTTAATGAGCTCGTGAATGTTTGAAACGAGGCTTATAAAAATAGAATTCATTAAGCAACACAAAATCCAACTACTCCATGCAAGCATGACAAAGAACATTTTAAGTATTGAAAATCTTAACCAAAAGTTCTAGTCACATGGAAGCGAAAAGGGAAAGGATTCAAACACAAGTATATTCCACATAAAGCGTGTCAAACTAAAATACACTCACAAAAAAACTTTGTGAGTTTTTCAAAAAATTTCACCAAACACAAAAAAATTCAACTCAAAAGAAAAACAAAGAAAATCTTTTTGTATTTTTCTTAATAAGATGAAAAAAAATCCAAAAGATATACACAATCCATAATTCTAGCATTTGATTAATCATGGAGCATAGACTAGAAAATGACAAACATACATACGACTAGCATAAATATATCATGAAGCACAAAAATGCTAGAGTATGTAAACAAAACTAACACATTTAAACTTTCGATTTAGCATAAGAGGTTTCATCTGATAGCAAATGAGAATTATAAACCTTATTTTATAAATTTAACAAGTCAGATCCCCTAACCCAAATAAGTGAAGAGTGGTAATATCGGAATTGGGTGACCTTGGCTACCTTGGAGACCTTACTCTTGGATTTCCTAGGATCCATTTTTAGATCAATTTTTTTCCTAAGATGACCTTTTCGACCACAATGTGAGAAAGTAAAGACTCGACCGAAAGTATCACCCAAGGATTGATCTCTGAAAATGTTCTTAGGTGATTCTTTCAAAAGAGTGGTTTTAGCTTTATTAGTGGAAGCATTATAAGAATCGAAGCCTAAACCATAAGTGTCTTTTTGTTACTTGGACAGTTCCTAATATTTTTTTTAATTTAATGGACCTACATTCCAAATCAAGACCTTACTAGAGTCTCTCAATTTTTCTTTTTATTCTAAGATCTTAGACTCTAACAAAACCTTTCTCTCTTCAAACACTAGAAGCTCTTTATTCATTGTTTCCATCAAACCTCTAAGGCTATCTCTCTCGCCTTAAACATACTCAAGCTTCTCTCGAAGATCTCTGACACGTGTCCTAAGGTCTTCCACTAAAGCACTCTCATCAATGACCTTGTAATGCTCTCTTAAACTAGCTTCTAACTTCAAGTTTTCCCTTTTTTTTAATTTAATTGATTCGGCATACAATTCTTGAAATTCTACTTGAAGTTAACTCTCATCAACCTCTTCGTCATTCTTACTTTCAACTCCACTCTCATTACCATCAAATTTTTAGGATTGACAAATAAAGGCTTCAGAAGTGTCATATATTATAATGCCATCACTAGATGAGTTCTCACTATTACTACATGACTTGCCATGAACATGGTAAAACTGTGCTCAATGGGGGAATCGGGTCCCTCTTCCTTATCATAATCACTAAGGGTGGCATTGTATGAAAATGGTTGCTTTCCATCTCTCCTTAGTTTAGTGGGACATTAAAAATATCAATGTCCAAACCCATCACAACCAAAGCAGCGATTTAATGCGTCCTGTAAAATCTCGTAATTTTATTGATTTTATTTAATGGGATTAATTAAATTAAATGGGATAATTGTTGGGAAATTAATCCAGATTTAAATACTAGCGATACGAGAGTTGGTATTTGATTATGATAATAATGCTAAATATTACTGGGTGAATATAGTAATATATGATTATGGAATTTATTAAAATTGTCGCGAGTCATAAATACGACAATTAGGGAAATTTAGTTGGGACACGAGTGTCAGTTGCGTCAAGATTCGTTTTAAATGAAATTAAAAGTAAATTATAATTTTATCATCCATATGGTCATTTCGAGTGCGCCAGCATGTTCAGAAGGGTCGAAATAGTCAGAAAACACTAGTCGGGGGTTTAGTTTGGGTCCCGGGGAATTTTTAGGCCAAATCGACAACTCGAGAGGGTATCTTAGTCAATTTAATTTTTAGGGAATATTGACCCACGAAATTCAGTCTTTATTTATCAGCCAATATTAGGGCCATTTAGGCCATTATATGTCAAAAATCAAGGAGTGGGCAACGTGAGAAAGATGAGAAGTTACAAGAATCTTCCAAGGCCATAACCACCACACACACCACCACTATTCGCCAGAATTGTGACCGAAAAGAGGAATAGAACCAACCCTTAACGTCATCAATGGATCAGAACATCAAATTTCCAGGCAAGTGATTTGATTCATTTAGTTTCAGCGAATAATTTATACATTATAGTTTAAGATTTGATGATATCCATGATAATATTGAAAACTAATGAAACTTAGAGATAAAGCCTTAATTTTGGGTAGGAATTGTATGTAGTTCTATTCTGGAAGGATTCTAATAACGAAATCAGAAGCCATGCTAGTTAAAAATGGATTTTTGAAGAGATATATTATGATTCTTGAAGAAAATAAAAAAATAGGGGTTTTCATGAAAATAGAATGACTTGATCCAAGAAAAGACAAATTGATGATGATTTAGGAATTCTGGAATGTTAAGATTCATGTGTTTAGGTTGTATGATGAACCAATATGTTTACTTTATGATTTAACATCTTGTAATGAGGAATTGGAACAAAACTATGGCTGAAAATGCAGAAACCCGTAATCTGCATTTGCTTGATCGATCGATAAACATTCATAGGTCGATTGATCGACTGGGCTCGATCGATTGACACCCATAGGTCGGTCGATCGATCTCCCTAAAAACTGTGACTTTTTCCCCATTTTGAATTGAAGTGATTTCGGTCATTGAACATTGTAGGTGGGGTTTATGTGAATATATTAGGACTTTAGGGAGACCAGTAGGGATATAGTTGAAGCCTGGATCATAGTAGAAATTTGTTGGAATGTAGTGTTGAATTTACGAGTGTCCGGTGAGTAATTTCCTATTTTATGATGAGAGAACATGATTTAAATTCTTAGTAGTTATAACTTAGGATTTGGGATAGAAATAAGGACCTCAGAGTACTGAATTGATATGTGGGATACGTAGGAGACTTATTAACCTCTTCAGATTGGTTTTAAGTACTCGAAACTATACGACGTGACACTTATCGACAATATATATTATCTACTATCTGGAATAATAATAGTGTACGAATTAGACTAATGGTATAGGGTTAAGAATATACCTTTAATAATATAACAAGTTATCTAAGTTGTGTGAATGCTTAGTATATGGATTATTATTTGTATGACATACCTACCATACTTGCTATCACGGGAGGCCGACTTTCGGAATAGGACCATCTAATCTTTATGTGCATACGGGGGGATTTAGATTGTTACCTTAAGGAGATAGGGTTGTGAATGGCTTATTTCTGAGTTAATAATCCAACTGACCATGGGTGCGTAGGTATGTGCGTGACCCATGGGTATGTGAACTATGTTCGCCTACAATATGTGTGATCGTGTTTATTGCAACAGTTCTTGAGAGATTCGAAACACGAAGTCCTTATGTATATGATGTACCGAGATTCGATCGCAGAGTATGTGTGCATCACAGCTTATCTTAGGGGTGCCCTATTTGTATATTTATATTGAGAATAATATACTTGTGATTATAACAGACTCTTTGCTATTGTGTGAATATGAATAATTGAGACATTTTGAATGGGATTAAAAATGAGAATTTCCTATCATAATTGTTATGAATTAATCTAATCAATGAAAAGGCGAGTTACACGGAGGATGTATTGGAATGATATGAATAGACCCCTATATTCAAATGTGAGGACAGAAAGTGGTATAGACTAGTTATTTAATTTCATAACTAGGACGGTTGAGGATATACGTTAGGCGTGCACATTAGTTGAGGGGTGAGGAACTCATGTGAGAGCACGTAACTAACATGTATATAATATTCAGTGTTTAATGAAATTAAACACTTGCTATATTTTTAAATTGTTTTCACCTCGGGCTCTGACCCATTTGTTTTCAAATCTATTTTTCTTGTAAAACCTTTTAGGTTCCTAGCCACAGGGACGCCAAGCATAGGAGTTCCATTACATTAATGTGCTGTAGCTATTATGGAAGTTACAGGATCTCGGTATTATACGCCTCCACATTCTGCATTTGATTCTATTCAGGGCCATTCATCAGTTAGGGCATGTTGCCCAATTCCATTTAGAGATAGCATTCTCAGACTTTCAGTTTCATTTCAGTGTTGGATTTATTTATTTATTCAGACTTTGTATTGGGATTTGTTCAGTATTTGGATTATTCAGGGGAGTGTTACTCCAAAATCATTTTATTTATTCAATTAATATCCTACTGTGATTGTGATGTGGATGTGGTATAGTTAGCTTATAATTTAATTGGTTGCATGTTAATTTAATTAAATAAAATTTGGCAAATCACTTTTTAACTATTAGGTGGCTAGTAATTGTTTAAAATGTTTTCGGCAGTGATGCTATGAACTGAACCAACTTGACATTTTGTATTAATTTGAATAAAGGAGTAGCTTCCCGGTATTTAATTAGTCGGGGTGTCACAGGTGGTATTAGAGCCAGGTTCTAGCATCCTTAGGGTCTCTACGACTTGTTATGTTTTCGTGTAGCGTCCTTTGATATAGAGCCCTATATTTTAGGATTGTTGTACTCCTTTGTGTATCTTACGTTCTTCAGCTATTTTGAGATATTAACTGTGGACTTATAAAACTTCTCTCTCATTTAAGATGCCTCCTCAATGGCCATAGGGAGTTACCAAGGGTACCCAGCCCGAACCTCAGCCTGCATAAGTTCAGGGTTATATGAACACTGCTGAAGTTGCCTCAATTTTAGCCGAAGCGGTAAATGCCGCGTTAGTAGTTTTGCAGCAGGCACCACCTCAGGCACTGGTGGTAGCCCCAGTCCAGGATCATCCATTCCCTTATTCTTGGGAATGTTTTTGTGATGCCTTTCAGAAGGATCACCCCTCCGGAGTTTGCAGGGAGATCTGACGTTGTTGTGGCGAGCCAGTGAAAGAAGAACATCCAAAGGCACTTGAGGATGTATGAGTGTACAGATGTGCAAAGGCATATACTGGCTACTTTTAAGCTGATAGGAGCAGCATTGCAGTGGTGGGAGTCTATTACCACCGCAGAGGAGAGAGTTGTTCTTTCTATTCAGGAGTTTTGGGTGCGGTTCGACCATAAATATTTTCCCTCAATAGTTCACACTGAGATGAGGCGGAAATTAATGAACCTTAAGAAGGAAGGAAGGACAGTGGTAGAGTATGAGGCCAAGTTCACCAATCTTCTGAACATTATTCCCAATGATATCCCTACTAAAGAGAAGAGGATCCATAAGTTCATAGATTGGTTGACGTGGAGGATTCATCATCAGTTTCTAGGTAATCTCTCATTGGCCACCTATTCAGATGTGGTTAACGCAACATTACTTCACTGCCAGGACCACCACTTCTATTTTTCAGAGATTAAGTGAGCAGGAGAGTCCATCCAGCAGGGCAGGACAGGGGTTAATGTTGCCAGCGGGGTACAATCAGCTCAGGGTCAGTATAGGCAGGGTGATCAGAGTTCCCAGTCAAGGGATTCTAAGAGATTTAGATCAAGAGGTTTCTGGAATGTCCAGGAAGGTTTTCGACATGTCCAGCAGGTTTAGCACTACCATCAGGGCCATCATGGCCAGGGTAGGGGTGGTAACGGCCATCAGGGTCGTGGGCAATAGAGTCAGAGAGGGGGAAACTTCGCGGGGAAATGTTGTCCTGAAAGGGGCAGGGCCCCGCAGAAGTAGTAGTAGGGTGCTCGACATGAGCCCCAGAGACTGATGTTTCCCGTCTCCCTCCCAGCGCCACCGTAGATGCTAGCATTGCCAACTGTCCCAGCAGTCCCAGTTCTGTAGTGACAGCTTCAGTACGGTCGAGTTTACCAGCTCCAAAAGGCCACAATCCCACAGGATCCACCCACAATTGAGGGTATGTTTTCTATTTAGGGAACTATGAGGAGTATTTTATTTAACACGGGAGCCACACACTGTTTTATTGCCACGAGATTTGCACGTGCTATGGGGTTATTAGATATCGCTGAGAGCACTATTACTTGTGTAGATTCACCGTTGAGTATGGGTTCTATAATTTCTCTTATATGTAGAGATGTGGGCGTATAGATTGGGAAGTTTACTTTACCTGCCGATATGTTAGTACTAGATATGTCTGACTAAGATGTGATTATTGGTATGGATTGGCTAGTTGCGTATCGAGCCATTATTGATTATTTCAGTAGGAGTATTATTTTTGCCATACCCGGACAAGTGATGTTACTAGTGGAGATGCCTCGTCCTAAGGGAGGATCGTCCACTCACTTGTACTATATAGAGGAGGATACCTTTAGGGAGGTGGTGATACAACTTGATTCAATTCTAGTTGTTAGGGAGTTCGTTGACGTATTCCCGGATATTTCGAGATTACCTCCTAGTAGAGAGATAGAGTTTATTATAGATTTGACGACGGGCACTCGACCGATAGCCCACACACCTTACCGTATGGCTCCAACAGAGACGAGGGAGCTACGAGATCAGATAGAGCAACTGTTGGGTCAGGGGTTTATCCGTAGGAGTACTTCACCTTGGGGTGCCCCTGTGTTGTTCGTTAAAAAATGGGATGTAACTTTTAGATTGTGTCGATTACCGAGAGTTGAATAAAGTCACGATACGGAATAAGTATCCGTTACCTCGAATTGATGACTTATTCGACTAGTTGAGAGGAGATGCCTTCTTCTCAAATATTGACCTGAGGTCAGGATATCATCAGTTACGTATTAGGGAGAAGGATGTCTCGAAGACTGCCTTCTTGACGAGATATGGTTCCTACGAGTTCAGGGTTATGCCTTTTGGCCTAACCAACGCCCCAGCCGTGTTTATGGACTTTATGAATAGGGTGTTCAGAGAGTTACTAGACCAGTTCATCATTGTCTTCATTGATGACATTCTATTTTAATCCCGCACAGAGGAGGAGCATGCCGGGCACTTGGGGAAGGTTCTGTAGACATTATGTCAGAACGAGTTATATGCAAAATATGAGAAGTGTGGGTTTTGGCTGAAGGAGGTTTAATTTTTGGGGCATATCATTTCAGACCGGGGGATATCTGTTGATCCGAGGAAGGTATCAGTGATGAGGGATTGGGGAAAGCCCACGACACTGGCAGAGATACATAGTTTTTTCGGCTTACTAGGATACTACAGGAGGTTTATTCGGGGATCTCGAAGATAGCGGGTGCTTTGACACATCTGACTCGCAAGGGTGTGCCATTTATCTAGAGCAATGCCTTTCAGTTGGCTTTCGAAGAGTTGAAGGACAAGTTGACCTCAGCACCGGTGTTAACATTGCCCAGGCCGGGAGTGGAGTATCTAGTCTATACTGATGCGTCCTTACTAGGACTTGGGGTTGTACTGCAGCAGGGGAGTTAGGCTATAGCTTATGCTTCTCGTAAGCTTAAGACTCACGAGAATAATTACCCCACCCATGACTTGGAGTTAGAGGAAGTCATATTTCCCTTCGAATATGGAGACATTATCTCCCAGGGGAAATTTTTTGTTTATTCATAGACCATAAGTCCCTACAGTACCTCTTCATGCAGAAGGATCTGAATATGCGTCAACGTCGATGGCTTGAGTGTGTGAAGGATTATCAGTTCGATATCCAATACCACCTAGGAAAGGCTAACGTGGTAGCAAATGTGTTGAGCCGCAGGATAGTAAGTGAGGTAGTCGAGGTGTGGGAAGCGAAGTGGAAGGATTTAGGAGACTAGGACGTAGTGGCCCGATCATTCATGTATGTGATGACAGTTACGCCCCAGATCATTATGAGAGTTATATAGGCCCAGGCAGCAAACTCATTCTATCAAAAGCAGATAGTACTATTACTATATAGGCCTAGATATGTGGGACCGTTCCCTATAATCGAGCGAATTGGTCTAGTTGCATATAGACTTGGGTTACCGGAACACTTACATAGGGTCCATGACGTGTTTTATATTTCCTCACTGGGGAGATATCTTTTGGATGATCTGGCACATACTCATATATCTTTAGAGGATATCGATCTACAGCCTGATAGTTCCTATGAGGAGGGTCCAGTTACTATTCTAGACCATAGCGAGAGGAAATTGAGGTAGAAGATAGTATCGTTTGTACGTGTTCAGTGGCGACATCATAATGCCGAGGAGTCTACCTGGGAGCGCGAGGATGAGATGCGCGAGCGTTATCCAGAGTTATTTTTTCCAGGTATATTTTTTTCGAATTTCGAGATGAAATTCTATTATTAGGGGGGAAGTATGTAATACCCCGTACTTTTATTGATTTTATTTAATGGGGTTAATTAAATTAAATGGGATAATTATTTGGAAATCAATCCGGATTTAAATACTAAGGAGACGAGGTTGCTATTTGATTATGATAATAATACTAAATATTACTAGGTGAATATAGTAATACATGATTATGGAATTTATTAAAATTATCGCAAGTCATAAATATGAAAATTCGGAAAATTTAGTTCGGACGTGCGTGTCAGTCGCGTCAGGATTCATTTTAAATGAAATTAAAAGTAAATTATAATTTTATCATCCATATGGTCATTTTGAGTGTTCCAGCGTGTCCTAAAGGGTCAAAATAGTTATAAAACACTAGTTGGGAGTTTAGTTTCGGTCTTGGGGCATTTTTAGACCAAACCGGCAACCCTGAAGGGTATTTTAGTCATTTTAATTTTTAGGGAATATTGACCCACGAGATCTAGGCTTTATTTATCAATCAATATTAGGGCCATTATCTGTAAAAAACAAGGAGTTGCCAACGCGAGAAAGAGGAGAAGTTACAAGAAGATTGCAAGGCCATAACCACCACACACCACCACTATTCGCCGGAATTGTGACCGGCAAGAGGAAGAGAACCAACCCTTAACGTCATCAACAAATCAGAACATAAAATTTACAGGTAAGTCATTTGATTTATTTATTTTTAGCGAATAATTTATCCATGATAGTTTAGGATTTTATGATATCCATGATAATATTGAAAACTAATGAAACTTGGAGATAAAGCCTTAATTTTGGGTAGGAATTGTATGTAGTTCAATTTTGGAAGGATTCTAATAACGAAATCAGAAACCATGTGATGATAAAAGAAATCGCCCATAAACTTTTCTCATATCAACAAGTCATGAGTAAAAAGCGTAATTAACAAACAAACCAGGTAAATAGGGAGAAAACAAGATATAGAGTGGTTCAGCCCCTAAAATGGGCCTGTATCCATTGTGTTGCTCCATTCTCATTATATGTGATGTATTGTACAATATAATCATGCCTAAAGAGGTGTACAAATATGAGAATAAAAGGGGAGTACATGATGAATGATGATGGATGATTCTGGTGTGCCAGAGAGATCGCAGCGATGTGGGTTATCCAGCCCCCATGTTGTAGACTAGGGTAGTATAGGGAGAATAGGTACTGTAGAACCTACCCCGATCATGTGTCCTTCCCCTTTCATTTTGAGGTGTGGTCTTCTATATATAGGAGATATGCTCACGTGTAATGTGCACGTGACGTATATAAAGTCTGGAGTTGTTATGGAAAGGGATAAGACCTGTAAGACAAACAATGTGAGTGCCGCATCCTGCGAGACTAGAGGCATGTTGATGGGGTTGCGCCCTGTAATGAGGAGGGCCGCGGCCTGTACATGGTAGGGCCGCACACCAAGCTCATTAGGGTTGTGCCCTATGTTGATAGTGGCCACGATAGGGTGCTATATTTGTACTATTAATAATCCCCAAAGTCGTAGTTCCGAGATAATTTGATTGGGGTTGCGTCTTAGTGAAGTTTCTTTATGTGCCGCGGTAGTTTTCAAGGCAAGAATTCATCTTCCGCTCTCTCTTATATTAATTGTTTATGGCCGTGGACTTCATTACGTTTCCAAAACTTTGAGAGAAAATCGAGAGAAAATTTCTTGTGTGTCCATCTTATTTCATTTTTCGGCGACCCTCTAAGGCTATGCATGGAGGTTCCATGGTGGTGTGAAGCTGAGAACTGCTGGGTTTTCTGTTTCCAGGTAAATTTTCAACCATCCTTCTTTTAAATAGCTTTCATAGCTCGTATTTCTTCAATAATCGAATACATGAGCTTCTAAATTTCTTAATAGGAATTTAGGGTTTCTTTTGAGTATTCTGCCATCACCTTAGAATCGAACTCACATGAGTGATAAAATAATTATAGTAATTGTTTCAATCAAACTTAGTATGCTGAACTGAACCCCTGATCTTCAAACTGTTTGAATAACATAACACGTATCCGTGTTGAATCTCCTGAAATGATATAAGTGTTCTTGATGTTCATAAATAAACTATTCGTATTCTAGGCTTTCAATCTTCAAATGAGTAATCATTAGGTACAAAAATGTTTAAGTGCATAGCCGCGACATGGTAGAACCCATAGTACCTTTAGATATGGCTGCAACCAGTAGACTGTAATCCCTAATTAAGTAAGATGCCGCGACAATATAAGCTCCCTTGATGACATAGGAGATGGCTGCAGATGATAGGGTTAGAGGGTAATCTCTAAGGTTCAATGAATAGGGTCAGTAGTGTTTTATCCCATTAGCAGCTCCAGTAGGGAAATAACCGCCATCAAATCAATATGCATCGGCTCTAGTTATCTTTTAGGGCTTAAATCCCACTTAACGCTTGGCCAGTCTTGTCAATCACTTTTATTCACAATTCGTATGACTAATCTTATCGCGGTAACTTAAAGTATTTTTCAAACCATTCTGGCTGCGGCTCCTAACTGCGGACTCTACTTTTTAAGTACTGCTGTAGCCATTTGAAGTTTGACCCAGATGAATTTCTGAAAGACTTTTGGGCAAAGCATTTTGGAACCTCTCCTCCTGAACTCTCTTTCGTGCCCCCACTGAGATCAATAGGGCCTTGCCAGCTGAGGGATTAACCTAACTGCGTTATACTAGACTCAGACTCTACGGACTCTACTTCTAGGAAGGGTTTCGAGTCCTCACCAATGAAAGAGGAGGCCAATTCAAGTAATCACCATTTGGGTGTAGGAGATGATGCCTCGGAAGTTAGGGATAATCCAGATGGTACATCTGGGAGGGTGAGAGACCCCTAACTGTGCTTGACATTTGTAGCCTCATAACCCAAGACTGGGTTGAGTAGGTAGCTGAGGCCTTCGAATTTCCAGAAAATTTGATGTGCTCAGCTCCTGTCGCGAACCAAAGGCCTTGCACAACTCTAGCTGATGGAGTTTTCTTCCCACTTCATGCCTTTGTTTACAGGATGCGGCTTCCAGTTCCTGTACCCATTAGATGCATTTTTCAAACCATGAGATTAGCACCAGCCCAGTTAGATCGTAATGGTTGGAGATCCATTCTTGCTGCAGTCGTCCTTTTGGAGAATCGATTCAAAAAAGACATTACTCCTGCGGAGTTCTTTCATTTCTACCGCCCAAAGGAAAACTCAGTGAATTTCACAGGGTACTACTACTTCTCCGTTCGTGGTAGGGACGAGAACCTTTACACTGGTAGGCCGACCAGTGTGAAGAACTAGAAGGGGAAGTATTTTTACATCTCCGAAGAAGGCTGGTAGATTCAACCCGAGGGTAACGAGAGGGAGAGGTTGTATAGAATGCCGTGTCAATGGGGGTCTCCATCTAAACTAGGTATTTAGATTATAGCCGTGTCCTTTCTTCATAGTTTGTTAATCTCTTCTAACCTTTGAATTGTTATTCTTCAGTACTTGACAACTTATAACTGAACGGGAGGCAAGAAAAAAGTGTTGCCAAGGCCTCAGCAATTCCTACTAAAGTAAAGAAATTTAGTGTCCTTGTAACCTCTACAAGCTTATTCGAAGCAGGGTTCTTTCCCAGCCAGTCTGTTCCAAAAGACATGGCCGCGAGAGGTAATAATCTGATATTCTTTATTTTTGTGCGGTAATTTTCGTTGACTTCGAATATTTACTGTTTGTATTACCTTTTCAGGTGAGGAGGTTGACAGGGAACTGTTGGCCACACAGTTGGAAAAAATGGATGAGAATGCCACCGTTCTCAATAATACTGCACGAATCAGGAAGAGGAAGAGGACCAAGACGAAAGCTCCAGCCGCGGTCCCTTTTGGGGACCAAAATCAGCCTTCCACGAACCCAACTAAGGCTATGGATAAAATAGAAATTACACTACCCAACCACAAGATGAATTTGATAATGATATTGGAGCTAACCTAGTCACGACAGGTTTAATGTCAGCTTCTGATGCTCCCCTCCATACAGCTTCTCTGTCGCAGCCACCTATTATTGTAGTAAATGCAAACTTGGCACCCCCTTTGTGCTGCGACGAAGTTGGTCCCGATGGTCGTCCGCGGCCACAATTGAGACAGCCTGACCCTAAGTCCTCATGGGACACTACCATGAAGGCTGCACGGAGGATGAAGAGGTCCTTTGACGCTGCAGACCTCGACAGATTGGTTGAGGAAGACCACGATGATTTGGAGGACTGCGGCCTCCATAGTCTTCTGAGGGTAAGTGCCATAGCTCACTCTTGTTTTGATTTTGCATTCTAAATTTTGTACCAACTTTTTCATTTCAGGCAGCGGATGTGATGGTCAACCAAAAAAGGAAGTATGAGGCCCTCTACAAACTGAAAGAGGCTGCAAAAAGGGTGCATGCGGCAAATCTGGTGGCTGTGCGAGTTATGTCCTTTAAGGCTGGGAAGCAGTCTGTTGTCGCGGCTCTTTAGGCGGTCGAAATGGACTTAGCCTTTACAAACAATACAAGGGATGAGGACGAGGATAACTTCAAACAAGCCATAGAATCACTTAAAGCCTCCTAGGCCCAGACTGCTGAAGTTTCACAGGTCACGGAATTCTCCAATAATAAGCTTAGCCTCCTTCCAAAGAGGTTCGAGGAGCTGGAGGCCAAGTCTTCCCAGGATGCCCTGGACCATGTCGCGGCACTAAAGAAGATGGAGGAAGACCATGGCGATGCTGTTCAGCTAGCCATTGACCATTAAGTGGAGTCGTTTAAGGGCTCAAGGGACTTTTTCCTTATCAATAACTGGGCCTATCTCCACGACTACCAGGAGCTGAGGCAAAGGATAATAAAGAACTTCCCTGAGTCCAAGGAGAAGTTCCATGCCTGGAGTCCTAGTGATGCTGAGTATCAAGATTGCATCACTGAGCTCAAGGTCGCGGCTGAGGAGAAAGCTAGGCTCAAGGCAAAAGTTGAGGCAGCAGTAGCTGACAAGGAGACGGAGACTGCTGCGGATACCGAGGAAGGAGATGAACGGGATGATGGAGCCTCGTGATTGTAATTTTGTAATTTTTGAAACTACAAATATTGGGTTGCGTGCCTTTATAAATTTTGAACACTTTAACTAAGGCTGTGGCCTTTTGTCTGTAATCCTTAACTCTGATATTTACCAAGATTTCTTAATTTATGACCTCCACTATCAAAGCTGCGGCTACTTTTACATGCTCTATTCTTGAGTAAATGCTTCAATACTCACGTTCTTTTTGTTTAACTGACCGAATATGTAACTTGAGCTTTGAAATTTGCTTACTTGATTGAATTAGTTGTCTGCGGCATCAATATATAAATGTTTTTCTCACAAACCATTATAATTGCAGCCCGTAGTGTTTTTGCCTTGTTTCATGTGGACATGTGGTTGCGGCCACTCTTTTTCGGATTTTTCAATTCCTTTATTTAAAGGCTTGAGGTGCCACGGCTCTTTAGCGAATGCATCTTTTTGGTATCTGCAGCCATACTTATTGGGTTGCGGCGCTTTTTAGTAATGACCCCCCTTCTCTACCTTTGTCCATTCGTACTCTGTATAGCAATATTGGATATTGAGAAACAAGTTCCTTACCGAGGACAATTAAGTCGTTGGGCCACTGCCTATTAATTGAACTAATATAATAAGTCCGCAGCACCCTAGCGTACATATTCATTCATAAAGGCCTCTCTTTCTGGATTTCCGTGGCTATATCTATTGGGCCACGACCATTTCATAATGGTTTCATTCATATTTGAAAGTGGTAGCTCCTTCCTGTTCACTCGTGGGCCGCGGCACATTCGAGTGTTTGAAACCCATCTTTTGTAGCTTTGCAATTGGATCCTACTCCGAATGTCGCTTTTCTTTACCCTTGGCTACTTGAACCATATAGTTGTTTGTTTTCATCCTATAACCAATATGGAACATATAGAGTAGGCCAAGGATTTTCCTCTTTAGTTGCTTTAACTGGGTGAAGCTTTTCGAAGGTCGCTTTTAACGGTTGTAGCTGTATTGACAGGGCTACTGCAGACTTTTGGCTCCTTCAACAAAATATTTTCTCTTGTAGATATAGGGGATATTTTCAAGCCTCCCTAGGATGGGTCATGTTATTAAAACACCCACAGCTAACATATAGGATATTTTCAAGCCTCCCCAGGCTGGGTTATGTTATTAAGCCACCCACAACTAACATATAAGATATTTTCAAGCCTCCCCAGGCTGGGTTATGTTATTAAGCCACCCACCGCTAACATATAGGATATTTTCAAGCCTCCCTAGGCTGGGTTATGTTATTAAGCCATCCACAGCTAACACATGGGATATTTTCAAGCCTTCCCAGGCCGGGTTATGTTATTAAGCCACCCACAGCTAACATATAGGATATTTTCAAGCCTACACATGCTAGGTTATGTTATTAAGCCACCCACAGCTATGGATATATATAAAGCCCTCCTTGGCTAGTTATCACAAGTTTTTTGACTCAATAACACATCCCAAAAACCAAGACTGGGAATTGTAAGCCCTTGAAGCAAATGACGCATCCTGAAAGCTAAGAACGGGTATTGAAAACCCTTATGAAATGATGTTTCAATCTAATTTGGATAAGTGCTTCCAATATTTGCTTTTGCCACTTTCAATTATCATCAACTTTCGGATAATCAGGCGTCTTGTCAGGCATTGTGGCCCATTTAGATATTATCATTCCCGATATAACATTCTATCATGAATCGAGATCTGTTTAAGACGAAAATGATCTTTATAAGATAACATTTCATGGAAATGTGAATCAAAATACGGCACTATAGGAGTGAACTTGATTTTATAACTATAACTATAACTATATATATATATATATATATATATATATATATATATATATATGACTTTGTAAGGATAATACAAAGTTTAGTTTAAAACAACATAAAAGGAAGTGGTCCTTGCAAAGTAGTGACAGAAGGAATATAAGAGATAAGCATGAAGAAAAGGGCATGTGGCATGTGAGATAGGGTTGCATCCCCTAAATATCTTTGAGGAGCCTTGGTGGAATCCATTGCCTAATTATACTTTCAATTTCATCTTTCAGAGCATAGCACTGCTCAGTGTCATGGCCATGATCCTGATGGAATTCGCACCAAGTAGCTTTGTTCCTCTTGTGGGGTGGAGCTCCCATCTTTTCTGGCCACCTCAACAGCTTGTCCTCTTTGATGAACTCAAAGATCTCTTCAATCGGGAAGGTCAACGGAGTGTAGGCCCCAAATTTCTTCTCTGCCTTCTCCGTTCTCCTTTTCTGTCACCTGCTGACTGCTTCCACAGTCGGATCCTCTTAAACTGTCGTGGCAGAAAAGGTTGTTGGAGATATTTTCTTGGGTGCTGCACCCTCATTGGGAGAGGTCGTGACCTCTATCATTATGACCCTCTGAGTTAAATAGTTGACCTGGGTCTGAAGTGAGGCATGATTGTTGTAGAGGTGATTGTACAGCTACCCAATCTCATCTTTGATTTTTGTGCTCTGGCTGGACTTTCCTTCCATTTTCTGCCTTTGTTAGTCTTTACAAAAATATATAATCTTCTGAGACAAAACTAGCAGAAGTGAGTAATCTTAGAAGTATAAGGTTAACCAAGTATGAGGTTGGGAGGCAGCTTTTAAGCTGTTGCTACTCTGATGAGGTCACGACCAGTAAAAATGGGGTACTGTCGCAGCCTATAATGACACTGCGGTGTTGACCACTTAAGTCCTTGATCTGATATTGCTGCCATATAACCACACTAGTAGAGGCCGTGGCATGAAGGTATTTAAAATTACCTGTCGCATCCCTTGCTAGGCAGGGGGTGCAATCCTGAAATCGAAACCCAGAAACTGGGTTCATCTCTCAAAACATGGGGAAAGCATGCCTACCAGGGTCTATCTAGGGCCTAACAACCTCTCGGTGAACTACTTGGCACAATTATGATGATAAACCACCGATCATAGGCAGAAAATCAATGAAAGAGAAGTAAACATCATTCTCCCCTAATCATTCACTTTTAAGGGGCTAAAGCCCATTATGCTTTTCAGCACTATCTAGATGGAATGATATCACAAGGGTATGTAGAATAGATCTAAGTTCATAAATGGAGACCCGATAATAGATCTAAATATGTGAAATACCCATTTAAGGATGTAAATATCAATCGAAGCTCAATAACCAGAATCTACCCGTGAGATGATGATCCGTAGGATCCTCAGGGATCGAACAAGGTGTTTAAGAACTCAAATATATAGAGAAGCAAGATTTAAATATCTCGTTCCCACAGACGGTGCCAAATTGGTGATACAAGAAATCTCCCATAAATTGTTCTCGTATCAGCAAGTCATGAGTAAAAAGCGTAATGAACAAACAAAGTAGGTAAATAGAGAGAAAATAAGATATAGAGTGGTTCAGCCCCTAGAATGGGCCTACGTCCACTGTGTTGCTCCATTCTCATTATATGTGATGTATTGTACAAAATAATCATGACTAAAGAGGCATAAAAATATGAGAATAAAAGGGGTGTACATGATGAATGATGATGGATGATTCCGGTGTGCTAGAGAGATGGCAGTGATGTGGGTGAGCCATCCCCCAGGTTGTAGACTAGGATAGTATAAGGAGAATAGGAACTGTAGAACCTACCCCGAGCGTGTGTCCTTACCCTTTCATTTCGTGGTGTGGTCTTGTATATATAGGAGATATGCCCACGTGCAATGTTCACATAACGTATATAAAGTCTGGAGTTGTTATGGAAAGGGATGCGACTTATAAGGCAAACAACGTGAGCGCCGCATCCTGCGAGACTAGAGGCGTGTTGAGGGGGTCAAGCCCTGCAATGAGGAGGGTCGCGACTTTTAAGTATTAGGGTTGCACAACAAGATTAGTAGGTCCGTGACCTATGTTGATAGTGGGCGTGACATGTTGATAGTATACCTTCCGCGACAGGGTGCTATATTTGTACTATCAGCATGCTTAGTTAAAAATGGATTTATGAAGAGGTTATAATAATTCTTGAAGAAAATAGAAAAATAGGGTTTTTCATGAAAATAGAACGATTTTATCCAATAAAACACTGATTGATGATGATTTAGGAATTGTGGAACGTTAAGATTCATGTGTTTAGGTTGTATGATGAACCAATATGTTTACTTTAGGATTTAACTTCTTGTAATGAGAAATTTGAACAAAACTAAGGCTGAAAATGCAAAAACTCGTAACCTGCACCTTCTTGATCGATTGATCGACATTCATAGGTCAATCAATCGGTTGGGCTCGATCGATCGACACCCATAGGTCGATCGATCGATCTCCCCCAAAACTGTGACTTTTCCCCGTTTTTTAATTGAAGTGATTCCGTTCATCGAACGTTGTAGGTTGGGATTATGTGTATACATTAGGAATTTAGGGAGACTAGTAGGGATATAGTTTACGCCCAGATCATAGTAGAAAATTGTTGGAATGTAGTGTTGAATTTACGAGTGTCCGATGAGTAATTTCCTATTTTATGATGCGAGAACATGCTTTAAATTCTTAAGAGCAATAAGTTAGGATTCGGGAAAGAAATAAGGACCTCGGAGTACTGAATTGATATGTGGGATACATACCAGACTTAGTAAGCTCTTCGGATAGGTTTTAAGTACTCGAAACTATACGCCGTGAGACTTATCTGTAGTATATATTATGCCTAATCTGGAATATTAATAGTGTAAGAATTAGACTAATGGTATAGGGCTGGGAATATACCTTTAATAATATAGAAAGTTATATAAGTTGTGTGAATGCTTAGTATATGGATTATTATGTGTATAACATACCTACCATACTTGCTATTACGGGAGGTCGGCTTTCGAAATAGGACCATCTAATCTTTGTGTGCCTACGAGGGGATTTAGATTGGTGCCTTGAGGACATAGGCTGTGAATGGATTATTTGTGAGTTAATAAGTCAGATGACGATGGGAGCGTAGGTTTTTGTGTGACCCATGGGTATGTGAACTATGTTCACCTCCAATATGTGTGATCTTGTTTATTGTAATGGTTCCTGAGCGATTCGAAACGCGCAGTCCTTATGTACGCGATGTACCGGGATTCAATAGCAGAGTATGTGTGCACCGCAGCTTAGCCTAGGGGTGCCCTATTTATATATTTCTGCTGAGAATAATATACTTGTGATTATAACGGACTCTTTGGTATAGTGTGAATATGAATAATTGAGACATTTTGAATGGGATTAAAAATGAGAATTTCATATCGTAATTGCTATAAATTAATCTGATCAATGAAAAGGTGAGTTACACGCATGATATATTAGATTGATATGAATAAACCCCTATATTGAAATGTGAGGACAGGAAGTGGTACACACTAGTTAGTTAATGTCATAGCTAGGACGGGTTAAGGATATACGTTAGGCATGCACATTAGTTGAGGAGTGAGGAACTCATGTGAGAGCACGTAACTAACATGTATATAATATTCACTGTTTAATGCAATTAAACACTTGCTATGTTTTTAAATTATTTTCACCTCGGGCCTTGACCCGCTTGTTTTCAAATCTATTTTTCTTGTAAAACCTTTTAGGTTCCCAGCCACAGGGACCCCAACCATAGGTGTTTCATTACATTGATGTGTTGTAGCTATGGTGGAAGTTATAGGATCTCGATATTAGACTCCTCCACATTCGGCATTTTATTCTATTCAGGGTCATTCATCAGTTAGGGCATGTCGCCCATTTCTATTTAGAGATAGCATTTTCAGACTTTCAATTTCATTTCAGTGTTGGATTTATTTATTTATTCAGACTTTGTATTCTGATTTATTCAGTGTTTGGATTATTCAGGAGAGTGTTACTCCAGACTCATTTTATTTATTCCATTAATATTCTATTGTGATTGTGATGTGGTTGTGGTATAGTTAGCTTATTATTTAATTGGTTGCATGTTAATTTAATTTAATGAAATTTGGCAACTCACTTTTTAAATATTAGGTGGCAAGTAATTGTTTAAAAAAAATTTCGATAGTGATGCTATGAACTGAACCAACTTGACATTTTATATTAATTTGAATAAAGGAGTAGCTATCCGATATTTAATTAGTCGGGGTGTCGCACGTCCCTATTAAGATCTTCATTATGATTTTTAGGGATCTTCTTAGGCTTGTTATACTTGGATTTATCAAATTTCTTATATTCATTTTTTAGTCTCTCTTTATTAGTCTTAAGAAATTTGCTAAATTTCCTAGCAAACATTTCCATATCTTTCGGGTCATAATCACTATCACCATCTGAAACTTGTTTTTCCTCCTTTTAGGCTTTCAAGGCGAGATGCCCTTATATTTATTTTTTTCGGTCTTAAAGGAAAACATGTCAAGTTCATAGGTTTGAAAATCACCTACAAGCTCTTTTAGTTTTGTAGAGGCTAAAGTGGGTAAAGAATTCAAAACAGTCACTTTAGGAATGAATCTATCGGGTAGGGACCTTAAAATTTTCTTCACTACTCAGTCGTCGGGTATCTTTTCTCCCAAATTAAAAGATGAATGTACAATATCAAAAAGTCTACCATAAAATTCATCAAAATTTCCATTTTCAAGAATTTTAATGGTCTCGAATTGAGTGGTGAGGTTTTGGAGTTTCGAAGCTTTTATGATACTAGTTCCCTCCTGGGTGAGTTGTAAAATATCCCAAGTTTCTTTAGTGGTTTCACATGTCATGATATATCGGAATTCATCCGATGTGACCACACTAAGCATTCAAGACTCAGGAATTAAAATTGGCTAATTTCAGTTCCTTCTCATTCCATCTCTCCACGGGTTTGGGGATACGTTCATTTTCTACTAAACATGTAGGTGGGGACCACCCATTAATGACAGACAACAAAACCCTCTCATCTATAGACTTTAGTGCCGATTTCATACGCACTTTCCAGTACGCGTAATTAGAACCATCAAAAACTGAAAATTTTGAAAACAAAGAAAAATTCCATTTTTAAACAAAACTAAATTAAGGATCTTATCGCAATAAATTAGCGCTCTAGCTCTGATATCACTTGTAAGTGCGCGGAATCCCCCAAATTTTAAATTTTAAATTCCTAAAAACAAACTTTTAAACTACAGTTTCTTATTCAAATTCACAATTAAATATATCAAATTTTAATTTCTCCAAATTAAAATAAAACTAAGTCAAATATGAAAATTAACTTAACCCAAGACTAAAATTTTCCTAACAATGATTTATTTTGATTTCTAACATAGGGCAAACCAAATTTTATCATATTAATTTCTGGACATGAATTAAATTAAACTTACCTAAATTATCCGAACTTAAATTAGAACCAAATTAAACAAGTGTGATGATTAAACCAATTTTTATCTTGTTTTTTATAGCAAACATCTATGGTGATTTCTGCAAGATAAAAAAAAACAGAATCACACTACATGGGGATGTATGAGGAAAACACAAATGGAAAAAACCTCAAACAACCCTTGCCTAACAAATCCACTAGGTACGATATGTTTACAAAGACAACGACAAGAAGACTTACAACACTCGACTCGACTCCTTCAAGCCCCGATGCTACCTTTTATTTATTTATTTATTTATTTTTTAGAAGAGAGGGACACAACCTCCAGGAAGAAATTTATTAATGAGAGGAAAGACTCCCGCAGAGAAAAGCAATCTTACAAGTGATCCATGGATACTAAAAGTAAATGTGGAGCTTTATAATAGCCCCATTACAACAACTAAGTAATTTTAACAACAGACCTAATATAATGGCATCCCAATTTGTCCATCTTGACATCCCCTCTAGCCATAGTTGGAAGGTCCAAAAATTTATGAAAAAGTGATAGAGAAGGAAGACTGGTCGCATGATTCGCAAGAGAGTCATCAACCATATTTGATTCCCTATATCAATGAGATAATATGAAATTGTTCTTCTAAAGGATCTCCTTAATTTCTTTGACATATTCCAACAGCTGCCGTGGAGGTCTCCAATTTTTGTTGATGAGGTTCACCACAAAAAATGAATCAGACTCTATTTCAACATCTTTGAGGTTATAGTCCAAGTGCATCTTAATACCTAACCAAATGATTTTAATTTCCATACAAGTGTTTGAGGCAACTCCTTCATATTTAGCATATGCGAATATAATATCACCTCTGATATTTCTAACAATCCCACCTATACCACTTAGCCCCGGATTCCCTCTCGATGCCCTATCCGTATTTAGCTTGAACTGAGGCAGAGTAGGTTGTCTCCACTTGATTAATTTAACAGAATGAAGAATCCTACAAATTTGAAGTTTGAAAGCTTTATGTACCCCTTGATCAAATGAAGAGATATGGTTTTTGAATCTAATTCCCTTGCAAATTTTGGAGATAAATGAGATTGATTGATGAATAATATCTTTTACATCAACGTTAACATTATCGAAGAGGTCTTGATTCCTAATTTTCCATATTTCCCAGCAAATAATGTTAGGGATACATTTACCAAGAAATCTAAAATAGTCTTGAGGTCCAGATTTGATCCACCAACTGTGAAGAAGAGAAATGAAATTAAAAGTGTTCATATCAATCCTCATTAATTTTGAGAAGAATTGCCACACTAGTCTGATTGAGGGACAATTAATAAACTAATGATCTAATGATTCTATGTGAGCCTACCAAGCCAAACATCTGGAACAGAGCTTAACCCCAACAGACTAAATAGTTTAATCTATAGGAAGACAATTATTAATTACTTTCCATAGGTTGATCGATCATTTATTTAGAATACTACTCTCCCTAATAATGGTGCTGACAGTTGAAGAGGGGTAATGAGTTCTGTAATAGACATAAGAACAGTTAAGAGAAAATTAACCACATACTTCAGGAACCCAAAACCACTCATGTTTTTTAAGAATAATATTTTCTGTACATTTATCTTTCACCTTGGCTATGTTCCTCAAGGTACGAGAAGCTATGGTAGAACCCTGGCTAAAAATTTTATACCTGTTTGTCATGTAGTCTGACCATAGAGATTTCTCTGTGGACATCTTCCAATATATCTTCATAAAGGGAGTTCTAGATAGATAATTGAAGTCTATAAGGCCAAGCCCTCCCTTTTTGATATCTCTAATAAGAAATTCCCAGTTCTTCCATTGGTGCTTCCATCCTTGGACATCATTACCTCCGAAGAAAAACTTATTCAAGATCCGATGGATCTTAGTAATCACATCTTTAGGAGGAGACAATGAAGCTAAAAGATAAGAATGGATAGATGAGAGAACATGTTTGAGAATAGTAATTATGCCACCGGGAGAAAGAAGTTTTGAGTGCCAACCTGCTATTCTAGCTCTCAAAGAATTGATTAGGCTGTCATAATAAAAAAAACCTTGTTCCTTCCCTTAAAAATTAGGCATCCAAGGTATTTAAGAGGTAAATATTTGTGAGAAAGACCTATTAATTCAACAATATTTCCCTTGAAATGAGTTTTACATTTTGAATTAAAAGTGGACCTACTTTTCCTTACATTAATCTTCTGCCTTGACCAATTACAGTACAGATTAAAGAACTCCTTAATTTTCAAAATACTCTTCTTATCTCCTCTACAAAAAAACTATGAGATCATTTGCAAAAGAAAGATGGGAAATGAGAGGACTACCACTTAGAAGATAAAAAGGCTTTATAGAACCTGATTCCATCAATTGATTCAGCCCTCCACTCAAGAAATCTACTGTAAGATTAAAGAGAATCAGGGAAAGGGGATCCCCTTGTCTAAAAACCTTGTAGACTTGAAGAATCCACATGAATGGCCATTTATGATTACATAAAACCAGTTGTTGAAAATACTTCTCCAGGTGATATCTATCCATCTCTCCCTAAAGCCAAAATCCCTAAGAATTTTTACCAAAAAACTCCAATTCACCTTATCATATGCATTCTCCATGTCCAACTTGATCAAAACATTTCCCCCATGAGATTTCTTCCCCAAATTATGGACCATTTCTTTAGAAAGAACTTTTTATTGGATGGACCTGCCTTTCATAAAAGCACTCCGATTTGAGAGAATTTTAGACAATCTGATTGTGAGAATTTGGGTGATGATTTTGAAAGAGACATTACACAAACTTATAAGCCTAAGAGAACTTTTAGGGTATTTCACTTTTGGAATAAGAACCACTGATGTGCTAGTCTAACTTTGTGGGAGAACTAAACCTACAAAATAATAATTAATAGCAAAAATAAGATCATCTTTAATTACCTTCCAACACTTTTGGTAAAATAGACCACCAAATCCAGCAGGTCCCAGAGTAGAATTATCACTTATGCCCATAATAACTGAATGGACCTCCTCCTCATTAGTGAAAGCCTCAAAAAAATTATTTTTTTCAGATGTAATGAGAGCAGGTATAGTTGCATAAACATAAACTAGAGGGTACATCTGATCTGATTGAAGTTGATCTGAAAAGAAACTCAAAATATGCTGCTTGATAGCCTCATGATCTTCAAGAATATCACCTTCATCATTTTTAATAAATGTGATCTGCAACTTATGTCTCTTAGCTTTAACATACTGATTGAAAAATTAAGAATTTGAGTCACTTAGCTTGAGCCACTTTAGTGATGATTTTTGTCTCCAAAAATCCTCCTTATTCTTATAAGCATTTAACAAAGATGATTTTCCTCTATTCATATCCACTATGTTGTCTTCAGAGTTATTAAGATCATAATTAAGCTCTAGCTGAAAGTTTTCATCCTCGAGGTCTTTAATGGTATGAAATCCATCCTTAAATTTCTCTTTATTCCATTGTCTCAAAGCAATTTTTAGTCTCTGAAGCTTCTTTGCAAATATTTTAAGGCCATTCCCTTCCATATCTCTCTTCCACAAGTTCTGAACCAAGTCTAATAATTGAGAGTGATTACACCAGATATTCCGAAATTTGAATTGTCTAGGGGAAGATTCCTTACTAGACTTTAAAGATATCAAAAGAGGAAAATGATCAAATGAGGATCTATTAAGATGCTTGACAGTTGAAAACTCCCACTTAAAGATGAATTTTTGATTGAGTAGACACCTATCCAACCTTGCCAGAATTAAATAATCTTCCTTCCGATGGTTGCACGAAGTGAACCTAGTTCCAGCATATCCCAGGTCAGTTAAGCCACTGTCATCTATAGCTTGGTCACTTAAGCCACTGTCAGCATATCCCAAGTCAGTTAAGCCCCAATGCTACCTTTGCTCTTCAACCTCTGGCTTGCAGCTAACTCTCGAGTCCACCAAAATCTCGGAGTCCACCAATAGAGGAACACCAACCTTCAACCACACATGGTGCCTTTCACCATATGAGAAAGCCGCAGCACAAACTAATCTTCCTTTTGGGGTAGGCATGAGACCCAAACAATCTCCTTCAAATAATTGAGTAGAAAATAGGTGCCAAACAATTCTCCAAGCAATATATATATATATATATATATATATATATATATATATATATATATATATATATATATATATATATATATATATATATAATAAAGTAGGAAACTTATATATGTCATAAGCTTCAAGTGTGATGTCATCTATTTGAATTTTTTTTGCACTTCCTAATTTACCCTTTACAAATTTGAATTCCCCCTATTTTAACACACTCTAATTTGTTCCCCCTTCCATTCAAAATTCAAACAGAAGGGTACAATAGTATTATGCCATTTTGGTTTCATTTTTCTTTACTCTCAGCATCTCATCTCACTTTCTCCTTTCATTGTTTCCCACGACATTCTCTCCTCTCTCTTCAACCACTCCACCCTCCCATGCCCTCATCGTTCCCACACTATGATCTAGCGTAGCCAGAACACAAATCAGTCGACCTTGGGATCCAAAAGGTAATCTCTCTCTCTCTCTTACACACACTTACACTCACACACGCTGAGGCTTCTTCCACGATTTGCATTTTTTCAAGGTTTATTTTGTTAGGGTTTTGTTTTGTTTGATTTTCATGGTTTGATCATAAATCAAGATGTATTTAACCAAGATCTTCAACTCTCGAGCCAGTGCTACCAACCATGAGGTATTTTTCACATCTTGAATTTTTTAGGGCTACTTTTCATATCTTAAATTTTTGGGGGTTTTTCGTTCACAATTTTTTTTACAGGTTCTTCGTTCCAAATTTACGGTGCATCAATAATTAGTGTTTATTTTTTTCGCTTGACCATTGGTTTCCAAGGGCTTTGTTCTTCTACCCATTCGTGAGGAAATGTGGGTATTTGTGAGTTTGAAATTCCCCATCAAAATAGATACATAATCTTCTCTTCTATAGTCAGTTATAATTTATGTGTGTTTCCCCATTTTTACTAGGGATAAACTACATATATTTTCAGGAGATTATAGTTAATGTCTAGAAGTAGATATCAGGTTGAAAAGGGAATTTTTTGTCTATGGGGGCTAAAATATTCCTCATTAGTCATATGCTTCAGAGTATTCCTTTTCATTTCGATTTATATAATCGAGGTCTGCTTATCTAAGATATCTGAGGCATTCTTATTGGTTATTACTCTTGATCTAACTCGGATGTGGTTTCACTGAGATACAAGTGATGGTGTCGTGAATCATTTCTCCATCCTTATTTTTTAATACCATTGTTTATTTTTTGGTTTTGTATTATTTGAGATATAAACTATTTTTTGTGACTGCAAATCATACTAATGGTAATTTGTAGAACACAATTTTCCATTTGTCATCAACCGCAGATTGTTCCACATGTTCCTCGAACATAAGAGAGAGTTAAGTAATCCAAATTCCCATTTTGACCACTAAAGTGCTTTTAGTTTTTACTAGGTATGTAGAAACTTGCATTTTTTTCTTTTTTCCAATTTCATATATAATCTATATTGGATAGTAAACATTTAGTTAAAGGTTTTTTTTAACGAAAGCATGAAAACAAAATTTCATAGTGTGCCATCACCACGGCCATCGATGATGGAATGTACGTCAATCGGTGACACCAGAATCAATGGCATATGATCTTTTATGATCACTTGAAATACAATTGCTCACATATTTATAATTTTGCCTATAAATTACTACTATAAACGTCTTGAACTAGAAACAACATTGAAATAAAATGAAGGCCATGACTATAGTTTGAAACCCCTGATTTAAATCTGATGTAAAAGACATCCACTTATCTTTTCAAATTAACCCCAAAGCTTCATGGACAAACTCAATGAGAATTATTGTTCCCAACCGCCATTTGTTACCACGCCATTCTAATTTTCCTTGGGCAGTCATTTATCTCTATTGCTCCTCGAAATTGCATTCTTCAAATAAGTTATATATCATTATTTTTACGATGCAGGAATGATGGCTAGCAGTAGGGATAATGATCTAATACAAAATGAAGTGTTCTTGAGAGACAGAATTCCCATGTGGGTAGGAGCTGTAGGATACACAATGTTTGGCATGTTGGAAGTAATTGCAGTTTCCTTCATATTCCCAGAGCTGAAATGGTACTGTCATTGTGATCTACATTTTTGTTCCATCTTTGGCTTTTGGAAACTCTTACAAAGTCGGACTAACAGATTTCAACATGGCCTGTAACTACAGGAAGACGACTTTATTTATACAAGAAGCATTCGCTGGGAGGGAAATTTTACTAATCTCACCCAAAAGGTAAGGCACTGGAGTAGTTTGTGAATGGGCGTTAACAATATTTGATACCATCTTATTGATTTAATGATATCGTATATGGTGATTAATATTCAATTATTTTGGAATTGGTAGATTTATGGACATTTGAAAAGTGTTTGACTAACTGAGTTTAATGTTGCTGTTTGAATAGTAGTTGGACCCGATAATGTTGGTGACCCCTGAACGGCTACCTCTCACGTGGCAAATGTCAACGGATCAGCCAACGTTGGAGGAGCGACTAACGAGGCTAACTTCAGGCCTTAGATGTTGATATAATGCTGATACATAAAAGCAGGGACAAAATAATATGGCACTACTCGGGGGCAAAAGTAGGTCCTTACTGGATATATAATTTCCAATTGCAGTAGCAGCTAAGATCAGTAGCTTCAAGGAGATCTGTCATGATCTCCCAGTTAAACGGATCTGGAAACATTGTCATTCTTCTCTGTTTTAGGTTGTCGTAACGAATGGGTTTTCCCAATTGGCGTAATGCATCATACTATATTTTCTTTACTTAAAAATTGTTTAATCTTTTCATTTCGCCTAATTTCATCAGTATGCGACATTGTCATTCTTTAATTATTTTTCTTTACACTTTTCACTATAGTGCATTTCGAGTACTTGGAGGAGTTAAATGGATCAAATTGGATTGTGGGAATTTCTTACTAAAAGGGCGATTTTTTTTATTATTGATGCATTGATGTTAAATGAGCTTAACTATTGTTTCAGATGTTCATATGCTAAACTGATGCGACTGATGTTTTTATATAGCTTTGGAACAGGTAGGGCTTAAGAAGACGTATGAGCCTCAAGATCACTTAAAATTTTAATTTCTTAGGGAAGCGAACAATCCAGTCCACATGGCCACATATACGGATATAGGATGTCACTATGGGCATAACACGTTGGTGATCTCGATCAATGTTTTATGCGACCTGAGAACCTCGAATGCACGAGACGGATAATTTGTTGTAATACACAAATTAACATCAAATAAACTATTAAAAGTATGCGTCTTTTCATTGATAAGCTCAACCATTATATATATGCGGTCAATCATTATATATATTTACTGAGGATGCAACAACAGTTATGCACACTCGATGCACAATTACACACACTCGATGCACATGTAAGTTAATAGTCATCACTGATAAGCTTTATTACAGCCTCGAGGTATACCAATATTCCCAGCCTTGAACAATATATTTCCATCACTCTTCTTTTTCTTGCAAGTTTCCATTTTCTCATTTGTCTCCATTTTCCAAAATGGTTTCTTAACTTAGAAAATTCAGTGCATCGGTCCTAACATGCTAAACTGCGATTTATTGAGCAGGGAATCAAATTAAAGAAGCCATTCAAATCAATCGCGTAAGGAGTATGCATTTTGAGCAGGTACATATCATGAGCATCACTACCTACATCTATTCAGCAAGTATATATTTTGGAGTATATACGCTCAAAAATTGCTCAAAACAAACATGTATATACATCTATTGAGAAGGTATATGCCTTGGAGTATAATCGCTCAAATCTTTTTTTCTAATAGGTGTGTTTTTTCAAATCAATCGCTCAGCAATCAAACAGGTATATATATCTTGGAGTGTATACACTATTTCAACAGGTATATACCATGAAGTATATACATGTTCGTATATGGGTTCTGAACTCTATGCGTTTAATTTTTTTATACACGTTCTTATATGCGAATATCTTATATGCATTTAATTTTATATACCTGTTCTTATACCCTGGATGGACTGTTCTTATATGAGATTATATACCTCTTCTTAAATGTGTTTAATTTTAATTAGAATTAAAATTAAAATTAAAATTAAAATTTTGTGAGGCAGTAGGCAGTATGCGATTAGTTTTATTTAGTATGCGTTCTGACCTGTTCAAAGAAAGAACATGTATATTGATCATGCGATGAATTTTGCATTATAATTGACTTACTGTTATTGGGATATATTGTTTGGTTTGATAAAATGCCTCACTCATTTATTTCATATATGGTTGATAAAATGCCTATCTTTTTTTTTCATAGATTCATATCCCGCACCAGAAATACAACGGTATTGTTATCTGTGATGTTGTCCAACCTTTGCGCCATTGCCTGATGCTATCACAACTACAACAACATTGTTTAGTGTTTATTTATAAATGTTAAACATTTATAAACATGTATAAACATTTATAACATTTATATATTTGTTTTAGTCGTTATAAAGTCGTTTTAAAGAGGTATACACGTTTAAATATTATGGTACACATTTGTTATATAAATACAATTTTTGAGTAATTTAACCCTTTCTTAATGTGTTTCATAATGTCACACTAACATTTTGTCTTTCCAATTTATTTTTTCAGCAAAATGCCGACAACTCGAAGCTACAAGGGAGTTTACTTTTAAGGAATGAAACTTTGTAATGGAAGAAAACCTAAATCTTTGCAGTCATTTGGTTGTGGAGTTAATTATAATCCGTGATGGATTAATTATTATTTTTTTAAATCATATATACGATGTCTATTATGAAGTGATAATATATTTATCAGTATTTGTTTTCATTAAACATGACAAATTGTCCTCTAAACAAAGAGATCTTTGGCCTTTTTTTTGAAATATTAAGTTTTGTACATGACGTTTTTATATGATATTGTTAAATATGTGACATATGAGTCACTATTTTTTGTTGTTGAAGTGTTTTTTTATACCTTAAACAGGTGGATAGTCGTATAAAGGAAGAAAATTCTGTCCATTTTTAAAGAAAAAAAAGTTAACTTATTATGTTATTATGTTAGTTTTCCCCGAATATAGTCATGATTTTTTTAAAGAAGTTTGTTTTGTTCAACGTGCCTTTAGGCACGGGTATACCCTAGTATATATATATATATATATATATATATATATATATATATATATATATATATATATATATATATATAAGCTTGAAATTAAACAAACATGGGTGTATGTGTGTTTTGTAGAATGTTAATCCATGAATTTACAAACACATAACTTGAACTTTTGATAGAAAACTTGTTTCTCTCAAAAACTGGAATGATATTTGTCAAAATTTACTCTCAAATTTCTTGTTCCCGCACTTTTTAATCAGGTAAAAGAGGGGGAAACGAAGTGGGCAACTGGGAAGTTTAAAAAAAATGTCAGAAAACTGCCCAAGTCGTTCGAATGAGCTCGTTTCAACGGGTTCGTTCGAATGACTTTTCGAATGATATTTCATAAAAGAATGCCCCAAACTCGTTTGAAGTTCGTTCGAATGGCTTTTCTAACGAGAATTCAAAGAAAATAAGTCAAAGTCGTTGGAAAACTCATTCGATATCTCATTCGATTGACAATTCGAACGAAAAATTAGAAAAAGCTATTTTTTTCAAGTTTATGCCCAAAAACTTCTGGGAAAAGTTCTAAAGATATTTTTTGAAAATAAAAATTCATAAAAAGTATTTATGAAATACACCCAGTAAATGTTCCAAGCTCCTATATATATATATATATATATATATATAACGCATTCATACCTTTGGAGACTTGGAATGCTCAAATGTTGATGATGTGAAACATGTGGCACGAAACCTGGTAAGGATGAAACTTTAACTCTTGGCCGCTACGTATTCAACTTCTTCAAACGTCATAGGCTTGATAGGAACTAACTTCTATCCTCTGACTCAAGCGGCTTTGTCCGGAATTAAGCCAAAACTACATATGGACTCAATTGGAAATTTGTATCCTTACAAGTATAGGAATTTATGACTAATAATTATAAGCTTCTTACTTTCCCAAACTACTATCAGGAGTAACATCCAAATTAACATACACAATATCATCACATAGTGATGTAGCTTTATCCTTATATATTACCCTCCCATTGAATATGACATCTCCATATCTTACTACTTATAGGAGCCAACATTTATCATTAATGACTTTCTTGGGATCGTAACAGGTATGGGACATATGACACTCAGTGATTCCTACCAATGAGGACTTATTCAACAAATGTTAAAGATATTCATGAATTGTTGATGATATATATAAAGATACTTATCAATATATAACTAATAAATAATAAAGGTAGAGTCCATTTTTTTAAGGCATTCACTTCTCACTAGTATAAATATTGTAACGACCCCTTCAAGTGGGAGGTGAATTTCAGAGCCTCCAAACTCTATCAAAACATACTAAAAAAAATACTATATATAGGATATCCCCCTCTTAGGATGTAAGAAAATTTCCAAATCATGTAAATGACATGCTACCTTTTATGTGTTTGGATTAATTTAGTTTTAAGAGCATGTATACTCAATAACAAGATGGGGAAAGAGTACATAACTAAAATTTATCATCATAATATAGTTAGATTGAAGGTGAAGTTATTGAGAATCCACCAAATGCTTGGATAACATTTTCTACAATGTGAGTTTTTCTAAAGGTTTTGAAAGTGTTAAAAATGTTTTGCCTTACTCAAACCTTACAATGTATTTTTTGAGATATCAAAAAATTATATCAAGAATAAAGATATAAATATATTTATTCAAGAATAAAGGTAGAAGTTGTATAATTTAATTGGACTTTCATTCAAAGTTTTAAACAAACATATAAAAAATTCAAAGATAAAAATGAAGAAGTGGGGAGTGACCTCATTACCATGATCATGGTACTAAAGCACCAAAAATACATAGATGCAAAAAAATTCTTTAGTTGGATTCCCATGAAAAAATGAAGATATCATTTAAAATATATATCTTTATATAAATTTCATAACCATTGAATCATGTTTACTGGCACGGAGTTTATCTTTGTAGAAGAAAACTTGAAGCAAGGGAGGTCGTGAAAAATGAAATCAAGTCAAGACAAAATTTCTTAGATGGGACTCTACTAGCAATGTAAAGCCTTTGTTGAAGCGAAGATTTCCTTGTTAAAGTGAACAACTGCAAATAACCTCGATTGTGTAAAGGAAATTAAAAAAATCTATGAATTTTTTAACCTAAAAAACTCATATGATATACTTATGCCTTTTTTCTTTGGAACATATTTATATATGAATAATATATTTACATACTTAGATCATAAATATCAAATATCATATCGACACACACATAGAAAGCCCAATTTTTTATTTATGAAAAAGTTAATTTGAATGTGGCAAAAGTGTGAAAGTCTTATAATCCTTTTACCTCAAGATAAAGTGGCATTCCAACATTGGGAGCATGAATTATTCCAAGATAAGGTCGATGAAGCTTCTAAAATAATGTCTGATGTGTACTTTTCAGAATGACCTCAAGGAAGAAAGGAACAAAGTATATTTTGGATCGGATAACACAACACAAATAACATAAGGTACATGAGCAAACATATAATCTTATAAGGTTTCTATTATTAGATTTTTGGCTTGTGTGATTTATCAAATAAGCCTTGTGAGTTTTGTGTACCTGCAATTGCCATTGTCCATGGGAACAAAATTCTCTCAATTTCTCATGCCAAAATAAAATCTTTAGCATTACTCCATAGCTCACACCCAATAGAATCAACTCAGATCCAATTACATCCAAGAGGATGGACACACCTCACCCCTTCAGAATGTATTCAATCTATTGTTCACTCTTGGTGTAGTAAATTCACTCCAAGATCATATTATTAACCCGAGAAGATCAGTCCAAAAAAGTATATGGGGTTAACATCCCAAGTCAAGTGTCTATAATAATTAATTCCTATGAAGATCACCTAAGCATGTAATCGAGAGTTTCATCGTGGAGACAATATGAGAACAAATTCCTCTCGCGTCGACTAGACAAAATCCGGTGATAAAAAAGACGTCGTCATAAAGTCGCTCACTCCCCTATCCCATAGGAGACCTATAATTGCAATTAAGAAATGATTTTGCAACTTCACAAAGGGAAATGGTCACGAGGAAGGAACCATGGTTGATTTTCGAATGTGAAAGCATTCTAAGAGATATGAAATCGAAAATATCATCAACAAAGAGTTAAACAGGCGAGTAGTGTGAGATAGAATTCGTACTACGAGAGTGATAGCAAGGAGATTTCTTATGAATATCCCATTACTCATATACTAGATGAGATTGAACCCTTGAAGAATTTTGTAGCACCGCTATTTAATATTTATGATAGGAAAATGGATTGCATTGACCATATCCATTAGTATATCCAGGCAATGATCATATGTTTTAATAATATAGAACTTATGTATAGAGTATTACCTTCCATCTAGGGCCACAGGACTTAAAAATGGTTTGAAAAATTTCCCATTGGAATGATCACAAGCTTGAAACAACTAGACAAATCCTTTACTGCGAGATTCATCACCAAAAGTTCACACATAAAGGGACAGATTCTCTACTCGTTCTATAAAATAAGTCGTAGAAAATCATCACAGAATATGAATTGTGGCATTGTGAGGTGTATAATGAGTTATAAGAATACTTTGATCATGTCATCGTGGATTCTTTCAAGATAGTCTTTTACAATAACTTTACACTTTATTGGTCATTGACAGAGAAAGATGCTCCCACGATTGATGATCTTATTTCCCTAATTGAGATGTAAGGCAAAGTAGAAGATGTGGTCATCGGATGCGATTAGGGTGGAATCTGACAGAAGAGGAATGGAAATGATGCCAAGGAAGTTTCTCCAAAGATGGGGAAAAGGATAAAGTTAATGTTTGGAAGATTAAAGACAAAATATAGCTAATAATAGATTAAGCAAAAATAAACACTTTTTTAAATAATCGATCTACTCGATCCTTTCTAAGATTAAGGATAATCATCACTTCAAGTTGTCGAGGAATATGGCCGAAGATACGGTGAATATGAATACCTCATTAACATATTCAAACTACAAAGATCATTAAAACAACATTAAGAACTGTAAAGCCTTCAAGTCTTATATGGAGGGGTTAGTACAAGGTGGGCATTTTGAGGATTATATAGAGTAGAAGAAAAGTAAGGATAAAGTCTTGGCCGAACAGAGGCCATAAATTTTTTAGATTATTCAAAGGAGGGCCACATTTCACTGTAATTCATTGAGCTTACGCTTCGAACCAAATCAAAGAAAACTAAATCAGAATGGAAATACATAAGGTAACTACTGTGATGGAAGAATTTAAGATCAATCCATACAAGCTCACGATTGTAAAGAGACAACGACTAGAGGAGGTTCACCACGATAAGCATATTATCTTTACTGAGGAAGACCTAGTGGGAGTGAGAACCCCATATTATGACATGTTGGTTATAATTCTCTAGATAGACAGTTGGGATATCGATAAGATTTTGATGAATCAAGGAAGATCATTTAAGGTCATATACCTTAAGTTGTTCAAATAACTCAAATTATTCATGTAATACCTTAAAGAGGACACTCTTCTATTGGTGAGGTTTATAGGGAAAATGACAATGCCTTTTAGAAAAAATGGTCATTCTCAACTGAATAGGAGGGATGAAAAAGTTGGACAAATTCGTAGTTTTGAACATTAATTCACCATACAATGCCATCCTAAAGAGAGGGTGGCTCCACATTATGGAGTCCTTACCCTCCCATTATCATCATAAGCTCAAACACATTACCTATCGAGAAGTAATGCAGATTAGGGGTGACCAAACTTTATTCCAGTAATAATGTATTGTGTTAACCAAGTAAAAGAAAAAAATGAATAAAGAGATAGTGGAGGTGTCCATCATAATGGGTAGTATCCCCTAAAATATAAACTAAATCATGGACGACCCAAGGTGGAGGAATATTGGGTCACCCACATTGATCGGCTAATGCAACCTTTAGAGGAGGTGAACTTTGACCACAACCATCTAGAATAGAAGTTCGTTGTAGATATTTTTCTCGAAAGTGTATAAAGACAATTACTAGTAAAAGTCTTGAAGGTAAATATTGATGTGTTCATGTGGCATACCTATTACATGCTCTTACATCAACCCTGAAGTTTTGTGACTTGAGTTGTATGTTGATCCATCATACAAAAGGCTTGCCAAACAACACTTGAGAAGGTTGAGTCAGTTGAAGAAGATGTAAAGAATATTTCGGTGGTAAGTTTCGTAAAAGAAGTTCAATTAACTCATGGTTTTTACAATTCATGCATATTTAAGAAGAAGAAGAACAAGAATAAAAGAGTTCACATAGATTTCACAAATTTGAACAAATACACCCATAAAAATATATTTCCCCTTCCAAATATTGATCAGTTGGTAGACGCCACAGAAACCCAAAAATGAATTAATTTTTTAGACTCTTATTTGGGGTATCATCAAATCCCATTATTTGGACCAAACTAATAGGTTTTCATCAAGTACATTAAAAAATGTGAAAAGTGTTAGAAGTTTTACTCACTACTACATAAGCCAACCGAAAACCTACACCCCCTGACCAACCCCTGACCTTTTGCTCAGTCGGTGTTGGATGTTGTTGGGCCACTTTCCACATCATCTAAAAATCAACATTATGGTGGCATAGATTATTTCACAAAGTGGATTAAAGATAAACCTATGGCCAATATTAAGGATACGGACATGATAAGAGTCATTTAGACGAACATCATTACTGAATTTAGACTTACCAGGAACATAATAATCGATAATGGCAACCTATTCAAGAACATACTATTTCTATACTTTGTGGTGATCATGGAATGGTGGGTAAGATAAGGCCTCTAACAAGGTAGTTTTAGAGGGAATCTACAAGAAGTTATATAAGGATAAATTCACTTCGACGGATGAGCTCCCACATGTCCTTTGGGATTATTAGATGAATTTAAACGTCAACTAGGGAAAAGACTTTTACCTTAGCCTATGGAATGAGGTAGTTATCCCTATGGAAGTTGAGATTTTGACTAAAAGGAATAAATTTGTATTTTAGGTCATTAATGATGTCATAATAAGAATGGCATCGTATTAACAATTGATAGTGAATTAGTACAATTGACATATCCAAGGAACTTCCATTGTGATTTCGAGAGTTGAAAGATCATAGGTTGGGAAAAGAACCCCACAAATGGGATGTTGGACCCAAATTAGGATTAATATTATCATTTGGATATCATTTAGGCCAATAAAAGGATTAGATATGGACCGGATCGATGACAATCCTCCAGTTTTAGTAATAATTTTTGGATTCAGATCGGATTCGATGATCCGATAGATTAGCTATATATCCAACCAAATCCAAATCTATTAATGATCCATTATCCGATTCGATTAATTTGTTGATAAATAATAAAAAAAAACTAGCCTGAAATACACACACACACACACACACACACACACACACACACACACATATATATATATATATATATATAGTATTTGTGCTAATATTAAATATAATACAGTTATATATTGTGACACCCCATCGATTCTAATCCTGGGTGATCAGTCCATTACTAAATTAAACAGGAATCATTAGTGGTTTCATTCTTAGCATCACCATCGAAAATTTATTTAATTACAAATACCATAATAGCCCGGTGTCATAATTTTAATCTTTTAATTAACATGCAACCAAATAAAATAAGAAAACCACATTCACCATTCAATAATCAAACACATAAAGGATAACGTGACAGAATAAATAAATATGACTGGAATAAACAATTCCACCCTGAAATCCAACTACAATCACCCATTAGTGAAAACTAGTCCAACAATTGAAAATTCAATATGAAAATCTACTATCTGAAATAATATTTGAATAAGAGTGGGCAACATGCCCGACTGGAATAGATAACTCATAAGGAAGAAAGGATAAGTATGGAGACGTCTACTACCGAGGTCCTGCAACATTCACAACAGCTGGAACACGTCAAATGATATGAAATCATAAGCCTGACGTCCAGCCTAATATGTTTTTACAAAAATAGATTTGGAAAATAGGTCAGATCCCAAGAAAACATTTGAATTTTTTTAGAAAGTATTTAAATGAAAAATGAGTAGATATTATATACATGTTAGTTCCACATGATCTCACTTGAGGTTCTCACCTCTCAACTAATGTGAACGCCTAACATATACTTCTAACCTGTCCTAATTATACAACCCACCTTACCAGTTCGAACCAAATATCTTCCTACACACACTGACTCACATCCCACCTGTATTGCCCATACAATACTCTACCTAATTTCCCATGCCCTTTTGGCTAATTGTGAATTTCCCATTAAAGGTTAAGTTTCCATATACTTAGGTTACTTTAGATATCACTATCTTTCTCATCTAGTAAGCATACACAGTAGGATAAATAACAAGTGTGTGTGTGTGTGTGTGTGTGTGTGTGTGTGTGTGTATATATCACTCTTATAATATATATAATAATACGGCACCCCAAGGCTAAGACCTGCGGTGTATGCATACTCTGATTTTGAGTACCGGTACATCACATACTAAGTAAAGGACTATTGGGTCGGAATCACTATCGAACCACAATATACAATTCACACATAATTGGAGGCGAACTTAATTATAGGCCTCTGGGCTACGCATATACCTACGCACCCAAATGACCAGGAACACCCTCATTCACATGAGCGGTGGTCATCCCTAAGTTCTATGTTCTGAGGCATAAGTTTAGAATCCCCCCAATGGGCTCATTAGGATAAGACTCTCCCCGTTGTAAAACCTCACGTGATAGCAAGCATCGTAGGTATGGAATTACACATAATGAGTCACACATTAGGTATTCACACAACCTATGTATATATAAATTCAGTTTAGGCCTACACATAACCTATATTTTATCCATAGGTAGTATACAAGTCTCGAATATTCTACGTATTATTCATTTACCATTTTACTACTCCTGTTTTTTTTTTCGAGTGTTTTCCCACTACTCGAAGAGTTCTAACTACACATAAGATTAATTCATTAGGTATAATATCCCTCTACTGCTGGTCCGTTCTTAGGTTCACTCGTACTCTTCGGGACCATTATAATTCCCGTGTCATTATTTAATATTAAATAAGTCCCACAATTCACTCGTATCCTCCCTAACCCCGTTTAATTCTCATGATGTCGATTGACATTAAAATACACTCCATAATTTTTAATCTTAATTCTCTTCAATTGGGGAAAAATTCCAACCCTAACTTCTTTGAAATTTGATAACACTAAGTTCAAGACTATCAAGTTTCCCGAATCGGTTTCAGGGGTCAAGTGAACCGGTTCGAGGTAAGTGGCATCATCTTCTTTGGTGTTACGATTTTTACACCATTGTTAACCCTTAAAAACTCCATGATTTATACCCAAACTACCAAACAAGTTTACTAAACTTTATACCAACAATTTCTAACATAAATAAATCCCTAAATCATTAATAAAATCCTTTAAATAGAATTTAATCAACATTAATTTCAGAAAACCCTAGAATATCATCTTGCTCAGGAACTTCAACATAAACCCAGATTTCTTCATAAATTTGTCAAGCTAAGTCATTAGTTTCATTCTACTTACATAAGGAACCTCTCTCTATGGTCTAAGATGGATGTTGGTCTCTCCTTATAGGAAATATCGGGTTGTAAATCAATCTTCTCCAACGTAATGTGGGTGTAAGACAACTCATCCCGTAGATATCGTTTCAACAAAAAAAATATAAAACACATCATGAATACGGTGCAAGTGCTCCAGTAACCCGAGTCTATAGGACACTGGCCCAATTTACTCGATGATAGGAAATAGCCCTATGTACCTTAGCGCCAACTTTCCATTCCCAAATATCATTATCCCCTTCATAGGAGATACACGCAGTAATACCTGATCCCCCACATTAAACTCCAGAGAGGATCCCTTGGCATCGATGTAACTTTTTTGTCTATTCTGAGCTACCCCTATATGACTTTGAATCATCTCAATCCTGACCGAAGTATCCAGAATCAACTCTGGTCCAAGAAGTTTAGTGTCCCCTACCTCTATCCAATAAGCGAGAGAACGATAAGGTCTACTGTATAACGCCTCAAATGGATCCATGCCAATAGAAAACTAATAGAAGTTATTGTATGAAAAATCCACTAGTGGAAGATACTACTCCCAACATCCTTTAAAGTCAAGGATACACATCCGTAGCATAACTTCCAGCATTTGATTTGTCCTCTCAGTCTTCTTGTTTGTCTGCGGGTGATAGGCCATATAGAATTGAAACACCGTATCCATCGCCTCCTAAAAGCTCACCCAAAAGTGAGATACAAAAATGTTGTCCCTGTCGGATGCAATATCGAGTTGCACCCCATGTAGTCTTACTATCTCGACGATGAAAATTTGGGCATATTGTATCGTCGTGTAATCCGTTTGAACTGGCAAGGAGGGGGCTACCTTGGTCAACTGATCCACTATCACCCATATAAAATCATTACCCCTATGGAAAGTAGACAACCCAGTAATAAAATCCATTAAAATCCTCTCCTATATCTATATAGGAATCTTTAACATGTGTAGAACTCCTACTAAACTCTGGTGGTTCACCTTTACTAGCTGACAGGTCGTACACTTTGAGACAAACTCGGAAGTGTCGTTCTTCATCACACTCCACCAATGTTTTCATCTCATATCTTGGTATATCTTATCCCCTCGAGGATGTATCGTAAACCGTAATCCATCCAACTCTGACATCACCTCGTGTCACAAGTCCTCCCCCTTCGGGACAATTAGTCTCCGATTGAAGTGCAAGCCTCCCTCAGAAATCATTGAGTAAGACTCTGCTCCCCCGACGAAAAGAAGTCAAATATGCTCCTGATAAAATGAATTTGTTGATTGGTCTTGTACAACCCTCGTGACAATCCAGGGTGTAACGGTCGTAACTGATATAAATGATCTCTCAACTAGCCTTCCACACCTCATCCACCTCACCCACTGGCCTACGTATCAATGCGTCTTCCATCATACTAGCCTTCCTCGGGTGATACTGTTTATCAAACTGATAGTCTTTCACAAATTCAAGCCACCTACGTTGATGTATATTGAACTCTCTATAAGTGAACAAGTAATGTAGTGACTTATGATTTGTGAACATGTAAAATTTCTCCCCCAAAAGATGGTACCTCCAAATCCGTAGTGCAACCACGACTGTCGCTAACTCCAAGTCGTGAGTGGAGTAATTTCGCTCATGAGGCTTAAGATTGCGGGAAACATAAGCTATAGCCTAATCCTCCCGCTGAAGCACTCTCCCAAGTCCCTATAGGGATGTATTAATATAAACAAGATACTCCATTCTCGTCATGGGTAGTGCGAGTATTGGTGTTAAAGTCGACTTGCCCTTTAGCTCATCGAAATCTAACTGATAAGCATTATAGAAGATAAACGGTACCCCTTTGCGAGTCAAGTTGGTCAATGGACCCACAATCTTCAAAACCCCACGAATAAATCGTATGTAATATTCGGTTAACCCCAAGAAACTACGTATATCCATCGTTTCCATGGGTTGTCCCCACTCCACCACTGACACCTTACTCGGATCCACTGATAACCCCCTGTCAGATACAATATGCCTTAAAAATTACACCTCACGCATCCAGAATCCATGCTTCTCACACTTAGCATATAACTGGTGCTCATGCAGTATCTGCAAAACCCTACGCAAATGCTAGGAATGCTCCTCCTCAGTCTAGGAATAAATCAAGATGTCATCTATGAAGACAATGATAACTGATCCAAGAACTCTTTGAACACCTTATTCATCAAGTCCATGAACTGGTGCATTGGTTAGCCCCGAGTGGCATAACCCAAAACTCATAAGACTCATATCTCGTCAGAAAGGTAGTCTTAGACATATCTTTCTCATAATGAACTTCATTTCCCCACGTCTCCTCCTAATTAGATATCTATTTTACCCATGCCCCTTTACTTATTTAATAAGTTTCCACGTCTACTCAACGTGAGAGTTACTAAAAATCTCAACTAACTAGGGTGCCTATACACCCTATTCCCCATATGTTACTGCATAAATCAACTAAATGAAATACATTAGTTTTTAAATTAAGCCTTGTATACTTGTGTGACACCCCGACTAATTAAATACCGGGTAGCTACTCCTTTATTAAATTAATACAAAATGCCAAGTTGGTTTAGTTCATAGCATCACTGTCGAAAAACGTTTTAACAATTACTAGCAACCTAATATTTAAAAAGTGAGTTGTCAATTTTTAATTAAATCTGATTAATATGCAATAAGAAGATTATGCACTGCTAACATAACCACCAAAACATAATGACAATGGAATAACCATATAATAGTAATGAGTCTGGAGGAATACTCCTCACAACAATCCAAATACAGGAATAAACCAATACTAAGTCTGCATCACTATATTAATTACAACCCAAAATCTGATATAACTGGATAAATAAAGTGTCTAAGATAAATGGGGCGACATGCCCAATAGATTAGAAAAATATGATAATATAGAGTCAAGATCGAAAGTGGAGGCGTCTACTGTCAAGGTCCTGTAACTTCCACAGCAGCTACAGTACGTCGACTGAATGGAACTCCTATGCATGGTGTACTTGTGGCTGGGCACCTAAAAGGTTTTACAAAAATATAGATTTGGAAGCAAACGGGTCAGAGCCCGATGGTGAAAACAATTTAAACTATAGCAAGTGTTTTAATGACATAAAAAAATGAATGCAAAATACATGTTAGGACGTGCTCTCACATGAAATACTCACCTCTCGACTATCTGTGCACTCCTAACGTATCCGTAATCGAATCTAGTTATGCCCGTATCTAACTAGTCCAATATAAAATCTAACTTTACTATACGATTCACGATTTAATTCCCGACATCTTATTTTAAACAGAGTGTTCTACTCTTCTACACAGTTTCCCATTTTAGTACTACTAATCACTAGAGATCTTCCATTTTATCTTTTACAAAACGTTGATATTATAGATACTCACATTCATTCATTAGAGTTCATTTCAATTAACAGTATACTATTCTCATAATAAATATACAATACTAGTACCCCGAGACTAAGCTGCGGTGCACACATACTCTGCTATCTAATCTCGGTACGTCACATACATAAGGACCACGCATTTCGAATCTCTCAGGAATAGTTCTCCAATGACAACAATCACACAAAATGGAGGTGAACATAGTTCACATCACAAGGGTCACGCACATACCTACGCTCCCATGATCAGCAGACTTATTAACTTCTCAATAAGTCCTTATCTAACCTATGTCCTCGAGGTACCATTCTAAATCCCCCCGTAGGCACACAAAGATTAGATGACCCTAATCGAACGCAGACCTCCCGTGATAGCAAGTATGGTAGGTATGTTTTACACATAAACCACATATACTAAGCATTCGCACATCTCAGATATCTCAAATTATTAATATAGGTATGCTTCTCGTTCTTATACCGTCATTTAATGTTAATCGTTTACAAGTCCCCGATTTGTATATTAACGTTTTCAACCCTTCTCACGTTGTAATTAGGTATTCGTTTCCTATTCCACAAATGTCATCCGGATTACTATAAGGTTCTAAGTTCTACTCCTCAACGTACCCCAATTCTCACAATTATACCCACTAGTCAATAAGGAAAGGTTAATTCTCAATTACTTAAGTCTACGGGACATTTGAAATAAAATCAGGCCAAAAAGGCCATTATGTCAACTCGTTAGAAGTCTCGTTCGAACGAGGTCATTCGAACGAGTGTCGTTCAAACGAAAGGCTTCGAACGAACTACCAACTTGTTAGAAGGAATATTTTCATCTCGTTAGAAGTTCGAACGACCTGGGCAGGTCTTCATACGAGATGGCAGACTGCGCCCAGAAATTTCCCCAATTCATTTTTCTTCAGATTTCTCTCCTCTAAATCCCCACTAAGATCATACCAATTATGTTTTAACATTTTTAAACTACTCTTAGTCCTCCCAAGTCACCCTCTAACATATATTTGGGGTCAATGCTTCCTAAATTAACATGTAATCATCATAATTCCCAAACATTATCCCAAACCCTATAAACATGCAGCCATAATTTTAACGCCTACAATTTCTCCTTATAAATCCTTTTTTAAATCATCAAAAGATACATTTTGGATATGGAATTCATTCATTACCATTCTACATGATATCCCTATATGAGATTATGAGTTCTATCTCCAATTTCATGGGTTTTTCATCAAACTTTCAATACAAGACATATATTCAATCCAAAGCATGGAGGAAACATTCGTTTGAAATTATGTGATTAAACCACTTGCCTTAGATGTTCTCATTTGATGTTGAAAGGTGAAAGTTGATTCTCCTCTTTTTCACTTCAGATTTCTCCCAAAGATGGTGATGGTGGCTACGGGTTTCTTTTGGAACCTCTTAAGACTCTCCCTATAACTCCCGTAGCCCACTACTTGTTAAATGTTGATATTGGACTTAGTGGGTTTATTTCTAATATAAAATTAACCTCTAAAATTCGTGGGTTTTAAATCCCCTATTTTTAAAATTACCAAAATACCCTTCTAGGTTGCTGGTATGGCCCAAAAATGCCCCGGGACCCAAACTAAACCCCCGGATAGTGTTTTCTGACTATTTCGACCCTTCCGGACATGTTGATGAACTCAAAATGACCATTCGGTTGATAAAAATATAATTCAATTTTTAATTCAAATAATTTCATTCCTGACGCGACTGACACATGCGTCCCAACTAAATTTCCAAATTGTCGTATTTCTGCCTCGCGATAATTTTTAACATTTTCAATACTCATGAAATTTTCAATTTTAACATCATAATGAAATACCAACTCACATCTCATTAGTATTTATACCCGGATTAATTCCTAAATAATTCTCATTTAATTTAATTAATCCCTTAAATAAAAATCAATAAAATTACGGGGTATTACATACTTCCCCCCTAATAACAGAATTTCATCCCGAAATTCGAAACTAAAGAGTGACTGGTAAAAATAACTTCGAATAGCGTTTGCGCATCTCACCCTCGCGCTCCCATGTGGACTCCTCGGCATTATGATGCCGCCACTGAACACGTACTAACGGTACTATCTTTGACCTCAATTTTCGCTCGCTTCGGTCCAAAATAGGAATCGGCCCCTCCTCATAGGAAGTATCATGCTGTAGATCGATGGCCTCCAAAGCAATGTGAGTATGGGCCAAATCGTCCCTATGATATTTCCTTAGCGAGGAAATATGGAACACATTATGAATCCTATGCAAGTGCTCCGATAACCCCAGTCTATACGCAACTGGCCCAATACGCTCGATGACAGGAAATGGCCCCACATACCTTGGTGCCAGTTTCCCCTTCTTACCAAAATGCATGATCTCCTTCATTGGAGATACTCTGAATAACACCTGGTCCCCCATCTTGAATTCTCTGAAGAACCTCTTGGCATCAGCATAGCTCTTCTGCCGGTCCTGAGCTACGTGAATGCGGATCCGTATCATCTTTATCCTTGCTGAAGTGTCCTGAATTACTTCCGGCTCAAGGAGTTTGTTATCCTCTAGCTCTAGCCAACATGTTGGGGAACGACAAGGTCTACCGTACAATGCATCAAATGGATCAATGCCAATGGTGAACTGGTAGGAGTTGTTATAAGCAAACTCCACTAGTGGAAGGTACTGCTCCCAACCACCTCTAAAGTCTAGGATGCACATACGCAACATGTCCTCCAACATTTAATTTGTCCACTCTGTTTACCCATCAGTCTGCGGGTGATATGCCATACTCAGCCACAACTCTGTACCCATGGCCTCCTAGAAACTCTCCCAAAATTGTGAAACAAATATTTTGTCTCGGTCAGACACGATATTTAGAGGCAACCCGTGAAGTCTCACTATTTTTGTAATGAAAAGCTGGGCATACTATCCTGTAGTGTAGTTGGTCCTCATGAGCAGAAAATGAGCAACTTTGGTCAACCTATCCATAATTACCCATATGGAGTCCTGACCCCTCTGTGACGTAGGTAACCCCGTGATAAAGTCCATGGAGATGCTCTCCCATATCCATGTCGGAACCTCTAACGGCTGTAGAAGTCCTGCCGATTTCTGATGGTCCAACTTTACTAGCTGACAAGTGGCACATTTAGAAACAAACACGGCGATATCTCTCTTCATCCCGCTCCACCAATACTGTTGTCTCATGTCTTTATACATCTTATCCCCACCAGGGTATACTGCATACCGTGAGACTCCGTCATTACCTCGTGTCGCAAGTCCTCCCCTTTCGGAACGACCAGTCTCCCATTGAAGCGTAATCCCCGTCTGAGCTAATGGTATAGGACTCGGCTCCCTTTTCTAGTAATCGAACTATCTGCTCCTGACAAAACGAGTCATTTGCCTGGGCCTTTACCACTCTCGTAACAATCTGAGGTGTAATAGTCATCACAGACATGAACGATCGGGCCACTGCACCCTGGTGTCCCAACTTCTTCCACTTAGCTTTCCACACCTCAGCCACCTCATCTACCGGCCTACAGCTCAACACGTCTGCTACCACGTTAGCCTTCCCTGGGTGATACTGGATATCGAACTGATAATCCTTCACAAACTCAAGCCACCGACGTTGACGCATATTCAACTCCTTCTGTGTGAAAAGGTATTGTAGAGACTTGTGGTCTATGAACAACCGAAATTTCTCTCCCAAGAGATAGTGTCTCCAAATCCGAAGAGCGAATACAACTGCCGCTAACTCCAAGTCATGGGTGGGGTAATTCCTCTCATGAGGCTTAAGCTTATGGGAAGCATAAGCTATGGCCTTACTCTCTTGTTGCAGCACACCTCTAAGTCTTTGTGAGGACGCATCAGTGTAAAATAAATACTAAACTCCCAGTCTGGGCAACGCTAACACAGGCACTGAGGTCAACTTGTCCTTCAGCTTATCGAATGCCAACTAACAGGCATCGCTCCAGATCAATGGAACACTCTTGCGAGTCAGATCTGTCAAAGGATCCGCTATCTTTGAGAAACCCCGAATAAACCTCTTGTAGTATCTTGCTAGGCCCAAGAAACTATGGATCTCAGTCGGTGTCGTGGGCTATCCCAACTCCCTCACCGCGGATAGCTTCCACGGATCAACAGATATCCCCCGGTCTGAAATGATATGCCCCAAAACTGAACCTCCTTCAGCCAAAATCCATATTTCTCATACTTTGCATAAAGCTCATTCTGACGTAGCGTCTACAAAACTGCCTCAAATGCTCGGCGTGCTCCTTTTCTGTATGGGAGTAAACCAGGATGTCATCAATAAAGACGATGATGAACTAGTCTAGGAACTCTTTGAGCACCCTATTCATCAAGTCCATAAACACGGCTGGAGAATTGGTCAAGCCAAAAGTCATAACCCGAAATTTGTAGGAACCATACCTCATCAAGAAAGCAGTCTTCGAGACATCCTATTCCCTGATACGCAACTGATGGTATCCCAATCGCAAATTAATCTTTGAAAAGTAGCAGGCTCCTCTCAACTGGTCAAATAAGTCATCGATTCGGGGCAACAAATACTTATTCCGTATCGTGCGAACTCTCTAACGAATGGAATCGAATCAACTGGTATCACCACTTCCTTAGAGGTCTCCTCCTCTATATAGTACAAATGAGTGGAAGATCCTCCCTCAGGGCGAGGCATCACCACTAGAAACATATCATGCCCGGGAATGGAAAAAATAATACTCCTACTGAAACAGTCAATCATGTCTCGGTACGTAACTAGCCAATCCATACCAACTATCGCATCGTACTCAGTCATTTCTAATACTAGCATATCAACAGGTAAAGTAAATCTCCCTATTTCTATACCCACACCTCTACAAATAAGGGAAATTACGGAACCCATACTCAACGGTGAATCTACACATGTAACCGTTCTCTCTGCAGTGTTTAACAACCCCAAAGTGCGTGCAAATCTCGTGGAAATGAAACAATGTGTGGCCCCCATATCAAATAAAATACGCCCCATAGTCCCCTGAATAGAGAACATACCCTCAATGGCAGGTGGATCCAATGGGACTGCGGCCTGCTGGAGCTGATACACTCTCCCATACTGAAGTTGTCCCTGCTGGACTGGGACCGCTGGGGTGAGTGGTAATGCTTCCATCTGTGGTGGTGCTGGGAGGGCGGCGGGAAACATAGGCCTCTGTGGCTCGTGTCGAGCACCCTGCTACTGCTACTGTGGGGCCCTGCCCTTATCAGGACAATCCTGGCATTTGTGACCAATCTTGCCACAAACAAAACATATCCCCGGGAATCTCCCCCCTCGCTGTCCCAACTGCCCTCGGCCCTGATGGTCGTTACCATTCCTACCTTGACCATGATGGCCCTGTTGGAACTGCTGCTGCTGACCATTCTGGCCCCGCTGATCCTGATGGTCGTTCTGACCCTAATGGCCATGTCTGAAACCTCCCTGTTCATTCTGGAAACCCCCAGATCCGATTCTCTTAGTATCCCCCTGTTGGGAACCCTGATCACCCTAACTGTGTTGACCAGGAATAGATTGTGCCCCGCTGGCACCATTTCCCCCTGTCTTGCCTTGATGGCTGGACTCTCCTGATCTCTTACTCTCAGATATGTGAAAGCGGTGATCCTGGCAGTGAAGCAGTGTTGTGTTAACCACATCAGAGTAAGTGGCCAATAAGAGATTTCCCAACTAGTGCTGTCGAATCCTTCAAGTCAATTCGTCCATAAACTTCTGAATCTTCTTCTCCTCAGTCGAAATCTCATCGGGAATAATGTTCAAGAGATTAGTAAATTCGGACTCATACTCGGCCACGGTCTTTCCCTCCTGCTTGAGGTTCATTAACTTCCTCCTCATTTCAGTGTGAACATCTGATGAAAATATTTGCGGTCGAACCGCTTAAAAGTAACTAGTATCTTCTTCTGGACATTCGTGAACTCGTACATCCTTAAGTGCCTTTGAATGTCCTTCCTCCACTGACTGGACATAACAACGTCGAAGCTACCTGCAAACTACGGAGGGTGTGCTTCTGAAAAGCATCACAAATGCGTTCCCAAGCAGACAGGAATGCATGAGCCTGAACTGGTGCGGCTATCGGGGCCTGAGGTGGTGCCTGCTTCACAACTGCGAGGGTAGCATTTACTGCTTGGGATACAATGGCTACAACCTCTGCGGCATTCATGGTGCCCTGAACTGGTGCAGGCTGTGGTTCGGGCTAAGCATACCTAGGAGTTCGTTGTGCATGTCGTGGAGGAATCTGAAATGAGAGTAAAGTCTTATGAGTTTGTAGTTATTATCTCAAAATAGCTGAAGAGCGAAACATACATAAAAGAATACAATAGTACCAACATATAGGGCTCTACATCAAAGAAAGCTCACCGGAAACATAACAAGCCGTTCAGATCCTAAGGACACTAGAACCTGATGCTCTGATACCACCTGTGACACCCCGACTAATTAAATACCGGGTAGCTACTCCTTTATTAAATTAATAAAAAATGTCAAGTTGGTTCAGTTCATAGCATCACTATCGAAAAATGTTTTAACAATTACTAGCCACCTAATATTTAAAAAGTGAGTTGTCAATTTTTAATTAAATCTGATTAACATGCAATAAGAAGATTATGAACTGCTAACATAACCACCACAACATAATGACAATAGAATAACCATAGAATAGTAATGAGTCTGGAGGAATACTCCTCACAACAATCCAAATACAAGAATAAACCAATACTAAGTTTGCATCACTATATTAATTACAACCCAAAATCTGATATAAGTGGATAAATAAAGTGTCTAAGAGAAATGGGGCGACATGCCTAATACCTGAGAAAAATCTGATAACGTAGAGTCAAGATTGAAAGTGCAGGCGTCTACTGTCAAGGTCCTGTAACTTCCACAGCAGCTACAGTACATCACCTGAATGGAACTCCTATGCATGGTGTCCTTCTGGCTGGGCACCTAAAAGGTTTTACAAAAATATAGATTTGGAAGCAAACGGGTCAGAGCCCGATGGTGAAAACAGTTTAAAATATAGCAAGTGTTTTAATGACATAAAAAAATGAATGCAAAATACATGTTAGGACGTGCTCTCACTTGAAATACTCACCTCTCGACTATCTCTGAACTCCTAACCTATCCGTAATCGAATCTAGTTATGCCCGTATCTAACTGGTCTAATATAAAATCTAACTTTACTATACGATTCACCATTTAATTCCCGACATCTTATTTTAAACAGAGTGTTCTACTCTTCTACACAGTTTCCCATTTTAGTACTACTAATCACTAGAGATCTTCCATTTAATCTTTTACAAAACTTTGATATTATAGATACTCACATTTATTCATTACAATTCATTTCAATTAAAAGTATACTATTCTCATCATAAATATACAATACTATCACCTCAAGACTAAGTTGCGGTGAACACATACTCTTCTATCCAATCACAGTACATCACGTACATAAGGACCACGCATTCCGAATCTCCCAGGAATCGTTCTCAAATAACAAAAATCACACAAAATGGAGGCAAACATAGTTCACATCACATGGGTCATGCACATACCTACGCTCCCATAATCAACAAACTTATTAACTTCTCAAAACGTCCTTCTCTAACCTATGTCCTCGAGGTACCAATCTAAATCCCCCCGTAGTCACACAAAGATTAGATGGCCCTAATCGAACGGAGACCTCCTGTGATAGAAAGTATGGTAGGTATGTTTTACACATAAACCACATGTACTAAGCATTCGCACATCTTAGATATTTTGAATTATTAATATAGGTATGCTTATCATTCTTATACCGTAATTTAATATTATACATTTAAAAGTCCCCAATTTGTATATTAACGTTGTCAACCCTTCTCATGTTGTAATTAGGTATTCGTTTCCTATTCCACAAATGTCATCCGGATTACTATAAGGTTCTAAGTTCTACTCCTCAACGTACCCCAATTCTCATAATTATACCCACTAGTCAATAAGGAAAGGTTAATTCTTAATTACTTAAGTCTACGGGATATTTGAAACAAAATCAGGTCAAAAAGGCCATTCTGTCAACTCGTTAGAAGTCTCATTCGAATAAGGTCGTTCGAACGAGTGTCGTTCGAACGAAAGTCTTCGAATGAACTACCAACTCGTTAGAAGGGATATTGTCATCTCGTTAAAAGTTCGAACGTTCGAACGACCTGGGCAGGTCTTCTAACGAGATGGCAGATTGTGCCCAAAAATTTCCCCAATTCGTTTTTCTTTAGATTTCTCTCCTCTAAATCCCCACTAAGATCATCCCAAATAAGTTTTAACATTTTAAACTACTCTTAGTCCTCCTAAGTCACCCTCTAACATATATTTGGGGTCAATGCTTCCTAAATTAACATGTAATCATCATAATTCCCAAACATTATCCCAAACCCTATAAACATGAAGCCATAATTTTAACGTCTACAATTTCTCCTTATAAATCCGTTTTTAAATCATCAAAAGATACATTTTGGATATGGAATTCATTCATTACCATTCTACATGCAATCCCTATATAAGATTATGAGTTCTATCTCCAATTTCATGGGTTTTTCATCAAACTTTCAATACAAGACATATATTCAATCCTAAGCATGGAGGAAACATTCATTTGAAATTATGTAATTAAACCACTTGCCTTAGATGTTCTCATTTGATGTTGAAAGGTGAAAGTTGATTCTCCTGTTTCTCTCTTCAGATTTCTCCCAAAGATGGTGATGGTGGCTACGGGTTTCTTTTGGAACCTCTTAAGACTCTCCCTATAACTCCCGTAGCCCACTACTTGTTAAATGTTGATATTGGACTTAGTGGGTTTATTTATAATATAAAATTAACCTCTAAAATTCGTGGGTTTTAAATCCCCTATATTTAAAATTACCAAAATACCCTTCTAGGTTGCCGGTATGGCCCAAAAATGCCCCGGGACCCAAACTAAACCCCCGACTAGTGTTTTCTGAATATTTCGACCCTTCCGGACATGTTGGTGCACTCAAAATGACCATTCGGTTGATAAAAATATAATTCAATTTTTAATTCAAATAATTTCATTCCTGACGCGACTGACACGTGCGTCCCAACTAAATTTCTAAATTATCGTATTTCTGCCTCGCGACAATTTTTAACATTTTCAATACTCATGAAATTTTCAATTTTAACATCCTAATCAAATACCAACTCACATCTCATTAGTATTTATACCCGGATTAATTTTCAATTAATTCTCATTTAATTTAATTAATCCTTTAAATAAAAATCAATAAAATGGGAAGTTCCAATTAATTCTCATTTAATTTACCTCTTGCTGCTGCAATAAAAATCAATAAATCTCATTTAATTTAATTAATTACCAATTAACATTTTCAATCTCATTATTGTTACTTCACCGCTGATTGATCTTGATCCAGATCCCATGACCACATCCTCATCCACTGTATCTGGCAGTGCTGAACTTGCTGTTGCTTCCTCCTCGTCACTAAACATAGATTTACCTCTTGCTGCTGCCATGGGGAAGAGGAAGAGGAATTTTCCCAACATTTTGGGCAATATTATTGTTCTAAGTTCCTCCAAGCAGGCTTTTGATAGGTCCAAGAACAAAGAGGATGCTGGGAAAAATCCCCCAGCTAATAAGGAGGATGCTGGGAAGAAGTTCCTAGTTAAGAAAGCCGATGAAGGTCATCTCAAGCGACTAAAAAGAGGGCTCCCTTTTAGGTTGGCAGAAGGGTCTTCGGTCAACATCGACCAACAAGAGTTGGTTGATTTATCTGCGCCTGGATCACTAGTGGCCCTTCGCCCTAGCTTGGCCAGATAAATAACAAAGTCAGGTACATTGCTAGACCACAGGGTTGTTGCTTCTGTAATGCCCCAATCAAAAATTTCTAAAAGGGATGCTCAAAGCCCTAGATATGGTAAGTACTATCCTATTTTCTTATTTTTACTCATTTCTTTACTACTCTTTACACTAATTTTCTCTGTTTTCTTATTGTAGTTCTTGGTCGACTTCAACAACATGTCGGAGAAGGATGATGTTATTTGTTCTTCTTCAACTGAGGTTGAGGAGGTTTTTGATGAATTGAGTTAGTCTATACTTGACTACCAACAAGCATTAGCTAATGAGCAGAAGAAGTGGGAGTCTAAAATAAATTTTGCTGAAGAGGATGCTACTGCTGAACTGGGACAGGTTGCTGATTTGAAGAAAACTTTGGATGCTGAAAAAACCAAGGTTATTGTAGAGAAGGATAAAAGAGCCAAGGCTAGGGAATTTGCCTTCAACAAAGGCTGGGATAAGTCCATTGGAGATGCTTCTATGAAAATTGAATTCGGAAAGAAAAAATGTTTCAAGGATGGATGGTCGACAGCCTTAGTGGAGGTTGGCACTCTGCAAGAATCTGAACTATTCCTCAGATATGACTAAGGATCTCGTCCTAATATGGATGAGGAGATTTAAGATGACGGGGGATAAATTGAATCCAATTTGGTGCTGGAATCTTCTGACCAACACCAAATTGCTACAGTTGAGTCCTCTACTCCTCCACCTAGTGGTCACCCTATCTTTGCCTGCTCCTACTTCCAATCCTGTTGGATCTACTTCAGATATGAAAAAGGTGTAGACCAATTGCCTGAGCAGCTTTTATTTTATTTTCTTCTGCAGTTGTAATTTTCTTTTCTTTTATGTTGATGTACTTGTACTCAACAGATTATCAATAGAAAGAACTTTTACTTCTAATTTGCCTGTCTTTTCTCCTTATTTCACATACTATTGTTGAGTGGAAATTTTTATTTTTCTTAATAGTTCATGGATAAACTGGAGAAATTCTCTACAACTGACACCGAGCTACTTCAGATATGCAATGAACTCTTGAAAGTTGTTCACCTGTCTTTGACCGAGGAAGAGTTACCAAAGTTGCTCAGAGAAGATGTTTCAGATCAAGGTAATGAAGCCTACATATATCTGAAATGCCTCCTTGATTGGGCATTGGATGATAATGTGGGTTACTATGAAATGATTGAGGAATTGCAAGAGAATCATAAGGAATCTGAGGACCTTTCACATGCTGACTACTAATAAAAATATCAAGCTTTATGCGAAGGATGGGGTTTTAAGAAAAACTGGAGAAATATGCTTCCCATTTAAGAAGATAAGAGTTTTTTCTAAATCGTCAAGTAAAAAAAGCTAGGGCTATTGCCAAGTTGCCGGAGGACGAGAACATCAATTTGATGGATGAGTTGAATGCCTTAAAGACTCCCTCTTATACTACTATTAATACTAATAAAGGGTTTTCGTTCTTGGGGGCTGAAAATGATAAGTTAAGGGAAGAAGTGGAGTCACTCAAAAAGACCAAATCTGCTTCCTCTTGTCGAGTAAGAACTAAACCTGGATGAGCTACTACAAATGAGACAAGGACATAACATACTCTTACAAATCAGGCTGCTCAATTGAAAGCCAAAAATCAAGCCCTTACTAAAATTTCCCAGAAGCTTTAAACACAACCGGTGCAACTTGTTACTTAGTCTACTCAGTTACAAGACAAAGATAGGGTGATGAAGAAGTTATAACACTAGGTTGATAAGTTAACCTTCCAATTCCATAACCACCCAAGGGAAATTTGGATGGAGGGGTATAATGAAGCTTTAGGGCATTTTGATAAGAGGTTTAAACAAGCCCAAAATGAAGGTTACGAATGGAGCTAGACTAATTGCCTGATGGTACTGAAGGTGGAGCAAAATAGTCCTTTCTAAAAATGGTATGATCCTGGGTTATCGGAAGATCCTCCCTTTAGGTTGGATGTTGATTGGATTCCTGTCAATACAATTCCCCAATGCCTGATTTCTAAGTATTTAGGGGTCTATTGCCTTCATGATGAGTTGGAAAATTTTCATCCTCCTTATTTGTTAGATCGACCGAGCAACATCAATACGAGTATGCTCCAAAACTTTAACTTTATCAATTTTCCTTATACCCTAAAGGATCCTCCGACTGGTATGGAGCTAGTTTCTAAGGATGAGGGAAAACGTCCCTTAGAGTAATTTTCTGTAACTCTGTTATGAACAAAAATCATGTAATGATCATTAAATGAATGAAATATATTTTATTAACTTGTATAATTGGATTAAAATCTAAATTTAGCACTAGTTACTAATGAATACATAGGTTCTACTAGTATACTTAGATCAAAATATTAATTTAACACTAGTTACCAATGTGTCTCCATAGGTTCTACTAATGCACCTAAAGTTTTAGGTTGTCTAGATTAGTTGTCAGTGGTGTGACCAGGCGTATGTGAAATATGTGTCTACATTGCTCTTGAGGAATCTTCACAACATTCTTCCTTCACTTTGCCCAGTAAGATAAAGATCTTATTTTATCCTTATCTTTATTGACTAAGTTTTTTTAGGATTTAATATCCTACTGTACTTAGGTTTTTATCTATTGCCGATCAAGTTATGTTTATGACAAGCAACTTCTTGCCTGAGCCGACTAAAATTTGATATCAATTATGTGGTTATTGTGATGGACCTATTATGACCAACAGTGTGGTGAAACTTTTGAAGTTTTTCTGGCAACTTGATATTGTAGTGCATGGCACTAGTACTAAAAAAAATGGAAGAAATCATCATTTTATTGATACTGAAAATTGATATTGAATTGAGTACAATTGATTACATCATTGGTAGTACTTCATAACGTGCTCGGCATACCATAGGTTCTTGAATTCTTCTTCCTCTAAAGTCTTAATTTTGTAGGTTCCAGGTCGAACAACTTCTGAAATACAGTATGGCCTATGCTAATTGGCCTCAAGTTTGTTGTTCTTCTAGATAACATTTTTAGCGCATAATCTCCTTCCTTTAGGTTGGTCAGCTTCATTCGCTTGTTGTAGAAACGTGCTGTTCACTGTTGGTAAGCATCATTTCTCAAAGTTGCATCATCACATACTTCTGCCAACATATCCAAATCCAATCTTCACATTATATCACTTATAGGAGATTTAAATTTCAAAACTCTATGCGATGGAAGGCGTCCCCAATTCAATAGGTATTACGACTTCAGTCTCAAATGCCAGCATATATGGGAATTCCTCCATTGCAGTCCTCGGGGTTTTTTGCTATGCCCACAGATCATAATGTAACTCGTTGATCTAATTTCCCTTGGCATCATTAAGTTTTTTTTTGAATCCATTGAGCAGAGTTCCATTTATCACTTTAGTTTGCCCATTACTCTGAGGATGACATGGAGAAAAATGTTGCTTTTGGATATTGGATTGAGCACAGTAGGCAGCAAATTCATCGTTGTCAAATTGTGTTCCATGGTCACTAATAAAGGCATAGGGCGACCCATATCTACAAATGATATTTTTCTAAATGAATTGGTATACCTTCTCATAAGGCATGTCTGTCAACTATTTTTCCTCAACCTACTTCGTAAAATAGTCCACAACAATAACCAAGTACTTATATCTTCCTTGGGTGATCGGTAATGGCCCGACCAAGTCTATACCCCATATGGAAAATGGCCAAGTAGAGTGATTGGGGCTAGAGAAGCCAGCAGAGTTTTGTGAATTCTATACCTTTGGAATTTGTCATATTTTCTGGAAAAGGTTGCACAATCTACTCGCATTGTAGGCTAATAGTAGCCCTGTGCACTGATTCTCTACAGTAGTGTTCTTCCTGCTATATGGGCTCCACAAGATCCTTCATGCACCTCCTGAATCAAGTCTGGAACCTCTAATGGGCGAACTCAACGTTGTAGGTTAACTGTAAACCCTCTCTTGTACAAGACTCCTTTATCTAGCACATATCTGGCGGCTTAATACTTTAATATTTTAGCTTCAATCATATCTTCTGGGAAGGTTCCTTATTCAATATATGCTTTGATAGGATCCATCTAAGATGGACCCAAGTCTACTATAATAAAATTAAACATCAAATATTCATCTATACTCCTATTGGAAAAAATCTGAATACAAATAGTTCATCAGAGTTTAACTCCCGTTACTAAAGCTACTAAGCAAGAGCATCTGCTCGGGCGTTTTCCACTCTTAGAATTTTTCTCATTCGAACAGTTGGAAATTTTTCTATTACCTCCAACGCTTTGAACAGGTATCTAGTTGTCAATTCTCCTTTATCACTATATAAGTTTAAAATTTGATTTACCACCAACTGAGAGTCACTATATGCCATAACTTTCTAGACATTTAGTGATTGGGCTAAACTTAAGCCTACAATGAGAGCTTTGTACTCCGATTCGTTGTTTAAGGCCTGGAACTGGAATCACAAAGCATATTTAACATCTATCCCATCAGAAGTGTTAAGTACTATACCTTCTCCACTCCCAGTTGCGCGAGATGATCCATCGACATACAAGTTCCATATTGGGAGATTATCATCAACCACTTGGTCTGTTGAATTCCCATAATGGAATATTTTTCTCCTTACTTCCTCGTACTTTTTGGACATCTCCTATGTTTGGGAACAAGAATATGGTAGGTTGGTAGTGGCTTCTTCTGATTTTTCCTCTGAGTAAAGTTCCTTGAAAGTTTGATCATCATCACCTCCTTTCGAAATATTTTCTCCTGATTTTTATTCGACCTGCTTATTTTGTTGCTCGTGAACCTCGGGGTAAGTGAATTCAGCTATGAAATCTGATACTTCTTAGCCTTTTAGAGAAGACCTGGGTTCATAAATGATATCATATTCCCCAGTTCTACTGCCCAGTACATTAATCTGCCAGACTTCTTTGGTCTGTGTAAAGCCGTTCTTAGAGGCATACCGGGCTTAAAAATAAGGCTTCATTCGTCTGGACACCTCAGTCAATGCCAGTTCCAACTTCTCCAGGCAAGGGTACCTGATTTATGTTCCTTTGAAAAGCTTTACTGCTGTAGTAGACATGTTTTTGAACTATATTCTCCTCTCTGAACAAGGCGGATCTTACGACTGATTCAGAAACAGCTAAGTACGAGTAAAATCTTTCACCCAGAATTGGTCAGGAGAGTAGTGGAGGTGACCCCATACTTTTTCAACTCCAGAATAGCATTCTTGCATTTTTTATTCTATTTAAAACTCTTTCTGAGCACATTAAATAATGACAGGCACCTGTCTATAGCTCGGGCCAAAAATCTATTCAGGGCTACTACTCGCCTAGTTAGCCTTTATACATCCTTCTTTTAAGTAAGGTACTACATCTCAATCAATGCCTTGATCTTATCTGGGTTTGCTTCAATTCCCCTTTGATTTACTATATACCCGAGGAACATTCTCTCCTGCACTCTGAACACACACTTATTCGGGTTCAGTCTCATCTGGTATTTCTCCTGTTGGTCGAAAGTCTGATTGAGGTCAGCAATATGATCAGACGCTTTCTTAATCTTTGTCAGCATATCATCTATGCACACTTCGATATTTTTGCCTATTTTCTCCTCAAAGACTTTGTTCACCAAACTCTGGTAAGTAGAACCTGCATTTTTTAAACCAAATGGCATCACATTATAACAGTAAGTTCCTCAGGGAGTAATGAAAGAAGTGCTCTATCTGTCTTCAGGCTTCATTTTGATCTGATTATAACCAGAGTAAGCATCTGTGAAGATTAACAATTGATGTCCAGAAGTGGCTTCAACAAGCTGATTAATTCGGGGCAAATGAAAATTATCCTTTGGGAATGCTTTGTTCCAATCCGTGAAGTCTACACACATTCTCCACTTATTCTTCTTATTCTTGACCATAACTACATTGGCTAACAAATCTGGGTACTTTACTTTATCAATGAAAGCGTATTTTTGAAGCTTTTCAAATTCCTCTTATATGGCTTGGTTCTTCTCAGTGTTGAACACTCTTTGCCTCTGCCTTATAGGCTTAACTTATTTATTGACGTTGAGATCATGGTAAAGAAAGTTGGGATCTGTCCCTAGAATATATTCATGACTCCATACGAACACATGCTTTCTCTGTCAGGGGAAAATTACTAGTTCATGTTTAAGAACAAGATCCAGTGTTGTTCCTATTTGAGTGGTGCGCTCAGGCTTGTCATCATCCAATATAATGCTTTTTGTTGCCTCTACTATGTGGCCCTTCACCAATTTTGTTTCCTCCCTTGGATTAAAGGTTTTAACCACATATTCTTCATCAGGTTAGAGGTCTCCACTTGGTAAGTAGTGTTGTTTTCTTTTATTTCTTCTAGATCTTCATGCTCGGTAGACGAGTAGTAGCATTCCTGACCTACTTTTTGGTCACCCTTTACAATGCCTACTCCAAAGTTGGTTGGGAACTTCAAACATTGATGGACTGTAGATGGTATGGCTTTGAAGTTCTTCAACCTTACTCTTGTAATAATCATGTTATAGGCCGAATGAACATTTTTGTCCATTACAAAGAAATGTATCTTCTCTGTTCGGATGACTGCACAGGTGCCAATCAATATCTCCACCTTAATTATTCCTAAATGAAATACTTTCTCACCAAAAAAACCTATTAAAGGTCTGTGGTAGGGATCCAATTCGCTGAGCTTAAAATCCAGACTTTCAAAGCAAGGATATAACATAATATCTGTCGAGCTATGATTATCAATTAATATTATGGAAATAATGATATCCTGCTTTCTAACTTTGATTACTAGAGGATCATCATAGGGGTACAATACTCCTAAGAGGTCATTTTAGAGAAATCGATCACCATCTTATCTTTGTTGACCTTCCTCGGTTGATCTTCTTCAGCTAGATTGATTCTCTGTATATAGAAACAAGCTTTTACCTCATTGAGGTAAGCCTTCCTCTCTGCTGTATGATCTCCTTCTTCTGCATCTCCACTTGTAATCATTTGACAATCAAAATAACCAAACTTGTGCACGAATACCTCACATTTTGGTTGCCTAGTCTTCTTGGGTAGGTTGGTTTCATTCTCCTGATTATCTTCATGGGTCCTCTTTTCCTCATCTCTAAACTTGCAAGGCAATTTTGACCTTTGTCGAGCTCCTTCGTTGTTCTGTCGATCAATTAACTAGTTTAATTTTTCTCTTCGGATCAGAGTTTCAATTTCATTCTGCAGAATAATATAATGATTTATCGTGTGATCATGGTCTTTATGAAATTCACAGTTATTGTATTTATCCCTCTTGATAGGGGAGCTTCGAAACTTTTAGGCCAATTTACATCTTTGTTATTTTTAATTTCCTCCAAAACATGGTGAATAACCATTTTTAATGGAGTGTAATTATTTTACTTCTTGAGCTAATCTATAATCCCTTTTCACTTCGATTCCTTACGTTCCTTGGAATCTTTATGTTCCTTTTGTCAGTTTTACTTTCACCTTTTGTCCTCGAGCTATGCTTAGCTACCATTGCCTCCTATGCATTCATGATATTGGATGCCTTTGCCATTAACTCTATCATTATCTTTGGGATATCTTTATTAAGCGTGTACTAGAGTTTCTTGGGGAGTTGTCCACTCCTAAGAGTTGTTATAGCAGTCTTCTCCTCATAATCCATAACCTCCAATTTCTCATTGTTAAAATGAGTGATGTAGTCTCTAGAAATTTCTCCTTCATTTTATCTCACACTCAGCAAATGAGCTACATTTTTTACTAGTTTGGTCCCAAAGAAAAAGTTGCTAATGAATAGCTTAGCTAACTCATTGAACCTGGAAAGTTTCCCCCGAGGATGGCTATTGTACCAGATTTGAGCATGACCAATAATTGTTCTGTAGAATGCTCTGCATCGCATCTCATCGAGGATGACATATATGTTAACTACTTCCTGATATTGCTGGATATGAAGGACAATGTCAGTATTTCCATTATATTTGGGTGTAACCACAGGAGCTTTAAACTTTAAAGGTGTGGGATAATCTACAATATCTTGTCTGAGAGGAGATCCTTTCACAAATCTTCGTTGAAAAGTATTCCTATCTTTAGTCATCTCTCCCAATCTATCTTCCAAGAGCTAGATGGAACCCTTCCATGCATTATTACCAACATCAGATCTATGTGTTACACCTTTTTCATTCGTACCAACTGTTTGTGTTGAACTTTCTTCCTGCGATTGTTGCTCTGTGCGAGCATTTTATCAGGCATCTGATCTAGATTAGGCTGAGACTTCCCTTTGATCGGTTGGTCGTTGAGTATTCCTCGATAATTACTTGGGAACATTTCTATTCTCCCTGGGTCCCAAACAGTTAAAAGGAGATGCTTGGCTAAGCCTTTTTAAGGCACTCAATCTTTCAGGAGTAAAAGACTGATCATCATAAGGCTCCGATGTTCTGAGAAGAACTTGCTCCTGGGAGATAATAGGTATCTCTAGTAGTTCTGGATTGGCTATGTCTACTGCTTCTTGGAGGAGTAGGTGGCATATTTACACGGGAAGGTAATAAATGAGACCTGTCTTGTAAGGTCTATGCTAACTGCCTCACAATATCTTGCATAGCCTCTTACCCTTTGGCGAGACTGTCCAAAATTTCAGTCAAATCATTAGGCGTTGGTGGAGCAGAAGGAACAGGAGGGATGCCATCATTTCTGAGGCTTGATTCAGGAATATCATCCATTTAAATGAATGAAGGGATGGAAGCGGTTAGAAACGCATTCCCACAAACGACGCCAATCAATTGATGCAAAAAACTAAATTATCTCTAATTATTTTATCATAGATTAATAAGTAAGAAATAAAATATTTTTAAAGTGGTTTGTCTAAAGGCGAAAAGCCTACGTCCACTGGTGTATATTGCCTTGTGCTTGTTGAGTTATCTCTTATTTCGTGTCCCCTGGCTGTAGGGATTACAATGTATTTATAGCCCCTAAGGGTGTACAAGAAGGGGAATATTAAAGCATGAAATTCCATTATAACATAGACATTTAAATCTGTACAACGTTCATAAAGAATACAACTATTGGCATTTTATAACCCCTGTTGGTCGGTCCTCCTGGTGTTGGTCAGGCTTCTTTTGTGTGCTGGTCGACATTCAATACTATTGGTCAACTGTGACAATCGCTCCAAATAATAACGGGTGGCCAGCCCTATACTATAATAAATCAGGTTTCCCAGATGGCACAGTCTCAAAATCAGCTGACAAAACTAAAACATAAGGCTAACTACCCAAAATCATTAAAAGTGGATTGTCAAAAATTTAAAACTTTTATTTAACAACAAAAACAAAACCAATAATGTAATCACAACCAACGATTCACATCTAACTATGATGAGTGATAGGTGAAAACTCCATAATATATAAGAGTGCAATACAAAGTACAATTAAAATACCCGAATATGCTGTCGGGTAACAGACAATACAAATCGGAGAAATGAAATATAAAAGTGTTACTCTACAACACCTTTAATACTAACTCCTTATACAACTAAATCCTAATCTAGATATACAAATATAGGAATCGACTAAAGAAAAACGCCACGATAGTCCGCAATTGTCACAGCTCCACGAATCCTGAATGGATGAACATCAAAGGCGTCCTTGCGGAGGAACACCTGAAGTAGTACAATATATACATGGAGGAGAAAATACAAATGGGTCAGAGCCCGAGTTGAAAACATTTTTATAGCAAATGCATTAAAATGCATAATAATTATAAAGGCATTATTACATGATTAAGGTGGAATCGAACTCTCCATAATAATCCAACTCACCCCTCCACTAATGCGCGCGCTAAACGTATTTACGTGATCTCCCAAAGGATGCTAAATTTCTATTTAGGTAAAAGGATTCTAACTTAACCCCAACCAAATTATATAATTGAAATCCTCTAACTTATCTCCCAACCAACACTTATCTATATTCTTTAAATTATAAACATTGACATTAGTATTATAGTTATCTTTATAATGTTCATTTGTTGAACGTATAAAGTTATACAATCAACCTCATAACCACATCATCACAATACATCAACATTCTCAATTACTAGAATTTTATATTCTAGTGATGCCCTTAATTGGCATATAAACATATATATATACTAGGGTATGCCCGTGCCTGAAGGCACGACGTTAATTTTCAAAAGTATACATCATCGATAATACCATATGTCATTTTTTTTTCACAAAAGAAAAAAAAAATTCAAATAACCTATTGTGAGACTTACTAATTTAAAAAAATTAGGCAACGTTTTATTTGTGTATGATACAATCCACATTGTTCAACAATAAAATACCAATTATACTGTTATTAATGCTAAATCGCATAATTTAATTTAAGGCCAAGCACAAACATTAGTCGAAATTGTCGGAGTGCACACAACCCTTTAGGCATAAAGAAAGCATATGCACCTATAACACAAATCAAAATTATATAAATTGAAAATAAACTATAGAATAAGAAGTTGCCTACTGGGCAACGGTTTGGTTATTAATACGTAAAAAAGAAGAAACCTTATTGGATGAAACATAGTCAAAAACCTCCAAAACGTCGGACAAAAAATGTAACAAAAGTTCAAATCTCCAAAATTAACATCTTTGGGCTTACTGGATTCTCCTTAACTTTGGGGTTATGGATATCAACTTGGTGTTGTTTGGATTTACACGTCAGGTTGGGCTTACTGAATTCTCCTCTTACAAATTCCACAACTTCAAATTGGTTTGCTATCTTGTCTTTGGGGTGGCACTTCTTGGCTTAAATTGTTGTTTGGATTCAAGTATCTGGTTTGGCATACTTACTTCTCCTTCTTCTGCATCATCCATTACTTCAATTTGGTCTTCAAACTTGACTTAGGAAGAAATTCTTAGCATAATTTTTCGGTCTTTTCAAACACATAACTTTTGTTTCCTGGTGCGGCATTACCAGAACCATATTTGGATCATAAGTTCCACATTATTGTGCATTTATTATGTTCCTTTATTCGGATCATGATTGACAATATCAGAGGATTCAAATAACATTGGTTTCCTTTCACTGTCAGCAAGATCAACCAAATGCAAACTACCTACAAAACATTGATCTCCAAATCAGTCACAACAATGCATCGTATATATTTTATTCTACCAGAAACAAAAACTCCACAATACAAAAAACTGGTAATGAACAAAGAGGGATGAAGACTCATAGGGAATGTATGAAAAGATATACATGATTATTTATTTAAAAAATCAAATTAGGCCAACTCAAAAGCAACAACGAAAGATTATACTAATGTATCATATGATTCAAATGAATATTGTTCAATGGTAGTAAACTGGTTGGAGAGAAGGAAATAAACGACTTTATTATCAAAAAAGTACCGGTGGGGCCAACTGCTTCTTCATTTAGGAAAGTAGCACCAACAACCCTATTCATCACCCAATATTCAGCAACTCTAAGACATATGAAGTGAAAAGAGAGATTCTCGCAATATTATAGATACAAACATGTAAGTTTATTTGAACTTGCATACTTATTTGAAACTTCACATGAGAAGGAAGGTACAAAAAATGAATCAGTGTGCTAACACGATCGTTTGTGCTAGCAGATGTCCACTTCCCTGCTCAGGACTCAACAATTCGAACCTCCCCGATCGTGGGACCCTCCTCCTCCATAGTTGATGGTATAATAACTAAGCATAATGGTTAAAGATACTCCATAGATGACCTATTGTTTAATCCCAACTACTAACACAAACCAGCTTACACCTGTTATCGTAGAGTAGTTGTATATTGGAGCTACTGTCATTGTAATTTCAGAGGAAACATCCTTAAACGCTTCTTGAAACACCTATTATGCAGCTTACACCTGTGAAGTTTCAATTGAGAACTTAATAGTCAAAATAGTTTACAAAAGTAAGTAAAATAAATTATAAGCCATCAAACATAAATCGAGCAAAACTAAAGAAAAAGTAAGGACCAAGTCTAGAAATTCATAAACACAATCCAAATTTAAGTGGATATAGTATTCAACCTCTAAACTCCATAATATTTCACACATGTATCCCCAAACATAGATTTACATTGTATATTCCTGGTGATTTCTTGTAGTTTATATCACCAAACCTATTGAGTAGAAATTAAGCAGATAAATCAGATAGAACGATAAAGACCTATAGGCGTGAGATAGGATGACACAGACCGTGAGACTTCACACTCTCTTGTGTTTACATAAATATTTATATTGATACTAAAATCATTGTTCAACACCAAATAACAACCAAAAATAATAAAGCAAAACAAAATTAACACATAAATAAGTTTAATCTTAGTCTTTAATATCTTGACGTGATCATTGAACACAATACAAAACATAAAAGGGGAGAGACTGAGTAAACACACGTGGTTGAGTGAATGCGATAATGAAATGATTCTCGAAAGAGTGCCGTGCTTGTGAGATGTCCGTGAGAAAATGAACTTCCGGAACCAAAAATGTCTAATCATCTATTAAAAATGAACTCTTGGAACAAATAAAGTTGAAATATATAATATCTATAAACATTCAATAATATTGAAGAAATTCCATGCCAACAAAGAAAGAAAAAAAAAACTAAGATACCATATTTAAAAAAATAAACACATAACAGAAAGAGACATACCTGGAGATTAAATAAGCATACCAGTTAAAAATCGAAAACACCTTCAGCTTATACGCTGTTGCGATCTTCACCTTCAGCACATCCTGTCAACCTCTCCTCCTTAGTGTTAACGTCAACCTCAAGTCATCAAACAACTTTCAATTTTTCTTCTCATGGAATTCAACAGGTGTGAGCTTAGGTTCCATAGTGTCGTTTGCGTGAGCTTGTTCTCGCTTAGCAACAACACTTCTGAAACGACACGAACATGCCTAACCTCACTATCCTGTTTCTTACCGTATACGAACACGACCAATTTAAACAAAACTAAAATGATTCATAATTTTTGCACCTGATCAAAGAATAAACTATAAGAGGAACAACTTCATGTAAAAATTCCAATAGACTGCTGTCAGTTAAAACTGTGAGTTAAAATTCTCCGTCAATTAAAAACAAAACTGTAATTAGAATTCTCCCTCAATCTTATTCTAGTCCAGGCTGCATAGAGGGCTGACACTCGACCTCCATGTTAATCAGGCTTCCACTATTATAAAAATAAGGAACAAATAAGTAGTAGCAGCTCCCGTGGGGACTGAAGAGCAAATAAGTAAAGATTTGAAGAACTAAAGGGGGTGGGGAGGGTGAAATGAAAGGGAAAAGGAAAATGAAAACATAAGCATGCATTTAATTTTTAAAGGGGTAACCTTATGTTTTATTTGAGCATGGAGTTGCAAACATGTGATTCAGATATGCGCACATGTAAAATGGAAACATAAAAACTGTTATGATCAGATATGAGCATATGTAAACTCTCCCACCTTGGCATCAATCAAATTCTACATACATGATCAGATTCTAATAGATACATACTGTGTTTCAAAATGAAACCATCTATTAAAAATTCCAATCGTTGTCACATAACACATGTCATAATCATATCCCATGATGGAAATTCATAAAGCATTGAAAACTATATGAAAAAGGAGGTCTGGCCTCTGTAATCTACATGTTCTTAACTTAAACCTACGCCTGCTGAAAAAAGGAGGTCTAGCCTCTGTAAGGACTGCCTCACGAAACTCGGTGCTAATTCCTACGCCTGCTAATTTTGTTAATTTTGCAACCAATTCAGGAGCATGCTTCTCATCAGTGGAAAGAGCTTCCTGGTACACAACACCAAAGTAATGAATATGCATAATGAATCACATAGCATTGGTCCACTGGACCATCATCTTCAGTATATTACCAAATGAATAATCATCAACTTCTCTTATAGAAAATGAGAAGATAATAAACCAAATCAACTGTATCAGGGAAGAGTAAATATCCATCATTTACTCAAATGAGTATTGAATATGCAAAAGCAATATGTTTCTCTTTATACACGTGGACAACGATTCATATGGTAACAAAACCAATTCCATCTAGACTTTATGTAAAATTAAAAAGGTACTCAATTATAAAAACAAAACCAAATCATATATGACACACAAATTCCTCGTACGACAAAAAAACCAATAGAGAATGAATATTCATTATTAAATATACCCTTCGTATATCAATTCCCATTGGAAATCATCTACCCCAGGCCCCAAAGTGTACAACATACCACATGTGCTCAGTTGGAGATGATTTACTCAAGGCTTATATGGCATTTGAAGATGATCAATAGGATGTCAATAAAGAGAAAGAGCTTCAAAGATTAAGCTCAATTCAGCCTTAGCAAATAAAATCTTATGAAGATTTGTTTGAATCGTTATATAACCAACATTAGTAATCTTTCATAGTAGCATTCCATTCCAACTTTGATCTTATAATAGCTCATGATAAAGTAAAGACAAAAAACATTAAAAGGAATAACTGCAATCATAAGTCCCTTCTCATAAGCCTAAAACAACACAGTCACAAAGTTCAAGATGCATGAGAAATGCAATTAATAAAATCCATTAAAAACACATCAAAAACCTAGGTAAACTGTTATTTATAATACAAATAAGAAAAGTAAACAAGCCAATGTAAGAAAAAGGATTAAGATCGAAAATTACTTTTATTATCAAAGATTTCGAATTTATCTCGCGAGCACTGAGTACCTGATTTCTTCCTATTGTGAACTTCCCAAGCCAGCTACCCGAATTTTTAAGTAAAGAGCTCTCTTACGAACTTGAGTTTATGAACTCTGATCTTAAAAGAACCTAGAAATTTTATATTAATCACAATAATTTAGGCAAAGAAATGTTTAAATAATTTGAAACTAACATGAGATAAAATGTTTCAAAATACATAGTAAAAACAAAGTTTCAAGAATATCCCAATTCTAATTTCAAAAATACATAGTAAAAAACAGAGTTTCAAAATACTTCCACTTGAGAATAGATCTAAATAAATACTAACCACTTGACAATAGTATAAAGGAAAAATAAACAATTAATTTATGACTAAACTAAGAAGTAGAGATAAAGTGTATACCTGATGTAAATATAAAATCCCACGTAAACAGATCCTGATCTGAAAATAAAAAATAAACAACAAAATAGAATTAGATCCCCAAATATAAATAAATCTTAAACAAAATGCACAAAATATGTACACAAAGCCCTAAATTTATCAGCAAATAAAATCCCTTAATATGTAAACATGTCTTGAATGTGCGTGTATGACGCGTGTGTAAGACGGATCTAAGCGAGTGTGTGTGTGCGTGCGCATGTGTGTGTGTATGAGAGAGATCACCTATAGCGGGGGACGGATGAGGGTGGCAACACGGAGGTGAGGGAATAATCGTGAGAGGGAAGCATCATGGGAGAAGAAGAGGGAGACAGAAGAGGTAGTGAAATGTATGATTGAGAGGCATCGTGGGAGAAATCTGAGAGAAGAGAGATAGGAGAGTCATGTGAGAGGAGAGAGAGAGGGGTAATGAGAGTAAGAGTACTACTTTACCCATGTTTTTGAATTTTGAAGAAAGGGGGCAAATAAATTAGAGTGTGTGAAAAGAGGGGGAACCCAAAATTTTCAAGGGCAAAATAGGAAGTTAAAAATAAAATCATCTCATGACATCATCAATCAATCTTATGACATATATAAATTTCCTACTTTATTATATAGATATATATATATATATATATATATATATATATATATATATATATATATATATATATATATATATGAGTTATTTGCATCAAGAGTTCAGGACAAAACTCCTCCCGATTCTCAACGTGGCACTGCGTTTCGTGCATGGGACGTCTCGCCTAAGCGAAATGCAAACAAGGAACCCTCCCGTTACACTACTCATGACCGTATTGATCCTTAAGGCTCATTAGGCCCTCATTTAATGATGCATATAACTCAAATTATTATCCAATTTTAATTAATTAATATTCCCAATTCTCAACAATACACGGCGTTTCATGCGTGGGACGTCTCGCCGAAGCGAAATCCAAAGAAGGAACCCCCCGTTACACTACTCATGGCACTGTCGATTGTCGGGATAGATGATATATATATAGTGATGAGCATTAAGGACTAACTTATCACCAAGTTCCAACATTACACTGCGGTTCGTACGTGGGACATCTCGCCGAAGCAAAATCCAAACAAGGACCCCCCCCCCCTCCCCCCCCAATACACTAATCCTGGCAGTGTAGGTCATTGAGGTCCATTATGCCCTTGATACCCAAATACAAGCACAAGAAATAATAACCATCCAAACGAGCTATAACTTGAAGGACGCAGGCTCACATGCTATCATCTTCTATAAGCCCATATACGTAGCAAACTGGGGCCACCTGGTGGGGTTCAATGATAACCACCTCGTGATCAAATCAAGCACACGACGTCTCGAGAAGTGGTCATAGCTCCTAACCGGCAAGTGAGAACGACACATACCCATGACTTCTCACCCCCAAAATAAATAAATGTATATCACATAATAATCACGTGGACGACTATGACCTGGGGAATATCCACACCCTGCTCTTTGAGCTAGCATGCTCACCCTCTGCGAACGTAACTTCCCAATGATATCACGGAGAGGGTGTGCATAACCATGTATATATAACATCATATGGGGTATACATACATCCCACATAATAAAGATATACCATCATATAAGGTACACCTGCAACATCATTTTCATTTTCATTATACGCTCTTGGGCGCAATAGATTTTATGTCAATGTTTAGTATATCTCTCTCTTGATACACTAATCTTCATTTCTCACCCATCATCCCCGCTTAGTATAAACTATACTATTTCTCCCTTGAATCTCGCATGTCACTTCTAATCATGAATTGTCTTCAATTCCTTTAACTTAAGGATATTCTTTATCCTAAAGGACCTCAATTTACATTTATAATTCTTTATCCATAATAGGGTTCAATTCATTTTATGAACCTTTAAAGTGATCCCATTTGGCATTGGATCCTAAGATCCAATGTCTCTAAATTAATCTCATTCTTTCATATAATTATAATGATCATCTCCAAATCGATTCTCCAATCAAGGTGGTCTTCCCCACTTAAAATATACCATAATATCTATTCGATATTCCTCAAATTTAGTCCATAAGACTCCAATAATTTCTTATAAGGGAAACTCTCTAAAAGTCTCCAAAACATACTCCAAACAACTCCTATAGAAGTTCCCAATCAATAACCTCGAACAAAATGGGACAAAATTCTTCTTAGAAAAACAATCCCCCAAAAGACCTGTTTCCGAATCGATTCGGGCCAACTTCGAATTGATTCGGCCCAACGAATCAATTCGATCGGGAAAGAAAATCGATTCGGGTCATCAGACCTGGGACTCTATCTCAGGCCAAATCGATTCGGCTGGGGTCCGAATCGATTCGATCACTCAGACCTGGGCACCTGCATATTTCCGAATCGATTCGGCAGAAACCTCGAAAATGGCCAATTTTCATTTAGCCAAAAATCCCCAAAATACATTTTGATCATTATCTCTTCATTTTTCCTCAACCCAATCACATATATATCATCTATAAACACAAATAAACTAATTTCTAAAGTAGAAATCATTAATACACCACAAATCTAAGGTTTTCCCAAAAAGTTAGGTTTTATCAAACTAAACCTAAAACCCATAAATTTCATCCACAAATCATGCAATAAATGGTACACAACAATTATTTAGCAAGTTTAATCACTTGCCTCGAGTTCTTAGGGTCTGAATCCGCCTTGAGATCGCGTGGTTGCCGGAAAATCTCCACTTTGTCTCTCTTTTCTCCTTCTGTTTCTTCTTCTTCTTCTTCTTCTTCTTCTTCTTCTTCTTCTTCTTCTTTCTCTCTTTCTATTTCTCTCTCTCTCTCTCTCTAAGGATAATAAATCTCCCGTAGGCTTTTAATCCCCAATTCCCAAGATACATATATTTAAATGATAATATACACTTTAAATGACTCGATAACTTTAATTCACGTCTAACGGTCCTAAATTATTTCGGAACCTAAATAGACCCCAAGTACATTCATTTCGACTTTCTTCATCCTTCCGGAAACAATGGTACCCTTAAAATCGCTATTCGACCTACTTTCTAACGACTTCAAATTTTGACCTCAATTTCCAATTTAATTATTCTCCAAATAAAATAATATTTATTTCTACCAAAATAAATAAATCATCATCTCCAAGACCTCGGGTTGTTACAAACTTCCCCGCTTACAAAATTTTCCTCCTCGAAATTTTTAGCTAAGCCTAATTCTCCAAAGCTCAACTAGTTCTACTACACCCATCCTTACTAATCCTATCTCCAAACTTCTAACTTCCCACGATGAGTTTATTTTAATTTAAGTTAATTATGAGTTATATAAAACAAATTTCCACAACTAGGGCGCCCATACACCCTTTATATTCGAGATTTATGCTCGTACCAATCATAATGAGGCTTTATTTACCTCTAAAATTCCACATTTCTATAAATATAATACTAACATTTTAATAGTGTAAAAATTTTGAATGGTCCAAAGAAATAACTCCTCTCAATTCTTGACATTCGCCACTTTCGTGCGGGGGACATCTCGCAAAAAAAATATCCAAACAAGGAACCCTCCCAATACAATACTATGTGACGACGTCGGGGATTGAGAGTTTGTTAAATCCGGACAAGAGTTTGAAATTTTTTAATTTTATGAAAATCATTTTGAAAGGGCCCGAAGGCCGATTAAAGTTTTATTTTGAAAATAGTTTATTTTGAAAACGGTTTATATATTATAATATAATATAAAATGCCTTATGTCCAACACAAGGTCTTAACAATCATCATATATATAATAACATGTAGCTCACAAAAATTAGCATAATTATGAGCCAAATTTTTCTGCGTCCATCAATCCACAATCTAAATTTTTAATCAAAAACAACATCTTACATCATTTCAATATTTTTCCCTTTTATAAGGCTCATCGATATCTAGAATACGACAATTATATAATTCTAACATGACTATATAAAAAGAAGTAGCTTTTATCATTACTACTTATCACCATTACCATTCTTACATTTCCCACAAGGTTTATAGCTCTTTTTGAGCACCTTGCAAAATGATCTATTATTTTACAAAATAATAGCATAAGAGACTATTTTGCTCAAAATTCCCCTTAGGGTCATTACATACATAATAGGGCTATAGCACTACCCTTTCACAAATATCCCCCATACGATATTCCTAAAACTCATTTTAGTAATTATCCTATTTATAAGGGAAAATTAACTTACATCATTAATCTCTAGTCCGATTGCCCTCCCTCATCAATGGGCTCCCAAACATAGTCCCCCGGTCTAAAATGACCTCGAATCTGTTGTAGGGGTTTTACTTCCAAAATTTCATCAAACTGTGGTCCTTTACCTCTTTTAGGACAATCTCTCTTTTTATGACCTATTTCTTTACAAAAGAAACACTTACCCACAAATCCTTTCTGCCCACTCGCATTACTGGTACTCTCCTTGCCAAACTTACTTGATGAACTCAAATCTCCAAAGTTCTTTCCCTCTTGCAAACGAAGACGATATTCATGACACTATTGTAGTGCCACATTTACTACCTCGACGAAAGTCTCTAACCTGGGACTCTCTAACAAATGTTACCGTATTTTCCCATCTAATCCTTGAACAAACTTCGATATACGCTTCTCTTCCGTATATATACCTCATCAGGTACTAATTTTACCCATCTAGAAAAATCTTCCTCATATTCCGCCACCGTTCTATTTCCCTGAAAAATCTTTATATTCTGAGTCGGGGAAGGAAAATACCTTCGATCAAAAAGCTCCCAAAATTTTATTATAGGCAAAGTATCTATTGTTCAGATGTGGTGAAAGACTCCCACCATTGAAGAGCTGCACCAGATAACTTAAAGGTGGCTAAAAATTGCTTCTGCACCTCACTACACCCAATCAGACGGAGGTGCCCCTGTATATTATTCTTCCATTGACTTGCAGCCATTCCATCAACTCCCCCTGTAAACTCGGGAGGATGCCCCTTACTAAAATCTTCCTTCACTATCTCCCATAAAGACAATCCTAATTGGGATTGGGTTGCTCGAATGGCAGATTGTTGAGCCATCACAGAAACGGCAACAGTTACTGCTTGTGCCACAATATTGGCAACTTCATCTATAGTCACGTTCCTTTGAGGCATTTGGGGTTGCACTTTTTCAACCCCTTTGTTTGCCCTACCTAAACGACATCTCTTCGGTGGCATCTGAAATAAGAACAATTGCATCAGAACGCCTTTCAAATATTTTCATGTCGTAGAAAAAAACATGGATGTATGAATGTAATCGTCCTAACAATAAGGTTCTACATCAAGAACTCTTACGGAAGATCGTAGTAACGCACAGAGATCCTAAACACACTAGAACCTGATGCTCTGATACCATCCGTGACAACCGCTCCAAATAATAATAGGTGGCCAGCCCTATACTATAATAAATCAGGTATCCCATATGGCACAGTCTCAACATCAACTGACAAAACTAAAATATAAGGCTAATTACCCGAAATCATTAAAAGTGGATTGTCAAAAATTTTAAACTTTAACTTAAAAATCACAACAAAACCAATAATGCAATCACAACCAATGATACACATCTAACTATGATGAGTGATAAGTGCAAACTCCATAATATAAGAGTGCAATACAAAGTACAAATAAAATACCTGAATATGCTGTCGGGTAACAGAAAATACAAATCGAAGAAATGAAATATAAAAGTGTTACTCTACAACACCTTGAATACTAACTCCATATACAACTGAATCCTAATCTAGATATACAAAGATAGGAATCGACTAAAGCAAAATGCCGCGACAGTCCGCAATTGTCACAGCTCCACGAATCCTGAATGGATTAATATCAAAGGCGTCCTTGCGGAGGAACACCTGAAGTAGTACAATATATACATGGAGGAGAAAATATAAACAGGTCAGTGCCCGAGTTGAAAACGTTTTTATAGCAAGTGCATTAAAATACGTAATAATTATAAATGCATTATTACATGATTAAGGTGGAATCGAACTCTCCATAATAATCCAACTCACCCCTCCACTAATGCGCACGCTAAACATATTTACGTGATCTCCCAAAGTATTCCAAATTTCTATTTAGGTAAAAGGATTCTAACTTAACCCCAATCAAATGATATAATTGAAATCCTCTACCGTATCTCCCAACCTACACTTATCTATATTCTTTAAATTATATACATTACCATTAGTATTATAGTTATCTTTATAATGTTCATTTGTTGAACGTATAAAGTTATACAATCAACCTCATAACCACATCATCACAATACATCAACATTCTCAATTACTAGAATTTTATATTCTAGTGATGCCCTTAATTGGCATGTAAACATATATATATATATATATATATATGAGTTATTTGCATCAGGAATTAAGGACAAAACTCCTCCCGATTCTCAACACGGCACTGCGTTTCATGCATGGGACGTCTCGTCAAAGCGAAATCCAAACAAGGAACCCCCCCCGTTACACTACTCCTGACCGTATTGACCCTCAAGGATCATTAGGACCTCACTTCATGATGCATATAACTCAAATTATTATCCAATTTTAATTAATTAATATTCCCAATTCTCAACAATACACGGCGTTTCATGCATGGGACGTATCCCCAAAGCAAAATCCAAACAAGGAACCCCCCCGTTACACTACTCCTGGCACTGTCGATTGTCGGGATAGATGATATATATATGTGATGAGCATTAAGGACTAACTTATCCCCAAGTTCCAACATTACACTGCGGTTCGTGCGTGGGACATCTCGCCGAAGCGAAATCCAAACAAGGAACCCCCCCCCCCCAATACACTAATCCTGACAATGTAGGTCGTTGAGGTCCATTATGCCCTCGATACCCAAATACAAGCACAAACAATAATAACCATCCAACCGAGCTATAACTTGAAGGACGCAGGCTCACATTCTATCATCTTCTAGAAACCCATATACGTAGCAAAATGGGGCCACCTGGTGGGGTTCAACGATAACCACCTCGTGATCAACTCACGTACACGACGTCCCGAGAAGCGGTCATAGATCCTAACCGGCAAGTGAGAACGACACATACCCACGACTTCTCACCCCCAAAATAAATAAATGTATATCACATAATAATCACGTGGACGACTATGACCTGGGGAATATCCACACCCTGCTCTTTGAGCCATGATGCTCACCCTCTGCGCACGTAACTTCCCAATGATAGCACGCAGAGGGTGTGCCTAACCATGTATATATACCATCGTATGGGGTATACATACATCCCACATAATAAAAGATATACCATCATATAAGGTACACCTGCAACATCATTTTCATTTTCATTATACGCTCTTGGGCGCAATAGATTTTATGTCAGTGTTTAGTATATCTCTCTCTTGATACACTAATCGTCATTTCTCACCCATCATCCCCACTTAGTATAAACTATACTATTTCTCCCTTGAATATCGCATGTCGTATCTAATCATGAATTGTCTTTCAATTCCTTTAACTTAAGTATATTTTTTATCCTAAAGGACCTCAATTTACATTTATAATTCTTTATCCATAATAGGGTTCAATTCATTTTATGATCCTTTAAAGTGATCCCATTTGGGATTGGATACTAAGATCCAATGTCTCTAAATTAATCTCATTCTTTCATATAATTATAATGATCATTTCCAAATCTAATCTCCAATCAAGGTGGGATTCCCCACTTAAAATATACCATAATATCTATTCGATATTCCTCAAATTTAGTCAATAAGACTCCAATAATTTCTTATAAGGGAAAATATCTAAAAGTATCCAAAACATACTCCAAATAACTCCTATAGAAGTTCCCAATCAATAACCTCGAACAAAATGGGACAAAATTCTTCTTAGAAAAACAATCCCCCAAAAGCCCTTTTTCCGAATCGATTCGGCCCAGCGAATCAATTCGACCGGGAAAGCGAATCGATTAGGGTCATCAGACTTGGGACTCTGTCTCAGGCCGAATCGATTCAACTGGGGTCCGAATCGATTCAGTCACTCAGACCTGGGCACCTGCATATTTTCGAATCGATTCGGCAGAAACCTCGAAAATGGCCAATTTTCATTTAGCCAAAAATCCCCAAAATACATTTTGATCATTATCTCTTCATTTTTCCTCTACCCAATCACATATATATCATCTATAAACACAAATAAACTAATTTCTAACCTAAAAATCATTTATACACCACAAATCTAAGGTTTTTTCAAAAAGTTAGGTTTTATCAAACTAAACCTAAAACCCATAAATTCCATCCACAAATCATGCAATAAATGGTACAGAATAATTATTTAGCAAGTCTAATCACTTGCCTCAGGTTCTTAGGGTCTGAATCTGCCTTGAGATTGCGTGGTTGCTGGAAAATCTCCACTTTCTCTCTCTTTTCTCCTTCCTTATTCTTCTTCTTCTTCTTCTTCTTCTTCTTCTTCTTCTTCTTCTTCTTCTTCTTCTTCTTCTTCTTTCTCTCTTTCTATTTCTCTCTCTCTCTCTAAGGAGAATAAATCTCCCGTAGGCTTTTAAGCCCTAATTCCCAAGAAACACATCTTTAAATGATAATATACACTTTAAATGACCCGGTAACTTTAATTCGAGTCTAACGGTCCTAAATTATTTCGGAACCTAAATAGAACCCAAGTACAGTCATTTCGACTTTCTCGACCCTTTCGAAAATAATGGTACCCTCAGAATTTCTATTCGACCCACATTCTAACGACTTCAAATTTCAACCTCAATTGCGAGTTTAATTTTTCTCCAAATAAAATAATATTTATTTCTCCCAAAATAAATAAATCATTGTCTCCAATACCTTGGGTTGTTACATCAACATTCTTGGATTCATTCTGATAAATAGACCTTGTTGACTAGGACTAATTCCACGACGGATAACACATGTCTATCTCTAATTGGTCCACATAGTAGTATAATTTTTGGTATCAATAGTACTAAAATCTAAGTATTTCCCAACTCCCGATGTTTTTTAAGCTTCATGTGTGGAATGTCTCGCAAGAAAAAATCAAACAAGGAATCCCCCCGATACACTACTAGTTAGCATTGTTAGCCATCGGGATCGGTTAAGCTCTCAGCGCATAACTTGTACCCCCAAAATACCTGTCCACTGAAATAAAAGTCTAGTCATTCATCCCCACATCATTAAAGATGACATGCATCATTGCGATCTTACTATCACTATGTCCCCAACACTAAATCAATAACGAGCTAAATTTTTTCAGTCCACAGTAAAGCCCAATATATCATGAATCACATCAATAATCGTCCCTACATTTCGGGATCAAATATATCGAAACAACGCACCCCCTCAGGTCTCTTTTGAAATAATGTCAATATACAAGTTCGACCCTCTTTCAGGTGAGACTTAAAAAAATACATTCTACCCTGGATAGGAAACATAATACTCTTACTACAAAGGCCTACCATCGCTCAACTTATTGATCGCTAGTTCAGAACTCAGGATAATAATACATTATACTCTCATGTCTCTCAAAGGAGAGTAAAAATTAGCATATACGACAAACATCCTCTTAATGTCTATACCCAGTCCCCTGTAGGCAGCACAAAGAGTTCCACTATCCACGACAACTTTATATTTTCTAATAAGGTTAATACAGTCCACACTATCACTCAAAATCATATATTGTGATGTACCTGCATTATCCAAAATTTTCCGTATTTCCCAAAGAATACAATAATTAGTTAAAATATTGTACCTCCAAACGCTAGTAGTGGTTACGGTATTAGTGGCATGACTGCATATTGGACGTTGTAGGCACATCCATACATTAATTCCTCCTGCTGCTTTGGAGCTGGTCATTTAGGGGGTAACTACACTTGTTGTACTTGTTAGGCATCTTATCGTGGTACTTTACCTTACTGTGGGCAACCTTTCCTCTTGTGTCTCGTACGTCCACAAGTAAAATAACGACCCAAAAAATTCCTCTATCTCTTACCTTGAGAGCCCTGTCATGACTGCCCTTACTGCTGTTGAGGAACTTGTTGTCCTTATGTGGAACCCTGATCATATGGTCAGTAGCCTTCTGATCTATGTATCTTGGCTAGATTCCTTTGTCTACAACCTTACCCCTAGTGCTCACCCATCTGCTGTTCTGGTGCTTCACTAATACCGTCCCCTTCTATCTTCTCTGATCGACTAATATCCCTCGTTTTTTGCCCCTATAAACTGGAAACGGCAATATCATTAATGCAATATGGTGGTAGTTGTTTCTTGTGACACAATGCTCACCACCTCTATGACCGTAACCATTCCCTGGGGTAACTGAGGTACTTGTTGATCTTGTCCAGCATTCAATCCTTAAGCGATGTCCGTCTATCTTTCTCTCCTAAGTGACATCTACAAAAAAAAATTGATTTATATGAGTTCACTGTCAATATAAAAATTAATATCAGAAGCACATAACCTCAAACACGTAAAGATAATGCAACAGTCCTAATAGTAGGTTTCTATATCAAGGAATGTTACACTAAAAATATAAGAAGCTGCACAGATCCTAAGGACTCTAGAACCTGATGCTCTGATACCATGGCACCCCGCTTATTCTAATCTTGGGTGATTAGTACATTATTAAATTAAATAGTAATCATTAATGGTTTCATTCTTAGCATCACCATAAAATTTTTATTTAATTACTAATACCCTAATAGCCCAGTGTTAAAATTTTAATCTTTTAATTAACATGCAACCAAATAAAATAAGAAAACCACATTCACCATTCAACAATCAAACACATAAAGGATAAAGTGGAAGAATAATTAAATATGGCTCAAATAAACACTTCTAGCCTGAAATCCAACTACAATCATCCATAAGTGAAAACTAGTCTTGCAACGGAAAAGAAAATACAAAAATCCAGTGTCTGAAATAATATCTGAATAAGAGTCGGCCACATGCTCGACTTGAATAGATAACTCATAAGGAAGAAAGGATAAGTATGGAGGTGTTTACTACTGAGGTCCAGAAACTTCCACAACAGATGCAGCACGCCAAATCATATGAAGTACAAATCCTAGTGTCCTTGTGGCTGGACACCTAAAATGTTTTATAAAAATAGATTTGGAAAACGGGTCAGAGCCAAAAAAAACATTTGAAATTTTTTAGCAGGTATTTAAAATGAAAAATTAATAGATTTATATACATGTTAGTTGCACGTACTCTCACTTGAGGTCCTCACCTCTCAACTAACGTGCACGCCTAACGTATACTTCTAACATGTCCTAGTTATACTACACCGCCTTACCAATTCGAACCAAATATCTTCCTACACATACTGACTCGTGTGCCCACCCGTATTGCCCATACAAAACTCTACCGAATTTTCCATAACCTTTTTGCCAATTATGAATTTCGCATTAAAGGTTAAGTTTCCATATACTTAGGTTATTATAAATATCACTATCTTTCTCATCTAACTAAGCACACACACTAGAATAAATCACAAGTATGTATGTATCTCTCTCTCTCTCTCTGTATATATATATATATATATATATATATATATATATATATATATCACTCTTAAAATATATATACTAATACGGCACCCCTACGACTAGACCTGCGGTGCATGCATACTCTGTTATCGAGTACTAGTACATCATGTATTAAGTAAAGGACTAACAGTTCGGAATCACTCTTGAACCACACTATACAATTCACACATAATTGGAAATGAACATAGTTCTAGGTTTTGGGCTATACACATACCTACTCACCCAAATTATCGGGCACACGCTCATTCACACGAACGATGGTCATCCTTAAGTTCTATGTTATGAGGCACCAATGGGCTCATTAGGATAAGTCTGTCCCTGTTGTAAAACCTCCCGTTATAGCACGCAGCGTAGGTATGTCATTACACATAATAAGTCACACATTAGGTATTCACACAACCTATGTATATATAAATGCATTAGGCCTACACAGAACCTATTTATATCCATACGTAGTATACAACTCTCGAATATTCTACGTATTATTCATTTACCATTTTACTACTGCTCTTATTTTTTTTCGCGAGTGTTTTCCCACTACTCGAAGAGCTCTAACTACCCATAAGCTTAATTCATTAGTTATAATATCCATCTACTATTTCTCTGATCTTAGGTTCACTCATACTCTCAGGGACCATTATAATTCCCTTGTCATTATTTAATATAAAATAAGTTCCACAGTTAACTCGTATCCTCCCTGAAGCCCTCTAATTCTCATGCTATCGATTGACATTAAAATAAACTATTTAATTGTTAATCTTAATTCCCTTTAATTAGGGTAAAATTCCAACCCTAACCATTTAATAATTTGATCAAACTAAGTCCAGGACAGTCAAATCTATCGACCAGGTTTGGGTGTAGAGGCAAACAGGTTTGGGTGTAACTCCGAACCAGTTTGAGAGGTCAGGCGAACCGGTTCGAGGTACCTGGAATCATCTTCTTCGCTGCTACAATTTTTACACCATTGTTAACCTAACAAACTCCATGATTTACACCAAACACCGAAACAAGTTTACTAAACATTATAGCAACAATTTCTCACTAAATCCCTAAATCGTCAATAAATTCCTTTAAATAGAATTTAATCAACATTAGTTTCAGAAAACCCTAGAATATTGGTTCTAGGTTAGTCCCTATGAAATGAAAACCAAATGCACTTTTTATAGTTGGAATTTAGGGTTTAGGGGTATTTTTGGTATTTTACCAAAGGATTATTTAATAAATAAAATAATAAAAAAGGGTATGGGTGAGAAGTTATTTTATTAAAAGGCTTAGTTATTGATAAGTGAGGTGTGGAAGAAAACATTATTTTTTATTTGTTTTAGAAAATAAATGATAATGAAATGAGAAGATTGGATAGAAGCACCAATGTCATAGTTGGGAGACATTGTGTTCCCCAAGAGAAAGTGGTGGTCTTGATTTCTCAAGATTAGATATCCTATCTAAAGCCTCAAGCCTGAAATCCCTATGGAGACTCAAAATGTCAAATTCATTATGGAGTATATTTATGTCATCCCAGTATCGATTACAAAATAATAATAACTATGGAGAAACATGATCCCTAGAAACGAAGAGAATGTGGTAAGTGGCCCCTATAGCTTATGAGATCATGCATCTCATAGATTGCATGCCCCTTTTTCGAATGTGTTTTAAGGATGTCAAAGAAAACTTTTTCCAAATTTTCAAAAAAACTTTTTCCAAATTTTATACGCACTAAGTGTGTGAACCAATTTTAGTTAATTCCAAATTTAACTTGTTTAATCCTAAACATGCATCTAGGTGATTAAATAAATTAAGTTAAATAAGTTCACAAAGGCGACGCCGAATGTACGAGAAAAGAACTAAGGGAACAAAACTCGAACGGCCAAGGGCATACAATCACTATGATGTGGTATTACAAAGTACAAATAATAGACTCACTCAATGACTTGATCACCCATAATTCTTGACGTTCCTCTAATCCTTCAACCACTCCTCCACAGTGCCCACGCAGAGGTCCTTCTATGATATTTATCCACATCACACACGTTCACGAATGCCTTGGTGTCCACCGATATAGCTTGGCAATGTCTACGATGTTGAACACAAGCTCATTCGCTTCTTCATCGCAAAACTCAACATTTAAAATGATGAACAAAATCCAATGGTGCAAAATAATATCTTTATAGCATATGAGAATGAAATCTCGGATCTTGAAACTCTAAGGATGTTCATAGACTTTGACAACCTTAGAAAACTTGTGCAAAAAATGTAATGTATGTAAATTGATTTTCTAGTTCTGCAACTTTTGAAATTATGAGCGAAACAAGCCTTAAATAGAAAAGTTAAGTTGTCTCATCGTTTGAACAAGATCAGCATGTCGCTAGAACAAAATTTCCATATCGCTCGAATGACATGTTTATCTCGCTTGAACGACCTCGCAATGTCGCTGGAACAATTACAAGTGTCATTTGATCCTTCTAAATACAAGGGAAGGTTCAATACGACTCTAAAAAATTCATATCTTGGAATAAATGAAGTTAAAACTCTTTAAAAAAATTAATAAAGATAACATCCTAAAAACACTTTTCGAGTCCCATAAACACTACGCATACATACCTGAGAGATCAGAATACAATGAATATGTGAAACGTGCACCAAAATAATCTCGGCATGATAAATTTTTAAAGCTTGGCCGTAACGTCTTCAATAAACATTGTGTCATAGACCGTATGTGATCTTGACAATAAAAAATATATTTATGACTCAAAAATAATGTTTTGTTCTGGGAATAAGTCAAATACTAACAATGGACTCAATTTGAAATTTTGTCGTTACAAATCTCCCCCTTTGACTATTTCGATACGAAACACAAACAGTGAAATGCCTAAGTCAGGCCGTCGAGCCGTACGACACCTATATCCCATCCCACAAAACCCAAAATAAAAAAATATAGGACACGACTAGTAATTGTTGGTCTGACAAGCATGAGTTATCTAAATGCGATGTAGTCTTGAAATCTTGACTCACTGAAGAATACCTACACACACGAAACAGACAAACACCCAATGAAGTGTGGACAAACAAATGATAAAAAAAATACCAATATATAAAAACAAATCATTTGTTAAACATGTGAGCAAATTATTTTGGTATCAATTTGAAAACATCATCGACATCAGGATATCAAACTGTGCAAACTAATTAATACCAATCTATAAGAATGAAGGCATATGATATCAATTTGTAATACAACACTAAACTATTTGCTTAATATCCCGCTACATCACACACATCTCTCCCCATTTTCGTCTTGAATAGACAATAAGAGAAAAAGAAAGACAAATAATCAATGTGAAAATCAGTTAAGCATATCTAGATAATCATAAACCGCCAGCTAAAAACAATCACCATGTACCAAATCATACCTAGAAAACAGAAGTCATATAAATCCATCATTTATTCTTTCGTGTGACTAAAAACAATGCAATAGTAAAATCTAGCATGCATAATAAACCTATACTACATATGAATTGCCCAGAAGTACCCAAACGATATGATATTAGCAATAAAACTAATTAGGTACAAAATCAAAACAATCTAAAAGAAATCCTCTGAGGGTCACTCGAATGACAATGTACCGTCGTTCAAACGATAATGCATGTCGCTCAACCCATGCATCAAGCGATATCAAAAATCTCAAAATAGTGAGCTCTCGCACGGACACCACTTCTCATAAACCATCACGCGACCCGTCTCGCGACAAATACTTGATCATTTTCACCATCTCGAAACATATACCTGACACTTTTCACTATCTCTCTTGAAGCTCGCGAGATCAATTGGTCGCGTGACATAGACTTGTCGCTCGAATGAAGTCCAGATGTCATTCAAATGATATAGAAAATTCTAAATTCTAGTTCTAAACAACATAAAGTTTCCCCCAGTGAAAACGTTCCTAAAAACGTCAACTAGAAATACCCAATAGTACCAAAATGAACTCAAAATATAAAAGGAAAAACAAAACAATGCGAGTTTCATGCCAACATACTATCAATGTGCTCAAATATGGATATGGAGTGAATGGGCATTAACTACAACAACTGAATCAAAACTCCAACATATAAAAAACGGTCAAAAAGCTCTAATTGATAGCTAAATGTCATCAACATTAGTTTTAGCCATGTGTGAAAATTAATATATTGACCTAAATGAACTACACAAACATCAAGCACACAAATCCGGAATTTTGATAATTCTACAAATAATAGCGTCATGATATGATTTTTCAACATAAGGATTCGTGGTGCAAGCAGGTTTAAAATTTTCCATCCAAAATCCCTCAAATATATATATTCCTTTTTTAAGCTGTTTTAAGGTTTCCGTTTTTCTCAACATAGAGAAATCCTATTGGACCTATTTTGGCATATGATTCTTTTTATTGTCTTAATTTTTTCTTAGGCTCTTTTAAACGGAGGCTTTCACGACGTGATTATTATTCACTCGCAACCCTTCCCGTGAACACACATCATTTTGCAATATAAGAAATCTAAATTCTCATGGCAAACGTTTCTTACATGAATACCTCCTCCTAATTCTTATTACGCATAGATGACAAAATTGAGATAATAACATCTCACCAAACTCAAATATACATGAGATGTCAAAGATTCATATAAACTCGTGCATGTGTGCAAGGATGGCATATATACAACGTCAAATTCAAATGCATATCAACTTTGAAACAACCCTATTAAGAAAATGGTTAAGATCATTCAACGCATCAATAATTATGACCAAATGTACTAGCCACGTGGATAAGAAATGACGGAGGTCGAAGCACAATAATATGCCACATCAAACATGAAACACTCACGACACAAAAAATAAACCAAAAATCTTTTTGTGTTTTTCTAAAAAATATTTTTAACCAAAAAATAAAATCTTTTCGTATTTTTCTCAAAAATATTCAAAACCAAAAATATTTTTTATATTTTTCAAATAAGACTCAATGAAAAGAAATAATAAAAAAGATACAGATGTCATAACACTAGAAAGATATAAATCATGATGCAAAGACTAACGTATGACAAACATGGCAACATAATCATCTTTTAGATTTAGCATTGGAAGAATCAAGTGCAACCAAACAAGAACCATGAAGTTTAATTGCTAAAGCCTCTAAGTATGATTTCCTAACCCAAGTAGGTGCGAAATGATGCATGGGGATTTTGGGAACCAAAACGAATTCATTCCTCAACTTCCTAGGAGCATTCCTAAGGTTATTGTAAAAACGTCTACGGTGACATTTCCTACTACAATAAGTGCAAGATTAAACACGACGAAATGATTACCAAAATGTCTACCTCTCCTCACATTCCTAGTGGGATCTTTCACACAAATGGTATTGGCTTTGGGAATGGATGCAATATGATCATTGAAGCCTATACCAAACCTATCTCCCTTGATTTGAACGGTGCCTAACATTCTATGTGTAAGATATGGGTTTTTGGAGTACAATTAATATCAAGTGAGGAGTAACCCCTTATCAAGACCGGGATTAATGCAAAGGACAATATTTAATATTAAAGCTAAATATATGTGAGAGAGGGAGACAACAACATTCAACACTCAAGTTAGTATTAAATAAGATCTTTACACCATAAATGCACTGTAACAGAATAAATGAATAGGACTAACAAGTAACTTAGTCGGAGGGAGAAAGAGCAAGCACTAAAGGAAAAATAAAGGAAAGGCAGGAACCTCAACAATTAATGCTCAAGAATGTTTAGACAATAAATGTTCTCTCACAGAAGCTCTCGTGTACGAGGAAAATCCAGCAGCAATTCGGTATCAAGATTTTCGTGCCCGTTAACTATTTAGTTGAACTTTTATATGAAGGCAAGTTACTCGAGTAACCTTGCTGGTATTGAATATGATTGACTAACATTAAATGTTAATGTACGATCGCGTTAATATCCAATATATTGCATTAAATTCATGGGATATTATATTTTGGCGGGAAACCACTTAACCTCTTACAAGCATGGTGGCATTAATGAGGGACGTGACGTGACATCTCAAAGGCTTTCATTAGAAGGCCTATTAAATCAGGTTTGGTCGCCTAGGTATGCCATCCTAAGAATAATCTCAATTGAGTGTTATTATTTTGAGTTCCCAATCGCCAAACGATATGGCGCTATAAAGTGGATGACCAGTGACCCCCCCCCCCCCCCCCACAATCGTGTGGTCACTTCAATCGAATGTATGATGTATATATTGAGGTGGATCGATTGGTAGGTGGCTCGGGGACTTTAGTATGTTTTTTATTGGATAATAACTATTTCTAGGCCAATGATAAAAAAATTAGGGTTCCTCGAGGAGATTCCCTCGAATACGTTTGAATCATGGTAGCTCGACTGTAAGTGGATCGAGAAACCATTTGTACTGGATGAAGTTTTGCCCATGTGTGCCAAGAGGGTTGACTATTGCATTTCCTAATGTTACCCTGCTCTCAATCCTCTAACCATGTCCATGTGAGGTTCTCTAGGGGAGCTCGTTCGATAGAGCATGTGAGATCTCCTATGCCCCGCGAGGCATAGTCCCTCGAGGTTACCGAACAAACCTGTATATATTACAAAGAAATATCACTTAATAAATAAAGCACAAAATCAAAAACATTATATCCTATATTAAAAGATATATTTAATTGAATAACTTTGGCCTTCAAGGGAGTCCTTCATGGAATGTCTGTGGAAGGTCTTCGTGGGAGCTCCCTTGACTGATCATTGTCTTCCTTCTTTATTAGCCAAGTATATGATCGATTTGGCTAATCGATCTTTGGTGTGGACACCCCCTACATTTTCCCCTTCGTAGAGATATTTGTTTATTACATGAAAGAATATCTGTAAGAAATATTTGGTTGATCTTCCTACTTTTCTGCAAGAGTGAGTAATATCTATAAATAAATAATCATATCATAATAAATGTTAGGCTGCTTATTTAGATAGAAGTGTGTGCAAGGAACTCATTTTATCCTTCTTTTCTAACTAATTCTTTCTTTGAAATGCCTTAAGATTTTTTGAGGGCGCCATTTCTTGATGGGGCATTTGTGATTACGTGTGACAGATGTCTTGGGGGACGTAAAGAAATTTTATTCAAATTTCACCCAAAGGGCTTCATCTCCCCCGAGTTGAAAAGGCTCCAAGCATGCCACATTTATTGCTCTGGACGCATCTCATTTAATGAAGTTGCCCCTTGTACTTCTACTCTTTACATGTGGCGGCTTTAGGCTAGAGCATTTTCCTCATGTGAGGGTATTTGTGCGTTGCTCCTTAAAGTGTCATCTTTATGGCCTCTGAATTCTTGCCCCTATGAACGCGTGCAAGCCATGGGAGAAAACTTGATCGTCACAATATTTCCCAAAGTGCTGCCATTTACCCCCTTTTTTGGTTTGTGCTTCCCCTAAAAAGGGGAATGTTTGCATTACCAAACCTTCACCCTTGGGTTTGTTTGCAATCATGCTTATTGGGAGAGAAAAATCCAGCGTTTATCCCATGCTTTCTATTCAACCCTAATCACACACTTTCTTCTTTATTCCCATGGCATCCATTATGAAAAGAACTCCACATGCCAGAGATGCTCTCATCGTACTCAGGCATGTCAGAAACAGGGGGCATGATATCGTCGTGCACCATAATTTGGCGAGTTTGATCACTTCTGGTCGGTGGCTGAACATTTCCTCGGTGACCTTTTTCCAGTGGAGCCTGCGAACCTGTTGATGGAGGAAAATGATAATGCTAAGGATTTTGCCTGCATCCCAATCACCACCGTTATGCAATTTCGTATTGAACGAGACGATTAACCCTTTTCTAAGGTGGAGTTTGAATCCACTCTAGGTACTTGTGGGGGACTGGGTCCTTGGACCGACTACATCCAATCCAAGTATTATGTTCAATTAGCTTTGATTGATATATCGTCTACTAGTTGGTTGGATGATCTCACCCTTACGAAGAACAACAATACTCTCTAGTTACTTCTATCTCGCTAGAGCCACAGGTCCCACACATTCGTTGCCTCCTGGGGTGAGTTCACTATTACCCTTGAGGATATCTCTGAATTAAAAGGTTTTAAAGTGGCAAGTTTTGACACTTTCTTTGAGGAGGCTTTCTCTAGTGTCGAGAAGGTTACTCGAGCGGAGTTGGAGGTAGTTGTGAAGTATTGTATGGTGACATACAATAAATGTACTTACTCAAAGGTCATAAGGTATTTCTACTTCATTGAAAATAAGGCCGTGATTAAGGTGAGCAAGGAAGCCAAGGAGAACCCAAAAGGGAAATAAGTATTTGAGTACCCTCCAACTAGGAAGGTGTTTAATTCCAAGGTGGAGCTTGCGGGTTACATTGGGTTGTTCCATCAAAGATATTTCTCCCAGTCAAACCCCATGAATGTCCTAGGAAATATCTGATCAATATGGCCGATCGTATGGCCAATAACATTAAGCTTCCCCTGGATATCATTACTCTTCGCTCGCTATATACTTGGTTAGATCGCGTACAGGAGGACTCATGTCGGAGTATTAATAGGTTTGATGCCTCCAATTATGAAAATCATGTACTATTGATAGCCTTTGTATACGCCCACTTTCCCAGGTACGACCCAGCAGGAAGTTATCCCATCTCTTATCCCATCAAAGTCCCTCGCATTTGCTGTTGGAATCATAAGAGTTCCAAGAAACCGTTCATGCCATTAATTGACATGGTTGCAAATTTTGTACCTCGCCCTTATATCTGGGTTGATCAATTTTTTTAATCACTTCTTTACATATGCGGAGTTCCCATCGCCCCCATCGAGGAAGCATTGACTAGAAATTTCTCAGTGAATAATATTCCTCCACTATTGATTCCCTTTTACCTGCCTTCTTATATAGAATGGTCCTCTTTTTACTCCATTTTTATAACCCACACCATGTAGCCATACAATTTGGCTACGATATGGGCAATCCTATGTTAAGACATTTCACTCGAGAGAAACCCACCAACTTCTCTTTTGCATGAAGTAACTTTCTCACTTCCACCGTTGTGAATCTTTATTCCAACTACCCTGTAAACCCCCTTATTCTGAGCAGGGAAGCTCGAGGGGGGCGATCTGTGATGTACTTGATAGTGTTTTAGGCAAATTAACTGGGTTGTTTTCCAAGTAATGTTCTATAGAATCCTCGGTATCCTAATGTTGAGAGATATGCTCCGACGGAGTTGGGGTTAAGGAATTTCACTACTTTGAGCTATTTTTTCCCCCTCAGCACTACCAAGAGTCTTGTTCCCTCTGAGTTATGTAATTTAGGTCATGTGGATCAGGCTGTGGTGAACAAGAAGAAAGTGTACCAACCTTCCCTTCCAGTTGAAGCAGTTACCATTGCCCCTGGTCCCTCGATGCGAGTTGAAGGGGATGATAATACCCATGTTGCTTCGTCTGGAATAGCTGTGAGGGATACCAGGAAGGCCCCAAAAATGAAGCATAAGGTTACCCCAGAGGTTCCACAAAATCTAAGACCCGATTACCAAATCACTCAGCAAATTAACCTAATGTTAGAGAGACTTTAACAGAGTTGGGATAATGTTTCTATGGAAGATATGGATTTTATGTCAGCTGAGATAACCTCTTGATGATTTTTCAATGATCCCTTGGTTGCTGGAGGTACCAAGAAGAAGAATTTGGTTAGCCCTGTAAAGATTTTGCTGGAAGAAAAGGGTGAGGCGAGCGAGGAGGAGCATTTTGAGGAAGAAGAGGATAATTTTGGTGAAGACTTGGTAGGCGATGGATATGATGATGTGGAGGAGGAAGGATAAGAAGAGAAAGGAATGTAAGAAGAATAGTAGAAGGAAGAAGAGGAGGATGAAGAGTGTAACAACTCGTAATTTGATCCGATAATTGATTAAACTAATTCAGAATTTGAAAAGATAGATTAAAAGACTCCTAATATGAGTATATATAAGTCTTGGGTTGTTTATAAGAGTCCTTATAACATAAAAATCTCTAACTAAAAAAACGTTTGTCGCGGTTCTGGATCGTGACTAATGAGCAAATTGTTTTAGTTTCAATAGGATTTTAATGACACATAAATTCCACTAAATTTTTATATATATAAATAATACATGATTAGGACTTTCAAACCATAATCTTACAAACTCTAAAAGCATAAGACCTACTCTATTTTCATCATCTTTCTCCTACAAACCCTAGCCCCAAAGTTATCAAGTTTTAACTCAAGATTTGAAGACTCAAATCGTGTTTTCTCAAGATCGTATAAGAACCATACTTTATTAATTTTCTATAGAGGATTACAACCGTCTAATCAGATTTCTCATT